>CAWUFW010006174.1:600000-1197086 GCA_963921515.1 Calotriton arnoldi | reverse complement strand
GTCCAGCTTCCGTTTAGTTACCTTGTTGCTAGGGGTCTTGCTGGGGCTGGTGTTTCAAGGTTTAGGGCAGTGCAGTAGTGTTCATGCAGTGTAGGGGTAATGCTGGGGGCGGTGTTTCAGGGTTTAGGGCAGTGCAGTTGTGTTCGGGCAGTGTAGGGGGTCGTGCTGGGGGTGGTGTTTCAGGGTTTAGGGCAGTGCAGTGGTGTTCGGGCAGTGTAGGGGGTCGTGCTGGGGCTGGTGTTTGAGGGTTTAGGGCAGTGCAGTGGTGTTCGGGCAGTGTAGGGGGTCGTGCTGGGGGTGGTGTTTCAGGGTTTAGGGCAGTGCAGTGGTGTTCGGGCAGTGTAGGGGGTCGTGCTGGGGGTGGTGTTTCAGGGTTTAGGGCAGTGCAGTGGTGTTCGGGCAGTGTAGGGGGTCGTGCTGGGGCTGGTGTTTCAGGGTTTTGGGCAGAGCAGTGGTGTTCGGGCAGTGTAGGGGGTCGTGCTGGGGGTGGTGTTTTAGGGTTTAGGGCACTGCGGTGTTGTTCGGGCAGTGTAGGGGGTCTTGCTGGGGGTAGTGTTTCAGGGCTTAGGGCAGTGGTGTTCGGGCAGTGTAGGGGGTCTTGCTGGGGGTGATGTTTCAGGGTTTAGGGTAGTGCAGTGGTGTTCGGGCAGTGTAGGGGGTCTTGCTGGGGCTGGTGTTTCAAGGTTTAGGGCAGTGCAGTAGTGTTCATGCAGTGTAGGGGGTCATGCTGGGGGCGGTGTTTCAGGGTTTAGGGCAGTGCAGTAGTGTTCGGGCAGTGTAGGGGGTCGTGCAGGGGGTGGTGTTTCAGGGTTTAGGGCAGTGCAATGCTGTTCGGGCCGTGTAGGGGGTCGTGCTGGGGGTGGTGTTTCAGGGTTTAGGGCAGTGCAGTGGTGTTCTGGCAGTGTAGGGGGTCGTGCTGGGGCTAGTGTTTCACGGTTTAGGGCAGTGCAGTGGTGTTCGGGCAGTGTAGGGGTCATGCTGGGGCTGGTGTTTCAGGGTTTAGGGCAGTGCAGTGGTGTTCGTGCAGTGTAGGTGGTCGTGCTGGGGCTGGTGTTTCAGGGTTTAGGGCAGTGCAGTGGTGTTCGGGCAGTGTAGGGGGTCATGCTGGGGCTGGTGTTTCAGGGTTTAGGGCAGTGCAGTGGTGCTCAGGCAGTGTAGGGGGTTGTGCTGGGCGTGGTGTTTATGGGTTTAGGGTAGTGCAGTGGTGTTCGGGCAGTGTAGGGGGTCGTGCTGGGGCTGGTGTTTCAGGGTTTAGGGCAGTGCAATGGTGTTCGGGCAGTGTAGGGGGTCGTGCTGGGGCTGGTGTTTTAGGGTTTAGGGCAGTGCAGTGGTGTTCGGGCAGTGTAGGGGGTCTTGCTGGGGGTAGTTTTTCAGGGTTTAGGGCAGTGCAGTGGTGTTTGTGCAGTGTAGGGGGTCGTGCTGGGGATGGTGTTTCATGGTTTAGGGCAGTGCAGTAGTGTTCAGGCAGTGTAGGGGGTCGTGCTGGGGCTGGTGTTTCAGGGTTTAGGGCAGTGCAGGCAGTGGTGCTCGGGCAGTGTAGGGGGTCGTGCTGGGGGTGGTGTTTCAGTGTTTTGGGCAGAGCAGTGGTGTTCGGGCAGTGTAGGGGGTCGTGCTGGGGGTGGTGTTTCAGGGTTTAGGGCAGTGCAGTGGTGTTCGAGCAGTGTAGGGGGTCGTGCTGGGGGTGGTGTTTCAGGGTTTAGGGCAGTGGTGTTCGGGCAGTGTAGGGGGTCTTGCTGGGGGTGATGTTTCAGGGTTTAGGGCAGTGCAGTGGTGTTTGGGCAGTGTAGGGGGTCTTGCTGGGGGCAGTGTTTCAGGGTTCAGGGCAGAGCAATGGTGTTCAGGCAGTGTAGGGGGTCGTGCTGGGGGTGGTGTTTCAGGGTTTAGGGCAGTGCAGTGGTGTTCGGGCAGTGTAGGGGGTCGTGCAGGGGCTGGTGTTTCAGGGTTTAGGGCAGTGCAGTGGTGTTTTCGGGCAGTGTAGGGGGTCATGCTGGGGGTAGAGTTTTAGGGTTTAGGGCAGTGCAGTGGTGTTCGGGCAGTGTAGGGGGTCGTGCAGGGGGGTGGTGTTTCAGGGTTTAGGGCAGTGCAGTGGTGTTCGGGCAGTGTAGGGGTCGTGCTGGGGGTGGTGTTTCAGGGTTTAGGGCAGTGCAGTGGTGTTCGGGCAGTGTAGGGTGTAGTGCTGGGGGTGGTGTTTCAGGGTTTTGGGCAGTGCAGTGGTGTTCGGGCAGTGTAGGTGGTCTTGCTGGGGCTGGTGTTTCCGGGTTTAGTGCAGTGGTGTTCGGGCAGTGTAGGGGGTCTTGCTGGGGGTGGTGTTTCAGGGTTTAGGGCAGTGCAATGGTGTTAACGCAGGGTAGGGGTCTTGCTGGGGCTGATGTTTCAGCGTTTAGGGCAGCGCAGTGGTGTTCGGGCAGTGTAGGGGGTCTTGCTGGGGGTGGTGTTTCAGGGTTTAGGGCAGTGCAGTGGTGTTCTGGCAGTGTAGGGGGTCTTGCTGGGGCTGGTGTTTCAGGGTTTAGGGCAGTGCAGTGGTGTTCGGGCAGTGTAGGGGGTCTTGCTGGGGCTGGTGTTTCAGGGTTTAGGGTAGTGCAGTGGTGTTCGGGCAGTGTAGGGGGTCGTGCTGGGGCTGGTGTTTGAGGGTTTAGGGCAGTGCAGTGGTGTTCGGGCAGTGTAGGGGGTCGTGCTGGGGGTGGTGTTTCAGGGTTTAGGGCAGTGCAGTGGTGTTCGGGCAGTGTAGGGGGTCGTGCTGGGGGTGGTGTTTCAGGGTTTAGGGCAGTGCAGTGGTGTTCGGGCAGTGTAGGGGGTCGTGCTGGGGCTGGTGTTTCAGGGTTTTGGGCAGAGCAGTGGTGTTCGGGCAGTGTAGGGGGTCGTGCTGGGGGTGGTGTTTTAGGGTTTAGGGCACTGCGGTGTTGTTCGGGCAGTGTAGGGGTCTTGCTGGGGGTAGTGTTTCAGGGCTTAGGGCAGTGGTGTTCGGGCAGTGTAGGGGGTCTTGCTGGGGGTGATGTTTCAGGGTTTAGGGTAGTGCAGTGGTGTTCGGGCAGTGTAGGGGGTCTTGCTGGGGCTGGTGTTTCAAGGTTTAGGGCAGTGCAGTAGTGTTCATGCAGTGTAGGGGGTAATGCTGGGGGCGGTGTTTCAGGGTTTAGGGCAGTGCAGTTGTGTTCGGGCAGTGTAGGGGGTCGTGCTGGGGGTGGTGTTTCAGGGTTTAGGGCAGTGCAGTGGTGTTCGGGCAGTGTAGGGGGTCGTGCTGGGGCTGGTGTTTGAGGGTTTAGGGCAGTGCAGTGGTGTTCGGGCAGTGTAGGGGGTCGTGCTGGGGGTGGTGTTTCAGGGTTTAGGGCAGTGCAGTGGTGTTCGGGCAGTGTAGGGGGTCGTGCTGGGGGTGGTGTTTCAGGGTTTAGGGCAGTGCAGTGGTGTTCGGGCAGTGTAGGGGGTCGTGCTGGGGCTGGTGTTTCAGGGTTTTGGGCAGAGCAGTGGTGTTCGGGCAGTGTAGGGGGTCGTGCTGGGGGTGGTGTTTTAGGGTTTAGGGCACTGCGGTGTTGTTCGGGCAGTGTAGGGGGTCTTGCTGGGGGTAGTGTTTCAGGGCTTAGGGCAGTGGTGTTCGGGCAGTGTAGGGGGTCTTGCTGGGGGTGATGTTTCAGGGTTTAGGGTAGTGCAGTGGTGTTCGGGCAGTGTAGGGGGTCTTGCTGGGGCTGGTGTTTCAAGGTTTAGGGCAGTGCAGTAGTGTTCATGCAGTGTAGGGGGTCATGCTGGGGGCGGTGTTTCAGGGTTTAGGGCAGTGCAGTAGTGTTCGGGCAGTGTAGGGGTCGTGCAGGGGGTGGTGTTTCAGGGTTTAGGGCAGTGCAATGCTGTTCGGGCCGTGTAGGGGGTCGTGCTGGGGGTGGTGTTTCAGGGTTTAGGGCAGTGCAGTGGTGTTCTGGCAGTGTAGGGGGTCGTGCTGGGGCTAGTGTTTCACGGTTTAGGGCAGTGCAGTGGTGTTCGGGCAGTGTAGGGGGTCATGCTGGGGCTGGTGTTTCAGGGTTTAGGGCAGTGCAGTGGTGTTCGTGCAGTGTAGGTGGTCGTGCTGGGGCTGGTGTTTCAGGGTTTAGGGCAGTGCAGTGGTGTTCGGGCAGTGTAGGGGGTCATGCTGGGGCTGGTGTTTCAGGGTTTAGGGCAGTGCAGTGGTGCTCAGGCAGTGTAGGGGGTTGTGCTGGGCGTGGTGTTTATGGGTTTAGGGTAGTGCAGTGGTGTTCGGGCAGTGTAGGGGGTCGTGCTGGGGCTGGTGTTTCAGGGTTTAGGGCAGTGCAATGGTGTTCGGGCAGTGTAGGGGGTCGTGCTGGGGCTGGTGTTTTAGGGTTTAGGGCAGTGCAGTGGTGTTCGGGCAGTGTAGGGGGTCTTGCTGGGGGTAGTTTTTCAGGGTTTAGGGCAGTGCAGTGGTGTTTGTGCAGTGTAGGGGGTCGTGCTGGGGATGGTGTTTCATGGTTTAGGGCAGTGCAGTAGTGTTCAGGCAGTGTAGGGGGTCGTGCTGGGGCTGGTGTTTCAGGGTTTAGGGCAGTGCAGGCAGTGGTGCTCGGGCAGTGTAGGGGGTCGTGCTGGGGGTGGTGTTTCTGGGTTTAGGGTAGTGCAGTGGTGTTCGGGCAGTGTAGGGGTTCGTGCTGGGTCTGGTGTTTCAGGGTTTAGGGCAGTGCAGTGGTGTTCGGGCAGTGTAGGGGGTCATGCTGGGGCTGGTGTTTCAGTGTTTTGGGCAGAGCAGTGGTGTTCGGGCAGTGTAGGGGGTCGTGCTGGGGGTGGTGTTTCAGGGTTTAGGGCAGTGCAGTGGTGTTTGAGCAGTGTAGGGGGTCGTGCTGGGGGTGGTGTTTCAGGGTTTAGGGCAGTGGTGTTCGGGCAGTGTAGGGGGTCTTGCTGGGGGTGATGTTTCAGGGTTTAGGGCAGTGCAGTGGTGTTTGGGCAGTGTAGGGGGTCTTGCTGGGGGCAGTGTTTCAGGGTTTAGGGCAGAGCAATGGTGTTCAGGCAGTGTAGGGGGTCGTGCTGGGGTGGTGTTTCAGGGTTTAGGGCAGTGCAGTGGTGTTCGGGCAGTGTAGGGGGTCGTGCAGGGGCTGGTGTTTCAGGGTTTAGGGCAGTGCAGTGGTGTTTTCGGGCAGTGTAGGGGGTCATGCTGGGGGTAGAGTTTTAGGGTTTAGGGCAGTGCAGTGGTGTTCGGGCAGTGTAGGGGGTCGTGCAGGGGGTGGTGTTTCAGGGTTTAGGGCAGTGCAGTGGTGTTCGGGCAGTGTAGGGGTCGTGCTGGGGGTGGTGTTTCAGGGTTTAGGGCAGTGCAGTGGTGTTCGGGCAGTGTAGGGTGTCGTGCTGGGGGTGGTGTTTCCGGGTTTAGTGCAGTGGTGTTCGGGCAGTGTAGGGGGTCTTGCTGGGGGTGGTGTTTCAGGGTTTAGGGCAGTGCAATGGTGTTAACGCAGGGTAGGGGTCTTGCTGGGGCTGATGTTTCAGCGTTTAGGGCAGCGCAGTGGTGTTCGGGCAGTGTAGGGGGTCTTGCTGGGGGTGGTGTTTCAGGGTTTAGGGCAGTGCAGTGGTGTTCGGGCAGTGTAGGGGGTCTTGCTGGGGCTGGTGTTTCAGGGTTTAGGGCAGTGCAGTGGTGTTCGGGCAGTGTAGGGGGTCTTGCTGGGGCTGGTGTTTCAGGGTTTAGGGTAGTGCAGTGGTGTTCGGGCAGTGTAGGGGGTCGTGCTGGGGCTGGTGTTTGAGGGTTTAGGGCAGTGCAGTGGTGTTCGGGCAGTGTAGGGGGTCGTGCTGGGGGTGGTGTTTCAGGGTTTAGGGCAGTGCAGTGGTGTTCGGGCAGTGTAGGGGGTCGTGCTGGGGGTGGTGTTTCAGGGTTTAGGGCAGTGCAGTGGTGTTCGGGCAGTGTAGGGGGTCGTGCTGGGGCTGGTGTTTCAGGGTTTTGGGCAGAGCAGTGGTGTTCGGGCAGTGTAGGGGGTCGTGCTGGGGGTGGTGTTTTAGGGTTTAGGGCACTGCGGTGTTGTTCGGGCAGTGTAGGGGTCTTGCTGGGGGTAGTGTTTCAGGGCTTAGGGCAGTGGTGTTCGGGCAGTGTAGGGGGTCTTGCTGGGGGTGATGTTTCAGGGTTTAGGGTAGTGCAGTGGTGTTCGGGCAGTGTAGGGGGTCTTGCTGGGGCTGGTGTTTCAAGGTTTAGGGCAGTGCAGTAGTGTTCATGCAGTGTAGGGGGTCATGCTGGGGGCGGTGTTTCAGGGTTTAGGGCAGTGCAGTAGTGTTCAGGCAGTGTAGGGGGTCGTGCAGGGGGTGGTGTTTCAGGGTTTAGGGCAGTGCAATGCTGTTCGGGCCGTGTAGAGGGTCGTGCTGGGGGTGGTGTTTCAGGGTTTAGGGCAGTGCAGTGGTGTTCGGGCAGTGTAGTGGGTCATGCAGGGGGTGGTGTTTCAGGGTTTACGGCAGTGCAGTGGTGTTCGGGCAATGTAGGGGGTCATGCTGGGGCTGGTGTTTCAGGGTTTAGGGCAGTGCAGTGGTGTTCGGGCAGTGTAGGGGGTCTTGCTGGGGGTGGTGTTTCAGGGTTTAGGGCAGTGGTGTTGGGGCAGTGTAGGGGGTCTTGCTGGGGGTGATGTTTCAGGGTTTAGGGCAGTGCAGTGGTGTTCGGGCAGTGTAGGGGGTCTTGCTGGGGGTAGTGTTTCAGGGTATAGGGCAGTGCAGGGGTGTTCTTGCAGTGTAGGGGGTCGTGCTGGGGATGGTGTTTCAGGGTTTAGGCCAGTGCAGTAGTGTTCGGGCAGAGTAGGAGGTCGTGCAGGGGGAATGGTGTTTCAGGGTTTAGGGCAGTGCAGTGGTGTTCGGGCAGTGTAGTGGGTCATGCAGGGGGTGGTGTTTCAGGGTTTAGGGCAGTGCAGTGGTGTTCGGGCAATGTAGGGGGTCGTGCTGGGGCTGGTGTTTCAGGGTTTAGGGCAGTGCAGTGGTGTTCGGGCAGTGTAGGGGGTCTTGCTGGGGGTGGTGTTTCAGGGTTTAGGGCAGTGCAGTGGTGCTCGGGCAGTGTAGGGGGTCGTGCTGGGGCTTGTGTTTCAGGGTTTTGGGCAGAGCAGTGGTGTTCAGGCAGTGTAGGGGGTCGTGCTGGGGGTGGTGTTTCAGGGTTTAGGGCAGTGCAGTGGTGTTCAGGCAGTGTAGGGGGTCGTGCTGGGGGTGGTGTTTCAGGGTTTAGGGCAGTGGTGTTCGGGCAGTGTAGGGGGTGTTGCTGGGGGTGATGTTTCAGGGTTTAGGGCAGTGGAGTGGTGTTTGGGCAGTTGAGGGGGTCTTGCTGGGGATAGTGTTTCAGGGTTTAGGGCAGTGCAGTGGTGTTTGGGCAGTGTAGGGGGCCGTGCTGGGGGTGGTGTTTCTGGGTTTAGGGCAGTGCAGTGGTGCTCGGGCAGTGTAGGGGGTCGTGCTGGGGCTTGTGTTTCAGGGTTTTGGGCAGAGCAGTGGTGTTCAGGCAGTGTAGGGGGTCGTGCTGGGGGTGGTGTTTCAGGGTTTAGGGCAGTGCAGTGGTGTTCAGGCAGTGTAGGGGGTCGTGCTGGGGGTGGTGTTTCAGGGTTTAGGGCAGTGGTGTTCGGGCAGTGTAGGGGGTGTTGCTGGGGGTGATGTTTCAGGGTTTAGGGCAGTGGAGTGGTGTTTGGGCAGTTGAGGGGTCTTGCTGGGGATAGTGTTTCAGGGTTTAGGGCAGTGCAGTGGTGTTTGGGCAGTGTAGGGGGCCGTGCTGGGGGTGGTGTTTCTGGGTTTAGGGCAGTGTAGTGGTGTTCGGGCAGTGTAGGGGGTCGTGCAGGGGGTGGTGAGTCAGGGTTTAGGGCAGTGCAGTGGTGTTCGGGCAGTGTAGGGGGTCATGCTGGGGGTAGAGTTTTAGGGTTTAGGGCAGTGCAGTGGTGTTCAGGCAGTGTAGGGGGTCGTGCAGGGGGTGGTGTTTCAGGGTTTAGGGCAGTGCAGTGGTGTTCGGGCAGTGTAGGGGGTCGTGCTGGGGCTGGTGTTTCAGGGTTTAGGGCAGTGCAGTGGTTTTCAGGCAGTGTAGGCGGTCGTGCTGGGGGTGGTGTTTCAGGGTTTAGGGCAGTGGTGTTGGGGCAGTGTAGGGGGTCTTGCTGGGGGTGATGTTTCAGGGTTTAGGGCAGTGCAGTGGTGTTCGGGCAGTGTAGGGGGTCTTGCTGGGGGTAGTGTTTCAGGGTATAGGGCAGTGCAGGGGTGTTCTTGCAGTGTAGGGGGTCGTGCTGGGGATGGTGTTTCAGGGTTTAGGCCAGTGCAGTAGTGTTCGGGCAGAGTAGGAGGTCGTGCAGGGGGAATGGTGTTTCAGGGTTTAGGGCAGTGCAGTGGTGTTCGGGCAGTGTAGTGGGTCATGCAGGGGGTGGTGTTTCAGGGTTTAGGGCAGTGCAGTGGTGTTCGGGCAATGTAGGGGGTCGTGCTGGGGCTGGTGTTTCAGGGTTTAGGGCAGTGCAGTGGTGTTCGGGCAGTGTAGGGGGTCTTGCTGGGGGTGGTGTTTCAGGGTTTAGGGCAGTGGTGTTCGGGCAGTGCAGGGGGTCTTGCTGGGGGTGATGTTTCAGGGTTTAGGGCAGTGCAGTGGTGTTCGGGCAGTGTAGGGTGTCGTGCTGGGGTGGTGTTTCAGGGTTTAGGGCAGTGCAGTGGTGTTCGGGCAGTGTAGGGGGTCGTGCACGGGGTGGTGTTTCAGGGTTTAGGGCAGTGCAGTGGTGTTCGGGCAGTGTAGGGGGTTGTGCTGGGCTGGTGTTTCAGGGTTTAGGGCAGTGCAATGGTGTTCTGGCAGTGTAGGGGTCGTGCTGGGGCTAGTGTTTCACAGTTTAGGGCAGTGCAGTGGTGTTCGGGCAGTGTAGGGGGTCATGCTGGGGCTGGTGTTTCAGGGTTTAGGGCAGTGGTGTTCGTGCAGTGTAGGTGGTCGTGCTGGGGCTGGTGTTTCAGGGTTTAGGGCAGTGCAGTGATGTTCGGGCAGTGTAGGGGGTCATGCTGGGGCTGGTGTTTCAGGGTTTAGGGCAGTGCAGTGGTGCTCGGGCAGTGTAGGGGGTCGTGCTGGGGCTGGTGTTTCAGGGTTTAGGGCAGTGCAGTGGTGTTCGGGCAGTGTAGGGGGTCGTGCTGGGGCTTGTGTTTCAGGGTTTTGGGCAGAGCAGTGGTGTTCAGGCAGTGTAGGGGGTCGTGCTGGGGGTGGTGTTTCAGGGTTTAGGGCAGTGCAGTGGTGTTCGGGCAGTGTAGGGGGTCGTGCTGGGGGTGGTGTTTCAGGGTTTAGGGCAGTGGTGTTCGGGCAGTGTAGGGGGTGTTGCTGGGGGTGATGTTTCAGGGTTTAGGGCAGTGGAGTGGTGTTTGGGCAGTTGAGGGGGTCTTGCTGGGGATAGTGTTTCAGGGTTTAGGGCAGTGCAGTGGTGTTTGGGCAGTGTAGGGGGCCGTGCTGGGGGTGGTGTTTCTGGGTTTAGGGCAGTGTAGTGGTGTTCGGGCAGTGTAGGGGGTCGTGCAGGGGGTGGTGAGTCAGGGTTTAGGGCAGTGCAGTGGTGTTCGGGCAGTGTAGGGGGTCATGCTGGGGGTAGAGTTTTAGGGTTTAGGGCAGTGCCGTGGTGTTCAGGCCGTGTAGGGGGTCGTGCAGGGGGTGGTGTTTCAGGGTTTAGGGCAGTGCAGTGGTGTTCGGGCAGTGTAGGGGGTCGTGCTGGGGCTGGTGTTTCAGGGTTTAGGGCAGTGCAGTGGTTTTCAGGCAGTGTAGGCGGTCGTGCTGGGGGTGGTGTTTCAGGGTTTAGGGCAGTGCAGTGGTGTTCGGGCAGTGTAGGTGGTCGTGCTGGGGGTGGTGTTTCAGGGTTTAGGGCAGTGCAGTGGTGTTCGGGCAGTGTAGGGGGTCGTGCTGGGGCTGGTGTTTCAGGGTTTTGGGCAGAGCAGTGGTGTTCGGGCAGTGTAGGGGGTCGTGCTGGGGGTGGTGTTTTAGGGTTTAGGGCACTGCAGTGTTGTTCGGGCAGTGTAGGGGTCTTGCTGGGGGTGGTGTTTCGGGGTTTAGGGCAGTGGTGTTCGGGCAGTGTAGGGGGTCTTGCTGGGGGTGATGTTTCAGGGTTTAGGGCAGTGCAGTGGTGTTCGGGCAGTGTAGGGGGTCGTGCTGGGGCTGGTGTTTCAAGGTTTAGGGCAGTGCAGTAGTGTTCGTGCAGTGTAGGGGGTCATGCTGGGGGCGGTGTTTCAGGGTTTAGGGCAGTGCAGTAGTGTTCGGGCAGTGTAGGGGGTCATGCAGGGGGTGGTGTTTCAGGGTTTAGGGCAGTGCAGTGGTGTTCGGGCAGGGGCTGAGAGGCAGGTGCATACTCGGGCCCCTGGGGGCCCCGGCGGGCGGGCCCCGGTGCTGCCTTCCCCATCTCAGCATCCCCGGACCTCACGGAGGTCTGCCTGAGCAAACTCGGAGAAAAAGGACCATCAGGAAGGGCTGAGAGGCAGGTGCATACTCGGGCCCCTGGGGGCCCCGGCAGGCGGGCCCCGGTGCTGCCTTCCCCATCTCAGCATCCCCGGACCTCACGGAGGTCTGCCTGTGCAAACTCGGAGAAAAAGGACCATCGGGAAGGGGCTGAGAGGCAGGTGCATACTCTGGCCCCTGGGGGCCCCGGCAGGCAGGCCCCGGTGCTGCCTTCCCCATCTCAGCATCCCCGGACCTCATGGAGGTCTGACTGAGCAAACTCGGAGGAAAAAGGACCATCGGGTGGGGGCTGAGAGGCAGGTACGTACCCGGGCCCCTAGGGGCCCCGGCAGGCGGGCCCGGGTGCTGCCTTCCCCCGTCTCAGCATCCCCGGGCCTCACGGAGGCCTGACTGAGCAAACTCAGAGAAAAAGGACCATAGGGAAGGGGCTGAGAGGCAGGTGCGTCCCCAGGCCCCTGGGGGCCCCGGCGGGCTGGCCCGGGTGCTGCCTTCCCCTGTTTCAGAATCGCCGGAACTCACGGAGGTCTGACTGACCCTCTCCCTAGTAATCCGGAGGAAAAACACCCCCTTTCTTGTAATCCGTGCACACGCGGTGACAGAGGGGACCCAAGGCGCAAAAGTACCCGACCTCCTGGAGCCCTCGCTGGGATCGGGGAGGCAAATGAGCCCTCATCGGGACTTCCAGGGAAGCCCGGCCATCTGGTCACCCCATAGGAAAGCATTGGGTGCGACCAGATGGCCGAGGGAAAAGGTGCGACCAGATGGCCGGGCATGAAAGGGAAGCCATCTGGCCGCTCTGTGCCCCAACGAAAGAGTGAGTGGGCGCCGGGGCATGGGGGACCGGAGGCCCATGGCCCCAGCTGGGCCCCAGCCATGGGGGCTGCGAGGGGGGGAGCTGACGGGCCCTCCGACCCGGGGCCCGCAGACACCTCGACAAGCATGCGAAGCGGGGGAGGTCTGCACGGGACCGACGGACCCCCCGGCCCGGGCCCTTGGCATAGAGGCAAGGGCCTGGAGCACACGACCCGGGGCCCGGAGGGGCTCCTGGACCCAGCCGGGGCCCCTGGACACAGCCGGGGCCCCCGGGACCAGAGGCGCAGGGGAAGCCTCCCTGGGACCACAGGACCCCCGTCCCGGGCACCCTGCCACGCGGCAGGACTGAGGACAGAGCCCAGGGTGGGGAGGCCGCCCTCCCCGGGGCCCTCAGGGGCCCCGGACGGAGCTCCTGAACCCAGCCAAGCGAGGGGGGCTCCCCGGGCACAACGGAACCCCGTCTCGGACCTTTGGCATAGCGTCATGCCGGGGGACAGGGCCCAGGCCTGGAGCACCTGACCCGGGGCCCGGAGGGGCCCCTGGACCCAGCCGGGGCCCCTGGAACCAGCCGGGGCTCCCGGGCCCAGAGGCGCAGGGGAAGCCTCCCCGGGACCACGGGACTCCGTCCCGGGCACCCTGCCACGCGGCAGGACTGAGGACGGAGCCCGGGGTGGGGAGGCCGCCCTCCCGGGGCCCTCAGGGGCCCCGGACGGAGCTCCAGAACCCAGCCAAGCGAGGGGGCTCCCCGGGCACAACGGAACGCCGTCTCGGACCTTTGGCATAGCGTCATGCCGGGGGACAGGGCCCAGGGCTGGAGCACCTGACCCGGGGCCCACAGGGGCCCCTGGACCCAGCCGGGGCCCCTGGACCCAGCCGGGGCTCCCGGGCCCAGAGGCGCAGGGGAAGCCTCCCAGGGACCACGGGACCTCATCCCAGCCACCCTGCCACGCGGCAGGACCCAGGACGGAGCCCGGGGTGGGAGGCCACCCTCCCCGGGCCCTCAGGGGCCCCGGACGGAGCTCCTGAACCCAGCCAAGCGAGGGGGCTCCCCTGGCACGACGGAAGCCCGTCTCGGACCTTTGGCATAGCTGCAGGCCGGGGGACGGGGCCCAGGGCTGGAGCACCCGACCCGGGGCCCGGAGGGGCCCCTGGACCCAGCCGGGGCTCCCGGGCCCAAAGGCGCAGGGGAAGCCTCCCGGGCCCACGGGACCCTGTCCCGGTCACCCTGCCACGCGGCAGGACCGAGGACGGAGCCCAGGGTGGGGAGGCCACCCTCCCCAGGGCCCCTGGGAGCCCCTGAACCCAGCTGAGCAGGGGAGGCTCCCCGGGCCCACAGGACCCCGTCCCGGGCATCCTGCCACACGGCTGGCCCGGGGACGGACCCCAGGCTGGGGCAGCATCCTGGCCTGTCCAGCTGAGGACCGCTAGGCCGAGAGGGGTTCCGGCGTGCCCTGTCCCTAGTAATCCGGAGGAAGGCCACCCTCCTTTCTGGTAACCCGTGTGCATCGCGAGACTGAGGGGACCCTGGGAACGGATGCACCCGACGTCCTGGAGCCCTGGCTGGGATTGGGGAGGCAAATGAGCCCTCATCGGGACTTCCAGGCCGATTGGAAAGCATTGCGTGCGACCAGATGGCTGAGGGGATAGGAGCGACCAGATGGCCGGGACCGAAAGGACGCCCATCTGCCCACCCCCGAGCCTTTGCGGTAGGGCTCCCGCCTGCCTTTGCAGGGTTCGGGGGCTCCGCTTCCCGGGTGCTCGGGGACCCCGGCCGGGCCTTAGGCACGGGGAGGCCAGCCGGAGCTCTCGGGCCCGGACGCCCGGGGAGGACTGCCCAGGACCCGTGGAGCCCGTCCTGGGCACTTTGCCACAGCGCGGGCCGGAGGAGGGAGCCCCGGATGCCTTGGGAGGTGTTGTCCGGGCATAGCCCATCTGGTCCCCGGCAGAGTACCGCCAGCCCGGGAGGGGTGTCCCGGCATACCCTGCCCCTAGTAATCCGGAGGAAGGCTACCCCGCTTTCTGGGAATCCGTGCGCACCGCAAGGCTCAGGGGACCCTGGGCGCGAACATGCCCGACCTCCTGGAGCCCTGGCTGGGGTCCGGGAGGCAAATGAGCCCTCATCGGGACTTCCAGGGCAGCCCGGCCATCTGGTCGCCCCATTGGAAAGCATTGCGTGCGACCAGATGGCTGGGGTCGAAAGGACTCCCATCTGCCCGCCCCGAGCAGAGCCGAGCCGAGCCTTCACGGTAGGGCTCCCGCCTGCCCACGCAGGGCTCAGGGGCTCCGCGTCCCGGGGGCTCGGGGACCCCGGCTGGGCCTCAGGCACGGGAGGACCATGGGAGCTCTCGGGCCCGGGCGCCCGGGGGAGGACTGCCCGGGACCCATGGAGCCCGTCCCGGGCACCTTGCCACACCGTGGGCCGGAGGAGGGAGCCCTGGATGCCTCGGGAGGTGTTGTCCGGGCATAGCCCATCTGGTCCCCGGCAGAGTACCGCCAGCCCGGGAGGGGTGTCCCGGCATACCCTGCCCCTAGTAATCCGGAGGAAGGCTACCCCGCTTTCTGGGAATCCGTGCGCACCGCAAGGCTCAGGGGACCCTGGGCGCGAACATGCCCGACCTCCTGGAGCCCTGGCTGGGGTCCGGGAGGCAAATGAGCCCTCATCGGGACTTCCAGGGCAGCCCGGCCATCTGGTCGCCCCATTGGAAAGCATTGCGTGCGACCAGATGGCCGAGGGGAGAGGTGCGACCAGATGGCCGGGACCGAAAGGACTGCCATCTGCCCGCCCTGAGCCGAGCCATAGCGGTAGGGCTCCCGCATGCCCTTGCAGGTCTCCGGGGCTCTGCACCAGGGACCCTTGTCCCGGGCAGATGGACACTTGGCAGGCGGCAGGACGGGGGCTCCCAAACCCCAGGCCCTGACCGAAACGCAGTCCCCGGGGCCGGTCCGTGCTTCTCATCCCAGCCAGGCCGGGGAGATCGGGGAGCCTGCCCAGGCACGAGGGACCCCTGTCCCGGGCACACGGACCCTCAGGACGTGCGCTCGTTTTCCACACATTTTTTCCAAAGTTCTGCGTAGTGGCGCTACGCCAACTACGCCCAGCCCTAGAATTTACAGAAAATATGCTCTCATTTTAGCTTCTGGAGCACCTTCCAAAACTGTATGGGACAAGCATGTGAAAATAGTTTTCTCTCAAACATGATTCATGATATCCCAGCAGAAGGTTTTTCACAGGGTAAAATCACCTTAGAACACACCACAATTCCTGAAATTAGTATGGTACCATCAACAAATGAATTCTAATGTAACTAAAGTCTGTTATCACCCTTAATAGTTCTCCTTTTGGTAACCCTCAAAATCTTTGATTCACTACAAGGCATTTCAATGGGGTACTATCATGTATATTGGTCTCAAGATGGCTGCCAGCAATTCCAGGATGAAGTGCTGACAGCCAATCAGATCTCACGATGACATGTGTGGTTAGGCTCCGCCCAGATATACATGTGTTTTTACTTTTGATTTTCTCAGCAACTACTGAACGGATTTACACCATTTAACAAAAAGGGTTCTTTCTGAACCAAGAACTACCTCTTTGCCAAATTTGGTGTAATTCCGTTCAGCAGTTCGGGCTGTAGCCTTGCATAAAGTTTCCTATGGGAAATTGATTTTTTGACTCTTATTTTTTTAATTTCTCCGCAACTACTGAACGGATTTACACCATTTAACAAAAAGGGTTCTTTCTGAACCAAGAACTACCTCTTTGCCAAATTTGGTGTAATTCCGTTCAGCAGTTCGGGCTGTAGCCGTGTCTAAAGTTTCCTATGGGAAAATGAATGGGGAAAACACGTTTTGGGACCCCACTTTTTTCTCGGCCCCCGCTTGATGAATCACCCCGAGACTTTCAGAGTAGGAGCGGACCGGAGCGGGCCATAAAGTTTGAAAATTTCGCGAAGATTCGTCAACCGGCAAGAGAGTTATTTCAAATAGAATGTCGCGGATTTCCTATGGAAAATAGGTCCTAACTATAACTATCTACTGGCGACCGCCAGTAGATAATACATTTATATATAATATATATATATATAAATATATTTATATATATATATATTAAAAAATATATAAATCGCAACTCCTCAGTGGCGGCTCCTCCGCTATGGCGGAGGAGCGTTACCCCACTGCTTTTAAGCAGTGGAAAGGAGAAACATTAAATGATAATAACTTTGAGTTATTATCGATTTCTGCTTGTGCTGCTTTGCGGGCGGGTGGACGGGGCTGCTCTGCTCTCGGAGCAGGGCAGGAGAGGAGTGTTTTGCCCACTCCTAAGTGCAAATGATCGTTTGGCCGGCCCTCTCGGGCAGCCCAAAACAGTCATGCGTACTTTCCCTCTTGTCCATGCAGGCTGCATTACAGCCTGCGTGGATAACATACCCAGGCCCCCATTCCCTTGCTGAACATCGTACCAGGACGCTTAGACCAATCACAACACTGCACTGCAGCGTTGTGATTGGTCAGGGGAGCCTGGGTGCTTACCAATCACAATGCTGCTTTGCAGCGTTGTGATTGGTCAGTGGGCCTGGCTGTGCTTCCTGTTCCTCGAGTTTGATGATGAGGGCAGGAGCAGAGACACGGGACCCGGCGGCAAGGTACGTTGTATTTTCGGTTTTTTATATTGCTCACCTCCCCCCCTTCCCTGCATGACCTCCCCCCCGCCACCCGCGAGCCTTGCCGGCCGTCACTGCAACTCCTCTATAAGTCGTCGTGGAGCTCTGACTGAGCACCCAGATTGTGTCCTCTGAGGCTGGTAAGAGAGAAGAGAAGCGTCCATGACTGGCTGGCAATGGTGATGTAGGGACAGTTGAAGTCAGGAGGCTCTCTACAGTATCATCTCTGACATCAGGTACTGGAGAATGATGAGGCAGATGCGAAGAATCTTTCGTAATGGACTTTCCAGGACAGTGAGCAGTCACCATGTGTCCTTTACTAGTCACAACTTTGAAGGATTCAGCAACAAAGGGAGCATCAGATTTGCATTTTCTCTGTTGTCGCATCAATACTCGATCACCTTCATTGAAAATAGTATTCTTGGCACATCGACACTTGTCTGCATATACTTTCATCTTTTGTTTATGGCACAAGTCTGTTTGACGAAGTTCACCATCTGTTGTAGCTCTTCTGTTGCTCCATTGTGGTACCTTGGTCGTCATGGCTCTCCCAAACATCAGGGTGGCAGGACATTCACTTGTCATTGAATGAGGAGTCGACCAGTATGACAATTTACGAACCTCGTAAGACAATACTTTCTTGAGTAAGTAATGCGTCAGTTTCTTACTGTGCGGGGAGGTAATGTGTCAGTTTCTTACTGCGGCCCCAGCGTCGTTGTAGACTTGACGTCCCGGTGCGATACGTGAGGAGCGGGGATGCGGTAGTTCTCGATGAGGCAGCGGCAACAGCGCTTACGTTGACTTCTTCAGCCGTGGTGCCACAATGCATTGTTTCTTGCAGCCGCACAGCAGGGCCTGCGTCGGAATTGGTGCGCTGATCTCGGCCTTCGTAGATTGGTGCACTTGATGCGGCATGCGGCGATTTCTCAAACTGCGGGTAGGCGCTGCGTCGGTTTCTTCGGCGATGTGTCGGAAACCGGTACGGATGCATCGCGCTTCTCCTCGTTGCGTTACTTTTCCAGCTCCCAACAGCAGGAACAACCTCCAGAGGTCCAGAACAGCAGCAGGAACCTCTCGGCAGGTCAGAACACTCAGCAAGTGAGTTCAGGGGAGCTGGGGGTGAAGTCTTTGTATCCTTGAGACTTCAAAACAGGAGGCAAGCTCTACTTCAAGTCCTTGGAGATCTTCCTCAAGCAGGGGACACAGCACACAACAAAGTCCTTGTCCTTTCCTTGGCAGAAACAGCCACTGCTGGCCAACCCCAGACAGCACACAGCAAAGGGGCAGTACTCCTCCTCAGTTTCTCCAGCTCTTCTCCTTGGCAAAGGTTCCTCTTGAATCCCAGACGTGATCTGTGAAGTCTTTTCTATCCCTGAGACTTCCAAAAGGAGGCAAGCTCTACTTCAAGCCCTTAGAGAAAACTCTAACAGCAGGATGATGAAAGCACAGTTCAGTCCTTTCCCTGCCCAAGAAAGAAGCAACCACTGCAGGCCAACTCCAACAGCAAACAGCGCAGGGGCAGTACTCCTCCAGCTTTCCTGGTCCTTCTTCCTGGCAGGTTCCTTAGTTCAGCAGTAATCTAAAGTTCAGGGGTCCGGGCCCCACTCTTTATAGCACAAATTCCTTTGTTCTCTGGTGGCAGAGTTGCTCTTGGCCCAGCCAAAACCAGTTCTGTCCTCTCTGTTACAGCTGCCCGGCAGGAGGTGGAGACAGCATTGTCCAAGGCAGACCAGGCCCATTCAGGTGTGAAAGAAATCTCCTCCCCCTACTCTGAATGCAGCCCAGTTTTATTCAGCCCAGTCCTGACTCATCCAGGAAAGGCAGGACACACATCAACCCCCCCCCGGTGGCCGTCTGAGAGAATGCGCATCCCCAGCCCCTGTCATTCAAAAGCCAGACAGTCAATCCACAAACCAGCAGAGGCACACAGGATGGCTAAGCAAGAAAATACCCACTTTCTAAAAGTGGTATTTTCAAACATACAATAAAAAAATCATCTTTACTAAAAGATTCATTTTTATATTCTGAGTTCAGGCATAGTAAACTCCACCTTTCTATCTTGTCCCAATGGGAAGTTATATTTATAAGATGTTATAAATAAACTCCCATTCTATCCTATGGGACAGATAGCCTTTCAATAGTGAAAAACGAAATTGGCAGTATTTCACTATCAGGACATGCCACACACATCAGGGAATGTCCTACCTTTCACAAACACTGCGCCCTGCACACAGGGGTACCTTGGGCCTACTTTAGGGGTGACTCACATGTTAAACAAGCATTTGCAATGCAATAGGTCTCACATTTTTTTAGATTTCGAGCTATTGGTGTTGCAAATGACAATGTGTTTTATCTATGTGTTTTTGTTTAGAGTATAGTGGATGTAAGAATGTGTCCTCATGTAGCGCAACTGGTGCTCATGTAAAGCGCTCTGATACCCAATACCTTCGGGTCAAGTTCACGCTATATAAACTCCGTAAAAAAACAAATATATATATATGTAGCTGCAGCACTGTATAGAGGACTTAGAATGAGGAATTACCATTGGGACTAGAGAAGCAGCTGCATTATTGTGTAGAGGATTTAGAATGAGGAATTACCGTTGAGGGCAGAGAAGCAGGTAGCAGCAATGTGTTGAGTATTTAGAATGAGGAAATATGGACGGGATAACAGACGCAGTTAGGAACACTGTTAAAAGTAGTTAGAATGAGGAATTATTGACGGGAGGATGTAGAATGAGGAATTATAGATGAGAGCAGAGAAGCAGGTGCAGCAGTGTGTATAGGAGTTAGAATGAGGAATTAGTATTGGGACTAGAGAAGCTGGTAGCAGCACTGGTTAGAGGACTAAGAATGAGGAATTACCAGTGGGCACAGACACAGCTGTAGCACTGCTTAGAGGATTTAGAATGAGGAATTACTAGTGTGACTAGAGATACAATTGCCGCACTGGCTGGAGGAGTTATTATTGGCATTAGAGAAGTGCTAGCAGCAGTGGCTATAGCAGTAAGAATGAGGAATTCCCGTGGGAAGTGAGATGCAGCTGCAGCATTGCTTAAAGGATTAAGAATTACTATTGGGAATAGAGACGCAGGTGTAGCAGTATGTAGAGAAGTTAGAATGAGGAATTATCGGTGGGACCAGAGAAGGCTAATTTAGTAGCAAACAAATCCTGGACGCATATACACAGAACAAAAGGAGCAGGGAACACGTCTGCCACACCGACACACATAGCAAACATAAGCACAGTCCTCAAAGCCCATTACTAGAGGTTCATGTTTAAAAAAGAAACACAAAAATGCAGTGCTACTGCTTTTATCGACCTCAAAAGGATGAAAGGCTGGGTAGACCCCCCAGGATGTGAATTTTCAACTTGGCAACAGGCCCACAATCTCAGTTGGAATAAAGAACACAAACAGAAATATAAGTTGTGCCAAATGGACCACAGAAAGAGTAATAATCTGGCCACCGCAACACATAACGTCAGAGTAGGTGTTGGAGTTTGGACAATGGAACGTCTTACTACAAGTTCTATGGTCCAAGAACTGTATCACAACACCACTGCAGCAGTCAGCGTACATTTCATTATCACATAGGGAAGGCATGTCACATACATGTTCTAATAAGTGAATTAAACACAAACATTAGCGCCCTAAATAAACGAAACCAAATGGCAAGCAGATAAATTAACAAATACCGAACGGAGTTTGGAACATGAGAATTTCACAAAGGAAACATAAACACGGTGCTTCAAAGCTATTTGTGGTGGTTAATGTTTAAGAAGGAAACACGAAAAAAATAGGAAAGAAATTTTACACACATGAACAAGGAACAAAAGCAGCAGCGAACACGTACACTCAAAGCAAACTTAAACACAGTGCTTTTAAATAGTGTGTGAGCCGCCAAACTTTGTTGTTTGTCTTTCTACAGCTAGTGAAGGTGCTTTCGTAGTCAAAGACTCAAAACATGTTACTGAAATTAAAATACTTATCTAATATATAACATTATATGGAAAAGAAAGCTGCCAATTATTAAGAAAAAACATTTTAACAGAACAAAAAAATAAAAGAGATGTGTCAGAAGTGGGATTCGAACCCACCCCTCCAGTAGGAAATCAGAACACCCATACGGGAAATGTTTTACTCTGGGGTCAGGAGCCTTAGACCACTTGGATATCCTGACACTCGGAGCTTGGATATCCTGACACTCTGACGTCAGTTGAAGAGTGAATTTGGTTAAAGAAGCACCATATTGTTTTTGGTGGATGAACGCCGATCGGGGAGTATCGAAGATCTTCCATCTCTCAGCTTGATGATAATTTATCGAGCAAAAATTAAACTCTTGAGTGCCTTCACTTTTTAGGTTGTCTTTATGCGTGTACAGTTTCGGCGCGTACAACACAATATATATTCAGATTTGTAAAAAAATTAATTCTTGAGTGCCTTCACTTTTTGGGTTGTCTTTCGGCGCATACAGCACAATATATATACAAATTTGCTAATTTTAAGTGTAAAATATGCTAATGACTTTGTTTACAGTGTACTCCCTAAGATCGGCGCGTCACAGAAACTCCATTTCCCAGAATAAGTGTGTTCGAGAACACTCGGATCTTGGTATTTATTGTTAAAGACCCGGGGCCTCATTTATGAAAAGTGACGCATCGCTGCGTGAAAACAGCAATGCGTCACTTTTCATTGTGCCCTCCTTGCGACATGCTGGATGCGTCATATTTACAGTATGACGCATCATGTCGCAAGGAGTTACAGATACGTCAGTATTTCTGACGTATCTGTAGGCGCAAAAATGACGCATTGCTGGAGTGTGTCACAAAAGTGACGCAAATCCAGCAATCGGTCATTTCACATGGGCAAGTCCCATTTCAAATGTGCCTGCGTCAGTCTTATGCCTGCTGTGAGGCAGGCATAAGATATTGACGCATTTGTGTCCTAGAAGTGACGCAGTGAAATCTCATAGATTTCACTGCGTCACTTCTACGAGGCTAACTTGCGTCGGAACGCCCACCCTGCATATATTATACCTGGCGCAGGTATAATGTGGCGCAGGGGTTTACAAATTGACGCATCTACCTAGATGCGTCACTTTGTAAATATGACGCAACATGGTGCATTTATTACGCCGCTGGTGCGTCACAAAAAGTGACACACCGGCGGCGCAAAAGTGACGCAAGGGCTCATAAATAAGCCCCCCAGTGCTCTCAAAATGTATGGAGGTGAGAAAAAATGTTAATCTGGGTTACTTCCATCAATTCACTTCTTACCCCTATAAACTGTACCCCCATCTAAGACATCCGATCGCTTCTATGTTTAGAAAATAATTCTGCTCAATTTAAAACATAGTCAAACTTGAGTGGCGCAACTTAAATTACTAAGATAACTGCGCAAAAGACAGATGCGCAATGAATCTTGTTTACTAAACATTAAATATATACTTCACAGTTCCAAATGACTTCGACAATAAACCTCTTTCTCGCTGCTTCTAGAAAACACCTGTATCTCCGTATTTCCAACATAGCCGCCAGATTCGAAGGTAAGACCGGTGCTTTGGAGAAGCCTGGAGGGAGAGGGGTGCAACGAGGTAGGTACGAGAAGCCTGGAGGGAGAGGGGTGTGACGTTGCAACGACTTGGAGGAACCCTGAAGGCAGAGGGGGAGTGGCAAGGAGTGACTCAGGGGGAAGTACCAAAAACAAAATCAGACACTGCCTCCTCCTGCCGGAGAACCAAAAGAAACCATTAGTTAAATCGCCATGGGAGGAAGGAGCCACAGAAAGGAGGGACAATTACAGTAATAGACCAATCAGAAGCCAGCATTTCTGAATGCTGCAGCTAACAGCCAATGGCAATGGGTCGGTTGGCCAAAGGCCCACAGAGAGATACAACAGGTCAGCGCTGATGCTCGACCTAAAAAGGAAAGGTTAGGGCTTGCAAGTGGGTGCACTTCCCAGGTCGACATGGCAGCACCACACTGCGCACAGACACTGCAGTGGCAAGTCTGAGTTACATTTACAGGCTGCTCATGTGGGTGGCACAATCAGTGCTGCAGGCCCACTAGCAGCATTTGATTTACAGGCCCTGGACACACACAGTGCACTGTACTAGGGACTTACCAGTAAATCAAATATGCAAATCATGGAATCACCAATCCATAAACACAATTTACAGGGAGAGCATATGCACTTTGGCACTGATCGGCAGTGGTAAAATGCCCTGGAACATTTATTTCCACTTAGTCTTTATGCTGATCAAACAAATGAGCCAATAAAATCAGTGCAACATTCATGTATAAAGAAACCATTTTTTTTGTAGACACAAATATATACTTTCTTATATGAATTGTAGCAATAGAACAACATATCTATTATACATGATTAGAGTCCAAATGGCACTTTCTGATTCAGCAGTATATAAACAAACCCTCACTGCCGCCACCTTATGATCCTTACACATTTATTACAATTTGAGGATCTAAGGAAGCGCAAGAATCCTCCTAACCATATAGGTCCAAGACACACCAATCCACGATTTATACTTCATCACATTTCGATTTTGAATGAAGGACTCCAAAGCACCATGCGGTGTTATTAATGTTGATGAGAAGACAAACTGTCAACGTATCGGTCTCATGTGGCACACCAGGTCCTCGAGACCTCGTCTCCACTGTGTTGGGCAAGGATCGTGCCCAACCAGGCCGGGCTTGCGTCAACAACAACTTCTGTAAGGAGCTCTGAATCATAGTAGGCCATTTCAGTTGCGCTCTCAATTGCATGCTTGATTTTCCTGAAACTTTGTTCACATTCGTGTGACCAGTAAAATGAAGCCTTTCCTTTTGTTTAGTCTTTTAAGGGAGCACTTACTGTGGCAAAGTCATGTATCTATCTGGAACAGTAACTGGCCATGCCAAGGAATGAATGTAAAATGGTAACATCTTGTGGGAGATTGGTGGCTGCCAAAGCTTCTAATTTAGCTGGATCCAGAATCATACCTCCATCAGAAAACATATGGCCAAAGAATTTAAGTTTTGTATTCTGGAACTCAGCATTCAAAGTTAAACCTGCATCAGCAAGCAAAAGACATACTTGTGTAAGAGGTTTATCATTTTCCTTTACTGTAGCTCTGAAAACTAATATGTCATTACTGTAATTGAAAGCATTCATGACAGGTTATATGAAATGTCAAATGACATCTTGAAAATGTTTGGCAGACGATGACACACCAAAACGTATTTGTTGCAATCACGTCGACGGGGAAGTATTAGAAAAGAAACCCTGCCCAGAAGAATGCCTCGGACCGTGCTCGGCCAGTAGAATATATAGAAAAAGAAGTTCCCAGCTGACCGTTTATTGTGCTGTCAACAGTGCAACAGACTAGGACCAAAATCCTTAGTAAGATGATCCAATCATTTAATCATTATGTTTTTTGTTCATTAATTTCCGTCATTAACATTTTACACAAGGATAAGAAGGACAACACTTCACAATTTACATGAATTTACAGAGACAAGTGGAGACAACAAATGGAGTTGAAAAACAGTTCAAAGGTGATTTCACAAAAAGACAATTTCATAAATTGAAAACAACCAGACTTAAACATATTCAAATGAATTCTGATTCTGTTGGTAATTGTGAGAAATTGGGGGCTTTGGCTGAGGGGGGTGAAACCTTACTCAAGCAACAGCCACATTCCTTGTCAGGGTGAACCACAAAAAGTCACTAAATTAACCTGTGCTTATCCCTCTGGTAGTTTGGCACAAAAGCAGTCAGGCTTAACTTAGAGAAAATGTGAAAAGTAGCACACAAATAGCAATAAAGTGAAAACACAACACAAATAAAATCCTACACCAATTAAAAAAAATATAGTAAAATGTAATAAATTATTTGACACCAAAATAACAAAAATCCAATCAATAGACCCGGAGAGATGCAATTTCAGAGATTTCAGGTATGTACATTGCATAAAAGCACAAAGCTCCTCTGGCGGTTATCTGCTCATGCGAGATCGGTAAAAATCACAAGTTCAGGGCAACTGTGATGAAGTTAGTGCCAGATACAGGGACCAGGTTAGTCCTACTTAAAAAGTTACCTTCTAAAGTCCCGCTCGAAAAGTTCTGTTCGAGGAGGAGGAGGGCGCAAGGAGCAGGGAGATTGTCGTAGATGGTCATTGCTGTAGCGTGAAAAGAATGCTGGGCATCATGAACGCTTGTTGCTATAGCGAGAAGATCGTGTCTGTCATCGTGGACGATCATTGCTAGAGATTTGCGATTGCGGTCACCACGGGCTGTAGCACAAGGTGCCATTCCTCGCTGGTGGTCAGTAGAGTGTGAAGTCTGGTTCACCAGAGCTTCACGTTTGACGGTCGGCACAGGCTGCAAGATCTTGGCATGAACTGGCTCAGTCGCAAAGAACCCAAAACTTCAGGATTTCTCCTTTTTGAGGACTGTATTGATTCCAGCCAAGAGTCCAGGACCTGAGGAGACACCTCTTGGGGATCAGGGACTCACTCTTGGCGAGGTCAGCAGGGCTCAGGCAGTTCCAGTTGCAGGTCCAGGCAGCAGGTCAGCTGAGTAGATGCAGTGAGGCTGCTGGAGTTTGTTATGTTCTTGTAGTTCAGAACAGAAGATCATTCACCTGACACATTTCTTGCAGCAGAGCCCTTCTACCCAGAGAAGCCAGGTCGTTCCCTCCCAGGTGAATCACCAACACATTGGGCGGAGAGTCCCCCCCCCCCCAGTCTCTGTTGAAGTTTCTTCATCAAAAGATTCCATCGCATGTCTGGGAATCCCAGCCAAATAATCTCTGTGGCAGTAAGGCCGTGCCTCCATTTCCTGCTTTCCGCCCACCGTGACACCCTCAGGACGCCCGAATGGCCAATCACCCAGACCTTTGTTCCTGGTAAATAAAGAGGTGAAGGTTTGCAAAATCGTTTATTGAAGCTGAACACCATCACAACATCTAAAACAAAAAGTACTTCATTATACTCCACTGCAAACCACCAGCATCTGGTGCCGCAATATTTACCTTCGCGCCCCCTTAGTCCTGCCAGCGCAACCCCCACCCCTGGCCTAACTGTGTCCCCTCAGGATCGTATGTATCTCTTGTAGCACTGGGACTCCCACCGCCCCAGTTGTTTGATGCGCTCAGCTGGCAAGCCTGCCCTAAAAGCTGTGGTCGCTGCCCCTATACGGAATGAATGGCTGCAGAAGCGTTTGCCCTGAACCTTGTTACCTGACAACTCCAAGCAAACTTCCATTATGCGCTGCACTTGGAACTTAGTGAGGGGCGTGCTGTCTGCATGCACGAGCAGGTAACCTTCTGTCGCTGGGCGCAGAGTCGTTCAAGACTAGGAGTACTAGTTCAAGACTAGGCGCACCGGACAATACTTGGCGATATCTAGTTTGCTCAGCGAGATCACCCTCCCCTCCCCTGCTTGGTCTGTTTTTGATCTTCTTACACATATGGCGAGGGCATCCCCAGACAACACCGCATCCCGCTTATTCAACGCCACCCCAGATGTGTCCTGCTTAGATCTGGCTACCAGTTCCCCAATTCTGAGTGCCCCGAAGAAGGCCAGGCTAAAGGTGGCCGCAAAGCGGGCCGCTTCATAGGCTGAGTGGGTCGCCATGTGCACCCAGTCAAGCATGCCTTGTAGAGTCTCAAAATCTATAGGAGACCTGTTGTCTGGTGCCTGTGGCTCACTCCTGGCCCATCCTTTGAGCGCCGCCCTGATCAGGAAAGTTTTTGTAGGATCGTCCTGCCCCCTTAATCTGGCGTGGTGACTTATTGCCGACATGTGGCCCACAATCCATGGGTGGCTTTTCCCCTGATCTTTAGCCCATAAAATGAAATCTTGAATCCTGCTCTCCAGGGATGACCTCCCTTCTTCCCGGGCGCCAGTTACTGCACAGAACTTGGCCACACATGCTCTATATCGCTTGCTGGTCCTAGGTGCTAGGGACAGCTCGCCCAGCCCCCTCAAACACCTTTCAGTTTCAGAAGGAACCATAGGTGCGGTGGGAAAGGGGTCATCTCCTCTCTCGCTCTCAGCCACGTCTCCCGGAGCCTGTGCCACTGAAAACGAGAGAGAGCGTCAGCAGCTGTGGTCTGCACCCCTTGGATGTGTCGCGCCCTGCATTCAATATTGTTAAAAAGGCAAACCCGCACCAGTTCCCTCAAAAGACACAAGACTAGGGGACAAGACGCCATCTGAGTATTGATGGCCTGCACAACAGCTAGGTTGTCGGACCAGAACAGGACCCTTTTTGCTGCCAGTACCGCGGGCCACAGGTGGAAAGCTATTTCTATCGGGAACAATTCCAAAACAGTAATGTTGGCCGTGACCTTCCTCCTGTGCCACACATTGGGCCATCTCTGCGCGCACCATAACTTGTCTAGGATCACTACGAAGCCTTCTCTGCCAGACGCATCTGTGAATAATGCCAGTTCCGGGGTCTCCGCCCAAGGCGCCCTCCATAAGACTGAGCCATTAAAGCTCTCCAAGAAGCTAGCCCACATGCTCAGGTCTTCCTTCATCCCCTTGCTTAACCTCACCAGGTAATGCTTCCTCTCGACCTTTGCCGTTGCCCTGGCTATCCTGCGTGCAAACACCCTCCCTGCTGGTATTACTCTGGCCGCAAAGTTCAGTTTTCCTAGGAGGCTCTGTAGGAAACCCAGGGTGTCCTTCTCCTGGCCTAAGGCTGCCTGGATCTGACGTGCAACGTCCTGGACCTTGTCTGCTGGCAGCCTGGATTCCCCTGCTATGGTGTCAAGTTCAATCCCCAAAAATGTTAACACCTGCGCCGGACATTCCGTCTTCCCTGGCGCGAGAGGGACCCCCAAATGACTGGCCAGCTTTTCAAAGTCCCCAAGGGCCTTCCTGCAGTCCTGTGTGCCCTCCCCCCCGATGAAGAGGAAGTCGTCCAGGTAATGTGTCACCCCTACGACCCCATATCCTGTTTGAAGGGCCCACTGAAGGAAACTGCTGAAAGCCTCGAAGTAGGCACAGGACACCGCACAACCCATGGGCATGCATCTGTCGTAAAAGTACCTGCCATGCAGCTTAAAACCGAGCAGGTGTTGGCTGCTTGGGTGAACTGGCAGTAAGCGAAAAGCAGATTCGATGTCTGCTTTTGCTAACCAGGCCCCCTTGCCCGCCCTCCTGACTAAGTCCAATGCCACGTCCAGGGTACAATACGTCACAGAGCAGGATCCCTCCTCCAGCCCATGGTTGACCGAGCTTCCCTCCGGGTAAGACAGGTGGTGAATTAAGCGAAAAGCCCCTGGCTCCTTCTTGGGCACCACCCCCAGAGGGGAGACCACAATGTTGTCCAATGGCGGCCGCAGTAAGGGGCCTGCTACCCTGCCTAGGGCCCTCTCTTTCTCCACCTTGGCCCGGACTACAGCCAGGAGTTCCCTTGCTGACTTGAGGTTATCGGCATCCCATCTCCCCTGGGGTCCTACATAAGGGATCAAGAAACCTTCGCTAAATCCGTCTAGCAGCAGTCGACTGTCATGTTTGTTCGGGTACTGTCTGAGGAGAGGCAATAGGTTGGTCAGGCAGACTGGCGACGGGCCCTTCACTGCGCGCAAGTGGTCCGGGGCAAGGCCCACAGCGGGGGAGGGTGCAAGAGGTGATGCCTGGTGCAATTGCGGGGACAAAGAATTCGCTGCGCCTGTGAAGAGGAAGGGGGTGTCGGGTGGTCTAGCTGTGCTCCCCCCAACATCAGTTCTCCTGCTTTCCTTTGGCAGCGCTCCCCTGCTGAGTGTGGCAAGAGACCGCTGGGTGAGGCCCCCCACACCTGTTGCATGCGTGCAAAAACTTGCACGTTTTCCCCCATGAGCATGACCCTGAGTTAAACAAGCGGCAGGTTCCCGGGGGAGACCTTCTAAAGCCCCCCCTAAGGCTCCATCCACCTCTGTTCCCTCCCCGAAACGACTGCCTGGCCCCACGCGTGTCTGTGTGGACGGAGCTATTGCTTGGTGCCCTGCTGGCCTGAACTTTAGGCTGCGCCCCTGCGCCCAGTAGTGTGCGCGATCCCATGTGGTCTAACCATAGCTGGACCTCCTTCTGGTCCCACCGCATTTCAGGACACACAGACATTTTCTTCCTGAATTCCCTGTCGTAATTCAACCAGCCCTGTCCCCCCACTTCATAGCCTCATTGTGAATCAACCTGCCGTATTGTAAAGCCCCTGACCCAGCTCTGGATGTTTTTCCAAGATGACTGCGGACAATATAGAAAAGGCCTCCAGCCAGTTCTCGATGCTCTTTTCGGGCCAAGCCTGAAACTTAACTTTCTTGTCCTCCTCCTTCACTCCAGCTTTTCTGGCATCTATGCCATCCTGACCCAGTAAGAGCAGGGAGAAAATATCTATCAATTCTCGCCTCCAAATAGCCTCCTTGGCCGCCTGGGGTACCTGCCAGGCTAGGGAGCAATGGCCTGACAGCAGCGGGGCCGCTGCGACGAGTCGGGTCGGAGCGGGAGGCATGTTCAGCTGAGGTGGGGTAGCAACTGCGGGCAGGGGGATGGCTGGGGATGCGGGAGGTCCTGACGGGAGATCCCCCGAGCTTGCTTGGGAACTAACACTCACAACGCTGGATAATGTCGGTGACCCTGACACCGCAGCCGCCGTGTCTGCTACTGTCCCCAGGCTGGGAGTCGTTGACGGGAGGGGATGGCAGGGGTCGCTGACAGTGATGCCTCCCCCGAGGCCTTGGGAGACTCGCCTGACCCTGGCGTGGACGCACCCTCCATCGCCCCCACGGGGGTGGCTGAGGCGGGGGCCCCATGCTGTGCTTGCTGCGCGCTCCCCTGGCTTCCCCACACCACCGCAGCCGTGAGCGCCCCTCCCTCTCCCGTGGGTATTACGTTGCCCAGCTGTGGGGGGCAGGTGCTTGCCTGACCGGCCCTGAGCTCCGCCACAAAGTTCCTCAGCGTGTCCATGAGCTTACCCAGATCTTCCCGCGTTGCGTAGTTTGCTGCGGCCGTTGGACTGTCTGAAGGGGTCGCCAGCCGAGGGGCTGGGGGGGGACCAACTGGGGCCTCGCCTCCTTGGGTGCTGGCAGCGCCCTGGATTTAGCAGGCGGCGGGTCTGCCGGGAAGTCTTTCACTGTGGGCTTGCGGAGCCGCTTGGGCCTCGAAGGCCCTGCCTCCGCAGTAAGGTCCTGCTCTGGGGTGGGAGGCTCGCTGACGACACCCGAGTCCTCCGGATCGACGGCTTTCAAGATCCCCGTGGCCCAAGCTAGACCCTTGGTCTTGGCCATCTGTATAAATGCCACCCACTGCGCGTCTTGGGAGGCGTCCGGCAATGAGTCCTCCACTTTGGACGTCTGCAGAAAAGGGGGGGGAGAGCCCTGGCCATCCATGCTGAACTGACGATCCCTCGGTCCACTCAATCTACGGAGACAAATAATTGTGTAAGAAAGTACACTGACTACACACTGAGTCTGGTTGGCCTAAATGACTCCAACGCCTCCAGCTGCTCTGCCCCCATCCCCAACCCTAGTACTTACTTACTCAGAAAGGTGTCAGACTTTTAAGCTTGCGTGCGTTCGAGTGTCGATACTGTGAGTAATTCTGCGTGCGAGGAGGAAAAGGAGAAGGTTAGCATTTGCCCCAGGAGCGTCCTGAGACCCCTCCCCGGTTCACCAAACCCCCTGCACTCCCATTAGCATATGTGGATGCGCGTTCCGCCTCCACCCTGGAGCACGCCCTGGCCATACCTGCTCCTGCTCCCAGCCAGCCCTTTTCTGAGTTGTGCCTGAGTGCTTGATCCGATAGTTCCTGCAAGTAGAAAAATTGTTATTTTCCATTCCTGAACATGCTGACCCAGATCCCCGCACACTGACCCCAGTGTGCCCTTCCCCTGTCCTTATTCGCTAGGCGTGGGGTGGCGTTCGGAGAACCCTGTGCCCTTCTGGAAGAGAGAACATAAAACATGAAAACAGCCCATCACAATCCTGGATTTGACAGATAACAGCGGGGCAGGGGACCAGAACCCCTGGCTGCAGTCTAACCCCTGTAAAATTGCTGCCGGCCTACTGCCCGTGCGGCGCGTAAAAATTGCCTGACACAGCCCCCCCCCCTACTCGCTACTTCCCCCGGGTCGGGACACTTCGACTTAACTCTGAACACCACCCAGCCTCTTGGCCCCTGGGACAGGAGAAAAGGGCACCCCCATGACCAGGGACAAAGCAACGCCACCATACCGCCAGAGCCAACAAACCCTGAGAACTGGCATGCCGAGAGAAGGGGGACATATTGCCGCAACATGCCGCGAGGAGCCCCGGGGAGGGGGGGGGACACCCCGACACCCACATGCCGTCCAGGTCCTGCAGCCGCACTAGCAGCCGGACAATGAGGGGGGGGGCGGGCGTGCCGCTGCTCCCCCCCCTACCAAAACCTGCCCCCCACTGCCGGAAAACCTCTGGGTGCCTGACAATCAGCCCTGGGGCCGAAAAACCGCGGTGCGGTGCACAGAGCCCGGGGGAGGGGGAGCCGCGCACTCACAGCCCTCCCCCACAAGACCTAGTACTCCCTCCCCAGCAACATGCCCTCCGCCGGGCTATCCCCTGGGGCATCGGCTACTAGAACGGGGCAGACCACCCCAGAAACCACAACGGCGTGCGCCAGAAAGAGATGCATGGGTAAGGGGGGGACGCCAGACGCTCTCCTCCCTACCTCGCGGAAGCCCAGATAATCCATCCCAACAGTGATGCAAGGGGGAGGGGGCTCATGGCGCTCGCTCCCTCGCGAAAGCCTAGATCCATACATAAAGAGATGCACGGGGGAGGGGGCGCATGGCGCTCGCCTCCCTCCTCCGCGAATGCCCAGATACAACGTCCCGAGCAGGCGCAGGGAGTACGGGGATACCGCTGCTCCCCCCACTGCCATGCCTACCTCCGGGGCCCTGCGTCTAACCCAGGGCCGTAACCTCGACGGCGGGCGCCGGAGACCGAAGCACGGGGGAGGGGAGCCACGCGCACGCCGCCCTCTCCCCCCCCATTGGACCGAAACCCCCGCCGGGGACAGAGGAGGGAGCGCGGGCATACCGCTGCTCCCCCCCTAACACAAACAGCCCAACCGTAGCTGGCCGGCGCCCCAGCAGGGACCCCGTGCTGGAAGGCACGCCACATGTAGAAAATTAGATTTGCCCCCAGAATCAGGATGGGGACGCGACCCCGGGGCCCGAACCCTGGTATAAGCACCAAAGTCGGCAAGATGGCCGGCGGACCACATCCTCTCCCCAGGAACGCTCTCGCCATGGGCCGGGAGTGAAGGCCGTGCAAGAAAGCACTCGCACCGCCTCCCTCCTTCCCCCACCCGGGGCCTCACCTGGACCCCGCTGACCCAAGGTCGGGGCCATGCGTGGCGAGGAATAAGCTTGGCCGGGAAGCTGCAGGCCCGGGACCCCGTCCCCCTCGCGGCCGACCAGAGCCAAAGGCGGCTGCCGGGCCCTCGGCTCCTCCCAGAGCCTGTTGGGGGGGGGGAGGGGAATCGTAAGCAAGGGGATCGCACTCACCTCCAAATGCTTCTGGGGGCCCGCAGCTCCTGAAGGATCCCACCGGCGTCAAGGCAGCAGGACAAAACGGCATCAGGGCAGCAGGCCAAAGAGGGCGAACAGTGGGCGGGAGAGGTATAAGTACCTCGCCCCCGCCCCCCTCCTGCCCGGAAGTAACTTGGGCATAGGGACCCTCGCGGGTCCCAAAACACTGGGCGGCTGACTCGTGTGCCATCCTGTGGCACTAAGGGGGGCCGCCCTCTTAGGAGGGCCCCCTTCGTGGGCCCGGGGCAGCCCTGCAGGTTCGGCGTAGGCTATGCCAACAAGGCTGCAGAGAGGTCTTCCTCTAATGCACGTATATGAAAACCCACTCTCTTGGCTGGCAGGAATGACAGGCTTCGATCTGGCACTCAAGTGAGGCAGCCTGAACCAGAGAACAGAAACTGTTGAGGCACTGTGTACGCTTTCCGCAGTGTTGTAAAACTGCATGATCATTCACTTGTAAGCTTTGCGGCTGTCCGAGGCCCCCGCAGGGGGCCACTAACGAGGGCAGCCCTCTAGTGCCAGCTGGGCACCCCACACCCCCGCAGGGACTCAGGGAGGAGTCCCCCAAGCCTTGGCGCAGCGCGCTAGGCGAGCATCACTTCCGGGGCGCGAGGACAGGGGGAGGGGTATATATTCCTCCCCCACCATCTTGTCGTCCTCTTTCGCGCGCCCGGACACGCCGTCTGGTCTTGTGGTGGTCGGCGTGGTTGCGGTCTCCTTGCCCCCGCTGGACACGCTGTGTCTGCAGCGCGCCTCGGGTGTTGTGTACCCGGGACCAAGTGGTGGTCGTCACGCGCGGTGAGTTTGGGGGCAGGGAGTACCTTTTGGGCCTTCTTTCGCCGCTGAGCATTTTGGCCAGGGGCGAGTCAGGCTTGGATTGGGCTTGGATGTGGCTGAGAAGGGGGTTTGAGGTGATGCGAAGGGCCGGTTGCTCGGCCCTCGGTCTGGCGGCGCGTGGAGTGGGCATCGAGGTTCGGCGCCATCTGGTCAGGCCTTCTAGTACCGCTCACGCGTCGGGTCAGTGGTTGCCTTCGGCGCGTTTGGCGGCGAGTTCCCCCTCCCCTTTGTGGGTGCCATTGTCCGCAGGACACGCTGGCATGCCCCCGGTCTGGCGGGTATCTCCAGGGTTGTGGCTTTAGGCTGCACCATGTATTGACCGCTGGTGGCGTGGCGCGAGACCCCGGTGGTGAGCCCAAAGCGGTGGTCTGCGAGTGGGCTGCGCGGTAGCGTGGGGGTCGGGACACGCGCTCCCTTTGTTTTGGGGCGGGCCAGATGGTCGATGCGTCGATGCCGAGGCATCTGCTGAACACGCTTTCAAGCATCCAAAGCGAGGTTGAGGAGCCGAGCCAGCGTCAGGCCTTCTTGTTCGTGGCCAACTAGGTAGTGCCTGCACAGCATTTGTTATTTCAGCTTGCTAGGGGACCCTGCATGAAAGGGCTCTGCTCGCTCCCCTGGCTGTGAGTTTCCTAGCCGGGCTGCGGGCGTTAAGGGACCTTGGGTTGGGGCAGCGCCAGGAAGTTGGGAGCTTCGGGCACGAAGCAGATCGGACCAGGCGCTCCTGCCCTCTAGTGCCGGGTGCTGTGGTGCTGCTGCGGGGGCTCTAGTTTAAATAATATCCCCGAGCGCACTCCCTGCATCCAGGTCGATGGTAATCACCAAGGCATTACTGCCCAGCCCTGATGGGGATCCAGGCGCCCGCCCACATTGAGCAATGTCTATATATGTATTTGGGATATGGCAGGTGAGCCTGGCTAGTCCCATTGGCCAGTGAAATCATATTTGCTTACCGCCTGGGTCAAGGGCTCTACCGGTACGGGCAGTTGTATTAGAGGACCACGGGAGATTTGACTCACTGGTGATGCAATCGTTTTCATTAAATTGGGCATTGTGCAGGCTCTGCCCGGACTGAGCGCATTGGCTCCAAGCATATTGGTCATTGCGGCATTCAATAATTTGGGCGCCGGTGTGCAGCACGTTGTCCGCCAGGTGCCGTAGCTCTGGGGGAAGGTTTGTTTAATCAAGCGAGTTTGCGCCCCGTTATGCCCACTTTTTCGAGGGTGATTGCATGCGTGGTCGCTCAGGTTCGCTCGTTTTCTACCATATGTATATATGGTGATTTGCCCAGTATTTGGCGTAGCTTGGTCTGGGGAGAGCGGGAAACAGGCTCTCTGATGTCTCCGCTTCGGGCGCTGTGCGGGAATCATGGAAACAGGGGTGGCTATTTCTTGCTGACGGTTGGAGGATGCTGCCCGGGCAACAGCTGCAGGAGTAGCGAGGTAGGAGAGTCCTCACTCCCCCGCAGCCAGCCATCAAGTGTTCCGCTAGTGTGGTGTTGACGGTGTTGGTGGGGGCGGGCACCGAGGTCGTAAACACGGTGCTGGGGGTGTTTCTCCAGTTTCAGCACGGGAGGCCCGACGCGCTGGGCCTGATTTGGTTTCGTTTTGGTGGTGCCTGGAGGTGTCGGTAATGTTTTTACACTGGGTGGTGCGGGAGACACGTGGCAGAGGGGTCGCACTTTTGTGACGCCCGGGTGGTCAGTGCCCCAGGGCTCGTACGTCTGTTGGCTGTCTGCATTGCAGCTGGTTTGTGGCCTAGGCTTGGCACCGGCACACCGGGGAGTGCTCTGCCTCTTGTAGTAGTGCTGGTGCGTGCAAATACACGCCATGGATTCTAGTTAGTCGCAGAGAGCGAGGTCTATTTGGGTGTGCCTTTCGTCAATGGCTGCAGCCATGAACGGAGGTGTACTTTCTCTACGCGTTAAGGGCTGGCGTGATCCTGTGGGGAGGCCCTATAGTCATGGGTTATGCTGACCTATTGTGTTTGCTTACGGTATCATAAAAACTTACGGTAGCATAAATATTTTACGGTGTTTAGCTGAAAGGGCACAAGAGCAAGTCGTCCCCTGTTGTAAGGTAACGAGCGCTCATATAAGCGAGCCAAACATTTTGTCACGGCGATGCAAGAGGGGGAGGGGCGCCCAGGATGTTTTGGGAGCCCTTGGGCTGTGGTGCCCTCCGCCGTTTGCGCAGTGCGCCAACTGAACTGAAAGAATTCGTTGTGCCTGTTACTTGCACTAAATATCATGTGTCATGGGGGATGAGGTATTTGCAGGGTGGCCACAAACTTATCTAACTGATGTTAAATTTTCCAGGCCGCGTCTCGAACTAGTGGCAGTATATACAACAAGTGGGTCTCCAGCACAGAGCCCATGCTATGGTTTGTTGAGTCGCCTTTGTGTAGTTCGATCATTGGAGGCAGTTGCGACTGCACTATGGAGCTGTGCCTCGTGGCCCATGATCCCAGCTGGCTGGTTCGTGTATGGCATCTGCATTCCCTCTTTTGTGTGCATGGCGTCCGCTTTCGGGCAGTCTAGCGGGGGCCGGTGGTGAGTACTGACCCCGCAGGTTCATTGGTCAAATTCGTGTGGTCTCAACCCGGGGAACAATTGAGCAGCGTGGTGAGTGCATGCAGCTAATTGTTGTACTGTAAGTATGGCTCTGTCTAGTAGAGCAGTGCTTAGCCTCAACCTGTTTAGTAAGTCAAGGAAATACGATCGCAATTTGATCATAATTTCTATTTTGATTCGCATTTTGCAAATTGTTTGCTTTTACACGATTGTTGATGGAGGGGCCAACATACATGGAAATCCACCTGTATAATACGAGCACGTAGGATTGTTAGCAATCGCTAACTTCGCTGGGCGCTTTTGCTGTCAGTGTTGACAGAGGACCTCTGGTGTATTCTTGTTTATGGCCATTCCGCGCCTTTGAGTGGGCAGGGGATCTTGGCTCAATTTGGCCCATGGGCAGGGTTGCCGCGTGCTCTCCATGGCACAGGGGCGGTACTGTTAGGAGAACGGCGGGATGTGGCTCCCTCCTTGTTTTGCATTGCTGGGGCAACAGGGGTTTTTGGTGCTCCGCATTGCGGTGGGCATTACATGGAAGTAAGTGTTCGGGGTAACGTGGCGTTCTTTCTCGTTTCACCAGTTTCATGTTTTCATCGTGATTTGTACTGACATTTTGGGCTAACCTGTGTTGGCATGTTGGTGGACTTAGGGTCACGCAACAACTGCAACAGGGAGGGGTCTTCCGATACATTATACATGGTTTAGGATCCAGGCCACGGAGTGGCTGCGTGACACTCTGGTGTTGGAAGGGTTAGCCGGTTGGCAGGCAGTCTAGATCGGGGTTCCTAGTTCGGGCCTGTCCAAGCATGGGTTCAAGTGCCAGATGTCGGCCCTGGGATATTTAGCACAGGCCTGCAGAACAGATCGTGGCGAATCTGGTGAATACAGTGGGCTCACTCCGCAGGGTAGTAAGCAAGAGCCCAGCACTTTTCCATGGGGCTGTAGGGTGGCGCAGGCAACTATGTTGTCACAGCCAAACAACAAAGTTTTCATTAACGCCGCAAGTGCAGGGGCATGGGGGCCTCATGAGAGTAACCAGCCCACTGCACCCTTACAATGTACTGTGTAACCCAACTTGAGGGGAGGGGGTACTTTACTTTTGCACTTTCAACCATAAGCCAAGTTTACTTCACGGGGCTCTGCTCACACTGATGTGGGCCAAGATCACACACAGCATAGGATGAGAGTGAGGGGTCAGTCATATATGGCGATTTATGAGTATTTGCCAGAGGTAGCGAATGTGACCTCACAGACTTGATCAGTGATAATCTCATGGTTCATCTTTTGTCCCTATTGCGGACAGGCTCTGTTTTGCAAAGAATAGTACTTTGTCTCATTCGAGTGCCGCACTTGCCTCTTTCGCAGTATAACGAGGTCAAGTTTGTCTCCTATGCGGGATTGTGCGCCGCCAGTCCGTTTGCAATAGGGCTGCTGCTTTGTTGCGGGAGTGCGGAGGGACTCCGGTGGTCTCTACAGTTCCCTGATAAACTGCTTCTAGTGGTTTCGTCTGGCTACAGCTGGGTTTTACACACATGTCGACATGTTTATTGGCTGGCGCAGCACCTGGTCATCAGTCCGTACCCTCGTACTGGGGATCACCCAGGGAAAAGGGCACATTAGTGCTTAGTCACCCATGAATGATATGTACAAACTGGCACGCCGTGCGTTGGGGTTCGTGCCACCCAGAGCTGGGGGCGTATGTGGGCACACGCATTGCCCGTGCATTATGCTCTGGCCGGTTTGTTTAATCTTTTCATAGGGAAGAGATATGCAGGGTACCTAATCGCTCACAGCATGGCACATCAAGGGACGCAAACCGGGTTGTTACCCATAAATGTTTTATAATATATGCTTTGGGGCACCTGCAGCAGTGAGGGATGCTTCCTGAGTGCCTAGGACTTGAGGTTTGGTAGCACTCCCCTCCCCTGGGCTTTCAGCAGAATGGCAACAGTCTAGTGCAGGTCAAAGGGGGATTCCTGCGCGGTGCTGGTAGAATGTAACGTACCGGTAAGGGCATGTTACTACTAAAGCCGTCCCAAAGTTTTGGGGTCAAAATGGGTGGAGCAGTAAGACTACAGGCATTGGGAAGCTTTTAGCATTCCCCCATTTTAGTAAGGGCAGCTATCTGTACAGAATTACCAGCGAGTGGGGTAACATTCACCGGTTATTCAGCGCCATCATGTCTCCGCCCCTTGACACAGCTCAATTCCTGCATGCCCCTGTGAGGGAGGTTACTGCCAGTGCCTTAGTTGGCACCAATGCTTCAGACCTCCATTCCATCCCACGAGTCCTAGTAGTGCTCCCACCAAGTCGGACGCTATAAAGAAGTTGGAAACATGGCGACTAGCATTGGCACGATCGCCGAACCTCACATGGGCCTTACAAATCCAGTTTCAGCATAGGTACTAGTGGTGAAACCCCGGCATATGGGATTTGGTTGACCACAAAGGAGAGAACTGGTTAACATGTTGGTTATGTCATTGAATTGGACGATATGTACACAGCAACAGGTGGATAGGGCATGGGTGCATGCGGCACATTTGTTAATGGTGCTGGATAATTATTGTTTTCTCTAGGTAACTGGGATCTCGTGCCCAGGTGCTGTCTTTTTTTTGGCCGTCAGTTACCAGCCAAAATGGTGGGAGATTCAATTTTACATTTACTCTGCTGTGTTACGCTAAGTGCAGTTCCTACCGGCAGCCAACGGGGTTGTGCTAACTGAGCTGTAGGACAGTGGCCCGATTGACCCAGTGAGTTATGCAATCCCGGTGAGGTCATGATGAGGTTTGGTAGCACAGGGTAATAGTGGCAGATGAAACTAAGTTTCTCCCGTATGGTCGACACAAAGGGTAATAAAAATAACCTGGTATGGAGTCCCTCCTGTAATGTGCCACCATGGGAGTGCGGTTGGCACATTAAATTCACACTGCCTCTGGGATAAGCCAAAGTCCCTGCCTGGCCACCAAGGGGTGGGCAGGTGTCCGCTAAGTATGTACTCCCTTCTCCTGACTAGAGAGGTGGGCTCGGACATGCTTAGGTGCATACCCTAGCCAACCAGAAACTCTATTTACTACATGGTAGAGAATGCATAGGAGTTGTTTGCAGTCCATTCGCATCCGCCCCACAGGGCGAATGCTTTAGGGCACAAGGTTTGTGGAGGGCTCCTGTTTGGGAGGGTGATTAAAGGGACACAGGTGGTGTGACGGCAAAGCGAGACTGTCAGCGATGCTGGGTAGGAGGTTCCGTATCACCTACCAGAAGGGTGCCAGGCGGCAAAACCAGTAAATAATGTTTAAGCATGATATAGATGCGGGTCAGGAGAGGTTTGTCAAAGGTATTACACTTATGCCTGGCATTCACAACCCATCCACACCAAGCCTATTGCCCAGGTCCTGGGCCGCATACACACAGCCCGGTACTAGGCACCTGCGGTTGTCAGGCCATGAGTTACTAAATTACAACTGTACAGTGGGCATACTTGCTGACCGGGCAGATGGCTACGGCCTCCAAGGGCTGAATAGTCAGACACCAGTCGCCTCAATCACAGGAACACGACCAGCATAACTTGAATCTTTGCCTTGAGAAAGCCCTCGGCCGATGGGCCACCCGGGCGAAACACGTGTCGACTGTTTTTGTCTTATGCCTGTTTTTGTCTTATGCATGTGAATAAGAATAAACACCAGGCATTTGAAACCTACCAAAGAAATATTGGAAATTATTCTGTCTACTAAACACAATTTAAGAAGGCACAACCCTCCACCCCCCTACCTAAACCAGTAGCAGTGAGTGTGGTTTGCCCACAGTGCAGTCGTTAGAAGAATTTAAATTACATGTACAGGTTATGCTGAACTTGCTACCAGCGGGTCTAGTGTGTGAGCGGGTCAACTGAGCAGGTAATTTTCCACCGCTGGGGTTGCCCTGGGGTGGGCAGTGCGAACACCCCTGCCCCCCTATCCGGGGGCTCTCGCAGGGAGTGTTCTAGCCTGTCGACTTTTCCTGCAGTTAAGGTCAAATGCCCTGCCCGGTTAGCTATATTAGCCTCACTGGGCGGGGGTGCTGTCAGCTAACACATTGTGCTGCGTCCCCAAGAAAGGGGGAACAAGGTGCCAAGCACAAAAGGCAAGGCGAGCAGCGTGAACCCCCCCTCCTATTCGGGAACATTCTGGGATGAAGGGCAAAGTAGGACTCAGCCAATCCTTAAAGTTAGGCACCATATGGCAGCCAGTGCGCACTGCATTAATCACACGGATTCTCTAGCTGGTATCCCTAGGGGGTTCACCACGAAGGGAGCTGAGCTGGCGAAATTCCCATAAGAAATAAGGGATGCACGGCAAGGGCAGGAGGGCACCCTGGCTCATCGTCACACACGTCTAGTTATGGACATTCCTGTGCGTCACGAGTTAGAAAGCAAATGGACGGTGCAAAGGTTAAAGTATAATCCTTCTCGCCCGAATAGCCAGAAGTAGGCAGGTGGATGTGGGAGCGGTCTCCCAACAAGCGGGCAGCTGTCCCTTAAGTGGGGACACAGGTGCGCTAGACACACCGTCCTAGTAGGACGGCAGCTAGGTGAGCTCAGCAAATTCATGGGGCAATGTGAGCCAGGGAATCTGATCTGCCCCGCCCAGAGCTGGCACGGGGCTGAGTTATGTATGTGAAGTAGTGGAACTTTCCCACAGGAGGGTGGATAGTTTTGGCACAAATTCACAGGGCAGAAGGGCCTTTGTGTTGCATTAGACACTAGCTGATCCAGGCTATCGGCAAGGGCTATTGTGATACAGATGGGGTTCATCTAGCACCAGTGGGAGGGATCTCTTCCCTAGCTTTGCAGGAGGCCTGGAAATGAGAGGTTTCAGGTAAGAAAGGAGCTTTTGGTGGGGGGCTCTGGCGGCGGCGGTGGCCACCTCCAGAGCTGTGGCGGAGTTACAGGGCGATCTGGAAGCAGAGGGGTACAGAAGGGTACCTCTGCGCGGCACCATGGTGGGTGCCAGAGCCAAATCCTAGGAGCCTCATGGAAGGTTCCTAGAAAACCGTGTCGGCGCCCGTTAGTCCTTCGGGCGGTTGTGGGCCTGAACAACCGGGGGTTTGCTATGCTACGCTCCGCCCTGAAAGGGGCGTGAGTAATAAGGAACCATGTGTCACGTGATCCGGGAAGAGGATCACCAGAAGTGGCAGCACAGATGGGGTTCGCCCCAGTGCTGCTTGGCTCATCAGGCGGGCAGGCGGCCCAGACGGTTGCCTGCCCTTGGATCGCCCGTAAGATAACCCACCATATTACATAACGGTGTATGTAATAAACCTGCAGCAATTTTACCCAAACAAGAAATGTGTTGTGTGTTTATTTATGAGCATGCATGTTACGTTGGAGGGTGGGGCAGGTTGCCAATGCTGGTACTATGCGGCTGTCCGAGGCCCCCGCAGGGGCCACTAACGAGGGCAGCCCTCTAGTGCCAGCTGGGCACCCACACCCCCGCAGGGACTCAGGGAGGAGTCCCCCAAGCCTTGGCGCAGCGCGCTAGGCGAGCATCACTTCCGGGGCGCGAGGACAGGGGAGGGGTATATATTCCTCCCCCACCATCTTGTCGTCCTCTTTCGCGCGCCCGGACACGCCGTCTCCCACCCTACCGCTTACCCGGCGTGGTTCGTGGCAGGCAGGAGGCAGAGAATGTTGTAATGTTGTCTTTTTTCGTTGCAGGCGGAGTTACAGGGCGATCTGGAAGCAGAGGGGTACAGAAGGGTACCTCTGCGCGGCACCATGGTGGGTGCCAGAGCCAAATCCTAGGAGCCTCATGGAAGGTTCCTAGAAAACCGTGTCGGCGCCCGTTAGTCCTTCGGGCGGTTGTGGGCCTGAACAACCGGGGGTTTGCTATGCTACGCTCCGCCCTGAAAGGGGCGTGAGTAATAAGGAACCATGTGTCACGTGATCCGGGAAGAGGATCACCAGAAGTGGCAGCACAGATGGGGTTCGCCCCAGTGCTGCTTGGCTCATCAGGCGGGCAGGCGGCCCAGACGGTTGCCTGCCCTTGGATCGCCCGTAAGATAACCCACCATATTACATAACGGTGTATGTAATAAACCTGCAGCAATTTTACCCAAACAAGAAATGTGTTGTGTGTTTATTTATGAGCATGCATGTTACGTTGGAGGGTGGGGCAGGTTGCCAATGCTGGTACTATGTCTCCTGTAGGCTGCGCATGTGGGCGCGCGCACAGCCCTCCTTTTCACAGCGCCCAGCATCTCCCCGGGAGTGCCCTCGCGGCACACATCAAAAGAGACTTCACCAGCCGCTCCTGTTAAAGGACAGACGAGCAGCGGCTTTCAGGAGAATGCACCGTTTTATCCTTCGTGCACATTTCATTCTAATCATTAATCAGACACTTTCAGCATTGTTACTTATTTTCTGCTGGAAAGAATGATCGGTATCTGATTCTCCTGGATGACACAGGGGCCTTTAGTGAGCACCTCTGGAGCATCAGCAGGGTTTGGGAGGTGGGTACCTTGAACTACCAGCACTTCCATCCAAGAGACATTGTGGAGGGGGGTGAATGGCTTGTTTAATTGAGGTTCACAGTCATGCTGTGTGTGTTTAAACCTTTTCTCGTTTGAGCATGTCTGCTGTTCATTTGTTTTTGAAGTTTTATTTTATGCATTTTGCCTGTTTCTCTATTACGAGAAGCACAGATGAGAAATGCAGTGCGGAGATTGTTCACCTCATTAAATTAATCAATATTGACTGCAGATCATAGCACTGAATATGAATATTTTCTCCCCTAATTTAGAATTACAGTATAGGGAGCATCTTTCTCCTGTAAGCGGTGCTGCTGTAACTGTACTGGAGGATGCTTCTCTGGCCTTCTGTGATATATGAAACATATTACATGAAGATATCTCCCTCTTACATTCCCCTCCTTTGCCATTTTGATCCCCATGCAGAAGTATGAAGCAGCTTTGGGGTGCATGTAGGTAACAAGCACCCAACATGGCCTCTCTTCCCTATACTCCTTCAAACTGTTTCCCCTCAGCGCTGGAAGGTAAACTTAGAATGACCTACTAGCATACGTACAGCAAAATATATTCTAACGTTCACTTTTTCTCTCTTCCCTCTCCTTTCCTCTTACTGTTCCTTCACTGCGCTTTGAAGCAACCTGGGATTTATCTCAACACTATACACACGACAAACATGCAATAATAGTATACATTTACCATCTCCTAACTTTCCAGTTTGCCTTTTCCCTCCCTTCCTATTCTGTTCTCTCATAGTGCTATGAAGCAGCCTGAGGTTGGCGTTAGAGCTATACAATCAATTACCATGTTATATCATGTAATGGTTGGGCCAAATGTGGGAATAATTAACGTCACTGGTTTGCAGGACTTTGTCAGTGTCTATCCTTTTAGTTAGTGTCCATTTTCACATAAGAATCATAGGTGCATAGGAATAATACAAGGCAAACCTTGGCATCTGGATAAAATCCATGTGCAGGCGGAAAAAAGGCCACAAGAATGGGGTAAGCAGCAGGTTGGTCTTGATTACTTTTCCAGGATTATTGGACTGAGAGGTAACTCAGAAATTGCAATGAGTCGGGGCCATAACAGGAAAGGCATAGTGAGCTTGTATGGGTGTCGCAGTGGGAAGGGTGCCGATGGAGCTGATTAGGGGGAAGGTGATGGCAGGCACTATTTGGGGAAGTTTCTGTACCAAGGGGGGCTGATCTGAGTGCATAAGGGGATTGGTATCTTCATGAGGGTAGGTCTTCGGTGTCATTCAGTTGGTGGAAGTGCATGAGTAGAGCAGCCCATTGTGGAGATATAGGCCGCTGGCATGAATGGCTTTCCAGTAGCTTTGGAGAGCCGAGCACTCCCATAGCATCTGCATGAGTGTTGCGTCTGTGGTCTTGCAGAGAGGGCATGTTTATGTTTATGGGATTTATAGAGCGCATGGCTGCCCAAGGGCTTCCCAGCGTTACTGAGAGAAGGCAAAGTGTGGAGGAGGGATCTAAAGGAAATAGCCACGTCTTGAGTTTTTTCCTGAAACTTCTTTCCTCTCTGGTCAGTCTCAGTTCCTTGGTCATAGAGTTCCAGAGCTTTGGAGCAAGGTGTGAGAAGGATCTCTCTCCCCATCTAGATCTCTCTCTCCTTAAGGTGTTCATGAGGTAGTCGGGTAAGGACCTGAGAGATCTATTAGGGACATATGGTGTGACCATGGTTTTTAACAGAGCTGGACCCCTATCACACATAGCTCTGTGAGCTAGACATAGGGCTTTGAACCTGACCCTGGATTGGATGGGGAGCCAGTGCAGTTTTTTCAGCGAGGAACTAGCTGACTCCTGTCTAGGGATCTTCAGCAGCATCCTCGCGGCGGCATTCTGGACAACTTGTAGCCTGTCAACCACGTATTTGCGGGAACCCAGATACAGGGAATTGCTGTAGTCCAGTCTTGAGATCACTAGGGCCTGGACCACTGTTCTCCATGCCTGTTCTGGGATGAGGCTCATGATATTACGCATCATCCGCATAATGCCAAAACAGACTGCAAAAAGTTTTGTGGCTTGAGTTTCCATAGAAAGTTTGTGGTATAGCCACATCCCCAAGTTTTTTATGGAAGACTTTGGAATGGCAGGGGCACCCCAGTCCTCTGGCCAGCTGATCCTAGACCAAGGCCCTGGGCAGTTGCCCAAAAACATCAGGTTTGTTTTGTCGCCATTCAGTTTTAGATTGGAGTTAGCCATCCATTTAGCTGTCTTTTCCAGGTCCCAGCTGAAGATGATTAGAGTTCATTTCCTCCGACACTGGGACTACCAATTGTGTATCATCAGCGTAGGACACAATGGTAAATCTGAACGTCTGAACGTCGTAGGGACTATCCCGGTGCTCAGTGATAGTGAAAGGAGGTCTGCCATCGTGGAGAGGATAGAGTCTCTGCCCTGAGGTAAGATGTGAGGGGGAGCGGCATCAAGTGGAGAGCCAGACTTAATTTTGCCTAATAATAGTCTTGTAAGTTCTTTTCCGATTATCGGGAAGGAACCCAATACTGGAGAACGAGGTGGGTTGTATTGGTCTGGACTAGGGGACTGGCTTTTCGAATCTGAAATTGCCTCCCTTCCTTCAGGGCCATCCACGGGGCTCGTGTGTACAGAGTTGATGTTTTCTACTGTATTATTGAAAAAAGTAGCTAGCCCATTGCATCTCTCCTTGGATGAATGAGGCATATGGGCACCTTGTACGGTCGTGGTGAGTGACTTCACAATTTTAAAAAGTTCTTTGGGGGAGTTTGAGTCCATGTTTATCCTCTCCTCGTAAAATTTTGCCTGCGCTAATTTAATGTCATCATGATATTGTCTGATGGCTCTTTTGTATATCAGCTTGAGATCTGGAGCAAAAGTTTTCCTCCAGTTCCTTTCGAGTTTCTTACAATTCTTTTTTTGAATTGCAAGCTGGCTGTTAAACCAAGCTGCTCTTTTAGGGTTGCGTGGTACTGTCTTTCAGGGTCTCTGAAAACAATAGTCTACTGAGTGATTGATCCAGTCTACCCATTGTTTGTGTGACTTGTTAGTGTCTCTTGTTAGAGACGGAATGGTAGACTCAAGACATTTGGTCCAGTTTACTGCTGCAGTCCTAGGCCATTTCCTGACTGAAATCGCACTGTCTGCTGCAGGTGTTTGTGCAACTGGTTTAGCAAACAAAAGAGGAATGTAAAAATGGTCAGACCATGGAACTTGGACTGGAGTGAGGACCATCATTCTGGGGTCCTTCGAAAAGATGGGGTCAAGGAGTTGTCTCTTTTCATGTGTAGCTCAGCCCACCAGCTGGGGGAGTTGCAGAGCCTCCAGATCTGAGAGTAGTCTATTTGCGGAGGGGTTCCTGGTGTCGTCTAGATGAATGTTAAGGTCCCCAACCGTGATATGCGTGAGACCTTCTTCAGGAATTCGAGTGCTCGGTCCCACTCTGTATTGTGTAGTAGACAGTGTGGTGAGAGGGTCGATCGTCAAGTCTCGTATGGCTTTGTACAACCAGGCAATAAGGTAGTGGCTGGGTCCCATGGTCAATGTGGTCTGAAGTACCGGGTGTGTCGCGGGTTCACACTCCCAGAGATTCAAGAGGGCTTGACATGAGTTAGTAAATTGCCCCGGAGGTAGGCCACTATGCTCAGCCAACTGGGCAAAGGGAAGGAGTTGGCCCTCTGCGAAGAGTTTGCCCACATCGAGAAGCGAATGGTCAGTCCAAACCCGTAGTTTCGCAGTGGCGTAGTATTCCTGGCTGAGGGGCAGCCAGCCAGAGGTAGATTTGGGGCCTAAAGCGGGACCCCACGGCAGAGAGGATACACCCTGATCATGCAGGCCCTTGCCACTGCCACTTGAAGGGGCCAGGGTGGTATGGACTGTGCCCCTGAGAGGAGTAAACCTCTGAGCGCAGGCTCGGGTAGGGGCCCAAGGCTCGTGCAGGCTTCATCGAGGTAATGCCCAGTTGTCCAGCGAGACAGCCAATGCAGCTGTGCCGCTAGGAAATATGCCTCAAATGATGGTGCCCCAAGGCCTTCCTATTCCACTAGTAGCTGCAGCTTGGCCAGGGCACCTCGGGGGCTTCCGGACCCCCATATGAGCATGCAGAGGAGTGTGTCCAATTCTTTAAAGAAGGACCGGGCATAACGACAGAAAGGTTTGCAAAATAATAAAGAAGGTGAGGGAGAATAACCATTTTCGCCAGGGCAATTTTACTAATGAGGCCAAGAGGAGCAACCGCCAGAAGTGTTTTTGAGATCGTATGCTCACAATGCCCCTGCAGAGGTTTACCTCATAGAGGTCTAAAGGTCTAAAGGCGGATTTCTAAGTATCGTGGTGCCTGGTCATGCCAGTTGAGGCGAGGGTCGCCGTAATATATCTCCAGAGACGGCTGCCCAGGGTTGGAGTGGGTAAACAAAGGACTTCACCCAATTGACCCGAAGCCCAGCTGTGTCTGCGAAGTCCACCAGTATGTCCTGGATGGGTGTGAGATCGGCTGTTATGTCACAGACATAGAGGAGCAAATCATCCGCATATAAGGATACTACGTGTGTCCTGTCCACCAGCAGGATGCCCTACTCCCGTCCCCCTGCACACAGTGGCATAATGACTCCATGGCAAATGCAAATAACAGGGGGGGCATTGGGCATCCCTGGCATGTTGCTTGACCCACTGGAAAGGGGGTTCAGACAAGACGGCCCAAGCGGATCCAAGCTGTTGGGTTAGTATAGAGCAGTTTGGTGTAGGCCAGGAGTTTTGGGCCTACCCCCAAGCGGGCAAGCACAGCAAATAGGTAATGCCAGATCAGTGTATCAAATTCTTTTTCTAAATCAAGTGTGAGGCAAGCCACTTGTGGGTATCGCCCGTTTATTTGATCTTGTACCTGGAAGAGGTGATAAATATTCTGGGAGGTACTACAGCCCAGAACGAAGCCGTTCTGGTTGAGACATACCAACTCAGGGAGGAACCAGGCATAGCTATCAGCTAGAATCTTACCTAAGATCTTATAGCCCTCCCAGAGTATTGCAATGGGCTGGTAAGAGGTGAGCTGCATGGGATATTTGTCAGGTTTAGGGATGGAGACCAAGAGGAACTCGCAGAGCATGTTGGATAGCTCACCGGCGCTCAGCGCTGCCTTGAACATCACTGCCAGCCGGGGCGCCAGTAGGGACGAAAAGGTGTTGTAATATTCCTGGGGTAGACCGTCTAAGCCCGGGGTTTTGTTCCGCAACAAGTTCCAAGCTGCCTGTTTATATCTGCCGGCAGGATTTCTGCAGCTAAGGGGAGCCTCGTGGAGGTCGGAATCTGGGGGAGGGTAATGTCTGTTAGGAACATGTCTGCCTGATTCATCAGGGTGTCCTCGGGTGCTCTGTATATGACCGAGTAATAGTCATAGAAGGTCTTGGGTCAGTTTGGGCATGAACCGTGACATCTATTAGATGGACTACCTCTGTTATTGGATGAGTCAGTGAGTCTTGTCTTACAACCCAGGCTAGGAGTTTGCCTGGCCCAGTGTCCTCCTGCTAGACCTCGTCAGTGTGGGCTGTAAAGTTATAGTGCCGTAGGCTCTCCAGGAGGGTAGCGTAGGAGGTCTTGGCATCTGTCAACTGCGGGAGAAGCATAGGGTTGATGTCTGTTGCCTTGCTAAAATCAGCTAGGATCTGTTCAGTCACCACTATGTCCCTCTCAAGAGTACTGCAGACTCGTGATATCTGTTGAATACAGGCTCCCCTAGCGACTACATTGAAGGGAGCCCACTCCAGCATCCTGGTGACCGCAGTGTTGTGGTTTTTAGTGAAATACTGCCTAATAATGTCCTCTTGCTCTTTCTGGGACACCTGATCTATGAGGCAGTCGAGTGGCAGCCACCAAGTGGGCACGAGGGTGAATGAGGCATCCAGTGAGGTCAGTAATGAGCGCCTCGTGGTCGCAGATAATCCTTCTCAGGTAGCCTGTGTGTTGTTTCAGAGACACTAGCGCAGGGGAGCAAAGGTAGCGTTGAGTCGCATGTATAGAACATGCGGGAAGGAGTGAAAGGAGTAAAGCCAGGTCGCCAGGTGGCGAGAGCGAGATGCATCAGTGAGTGCCCAATGATGTACCCAGGCACAGAAGCATTCTGTCTGTGCATGTGGGAGGGAGCGAGGTAAGGGAGGATGGGGCCTGTCTAATGTCAGATCAAGTATGCAGTTATAGTCTTCAACCCAATATCCATGGTGACTTTGTGCTTTGTGCGAGTGTGGCAGAAAGGGTGTCCCAGAATTTCCCCAGTTCAGTGTTGGGTGCATAGATGCTGCTGAGGAAGACGGACTGCCCATCCAGGCGGCCATCCAGGAGAGCATTGCAACTGTCCTTGTCCACCACCCTATTGGCCTCCTGGGAGAGGACTCCCGGGTGGATCCACACCAAGGCGCTCTGCATATATGACGAATAAGTTGTAGCACAGATGATACCTCCCAAGCACTTGTGAAATATGCCTATCTCACTTACTGTGATATGTGTTTCTTGTAAGAAAACGATCTGCACCCACTGACGTTTGATGTAGGAGTATACGACATAGCGCTTTCTAGCGATATGCATGCCGCAGCTGTTTAGAGTAAGAAATCTAATGTCAGAGGTGGAGGTCATGGCAGTGTAGGTGTGATGGCAGTGTTGGGTGTATGGGGCCCGGTGTCTGGTCCTTCCATTTATGTCCCAGGACCCATACGGTGTCCACCCACCCAGGTGTTAGGATTGCTAGGAGGAGAGTGGTGGTGAGAGATTGCAGTAACTGGGGAGGGAAATGCCGCAGCCAGCGGTAGGTCCAAACAAATCATATTAAACATTCTCTAATTTAACATGGGGGAGTGTTGAATCTGAGCGTCAGATAGGTTGCCCTTTGGTGACCAGGAACAAAGTTCGCCTGTAGTGTCGAGTGGCCGCCTGGAGAATTTCATAGCAGCTGGTGATTGCCTGCTGGATTTGTTCTGGGGAAAAATTGTCAGATGAGAGTGTCTGGTGTTTGGGGTGTCACTAGTGGGGGGACTGCGATCTGGAGTGGGAGCCTTTTGAATGGAGGGAGTCTTCCTTAGAAGTGAAGAGGCGTGGGTTCTTCTCATCGTCCGTGGCTGTGGGGTTTAGCTTCAGGTTCGCAGCAGCCTGTATGGCCCTCCTGCTCTCTCAATGATTTGCTCCAGATTGGGGAAATTGGTTGATGAGATCAAGGATAGGGTCTCGTTTCTGGTTCACCTCACTTTCTGTTCCGCTGCCTGCCCCGTGAACCCCGGACGCCTGACATGTGTTTGATTGCTTCTCCACCAGGTCGCCTCCATGCTGGTCTGCCCAGTCCCACGCTGCTTTTGCGTCTGTAAAAAAAGTAGTATTTCCACCAGAGATTATTTTAAGGCAGGCAGGGAACAGCAGAGAGTACTGCACCCCCTGCTACTGGAGGCATTGTTTGACTTCCAGGAAAGAAGATCTCTGACGTTGGACAGTGCAGGTGTAATCACGAAATAGCATGATGGTTTTATCTTCTACTTGAATGGGACCTGACCATCTGGCTGCACGGAGTATCACATCTCTGTCCTTAAAGTCCGGTAGTTTTGCCAGAATGGAGTAGGGGGGAGCCCACGGCGGGCGCCTCACTGGGGCACTGTGCACCCTCTCAAGGGAGTTGAAAGAATTCAGGTCTGAGGCTGGAGGGAAGGTCTTGAACCATGCCTCCAGGAGTGCAATGGGGTCTGACCCCTCGACTCCCTCTGGAAGTCCCAGGATGCGTACATTTCTCCTGAGGGAGCGCCCCTCCAAGTCGACCACTGTGCTCTCTAGGTCTGTGACTCAGCACTGCAGGTCTTGGATTGCGGATCGAATGTCCTTTGCAAGCGGTTTTAGAGTAGACAGGGTTTCCTCGCCGTCTGCGAGTTTGCGGTGATCATCACAGAGTAAGTTGAGATCTGCAGCAAGTGCACCAAACCTCGCTTCCATGGTGACTCTGGAATGTGCAGTCACTGCCAGGACTTTATCCAGTTTGTCTGATGTAGTAAGGGCTGTCTCGTGTTCCTGTGGAGTGCTGGGAATCGTAGGTGGCAGGTTCGCAGAGGATGGCAGCTGGGTCGCTGTGGCAGATCACTGTCTACCCATATCGAGTGGGGTCACCCTGGAGCTTTTGGCTGACGTGAGGTGGGGTATTCCTTGTGTTGAGGTGCAGGCAACATGGATGGAGCCTATATCTTCTACAGATGTAGTGAGAAGATCCAGTCAGGAATCGTATACGGTCATTGCTGAAGCTTCGCGTTGTCAATTACCATGGGCTGTTGTTGCTGCAGCGTGAAGTGCAGATCTCGGGTTACAGTTATTGTAGTTGCTGTAGCGTGAAGAGCCGGTTCACTGGAGCTTCACGTTGCAGTCGTTGTGGGCAGCAGAGTTACAGCACAAACTGGCCCTTTCATGGCTGCGAGGAGCTCAAAACTTCAGGTTTGCACCTTTACTTGCAGAGGAGTGCACTCTGATGTCAGCCAAGTGTCCAGGACCTGGGAGGCACCTCTTAGGGATCACGGACTCACTCTAGCAGCGCCCAGCAGGGTTAAAGCATGTTTAGTTGCAGGTCTAGGAATGTCCAGCTGCATCAGGTCGCTTGGAAGTTGCAAGGAGGCCTCTGGAGCTTGTTGTGTCCCTCAAACTCAGAACAGGAGGTCATCAAACTGACCCTTGGAGTCACTCAGGTTAGCCTGGGATGAAAGGAGCAGGTCCAGTCTTCTTTCTCAGAGATGAAGGCTTGTCTCAAGCAGCAGGGCAGTCCTCTGGGCAACAAGGCAGGTCTCAAGCAGTAGGGCAGTCCTCTGGTGAGCAAGACAGGTCTGAAGCAGCAGGGCAGTCCTCAGGGGACTCAAGGTAGTCCTTCTTCTAGTTCTGTAGTGTCCACAGGTCCAGGAGTGTACTGAAGAGCTGTTCTGAGGATCCAATATTTATACCTGGTGCCAAACATTGAAGTGGGGGGCTTCCCTATACTACCTCCACATCTGGTTCTGGAAAGTTCTTCCCTTCCCCAGATAAGGCTCCAACAAGTCTGAGGTGACAAAAGACTAGTGTCAGGTTCCTTTGTTTGTGCTGGAGCCAAGCACTTTGAAGTGTTAGTGGGGCAGGGAACAGCGCCGTCCCCACCCATACTGACAGGATGGCCCATCCTGCCAACCTCTAGTCCCCCTTTGTCTCACGGTCTGTAAGGAATACACAAAGCCCAACTGCAGAGCCATTGACCCAGGACACAGGCAGAAGGCACCAAATGGTTAGGACAAGAAAATGCCAACTTTCTAAAAGTACATAAAAAAGCTTGATCTAGCTGAATTATTTCAATCACAAATTGCTTTCAAATCAGGGTCTAGTAAATAAATTGGCGTGGCCCTTGTATTTATTCACAATTCTTTTCAAAATCATTTTTGCATGTAGTACAACATACAACATGTCATGGAGGGACCACTTTGTACTTATTTGTATACATAAACATGTAACATAGAACTCTGCTGAATCAATAAATGCTCAACATAAATAACATATAACACGATAGACTAAAAGATGCTGTGCCTTGATCCTCGAGGAGAGAGCAGATCTCGGTGTAGCAGCCTCTAAAACTGATTAAATAAAAAACCAAAATCAGAAAATCAATAAAGAGCAGTCTGATCAAAGGTCAATTGCAATAGTTTAAAGAGCATCAAGGCACAGGATATACAAGAACGCAACCAGTTAAAGTCCTAAGGAGAACCTGGTTAATCATAGTAGGTTCGAAAGGTGTTGATGAAAAATTCTTGGGGAGCAGCTTGCAAGAATATGAAATTTTAGTGGGCATCTGTACAGAATGACTATCCCACGTTAACAAAATCAATTTGCAACCCCCAAGAGACATTATTAACAAGAGGTTCGCAGTGCTAAGAATAACAGTGATTGGGCACCTCTGTATCTAGTTAAGAACAGTTGACTGGTATTATGAATAAATACAAGGGCTGAGCCAATTAATTTACTGGACCCTGATTTGGTAGCAATTTGTGCTTGAAATAATACAGCTAAATCAAGTTTTTTTAATGTACTATTAAGAGAAGCCCAATCTAGCTGATGAATAAGGGCCCAACGCCTTCAAAAGTCAACTGTCTAATAGTGGCATTTTCAGAATTATTACATAAAATCTGACTTTACCATTAAAGAGGATTTTGAATTATAATTCATTTGAGCCCAAACGCGACTTTCCTATCTAATTCCTATCAAAATGTAGCACTTATTAAATGTCATAAGGTAACTCCATGTTATCCCATGGGAGAGCTAGGCATTACAGTAGTGAAAAACACATTTAAGAGTTTTTCATTACCAAGACAGGTAAAACTTAAGAACACATGTTATACTTTTTTAATACAAGGCACCCTGCCCTATTTTAGAGCCTACCTTAGGCTGTCTTACATGTATTAAGAAGGAAGGTTTACGCTGTGCAAAGGGTTTATTTTGCCAGGTCAAATTGGCAATTTCAAACTGCACTACAGGCTGCACTGGCAGGCCTTAGACATGTTTTTAAGTGCTACTTTAGTGGGTGGCACAATGAGTTTTGCAGGCCCACTAGTAGCATTTAGTCTACAGACCGTGGGTATATGTAGTACACCTTTACTAGGGACTTACAAGTAAATTAAATGTGGCAATTAGATTTAGGCTAGTTTTACCATGTTTCATGGATAGAGCACAAGCGCTTTAGCACTGGTTAGCAGTGGCAACGTGCACAGAGTCCTAATGCCAACAAAAATGAATTGAGCACAACAAAAGGGGTGAAGGCAAAATTTGGAATGAAGACCACACTAAGGATGTCAGGTCTAACATGCAATATTTCTAGAGCTCCCTCGCTCGCTGTCTCCAAACCATGGATATGCTTGCACACAATCTTTTCTCTGGACTCCTTCCATTCCTACCTACTACTATCCCATTGTCATCTACCCAGATGATGCCTTCAATCCACTTTTAACACATTACAGACAAGTACAAGACAATACATGCTATTCAAGCAAGCAAGGCAAGTGCACTTTGACTTTACTGAGATTTGATTCAATGTGCATTCCCAGCCCGGCTGAATCACTGGTGCTCCAACCCAGTTCCACAGAGAAATCTCTCCCTTACCTCTGACACTGGTGTTGTCGTGTGGAGTCCGGTACAACGCTCTCCTGTTCGCCAAATGAAAACGTCTTCCAGCACACAAAGAACCAGGTTCTGTAAAAGAAAACACAACACTTGGGATAGCCAACAAAGTCTAACATGCTTTTAATGCAAAATAGCCAGCAAGCACTTGAAAATAATGCAAGGCAATTTCCATTTCAATGGGCCAGAGCTGCGCCTTTGATCAATTCGAGCACGTAAGGCTAAAATCCATACAGTTTTAGGTCATTCTTATAGATTTCCTCTTAATACAAAGGAATAGGGGCGGGCACGCATGGCAAATAGAAATTTGTAGCTAGCTACTAATGAGCAGGTGCCAAGATCGTCTTGTGGCAGCAGTGTGAGAAGACCTTAGGAGACAAAGATACAAGTAACACTATCAGCAACTAACACTACTACTTTCTAAAATCCTCAGTTCATTGAGCCAATTTCAGAATAAGGCTTTGATTCACTAGCACAGTTCAGCAATTTTTGCATTGCACAACATGGAGTTGCAAAGTCATAGTACATTTATAAAGTGCATACATTTGCAAGAATACTAAGGTTTTAGTGATCTTCAAGCTAGTATAAGACAATATTGCAATTGATTAATAAAATTAAACAGTACATGTTCAGGCACACGTGAGCATTAGCGTACTCATAGTAAGCATGTATGCATTAAAGCACAGATAGGAGTAAATTCATTTTCTCAGTGTTCATAGGAGTTACCGAGCAGTTCACAATTAATTGGACCGATCATGAACAGGCCCCAAGTAGAAACCCTTGGTCAGTGTGCCAGGCCACCTTTTAGCAGGAAGAGAGGCCCATCGTAGTAAGCCTGAGTACTCCTTTATAATCGAGGGCCAGAGTACCTGAACGCAATTCTTACAGCCAAGTGCAGGGCAGACTTGGGATCTTGCACTGTTGTAGAAGTGTTGCTTGATTCTGTCCTGGAAGGAGGATGACGAATACTGTGAAGGTGTTACTAAGAGGTACCATGCAGGAGAAAGTCTGTCCAGCACATGAGAATACAGCATAGGTGCAGTAGCTGCTGCACCCGAACGGAGTTGGTGGGGCGGGAGAGGGGGTGGGGGGGTGGGAGGGCCTGGGGGAACAAAATAAATATAAAAGTACTTACCTGAGTGCAGCAGGCTCCCGTTTCTCCTCCGTCCTCTTCTCCAGCAGCAGGAAGCACACCGCTTCCCACAATCCTCTAGCCAATCACAACGCTGCCTTACAGTAGTGTTGTGATTGGTCAGAGCGCCGTGGTTCAGTGCTCAGCAAGGGACTGTGAGGCTGTGCATGTTCTCCACCCAATCTGTTCAATACAGCCGGGTGGAGAACAAGCTAAGTACGCATGACGTTTTGGCTGGCCCAAGACGGCCGTCCAAACTGTCATTCGCACTTAGAAAGTGCCTACGACTCCTCCCCCAGCTCTGAACAGCCCAGCCCCGTCCTGTTGCCCCAACCAACTGAGCGAATACGGTAAAATAAAATGATAATAATGTTGCGGTATTATCATTTTATTTTTACCTTTTGAACTGCTCATCGAGCAGTGGGCCAACGCTCCTCCGCCTTAGCTGAGGAGCCGCCGCTGCATAGTTGTCTGCTAACTAAGGACTGTGTGTTGAGGGATTTGAGAAGCAATTCTCCATCATCACAGCAAAACCACCTGGAAGATCACCCCTAGGTACATAATCTGTTGCTTAAACTCTCCTTGGTTGCAACCGACCTGGCTTTGAGACTGTTTGGTCCTTCTCTCTTGCTGGGGTGTGCTCTTTACGAATGCCAGAATGACCTCGGCTCTCTGCAAACTGCGTCTGAATTTATCCTACAGTTACAGAATCATACCTTTTCTAAGCCCTGGTTTGTGATACCTTCATGGTGCCTGTGTATGAGGAAAAAGATTAGCAGCTTTGGAGTTCTCATTAACTGGAATGCACAACTTAAAAAATATAAGCAAATGCTCAAACGTGCGATATTAGTACTCCGGTATAAAATTGTCCTCCGACAAGGTTAGGGGCCTGACGATTCTGTTGATATTTTAGTCAAACATTGGTCCTGTGACCACCTGGCTTGGGGGATTTTATTGCATGGGACGCTCTCTGGGAAGAATGTCTGATGTACAGGTGGTCTTTAATTCACTACCAGACACTCCCTGATTCTTTTTCTCGCTCTTGCAGGTACATGGTTTCTCACTTTCTGATGATTTTGCTGTTTTTATTCCTTTATCTTTTCAATCTTTGTGTCTTTTTCCTTCTCTTGTACTCTGTAATTATCTAATATAGAAATAGAAGGGCCAGGCCCCCCCAAAAAAGTGTTGCTGGCCCCCACTGTCAACCACCCGCTCAAATTAAGTGCAGGCAAGTATGCATCTGCTCTACTCCCTCCGCTCTCAAATGCACATAAACACACGTTACATGGTGCACCAACTTGAAGCCAATAGTCTGATTTCATATATGGTAAAAAGCCATTTGCCTATCCTTTTTTAAGTCTCGGCTAGACAGCGCATGCGCTGTCTCGAAGAGACATGTTGTTTACAATCTTTGGGCTTCAGCCAGCCCCACTGGCTTATCCTTTACTCGCTCCATCGTCTCTCGCATATCCTTTGTCCAAGTTTGTCAATGGCATTCATACATCATGCCTCTTCTTGTGTTTAGCCCTCCCCCAGAGCATGGACCAAGTACTTTTGTCCATCCACTGCTCCTGTTTTAAGAACTCTTTTTTTCTTTGTGTTTGAGCACTCCACATGAGTGTTCGGGTTTTCACTCAGTCCGTCGTGCATCAAATACAGTTACTAATAGTACAAAGAACTTTCACTGCGTAATCAATTGCTTGACATCTTTTTGCAAGGATGTTTGCTGATTTATAACATAAACTGATGATCCAAACTCATCTATTTAGACAAAGGACATTATCCCCACATCCTCGCTTGTGCCCCATCTACATGCCGTTCTGATAGAATGCAGGTGCCGGGAGGCATGCTGCTCTCTTCTATCGCTTGAAGGACATTATTTTATTAATTGTTATTGTGCTGGGCCGTGGGCTGAGTCTCTAGCCCACACCACCTCCTTGTGTAAGCCTTGGAACACTCCGAATAGTGACTTTGAGGGTCAAAAGCTAATGGGGTGCACTTGGCACTTACTTTTGTTGAGCACATTTCCCTCCATGCCTCACAGGAACATTACACCTAGCGTAGGTTAGCATACCGTCAACCACAACAGGACACATGAGCAGGGCTATGCAGGGAAAGTCGTATGGCATTAAATTAAACTATTCTTGTATCTGAGTCATAAGTGATTGGGTTCCCATGTCTATAGATTAATTTCGGGTTTTCTTTCTAAATCTCTGAACTCAGAGCACAGATACCCTGAGCACCTGTTTGAACTGGAAAATCTGATACCAAACTCCACTCTTATAAGAGTGAAATTAGAGGAGCAACATTAATTAGTCTGATCCATACATCTCAGCTGAATCTGTCAGTTTACAGGCTGCTTGCATAATGTATGCTTTGCACACAATGGGGTTTATTTATGAGAGCCTTGCGTCACTGTTGCACCACGAAAAGCGGTACATGCGTGACGCCGGGCTCTGAATCGGATTTATGTAGCCATACAAAGCCACCCTGCGTGGCTTTGAGTGGCCTCATAAAATTTGAGTGAGGCAACACAGCGTGCGCTCAGGAGGCGTTCCATGGGCGTTGTGGTGGGTGTGTCCATGGATTTTGACTCTGCTCCAGATTTATAAAATCATGTAAACCTGGGAAGCGCCAAATCCTTATGCCTCCCGAGATGAGGCGTAAGGAGGAGCAATATCTTTAATTCTCCTTGTTTTTTCCTCTTTCTATGTGTGCTGCATTCTGCAGCACACATAGAAAAAGGAAAATGCCTCTTAGGATTGTTTCTGTACAGGAAGGTGGCCCTACTTGCACCAAAACAATTCTTCAACCAACGGAGGCACCTTTGCACCATGGTGCAGGGGTGCCTACATTTGCGCTAGGCAGCACATTGTGCACCAGCGCAGGGAGAAAGGACAGGAATGAACCGTATTGCATAAATACGGTTCATTCCTGCCCTTTCACTTTGTCGTAGGGCAGCACAGTAAGGTGACAAGCTGCACTGCCCTATAGCTAAATCCTGTAAATGAGGGACAATATATGTAGGCCCTGTATTTAGCAATGGGATGTTCACATTATGGGAGGACAGGCTGGCAGCGAAAGGTTGCACTGCCCTGTCCTAAATGGCTATGTGAGTGACGCATGGGTTACTGGGAGGGAGGCCTGCAGGTGGAGGCTTTAGTCCTCAGAAGCTGGAGTTGAAATCCAGATGGGAGACCTTTCATCCTCTGAATTGCACAGAAAGGGGGAAAAGCATTTTTCCTATTGGAGAGGGCAGGTATGAATTCCATACTGCAGAATCCCTTTGTGTCTTGCACAGTTTACATTTTGCATGTTAAATTAGGCTCCCACTGCTAGTTTTATGGATTAGTGAGCTAAGGATGGTAATGCCCCTCACAGTGGGAAAAGCCAGGCCCTCCAACCTCCATAAATTAGGCAGGTCCCAGTCCAGAAGTATCTGAGGAGCTTGAGTCATAGAGAACTTTGAGGTGGAATCCTGACCTGAGAGTCTCAACTGGAATCCCTGTTACTCAACAACACAAGCTTGTCCACCAGGTGACTCCTGGCAAGTCAACCAACTCCTGGCTAGTAGTTGTCACAGGGCTCTGCTCACTTCAGGGTACTTACCTCAAACTTGTCCAGGTGTTGATATCCAGGCAGCACATCACTTCCACAGTCAACTATGTTAATTGCTGTCAAATCACTCATTGTGTAAGTAGCCAGATATGGTTCAGCGGTCAGATTGCTCACCCCAGGGTCAGCATGATGTTCATTAGAGCATCTTACATTTCTCAGTTCGATAGATGGCTGTCAGATCAGGTTTGAACAAGTACTTTTTATGTTAGGGCGACTATAAAATATGCGGTATTAGCATATGTTTCATGGATGGCAGGGGGGCTGCTCCAGACGCATATAGTACAAAGCAAGCATTGGCAAAACTGTGTTACATTTGTTAGATATGTGTTAACTGTGATACGACCAGCTCTAACCCACACATACTCCAGGGTTTGGGAGTGTGGCGGCCATTTTGATTACCACACAAGTTGGCCGTAAATTACACTAGTGGCATCATTGGCAACATTCCCCACCCACACAAACACATAGCATGCATGCTAAATAAATAAATACACAAGACAACTTTTGTTTGGGTAAATATTGCTGCAGGTTTATTCCATACAACAGTATGCAATATGGTGGGTTATCTTACGGGCGATCCAAGGGCAGGCAGCTGGAACCAACTGTGCTGCCTGCCCGCCTGATGAGCCAAGCAGCACTGGGGATAACCCAATCAGTGCTACACCTTATGGGGTGATCCTCTTTCCGGATCACGTGACACATTGGTCCCTTATTACTCACGCCCCTTTCCGGCGGAGCGTAGCAAGGCAAGCCCCCGGTTGTTCAGGCCCACAACCGCCCAAAGGACTAACGGGACGCCGACGCGGTATTCTAGGAACCTCCCATGAGGCTCCTGGGATTTGGCTCTGGCACCCCTATTGTGCCATGCAGAGGTACCCTTCTGTACCCATTTGCTTCCAGATCGCCCTGTAACTCCGCCACAGCTCTGGAGGTGGCCTCCGTCGCCGCCAGAGCCCCCCACCAAACAGTTATGGTCTTACCTGCAACCGCTCCTCTCTAGAGTCTCCTGCAAATCTATAAGGAAGAGCTCCATCCCTACTGGTGATAGATGAACACCATCTATATCACCATAGCCCTTGACGTTAGCCTGGATCAGCTGGTGTCTGATGAAACCAAAGGCCCTTTTGGCCTGTGAGCTTGTGCCAAGAACTATTCACCCTCCTGCGGGAAAGTTCCACTGCCTCACATGACTCAGCCCCTTGCCAACTCTGGGCGGGACGATTTCAGACGCCATGGCTCACATTGCCCCATCTATTTGCTGATCTCCCCTAGCTGCCGTCCTTCTAGCACCGTGTGTGCCTGAACCCGTGTCCCCCATCTATGGGACAGCAGCCCACTTGTGAGGTGACCGCTCCCACAACCCGCCTGCCTACTTTGGCTATTAGGGCGAGCAGGATTATACTTAACACTTGCACAGTCCCTTTGCTTGCTAAATCATGACGCACAGGAATGTTCTTAACTAGAAGTGTGTGACAATGAGCAAGGGTGCCCTCCTGCACTTGCCATGCATCCCTTATTCCTTATGGGAATTTCGCCCGCTCAGCTCCCTCTGTGGTGAAACCCCCCAGGCATACCAGCTTAGAGAATCTGTCTGATTTAATACAGTGCGCACTGTCTGCAATATGGTGCCTAACATTCAGGATTGACTAAATCCTACTTACCCCCACCCTAGAATATTCCCAAATAGGGTGGCGGGGGGGGGTTCACACAGCCCACCCTGAGCAGCCCCAGCGGTGGCAAATTACCTGCTCCGTTAAATTTTTATTTTTATTGAACACTGGACGTGCCAAATGTTATTTTTACATAGTAACCTTTTGTGCTTTACACCTTGTTTCCCCATTTCATGTGACAGCATCACACTATGTTGGCTGACAGCGTCCCCAGCGAGGCTAATATAGCTAACCGGGCGGGGCATTAGAGCTTAACTGCAGGAACATGTCACCTACCGTTGGTTCTGGGGCGCACTTACTACGCCCCTTTGACCAGACGATTGCACAAACCCCTTTGATTGCTAATCCCTGGTGGACACCTTAATGGTGTCCAATCGGTTGGAAACAATATATGTCTTGCGCCCACTATTGGTGACACCTCACCCTTTAGTGCAGTGACAACTTACGCAGCGCACCCCGCTTGCTTAACTGCCGTCGGATCACAGATGCACAGTACCTACTGTCCATCTCTGACCCTGGATGCTTTAAACCCACTAAAGTATCGGAAACACCAGATTCCCAGTTTCATGTTTAGCTGCAGTACACCTTCAGTGGATCCGATGGGAGATACCACAAACCACATTGGTCATGCGAACCTTAAGAAGTACACAATTTTCACCTGGGCGTACCTCTAAATGAGACTGGCTCCACACAGCTGTAAGGCCAGAGACACGCATATATTAAACCTATTTCAGATTTTTGCCACTTGGCACCCTTCTGGTTAGTGATGCGGAACCTCCTACCCAGCATAAGCTGGCCGTCCGGCGTTGTCGCCACACCACCCGTGTCCCTTGAATCACACTCCATCCCCCGTGCAATAGTCATATTGCTAAGTGGGCAATCAATTCAACATCTCTCCCTTCCTGCCGGACTGTTGCCTGTTCAGTTAGATCTGTGGTGACTGCACCCAGACTTCCCAGGCAGTTTTATTGCTGATAATGTGACCAGTTGACCTTGGGGGAATCTCACGCTTGCAACTTGCAGTTACAGCGATTGCTTAATTGAAATGATACTGAGTGTCTAAATGAACTATGCACAGGTAATTGGACTCCCACATGCGCAGTTGTTGTGAACAGCAAAGTGGATGGCTAGGATGTGATGGGGGACCTCCCCCCTACCAGTCTCTGCTGTATTTTTCCACCAACGGAACAACCTGCTGTAGCTCAGCGGACAGGTGAAATTGTATCCCAAGCCTTCTTATGTGTTGTTCACATGGTGAAAATTGGGGATACTTTTTAATACCACTGGTGGGGGAGAGCTGGTGAAGTGCTGGGCCTACTGCCAGCATCTCCCCTGCTCCGCCAGGGTTTCTTAATCACCAGTCCCGTACCCTCCTAGTCCACCCTAGGATTTAACCGGGTTGACCCCCTAACCTGGGATGCGATGGCCCGGTAGCCACTGGACCAGTATGTGAGTACTATCGGGGACCTAAAGCTATCATCTATCTCAAGCGAGGAATGGCCACCTGCAGCGCTCAATTGCTCCCCGATAAAATTATCTTCACCGGCAGTTAGCATGGCTCAATTATTACTTGATGTCCTGTCTCGGTCCAACCCAGCACCTAAAGAAGTGCTTGCTTCCTAGGTGAGGTGATGTAGCCTGACATATACTATGCTAAGAGCAGAGTGCACTTGCTCTGTAACCCCCTGGCTGCTTGTCTGGCCTTCCTATATGCCCAGGGATACTTAAGGCAATGCTTTTAACTCCGAACTGGTGTGACTGTGCAAGAAGTGTAGTGAGTCTTCGCCCGCACCAGTCGCCTAACAGACAAGTTGGCCCTGACTAACCATGTGCTCTGGTGCCAGATTTGGGAAGGCGTTTCCCATGTTCTCTCAACTATTGTGCTGTTGGAATGCTGAATGCAAGGTGGGGATGTTAACCAGCCCAAACTCTGCGGACACCACAGCCTGCGCAAGCTTGCGATACTAGAAACTTTTTAGACGTTCAGTAACTGTGACACATTGGACTTGTCCCTCAAACTTAAGCCAGGAACCTCTAGGTGAAGTCTGGCTCTCCCAAACTTCTACTAAAGTGTACCAGGGGGCAGACCAGTCCTTGGGAACAGGGGATAAACCGTACGTCCAACTACCTGCCCTTTCTAGGATCTGGGAATGTCTAGTGTTCCTTACTACGTTATTGCCCCTTGTGTTTCCCCAACTTTCTAAAACACAGCGCACTTGTAAGGTGACAACTCCCCACACAAAAATTTTCCAACTTACGACACTTTGACAGCATTAGCAGGATTCGAACCCTTGTCTTGTGAGATTCAGTGCTACCAGAGGCACAAGACTTACCATTGAGCTATAGCTCCTGGTCTTAACTTAAGCAAAACTGCCCCTCATTAGTGGCATCGACCAGACATCAGCGCAGGCAATTTTGGTGATAAACTACAGCGCCAATTGAATGGTGTCACTCTGGCTAGCGAATGTATGTCTACTGTGCATCAGACCCAGGGTGCCCTGCTTTGTTTCGGCTGGGTGCAACTTGTTGCCTGTGCCACCCGTCCGGCCTATGGCAATTAAGCAGAACTCCCGCTTACGGTGGTCGCTGTATCTGTCAACCTCGCAACATTCGCTTTCATATAATGAACATGGCGCAATCCCCAACCTTGGCTCGCAGGCAAAAGACGGGCTTATCTTGGGACTATTTTGTGGTCATGTTATGCAGAGGGAAGATAAACTTATTGAACCTGCATTGCGAACGGCTGGCCGGAGTTGCCAATAATTAATAAGACGTGTCACAGGACCTGTGGCCAGACTCAGCATTTGATCTTGGGCCCCTATGATAAATAACAAACAACTGTGTCCTTGTTGTAAGAATATTGATCAGATATATACTACCAAGTGGACACTACACTTACAAGCCAGTACTCTTGGCTTACTATATGGTTGTCGGATGCTTAAGCTCACTAAGCCCCAATATGGCTTCGTTGGAGTAGTATACTGAAATGCTACCCTTCTGAAATGGTGAGACTGTAAAAGAAGTATCATGACTAACCGCCCAACTGGCCCCGAAATAGGCAATCCTCTCTTCTAACTGAAAGAAAGTATTCCTCAAGCAAGCATCTTTATCTATTGTACAAGTCATCCCCATTAACTAGCACAAGGTGGGCCTTCAGGAATAAAATAGTGCCTTCTGCACGCTCACGCATTACTTTGTTGACTACCCGGTGGCCTAATGTTTCTGGCCCGTGACCTTACCTATAGCCAGCCAGGGCTACTGATTTCTCCCGTGTTTGATAGTTTACAGGAAAACCTGCAGGGTTGCCGAAAGCCATTGACCATGAGGGCAAAGATTAAAACCTTAAACCTGCTTGTGAATAGCTGGCACAGTAGACAATGATGCTGTGAAATTATGTGACAGAACCGTGGCCATTGTGCTGTGCCCCCGCATTGTACGAACCATACTGCACTATCGACCCATTAGTTGACTTTTCTATTCTATCAGGCTGGCGAAATAGAATTCACACGCCGTCTCGACTGTCCCGAGCCAAAGAATTAATCGGCTTCCAGCACTATCATCATGCTTACAGATGCCAGTACCACGTGTGCGAACCACCTGCGAGTCACGAAGCACAAAATTAAAATAAAGGTCCAAACCATCATTCACATGCCCTGACCACCTATCTCAACACTGAGGTGAGAAAGATGAACCCATACTCGCCGAGCCCCGGCCAGAACCGACAACCGTTTTTCCATCTGTCATTAGTAGCAGCATTCATCAATAAGACATTGAGAGGGCCACATGCATAACTCATGGTGGCACAATGACCTTGTTGGCCAAGCAGCGAAGTCTTCGCTCAAATGCAATAAATACGAAACAGAATTCTCACAGCGCATGCCACCCACAGCGCCAAACAGGACAAGCCGAGGTTTGAACCGAGCATCCCAACTCCAAAGGAAAAGCACCACAAACCCAACCCACTGCGCAGGTCACTCACCAAGGCACCGCTGTAAGGACCCAACCTTGAACAACGCCCCCTACATGAAGCTTGAGTGACCCCTGTGAATAATATAGGCTGTGGTTCGCCAGACACTGCGCTTGAGCATGCCCTGTAACAGCAGGGTCCTCCCAGACCCCATAGCTGGCACCGTCAGCGGTGCACATTCCTACTACTCCTACACAACTGCCACTACTCCACCGATGCCACGCAACGTGCACCATCTCAGGAACCACCGGCAACAATAGACACTTGGAGTCCCTTCCCACTTTACCTAACTTTCGTGTCTGGGCGTCGATGGAATTAGGCTAGGGTACTGGATGATTATGGAGACCTTTGCACAACCACGCAGGATAACTCATGCGCAATACCGTGCGGGTGTCCGCCTGTGCGCCACAGCAAAGAAAGAGCATCACCCCAGTCACGCACCTCAATGCCCTGAAAACAATTTGAAACAATCTGATCACCCAGAGTGCCCGCCATTGGCATGTTTCCAAAGCACCACGCAGTCATGCCGAATGGAGCACCTTGATAATTCCCGGCTGCACTGCGCCAGATTAGACATGAACTTGCAAGGGGAACCAAGTGACCTGCCCCGGGTCACTCGGTGCAGAGCCGACGCCGGGACCCAAAACTGGCTTAGCAGTTTTAAAGTCGCCTGCTTGGGCGCCAGTGCCCCCATCCTGTCTCCAAAACAAGTGCAGATGCTGCACTGGCAGTCACGCAGCACCAGCGCCAGCAGCATCCCAAACCACCGCTGCCTGGCCACATGCCCAAGACTGCATCCATAAAGGGGCTGGACTCCCTGGCCCTGTGACAGCAAAATTGCCTGGAGGGGGGGGTCCAAGCGCGGTCACGCTCGGCCGGAGACAAGGATCTCAGTCCCGAAACTCGTGCGGCGTGGGTCAGCTAGAACGGGCCACCAATGCCAACCACGCACCCTCGGACCTCCCCACCGCCGCGACCCTGCGCTGTCGCACCGGGAGGCCCGAAAAACCGCCACCTGGATCTACTCACGCGCAAGACAGTCCAGTCAGCGCACCCAGAGGCGAGCAAGCGGTCCCCACCCCCCGGAGTCGAACTCAAGACGGGGAAAGAACGTGGCGAGCCACCCCCCCAAGAAACAAAATTCCGAGCTAGATTCTCCCAGTTTGTAATTTTAGAGCCTCCAAACAATTTTCACATTTATTGCCTGGTCAGGATTCGAACACCCGACCATCCCCTTCATAGCTATCATATTTAGTGCTTATTGCTATAGTTATCTGGTGCTCTTCAATGCACACACGCGGCGCCTGAAAACACCACCAAATCAAACTTACAGAATAGGTCTATACCTCCGCAGACATAGTTCCATAGCTATAAAAGTCGCAGCTTGGTACAATATTGTACTACCTACAACCGAAACCTTTATGCGCGGCAATCTACCCTTGATGAATCGGGTGACTCAAAACCCCATGGGTGGCCGCCGAATGTGTCCTGTCTGACCGTGTATGGTCTGCGCCGAGCCAATCTCGGCCCTGTGTTGGAGAGTCGCCAATAAGGGTGAAGAGTCTGTCGACCCAGCACCCACGGAGAAACAAGGCGCGTCAAAGAAACTTCGTCTCCGCAGACTCAGCATCTCAAGCGCAGAGTGCAGTTTGGGCATTTTTTATTTTTCAATGTACATTGAATTAACATACACCCGTTGTGCTACATCTTCCATTACAGAAACCCATTACACAACAGTGCCACCAATGCAGCAACAATCATCAGCGCCGGTGCCCATTGCCAAGCGCTAGAAACTACCAGCACAACTTAAGCGCTGCGAAAATACTGGCGAGGCAAACGCGGCCCTTTGTCTACCCTCACTACAAACGCGAATTCATGTGGAGACATTAACCACTGCTGGGCCCATGTCACACGTTATTGACAATTCGAAAGAATGGCAGTAGTGAGGATGATTAGGAGGGAAGGTCAACTGACAGAGTCCGCAACAGGGACGGCTACAAAGGTTGAGTGCACACTTTGGAAACACTTCAGTCCCGAACCTCCCAGAAGACGATCGGCCCCTCGGCTCAATTACCCTGCTTGTCCCCAACCTCCCGTACCCCACACAGTGGTGCCATTTTGGGAACACGAAAGAAAAACCCATTTGGCCATAAAACAAGAGACATGAACAAAACACTGAATGAGGAATGAATCCTACAACTCCTAAAATTCAAACCAGAAATCCGAACAATGTACCGATACAAAATCAATCGTTACAATGGGGGAATAATCTAAAAACGGTAGCAAAACGCACCCATAACGATTGCTCGTGTGCAGTGCCGATCGTTCCTAAAATTAAAACAACACTGTAGGCAAGGGCTACATATTACTATGAGCCTACTTCCATCTAGTGGCAGTAGTTAATTTAACCCAACACGTTGTGTCTGGATAATGCGGAACAGGCAGCTCTGCAAAAGAAACTGCCGTTAAAACTCAGTCCCGCTGACTTTAAAGGAAGGGGATGAGGCTGACTTCCCTGTTTCCCATAACCAGAAACCGACCCGGACGGCGCGCCCTATCCGAACCGACCCCGTGCTCTTTCCGGTCCAGGTGCGCAGCTCGACCCAGGCCCGAACGGGCAACCCCTGTGCCCAAGTCCAGCCGGGACCAGGCCGCATCCAAACAAGGCTGTAAATTTGGGCGGTGAACACCCCATCCGTTGTCCTTACCCCGACCCCACACCACAGCGCACTCGCGGCCTTTGCCGTGGCTGCATCGGTGACCATGATGCGGGAGACCCAGCCGGCCCCGGGGCAGGGGGCAAAACAAGGGAGGGGGGGCTGCAACTAGCCACTCACCGATTACCATCCTGCCTATCCAGCGCAAGAGATGCGACCACGACGACCTGGACCAGATGCGACCACGACGACCAACAGACGGCGTGACTAGCGCGAAAAGAGGATGCCAAAATGGCAGGGGAGGCCTATATACCCCCCCCATCCACCGCGCGCCGGAAGTGACGTGCCTAGCGCACCACAGGCCAGTCTGGGGGGGACTCCTCCCTGAGTCCCCGAAATTAGAGAAAGGGGTGGGTTAGTGCCCCAATGGCACTAGGGGGCCGCCCTCTTGAGTGGCCTCCTGCGTGGGCCACGGGCAGCCGCATTTTGGGGCATATCTACAAGGCCCCGTGATAAAATTATCGCCGCTTTAGCGTCCGTTTTCGGACGAAAAGTGGCGATAATTTTAACGCCCTATTAGCAAGGACGCGCTAACGCGTGAATCCATGCTTCTTCGCCCTTTCTCCCATCGCCCAGCTTTGCATCTCTAATGAGATGCAAAGTGGGCGTTCCTCCCAGAATAACGGGAGAAATGTCGCTAGCGACATTTCTCCTATTATCAAGCCTCACGCTATGAAGCATAGCGACAAGCAAAGTAGCGATAACCTCTGTTATCGCTACTTTCCTTACGCCTGCTTCAAGACTGACTTAGCCATGATATCCTATGTAAGGTGGATATCATGGCTAAGTATGTCTTGCCCTATCAGCAAGCTATCGCCAAACCTTGTGCGATTATCGCTGTATTTCCAGCCATAATCGCACAATTGGCAGCTTGTGCTCTGAATTTTATCGCTTTGGAGATAAGCGTTGCTGATAGCACGCTATCTCCGCGATAAAATTCAGAGTTGGCCGGCGATAATTATCCTCGCGCTAAGAGCGCTGAGCGATAATTATCGCATGGCCTTGTAGATATGCCCCTTTCTCTTTAAAGTATTTGTAGAACATGGAAAAAGCAGGACTTGAGGACTTAAGTGCCATAGTCAGAGTATGCAAAGAAGGGATCGTCACAGCCCTAGACTCGGGAGCCACTGCACTTGCCGCACCAATAATATCTATTTGCCCCTCCCTGGAGGCAATGTTTTTAGAGGCCCACCTAAGATGCACACAACCCCTCCCCATTGTCTCCCTGTGAATTTGGGGGGAATCTGCCCCAGTGAGTTTTGTGAACTGTGAAAAAATCACGGCGTCGCCAGGAATGTTGCAGAGAACATCCTAAAGGATTGCCCCTCCCGCTGATGACCCCTGGATAACGCTCGAGTTATTATCACGAAACTTGATTTCACGTCTTGAGAAGCCTGCCCCCATGCAGAGCACCCCGGCCACTGACAGGCGCGTAATTGTAATCACCCGCCCCCCCCCCCCGTATGACGTCCTTTCATTACAATGCCTCGTGATTGCATCTCGAACTTCAAGGCCCTTCGAAGGACGTGTCAGGGGTCTGTCCTCGACCATCGCAATCAGACTCATGCCCTGCTTGACGCGCCCCCTCTCCGAGACACAGCCCCCACTCTCACACACAGCTGGAGCACTGGGATGCACTGCCCTGGGGGGCCGGGGCCTACACAGCCAGAGAAGTGACGTGTGTCTCCCTGCAGTTAACCCGAATCTATCAGCATGTACTGAATGATCCATGTGGAACTATTTTCTTACATTTTACCCATAACTTGCGCCTCGCGCCAGGTGCCTGTTTAAATCAACTTCATTTTGCTTGATAGTTGTGCTTCGCAGTGTATGAATATTTAAATGTTTACATTTTGCTAGCAGTCTGAGCCTGGCACTGCCTGTGAGCATAATTAAGTCAACTTTATTTTGCGGACAATATGTGGCTCACACTGGGAGTATATGTAAATCAATTTCTTTTTCTCATCTACCAGCTTCAATCAGTTTCATTCCGCTAAATCGAGTTGTTCATGTCAATAACTCCCGCTCTTGCTCATTTGGCATAATTTTGGGCATTGAACAGCATCTATGCCTTACTATATATGTTACCTAAGACAATGAGTTATAAGGTGTAGGAATCACATCACCCATACTTGTAGACATCTTATGTTAAGAGTACTCACCTTGGGAAGGGAGTACCGAGGTGGGAAACCCAATGATGATTCCACCCAATAATGGTGGTCACTTACACCAACAGTGGTAACTGCTGATTGAGGGTTTCGTATCAATACGCAAGGGACCCAGGCTTCATATACCAATGCAGTTCACTCTCTTTTTGATTGATAATGATGAATTTATGGAAACTCACTGAACTCCCCCTATTCTTCTATCTCTCCCCATTTGATTTTTAATAACATGTAACTGACATAGGCACCACCATACGTTTGTAATGCTATCAAGCATTCACAGGCACATGCACCCACAGCCACAACCACACACACAAACTATCTTCAGGCACTCGAACCAATCATACATCGAATCAGATCCGGAAGAATTATTACTTAGCAATGGTACCCTTCTTTGCAATCTTAGACTAAAAACAGATTGAGAAAAGAATAATAAGGATCCACCAGAGACCTCCGCTCCACCCAGATAGCCCTGGCTACCGTCCCACGTATCCGTAAGACCACAGGCGGAGGAAGATCCTTCGGTTACCTCACAGCAAAGACCTGGAACACCCTGACTCTCCACCTCAAGCAATCACCATCACTGCCTCAATTCTGGAAGGAACTCAAGACATGGCTCTTCGACTGAACCACAGCTCCTTCGACGAACCAGCAGCTCTGCCCCCCCAACGTCTTGAGACCCTTACGGGTGAGTAGTCGCACTTTGCAAGCAACGTGATTGATTGATTGATCTAGACTCCGGCTTACAGTTTGCATGCAGCTCCTTGATTTTTTCCCTGTGCTATATTAGAAAGCCTGCAACTTATGAACTGGAAGTAACAAAATGAGCTCAGTGTCAAAAGCAGTAGCCAAATTACTTAGCTACATAAAACACACATCTGTGATTTGCATGTTACACAATGTGCTTTACAGCAGGCACATTAACCCTCTATTCTACTTTATGAGTCAGAGCTGTGTTTGAAAAGAACACAGAACTCTCCCAGAACTGTGTTAATCACTAGAGTTATCTTACTGCTTTATAATCCCCTCACAATTCCTGGGCACACAAGAATCTGTGCAGCCAGTGTTTTTAACCCTGTGATATATTTTAAATTGCAGCCATTGTAACCAATTAAGTGATCTAGAACAGATTTACTGTCACATATGGCCATGGTGCAACTTTATTTGCAGCAGACTTTTTAAACAATAAATGTATAAATTGACTGTCAGACTGTGCTTTTCAAGCTGCGCCCCTCATGGCTCCACCCCCTTTCCTCCGCCCCACCTTGATCCCCATTTTATGGGTTCCCAGAGTAAATTTTATCCAATGCCAGCACTGTTGACAACTGTTTCTTGAAAGCACTACAGAACCAAATTACCTCCATGGCTTTGCACTTGTTTCCTGCAATAAAACAAAAACAACATTCATGTATAAGATACGCCCTCACATGTATAAGATACACCCTCACAATGAAGGGTTAATGCTACCACAAGGCCAAAATCCAGGTCACTGTGACAGTTTCTGAATATTCCCTCGTCTAGCCATGTTTAAACCTATAACTGGTGGCAAGCTCAAAATGATGATGCTGTTTGCAATTCACCTGGTACGAATACTGGGCAAATAGTTTTTTTTCATTTAGGAAAACACTGTTAGAATTTCCTGCATTAAACTATGCCTAATGCATCACATCTTCTGACCAAAACATGACCGGTTTTACAATCCAAACAATCAACCAATCAATAAATCAATCAGGGGAATTGTAAGCGCACTACTCACCCGTGAGGGTCTCAAGGCGCTGAAGGGGGGGGGGGGGTGTCAGCAGATCCGTATTAGTCGAAGAGCCAGGCCTTCAGCGTCTTCCTGAAGGCGTTCAGGGAGGGGGCATGTTAGAACTGGGGGTCTCTAGTTGGCTGAGGTATGTACCTTAGTCCAAATAGGGACCCTTGCTTCTAAGTCAGGGTAAGGAGGGACACACCTTTAGATAACCCCTGCTCACCCCCTGGTAGCTTGGCACGAGCAGCCAGGCTTATCTCCAAGGCAAATGTGTAAAGTATTTGCAACCACGCTCTCAGTGACACAGTGATAACACCACAAATGGACTCCACACGAGTTTCATAAAAAAATAATTATATGTTTATAGAAAAAGGATATACGATGAGACCACACGATAAAAATCCAACATATGGGTATTTGTAATATTTCACCTTGCCGGTTATTAGGCCAGCACGCACTGGTAGGTTCTTGCAGTATTATTGAGCAATTCTCGATGATCCAATGCAGTCTTAATGCAATGCTATGCAGTTCGAATGCAAGAATCAGGCACTTCGTAATGTAAAAATAATGCAATTCGTAATGCAACAATCAGGCAGTTCAGTAATGCAAAAATAATGCAATTCGTAATGCAACAATCAGGCAGTTCGTAATGCAAAAATAATGCAATCCGTAATGCAAAAATAATGCAATTCGTAATGCAACAATCCGGCAGTTCGTAATGCAAAAATAATGCAATTCGTAATGCAACAATCAGGCAGTTCGTAATGCAAAAATAATGCAATTCGTAATGCAACATTCAGGCAGTTCGTAATGCAAAAATAATGTACTTCGGCACCGATCGCGGTGCTCTGGACGGTCTCTATGCCACTCTTACTGACTCGCTGTCAGCTACTGCCAAAATATGCCCCCAACACTGTTATGATGGAAAACACAAAGTGCAGCTCCACACTCCGGCCCCGGTTCTGCCACTCCTCTGCAAGTACGGGCCGCGATACGGGCTTGAGCGGGGGCTCGCGCTGCAAAGATGGGAAAGGCCGAGAGCGTTTCTCTCGTAGCTCGCACCCCTCCCCAGGCGCCGACACACGCATGCTCGCTGAGCGTTACCTGGGGGGAGTGATCTCACTGTCCTCTCTTCTCCTTGTGGCTTGGGCCTCTGGTGCGACTTCGTTGATCTTGGGCAGTGGAACTCGGACCCCCGATGGTGATGGTTCGAGGTCTCTCCTTGGCAAAGGCAGGCTCGGGCCGGCGGCGGTGAATTCTCACAGCTCCTCTGGGGATGCCGGTCCGGCCAATGGCAATGACGATCGCAGCAGTTCTGGCCACGCTGTCGATCGAAGCAGAGAACAAGACTGCTCCGGGACACACGGTCACGGGGCAATTTCTCACAAAGGTCTCAGGCTGCCACAGGGCACACGCACACAGCGTCGCTGAGACTCACTTGAGCTCTGGGTGCACACGATCACAAGGCAATCCTCCGGAAGGTCTCAGGCTGCACGAAGCACACGCACACAGCGTCGCTGAGACTCACTTGGACTCCGGGTGCACACGAGCACAGGGCAATCCTCACGAAGGTCTCAGGCTGCACGAAGCACACGCACACAGCATCGCTGAGACTCACTTGGACTCCGGGTGCACACGATCACAGGGCAATCCTCACGAAGGTCTCAGGCTGCACGAAGCACACGCACACAGCATCGCTGAGACTCACTTGGACTCCGGGTGCACACGATCACAGGGCAATCCTCATGAAGGTCTCAGATTGCACGAAGCACAAGCACACAGCGTCGCTGAGACTCACTTGGACTCCGGGTGCCCACGATCACGGGGCAGTTCTTACGAAGGTCTCAGGCTGCAAAAAGCACATGCACACAGCGTCGCTGAGACACACTTGGAAACTTTTACGTTCCTGAGTTTCCATAACAGGGAGCCAGCTCTCCTCGGGCCCTTGGAGACACGCTACTTCAGGACACAGCACACAGCAAAGTCCTCACAAGCAGGGGGACACAGCACACAGCAAAGTCCCTTGTCCTCTCCTTAGTCAAACCAGCAAACTGCAGGCCAGCCCCAGAACACACAGCAAGGGCAGTCCTTCTCTTCAGTCTCTTCAGTTGTTCTTCTTTGGCAGGGGTTCCTCTTGAGCACCAAGTCGGTTCAATCCTTTTTCAATAGGGATTTCAGTCTCAAGTCCAGGGGTTTCAGCTCTCATAGTTATAACCCTAAATGTCTTTGAAGTCTTTGTGTTCAGGGGGCACTGACCCCTGTCCAAACCAGTTCTGGGTGTCTCCCTGCCAGTGACACCTTCTTCCTTTGATAGTGGGGGTCTGGATCTTCAATCACTCAGCAGGAGATAGAGCCTTTGTTTTATGGCAGCAGCCCAGGCCTCTTCACCTCCAGGAGCTACTCCTCCCCCCTACACTCCAGATGCAGGTCAACCGTGGCTGTCTCACCTACTCCTCCCCTGGGACAAGACATTTCCCAGATCCTATCACATTCAAATCCAGACAGTCAATCCACAACCAGGCAGAGACACACAGAATTGTTAGAACAAAAAAACCAGCGACTTCTAAAAGCGTGGTTTCTAAACACACAATTCAAAAACCACCTTCACAAAAAGATGTATTATTAAATTGTGAGCTCAGGCACACCAAACCTCACCTCTCCATCTTAAACCTATGGGAAGATAGGCTGGAAACATATTACACAGCCTTCCCCATTCTGTCCTGTGGGCAAGATGGCCTTGCAACAGTGAAAAACGAAATGGAGAGTATTTCACTGTTAGGACATGGTACACACCTCAGTACATGTCCTACCTTTCACAGACACTGCACCCTGCCCAGGGGGCTACCTTGGGCCTACTATAGGGGTGTCTGATGTGAATGGAAAGGGAAGGGTAAGGCCTGGCAAGTGGGTGCACTTGTCAGGACAACATGGCAGTTAGCAAACTGCGCGCAGGCACTGCAGTGGCAGGCCTGAGTTCTCTCTTTAGGACTACTTGTGGGGGTGGCACAATTAGTGCTGCAGGCCCACCAGTAGCAATTGCATTACCAGCCCTGGCACACATAGTGCACTTTACTAGGGACTTTACTAGTAAGGCAAACATACCAATTATGGACAACCAATTACCATTACACTTTACACAGGGAGTACTTGCACTTTGACACTGATCAGCAGTGGCAAAGTGTCCAAAGCATCTAAGTCCGCAACACCATGTCAGAAAAAAGGTCTAGGGGGAAGGCAAAAAGTTTAGGGAACTTTAGCCAAAAAGGGCCAAGTCCAACACAACCCCCTCCCAGCCTAAAGTCAGGGTAGACCAATCAACTACCTTGATGGACTTCCCTGCTTGGGGCGATAGAACACGGACGCGGGCCCGATACCGCAGGGACACCCTCCTGTTCTATGCCTTCCTGACCCCAGGGGGTTCTCTTGGTCACGACTCCCTGGGTCAACTATGCTGCTCCATGGGTACTTCCTGGCGAACGGGGACCCTCTAGGGGTGCTGGTCCCTTGCCAACTCCCCCCCAGAGCGGTACCCCTGGAAGACCCATCGGCCAGGAACTGTCTCCAGTTATCCGGCCCTCCAGGTTGGAGGTGGGGTTACCCCGGTCACTTTTAGGGGACCTAGCCCTACTGGCTGGGCACTGTCCTACGGGTTTTCCCACGGGGGAACACCTCCCCTCCTTAACCTTCCATTTAGATTTTTGTGCCTGCCACTTAGGAATGGCACCCACAAACTTCAGGACCGCGGGAGCTCTGGTCACAGACGCCCCACGACCTCCTGACGCTAGGTGTTCCTCCTCGCACTGCTGGCAGGTAGGTTCTAGACCTCCACCCTGGTGCTCCTCTATGGATCCCTCCAGTCTCTGGGGGGGGTTGGGGACCCCCGGGGACGCTGCTTACACTTTCTCCCTCTCCTTTGAGACAGGGTGCTAGCCTGCACGCCCCCCCCCCACTTCTCTGGGCCCTGACTGCGTCACTCTGTCCTTCTTCCCTCCCACGGGACTGGAAGATCCCTGAGTTGCTGCTGGGGTTCCCCTTTGGTGTTTCTTCAGACCCCCCGACCCATGACCAGGGGCCTGTCTCGGGGGCAAGCTCCTGGGAATCAAAGAGCTCGCAGTCTAACAGGTGTTGGCGCAACTCTGAAAAATGTTTACTGAGCCAAGGCTCCCTGGAGCCCAAATTGAGCAATCCTTTGTAATCATTCGCCATGCTAACCAACACCCAATCATCCAGTGCACGCGTGTACTCATCCAGATCCTCCACCCGAGTACTGGATTTCAGTCTCTGGAAATCCCTGAATTTCTGCAAGTACTGTTCAGGAGTGAGCCCATACCTGAGGCATAAAGCCTCCTTCATATTGGCGTAGGTTCGGGTTCCCGCCCTCTCTAAAGGTGGTAAAACATCCCTCCCAGAAGCCTCTACGTGTTTCCATAGGCCCGCCCCCAATGCTTCTCAGGCACCTCATTCATCCTCAGTGCGATCTCATATGCCGTGAACCACGCATAAATATCAGCACCCCTTTGGTAATCTCGCACTGTCTTTGGGAATGTACACCTTACCCGCTGGCACTGGTTGTGTGCTGCCACCATTCGAACCGGACTCCGCCTGTTTAGCCTTAAGGTCCAGTTCCCTCGTGCTTAACTCATGAGCTAAGAGAATCTTCTTCTCTTCCAGGGCGAGAGTGTTCCTGCTCTCTTCTGCTCGCTTTTCACTTTCAATGAGCAGCTTTTTCTCTTCTGCTTGAGACTTAAGTTTTAAAACCTCCAACTCATGGTCTCTGACCCTTTGGTTTTCCTCCAGCTCCTGTGGGGAAAAACTCCTCCCTGAATGGTTACTACCAGCCCCAGAGGCTGGTCCTTCCACCGGCAAATCCTGTGGACCAAATCCATTCCCTGGGTCATCCTCATCCACCTCAGCATCACCTGTCTCCTGAGCCTCTTTGGCTTCCCACCAGGCCTCAAGGCCGTTTGCAGCTCCTCCTTCTTGGCGCTACTTTCATGGGACACCCCAAAGGTCTGCAGAATTGCCTCAATTGATCAACTTTGTAGGTAAGCAATGCCTCAATGTCGAACTCCAATTCTGCAACCTCACTGGCTACTTGACTCCTCTGAGACGTGATGTGTGGCTTAAAGGTCGCTCAAAAATAGAACCAAAAATCAAAACACAATATGTGGTTGCGTCGTGGTCTGCGCTAAACTAGTGATGTACACCAATCACTGTGAGTGAATTTGCAAATACACGTTCCAATCCCACACCGCTGACCACCAATGTTAGAACTGGGGGTCTCTAGTTGGCTGAGGTATGTACCTTAGTCCAAATAGGGACCCTTGCTTCTAAGTCAGGGTAAGGAGCGACACACCTTTAGATAACCCCTGCTCACCCCCTGGTAGCATGGCACGAGCAGCCAGGCTTATCTCCAAGGCAAATGTGTAAAGTATTTGCAACCACGCTCTCAGTGACACAGTGATAACACCACAAATGAACTCCACACGAGTTTCATAAAAAAACAATTATATGTTTATAGAAAAAAGATATACGATGAGACCACACGATAAAAATCCAACATATGCGTATTTGTAATATTTCACCTTGCCTGTTATTAGGCCAGCACGCACCGGTAGGTTCGCGATGCTCTGGACGGTCTCTATGCCACTCTTACTGACTCGAGGTCAGTTACTGCCAAAATATGCCCCCAACACTGTTATGATGGAAAACAAAGTGCAGCTCCACACTCCGGCCCCGGTACTGCCACTCCTCGGCAAGTACGGGCCGCGATACGGGCTTGAGCGGGGAAAGATGGGAAAGGCCGAGAGCGTTTCTCTTGTAGCTCGCACCCCGCCCCAGGCGGCGACACACGCACGCTCGCTAAGCGTTATCTGGGGGGTGCGATCTCACTCTCCTCTCTTCTCCTTGCGGCTTGGGCCTCTGGTGCGACTTCTTTGATCTTGGGCAGTGGAACTCGGACCCCCGATGGTGATGGTTGAAGGTCTCTCCTTGGCAAAGGCAGGCTCGGGCCGACGGCGGTGAATTCTCACAGCTCCTCTGGGGATGCCGGTCCGGGCCGATGGCAATGACGATCGCAGCAGTTCTGGCCATGCTGTCGATCGAAGCAGAGAACAAGACTGCTCCGGGACACACAGTCACGGGGCAATTTCTCACGAAGGTCTTAGGCTGCCACAGGGCACACGCACACAGCGTCGCTGAGACTCACTTGAGCACCGGGTGAACACGATCACAGAGCAATTCTCCCGAAGGTCTCAGGCTGCACGAAGAACACTCACACAGCGCCGCTGAGACTCACTTGGACTCCGGGTGCACACGAGCACAGGGCAATCCTCACGAAGGTCTCAGGCTGCACGAAGCACACGCACACATCGTCGCTGAGACTCACTTGGACTCCGGGTGCACACGATCACATGGCAATCCTCACGAAGGTCTCAGGCTGCACGAAGCACACGCACACAGCGTCGCTGAGACTCACTTGGATTCCAGGTGCACACGATCACGGGGCAGTTTTTACGAAGGTCTCAGGCTGCAAAAAGCACACGCATACAGCGTTGCTGAGACACACTTGGAAACTTTTATGTTCCTGAGTTTCCACAACAGGGAGTCAGCTCTCCTCGGGCCCTTGGAGACACGCTACTTCAGGACATAGCACACAGCAAAGTCCTCACAAGCAGGGGGACACAGCACACAGCAAAGTCCCTTGTCCTCTCCTTAGTCAAACCAGCAAACTGCAGGCCAGCCCCAGAACACACAGCAAGGGCAGTCCTTCTCTTCAGTCTCTTCAGCTGTTCTTCTTTGGCAGAGGTTCCTCTTGAGCACCAAGTAGGTTCAATCCTTTTTCAATAGGGATTTCAGTCTCAAGTCCAGGGGTTTCAGCTCTCATAGTTATACCCCTAAATGTCTTTGAAGTCTTTGTGTTCAGGGGGCACTGACCCCTGTCCAAACCAGTTCTGGGTGTCTCCCTGCCAGTGACACCTTCTTCCCTTTGATAGTGGGGGTCTGGATCTTCAATCACTCAGCAGGAGATGGAGCCTTTGTTTTATGGCAGCAGCCCAGGCCTCTTCACCCCCAGGGGCTACTCCTCCCCCCTACACTCCAGATGCAGGTCAACCGTGGCTGTCTCACCTACTCCTCCCCTGGGTCAAGACATTTCCCAGATCCTATCACATTCAAATCCAGACAGTCAGTCCACAACCAGGCAGAGACACACCGAATTGTTAGAACAAAAAACCAGCCACTTCTAAAAGCGTGGTTGCTAAACACACAATTCAAAAACCACCTTCACAAAAAGATGTGTTATTAAATTGTGAGCTCAGGCACCCTAAACTTCACCTCTCCATCTTAAACCTATGGGAAGATAGGCTGGAAACATATTACACAGCCGTCCCCATTCTGTCCTATGGGTCAACAGTGAAAAACGAAATGGAGAGTATTTCACTGTTAGGACATGGTACACACCTCAGTACATGTCCTACCTTTCACAGACACTGCACCCTGCCCAGGGGGGTACCTTGGGCCTACTATAGGGGTGTCTGATGTGCATGGAAAGGGAAGGGTAAGGCCTGGCAAGTGGGTGCACTTGTCAGGACAACATGGCAGTTAGCAAACTGCGCACAGGCACTGCAGTGGCAGGCCTGAGTTCTCTCTTTAGGGCTACGTGTGGGGATGGCACAATTAGTGCTGCAGGCTCACCAGTAGCATTTGCATTACCAGCCCTGGCACACATAGTGCACTTTACTAGGGACTTTACTAGTAAGGCAAACATATCAATTATGGACAACCAATTACCATTACACTTTACACAGGGAGCACTTGCACTTTGACACTGATCAGCAGTGGCAAAGTGCCCAAAACATCTAAGTTGGCAACACCATGTCAGAAAAAAGGTCTAGGGGGAAGGCAAAAAGTTTAGGGAACTTTAGCCAAAAAGGGCAAAGTCCAACAGGGCACGTCTGATGTTGGTGGGTAGCTCGTTCCAGGTCTTGGCCGTGATGTAGGAGAAGGATCTTTCCCCCGCTCTGTCTCTGTGGATGCGCGGGGTTTCGGCGAGGAGGAGGTTGGTGGAGCGGAGGTTGCGTTTGGGCACGTGGAGGGTGATTCTGTCGTTGAGGTATTGGGGTCCGGTGTTGTGTAGACATTTGTAGGCGTAGGTGAGTATCTTGAGGGTGGTTCTCTTCTCAACGGGGAGCCAGTGGAGCTTGCATAGGTGTTGGCTGATGTGTTCGTGTCGAGGGACCCCGAGAACGAGTCTGGCGGCGGTGTTCTGTATAGTGTGGAGCTCACGGAGTAGGGACTTGTTGATGCCTGCGTAGAGGGCGTTTCCGTAGTCCAGCCTGCTGGTGATGAGTGCGTGGGACCGTCTTCCTTGCCTGTGGGGGGATCCATTTGAAGGTCTTACGGAGGATGTGGAGGGTGTTGAAGCAGCTGGAGGTCACGGCGTTGACCTTTCGATTCATGTAGAGGGAGGCGTCGAGTACGATGCCGAGGCTCTTGGCGTGGTCTGTGGGGGTGGGGGGGCTGCCGAGGGCGGTGGGCCACCAGATGTTGTTCTACGCCGAAGGGGTGGTTCCGAGGACGAGGACTTCGGTATTTTCTGAGTTGAGTTTTAAGCAGCTGTTGTTCATCCAGGCTGCGACGTCCTGCATTCCTTCCTGGAAGTTGAGTCTGGTGGTTGTGGGGTCATTGGTGAGGGAGAGGATGAGCTGGGTGTCGTCGGCGTAGGAGACTATGCTGAGTCCGTGTCGTCGGACGATGGCGGCGAGGGGGGCCATGTAGACATTGAAGAGGGTGGGGCTGAGTGAAGATCCCTGCGGGACTCCGCAGTTGATTTCAGTGGGTTGGTAGAGGAAGGGTGGCAGTCAAATCCTTTGGCTTCTGCCGGTGAGGAATGATTTGATCCAGTCGAGGGCGATGCCTTGTATGCCGGCATCGTGTAGTCTGTCTGTGAGTGTGCGGTGGGAGACGGTGTCGAAGGCTGCTGACAGGTCGAGTAGAATCAGGGCCGCGGTGTGGCCCTGGTCGAGGAGGGCGTGGATGTCGTCCGTAGCGGCGAGTAGGGCGGTCTCGGTGCTGTGGTTGCTTCGGAATCCGATTGGGAAGGGTTGAGGATAGCGTTATCTTCGATGAACCTTGTCAGTTCTGCGTTGACGGTCTTCTCGGCGACTTTAGCTGCAAAAGGGAGGAGCGAGATGGACCGGTAGTTATTGAGGTCTGTCGGGTCTGCTGAGGGCTTCTTGAGCAGGGGCCTGACTTCTGCACATTTCCAGTAGTCGGGGAAGGAGCCGGTCTTGAAAGACCGGCTCCTTTAACAGACATCATCAAGTAATTGTTGATGATGCAAAATGCTCCCTTTAAAAACCTCCAAGGTCTGGCTAGTCCCTGCTCTTTCCCACTCGCTAGCACCACTAGTTGGTGAACTGCAAAACAATTAGGGGCAGATTTACAAGCCCCTTGCGACACTTATGCGCCGCCGTTGCATCACTTTTGTGACGCAGCGGCGGCGTAAACAATGCGGCCAATTTACAATGTGACGCATCTAGGGAGATGCGTCAAGTTGTAAAGCCCTGCGTCACATTATACCTGCGTCAGCTATACTGTATGTAGGGTGGGCGTTCCCACGCAGGAAAGCCTCGTAAAAGTGACTCCATGAAATCTACAAGATTTCACTGCACCACTTCCAGGACACCACTGTGCCAAAACCTTACGCCTGCTTGAAGCAGGCATAAGGAGTGCCGCAGTACAATAATAAGTACAGGCCTCAACATACATTGCTGGAGTTGCGTTGTGCTTGCGACACGACTCCAGCAATGCGTGACTTTTGGGCCAATGGATGCGTCAGAATTTCTGACACATCCGTCAATCCTTGTTCCATGGTACGCCATGTTATAAATACGGCGCATCCATGGTGGCGCAAGGGTATCGCAGGCTGGCGCAGGGAAACTGACGCATCTCTACAGATGCGTCAGTTTCTTGTAAATCTGCTCCTTACTCCGCAATGCTCTTTGTTGGTGGGCACGATGTCATAGAAAAAACACAGCAAATTAAAGTGGAAGTACAACAAAAAAGGTATAAGGTGGAAGGGTGAGAAAGAATAAACAACAAAGACAGGAGATTATAAAGTTCTCTGATGTATGCGAAAAATCAGATGGTTACAGAAAACAAGAGGAAAACAATTTTAAAAAAAATAATAAGTAGGAAATACATTAAGAGAAAATCAGACGAGTAGATGAGTACAGGGCTCTATTCAATGATCATTTCTTCTCATGGAATTCTACCCATTCTTACTATGACTGCACTTTTTAGCAGAAACAGTTTGATGGTGTAAACCACATCAGGCAAGATAGAATTTTGCCTTCTGGAGTGCTCCCTAGACACTGAAAAAACGCCACATCTTGGTCTTTGCGGTATTTTGGCAACACCACTAGTGGGAGTCTTAAAGCTGCTGTCATACATGGTTCGATGGATGTTCCAGTTATTCGTCCATGACCTCGGCCAATTCAAGGTGGTGATAGGCACCTTTTTTTGTCAAGTGGGCACCTGGCCTCTGATTCTAATGTGGAACATCTGGTATCAGTCTTTGTGACTGTGGTATGACTTTAGTATATTTATCCTCAAATTGACACCAAGGGCTAGAGCAGGAGTCTCCAATCTTTTCTAAAGATAAGAGCTACTTATCTTCAATGAAAATGAAGCCGAGCTACTAGTATTATTAGTGTTGTAATAGTGACCAAATCAGACAAGATTATATTAGTGGACACCCCATGCAAGATGGTTAGTTAGCAGTGAACACTTGAGTGCATCAGGCAGAGTTGAAAGTGGTAATGCATAAAAGGGTTTATCAATTTGGAATGCCACTATATGGTTAATACACAACAACCACCATAGCTGCAATGTAATAATAAGAGTCATAAAACTCCACCGCACTGTATGATTTATGCCTCAAATATCAGCTTTGGATATACTTTGGAAATTCAACCATTGTTCTCCAAATATCAGCTTATGAGTTCTAAAAGTAAACACATTATCGTCTCAAATACACACTTTTTAATTTTGAGACATATATTAATTTGACTAAACAAAAGCTAATTTTGGAGGCTGGGTTGCACAAAGGAGAGCTACGTATAGGTAGCTCGCGCGCTACCAGTAACTCACCAGCTACTCCTTGGACAAACCTGGGCTAGACAATAAAAGTTTGTATTGGCACAAAAATGTAACTAGTTTTTATCTATTTGCATTATTTGTACATCATCTGAACTACTGAATCGAACAACTTGCACGTGCACCAGAGTAAAAACGAAGAAGGAGTATCAAAGTTAGCTCCTCCCCTTTGTGAAATATGGCTCGTGTCAAAAGAGAAATCATTACGTCTTGTTTTTCACTACACAAGATTCAAAAATATAATGTTTTTAACAAATAATTCCCCATGACACACTGAAAATGGCTGAAACTGAATTACGAGCAATACATGTGTTGTGCAATCCTTAGGTGTCATTCACATCCCACGCACTCACACTATCAATTTGGCTCGGTTTAACTTTTTTTTAATACTAGTGTCGATGTAAGTAAACAGTGCATCAGGCCGCTTTACAAAAAATATGATGCTTAAAAACATACACGAAAGCAAATACTCATATATTTAAATACCAAGATAACTATATTCCATAGAAAAAAAAACCTCACAAACACGCCCCTGACAGGCACTCTCAAAAAACGGAGCAGAAATGGCCTAGTTTCACTTACTCGACACGAATGTTTTTTTTTTTCTGCCAGCACAATGCTCTTTAATTTTTCATAACTTTCCAATTTCGCTCTTTTCCCTCTACTGCCTGCCTTATTCTCAGAGCGACCGGGCGACCCTTATCTCTAATTGGTTCACACTTTCACAGCAGAGTGTGAGCTAAAATCTGTTGCTTATGGATTTAAAACATTTTCGCATTCCGGTAGATGTTGTCTATTTCCAGACGTTGTTTTCTCGAAAGCCCCTCCTTATCACCAAGTTGTGTCCTTTCGGCTGATTTCTTCCATTCACATAATTTCCTACTTTGGAATCCCTTCTTCTAAAGTACCACATGCGCGGGTAACCTTGGAAACCGGATTCTATGGCAACCGAGTAGAGAAGCCTTCATCCCGTGGAAAGCACATGCGTGCCTCAGATGCTCCATGTCTATCCCCAGAATGCGCCACCTGCTCTCACCCTGTCAATGTCTCCAGCTACCATCAGCTCTGACAGAGGCCAAGCTGGAAGGCCTCGGGGACCTTCTTCTCGCCAGAGCCGCAGTGATGAACTCACAGGCCGAAAAGGGTAAATTCTACAAGACTTTTACCACCTGACCCCGTAATAAGTGATTCACGGCTGGCCGGGTAACCGAAGCTACGAAAAACACGAGGATCAAATGTTGCATCCTGTAGGCTGCAATGTGTGACATCTAAAGTGGACAAGCCAATGGGGGTGGAGAAGTTGTTTCCCACAGGCAGGATAAATGCCATATTTCCAAAATAGCTACATTGACTACATTTGCATACTGTTGAGCCTAGAACCAAACGCATTTTAAAGTACATACATTAGTTTCTCTTCGTACTTTTTACATACTATTACACACGTTTCTGTATTGGCCACAAAACATCTAGGGGCAGATTTACGAGCCCCTTACCGCCACTTTTGCGCCGCCGTTGCGTCACTTCTGTGACGCAGCGGCTGGCAGAACCATGCGCTCATGTTGCGCCTCTATTTACAACGTGACGCATCTAGGGAGATGCGTCACGTTGTAAGCCCTGCGCCACATGAAACCTGCGTCAGGTTTCATGTGGGCGTTCCGGCGCAGGGGGCGTTCAGCGCAGTAAAGCTCTGGAAGAGTGCCTGGAGTGAAATCTACAAGATTCCACTCAGTCACTGTTCCGACGCCGCTGCGTCAAAACCTTGCGCCTGCTTGAAGCAGGCGTAAGGTGTGACACACCACGTTATGTATGGGCAGGCCACGAGCATTGCTGGAGTTGCGTCGCGCTTGCGACACGACTCCAGCAATGCGCCACCCTTCCGACGGGAGATGCGTCACGCATCTGTTTATTCTTGCGCCACGATGCGCCGCATTGTAAATGCGGCGCATCTGTGGTGGCGCAAGGGCAGGGCTTTAAGTGGGATGAAAAAACTGGGGGGGTCTCACAAAGGGGCGTGGCCAATGTAATTAAGGGTGTGGCTTAAAACACGTAAGCTAAAAATCTGTCTTTAGCATACTGTGTGCCGCCAGAGTTGTATTTTGCTGTTTCTATCATTGCATCCAGATATGATACAACAAGTAACATCATACTTACAAGTCAGGACTATTGGCTTTGTCAATGGTTGTTAGTTGCACAAGATAAATAAGCAGCAACTATGGCTTGTATATAATATTGAAAAAGCTTCCACTTACAGCCCTGGTGACACCACGACAATGTTGCTGCTCCTGTGTTTCAAAACGAGAAGGGAAATCCAGAGAGAAAATAACTCTCTTCAAAGAATTTCCCTTCCCCTACAACGCTCATCTGGCATGAGGTCATGCCCTAACTTCTCCACTAGTGAGAAGAGAGCAGTGTGAGCAGCGCACATGGATGTGTCCGCTGTCACTGCAGTCCGGAAAAAAACGGACCGCCTGTGCCAGGACAAAACAGAGCCCCATAGAGACCTGTTTCGAGGCCTCCTCAAAAAAACTGCCGGTGCTCAGACCCGGTGAGACCCGGCCCACTTAAAGCCCTGCGCAAGGGTAAACTTGCGTGACGCATCTTACCTGGCGCATCCCTGCTGATTTGCAGGGATGCGCCAGTCGTCATAAATCTGCCCCCTAAAATGGAAATAAAATGGGATTAATCACAACTATTCATTTCACGGCCATCTTTGCACTTCCCTTCTTGGCACCCCTTACTAATATGGATGTTTCTGGGCCGATTCACAAAGCAGGAGTACGTAAAGTGTACTACTGTAGTACTGCTTCTCATACTTTCAAACGCGTTTGTGAATTGGCCCAAATGAATCTAACATGTCTTGGACTGTAGGTATCCTGAAGGCTGTCGTGGATCCAAGCCAGTGTTGGTCATCTATGGGGTACGAGATGGCTATTAAAAAAGATTCCCAGTGAAATCCCTTGACATTGGCTCTAGTTCCAGCTTCCCCACATAGACAAACATGCCTGATCTTGAACAATTCACTCCATCTCCTTGCAAATGTGCCAGCAACGAAACTTTGATGGCCTTAGAAACACATTAAATGCCTATAAAAAGCTCAATGCAAATACTGCAAACTTGGACAATATATTTAGCTCAGCGCGTTTCTAACAGGATACTACACCTGAAATTAAGACCAACTCCAGGAGAGGACTTGTGTTCTGAGTTTAGTCAATTTAACAAAATCTAAAAAATGGACCTGGCTTTGATACCTAACCTATTGCTGCCAGGCATTTGCAGAAAGCAAAACCTTAAGATGACCTTTTCTGTTATTGTGATACTAAAATCAAGCCATGTCATCTTTCAAGAGCAGCTCAGGTAGGCACCCCTCAAACCTGTACACCTTTCATTCTCAGCCACCACAAAAGGCTATTGAACATAATATAGAAATGTAGATAGGTAACAGTGAATAACGGAGCTGTTTTTTACTGAGGGGTTTTGAATGACAACAAACAGGCAACGAGAGTGAAACTCAAGTTATCAATGATGTCATTCAAGATCATGAGGTGAAAAATATCCTAGTTATTCACTTTTTGCCTATATGTAAAGTTATATTAGCTCTGATCCCCAAAATCATCTGCCCTTGCTTTCAATTGCTACACAGGTGAATAAAGAGGGAGCCACACTTAAAATGGCTTCTCTCCCCCTGGCCCCCCCCCCGGCCCAAACAAAAAATATACCTGGCAGCCTGCCGCCACCACCCCCACCACTCTTTATCTCTTCCCTATTCCGTAGCAACAGTGGAAAATATATTTTGTTTGCCACTGTTGCTACTTCCAACAGCAGTGGATAACCAGATTTACAATCTGGCATTCACAATGGTGGAGCTCACTGACTCTACTGAGCGTCTACCCACTGCTTCATCAGCAAGCTGAATACAAAAAAAAATGATAATAAGCCAGGGTAGGTTAGGGCGGGCGGGGTGGGGCTCCCAGCGTCACAGGAAGGAGGATTGGTGGCTGCACCTTAAATGCACATGACACTTTGGCCGGCCGTCTCAGGCCGGCCAAACAGTCATGCGCACTTTGCATGTTCTATTACAAAGAAACTCCCACCCGACCTAAATTCCTTTTCCATTGGCTTAATTAAGCTTTATAGGCCACACACTGCTATACATGCACATTCAATCTTTAGTTATATTCTGGTTCATTTTATACTTTTTATTAATTCATTTTTTCTTTTTGACAATTGAAACATTCGTATGTATCAGATATTTCATTTCATTATACAAATATTAAAAACATGAAATCACCAAACATTTTTAAAGTGCAAAACATTCAATTATACAAATCCAATGTACATATTATCTGCTTCTTCTGTTTTTGTTGCTATTTACATATACATTGAAATCATTACCATTTCCCCATGATAAAACCACCCTCATATCTGACCTATCACACTAATGCTCACTACCACACATCTGGACCAGATTGATTGCTACCCCAGTTGGCAACACCACCACAGATGGTCATGATACGTTATCTCTGTGATTTCATTAGTGTATGCTGTTGGAGGCTGGGAGTCTATGTATGTGAGTCATGTGTAGGATTAATAGATTCTTTAAAGTTTAGGGGAGTCTGCTTGCAGTTTGCAGGCTTGTTTCTGGGTTTCTCCATCCTGTGATTGGCAACAAGGGGTGGTTGCCCAGGCCTAGGTAGACTGACAACAATAGTGTAGGAACACAGTGTATGTATATATCTAGTTCTGTGTTACGTAGAATACTGTTATAGGTGCATGTGAGAGTGTGAATGATGACCCAAAGGACTAGACAAGGCAGAAAGATGATGAAGGAAGGATTCCTTCCTCCACACTGAATGTACTTGTGAATGCAGTGAGCAGGTCATTGGTGGAAGTTTCTTTTTAAGGCAAATGCTGTATTGTGTGTGCTTCCCTCAGCCCTGCTAGGAGCCAGTGCTCACATGGCTGAGTGGAGGTGATTAGCTGTTAGTTTTCCTTAGTAAATGGAGGGCGGAGAAATGGACTCCAAGGATAGGGTCTGCATGCTGGTGCAATCTGGGTAGGTGCATGAATAACCAAGTGGATGGATGCTACTGAAATGTCTGGGAGAATGAGACAGATATTGTGGACAGTGAGAAAGTTTATAAGTGTCTTAGGAGGCTGGTGATTCACATTTCCTGGGGTACAACTCTGAGTAAGGTCCTCCGGGGTTAGAAAAGAAACGGGGCAGACGGACCCTTAGATGGGCAGGACCTAAGCTCAACATGAGATGGTTGATGGTGCGCACTTTGGTTGGATGGTGCGCACTTTGGTGGCCTTACTCCAGAATCACTAAAATGCCTGGGGTGCCATACTAGACATGGTCTACACTATAAGGCATAGAGAGCCCTACAAGTTATGGAGTACCCTAGTACTGTTGGTGCATTGCATTAGACTCCGCATGTACGCACCTTAGGAAAGAGACAAGCTGGGTCGCCACATAGTGCCACCCACCCTGGAGGGGGCGAGAATGTCCACAATGCAGTTGGTCAGTGCTAGCCGTTATCTGATTGGTATGCCAAGTGAAGCCTGGTTCATGAATTTCAGCAGCCCAAAACGCGTTTCGGTCTCCAGGGGAGGGAATTGGAAGACCACCTGATGCTTGAAACTCAATGTATGGCTTAATTTACCACATTGTACATCTGCACCAGGTAGGCAGTCTAGTCTAGGGAAGATACTTGGTCCAGCTTTGAGTAGTCTGGGAAGCCTGACATGTGAGAAACTTGAATATCAAGGTGCCTCCTGATAACACTACTCTATCCCTTTAACTGTGGGTGAAAGAAAGGCTAAAACAGGCACCATGTGCCTGCATCAAAGAGCATCCTGTGTGATACCACTCTGGGTTCAAAAGGTAGGGATGAGGATCACCCTCTGAAAAGGATCCCCTGATGAAACGTCAGGCTATATGTCTGTTTGTGGTTATATAGAAATACTGCACATAGGCATTTCTGCACTGCCAGCACCCATGTTTGGGCTTGACCAGACCACTCCTGTGCGCCACTGCAAGATGTGCCGCTCTAGATTCCCTCCTAGGGTACAGGGAACTATGCCCTACCTGCTTGATCCTCATTCCACGTAGCTGGAAACTAGGGTAACAGCAGTTACTAGTGGCCCGCAGGGCACACACTGAACCCCGCCTTCGCAGGAGGAAACAGCGTCTCCTATAGCCACACCACGGAACTTCTTTGGACGGACCACCACTGTATCCATTTTTCCTTCAGAAAGCCCACCGTACACAAGCACACGCGCCGCCCTCCCGCAGAAGCTGGAACAAAGTCACAGAAGAACTGCTCACTGTCGCCCTCACCAGCACTCCACCTCTAGCGACACCAGCCGCTAAGAACGCAGCATGCAACCTCCACCGATGGATCACTAACTGCGCAGAAACACTCGCTCCCCTCAAGAAAGCTACAGGACAACACATCAAGAAAGCATGCTGGTTCACCTTTAACTCCAAGAATCCAAGCGATCCTGCCGATGACTCAAAAGGACATGGAGAAACAGCGAAACCCCAGAAACACTCACCGCCTACAGAACAGCCACCACAGCACACCACCAACTCATTGAATCCACAAAGAAGAACTACCCCCAAGACAGAATCCTCACCAACGCCCGTAACTCCAAAGAACTTTTCTCCATCATTCAGGAATTTGCCTAACCCGGCAGCGAAACTACAGACGTCCCTCTTTCCCAAGACCTCTGCAACAGACTCAGCACCTTCTTCCACCTCAAGATTAAGACACTCTATGACAACTTCGACAACCAGGACATCTGCATTGCCTCAGCCCCCACCCTCAGCGACGCCACCCAACAGACCCTACTCACTTGGACCCCGCTGACGCCAGAAGACACCCTAAAGACCATGAAGAGCATCCACTCCAGAACACTCTCAGATCCCTGTCCCCCCACATCTTCCACAGAGCCGCCACAGCCATTGCACCCGAACTACGCCGGACCATCAACAACTCCCTCGAGACCGCCACATTCCCCGACGACTGGAAACACACCCAAGTCAACCCCCTCTTGAAGAAACCCTCCGCAGACCCGACGGACCTCAAGAACTTCAGGCTCATCTCACTGCTCCCATTCGCAGCCAAGGTCATCAAAAAGGCAGTCAACACCCAGCTAGCAAACTTCATTGAAGCCAACAACGTCTTGGACATATCCCAATCCGGATTCTGCAGCAACCACAGCACAGTGACCGCCCTACTCCCCGCCATCGACGACATCCACGCCCTACTTAACCTGTGCCAAATGGCAGCCCTCATCCTCCTGGACCTCTCAGCTGCCTTCGACACCGTCTCCCACTGCACACTAGCCACCAGACACCACAACGATGGCATCCGAGGTAAGGCCTTCGACTGGATATGCTCATTTCTCACAGGCAGAACTCAATGAGTCAGACTCCCGCCCTACCTCTCAGAACCAATAGAGACTAGATGTGGAGTACCCCAGGGATCCTCCCTCAGCCCCACCCTCTTGAACATCTACATGGCCCCCTTCGCAACCATTGTCAGAAACCACGGGCTTAACATCATCTCCTACGCCGACGACACCCAGCTCATTCTCTCCCTCACCAAGGAACACAGCATCACCAGGCACAACTTCCAAGAAGGGATGAAAGCCGTCGCCACCTGGATGAAGGACAGCTGCCTGAAACTCAACTTAGAGAAAACAGAAGTCCTCATTCTTGGCTCCCCCCCTCAGCATGGGACGACACCTGGTGGCCTCCTGCCCTCGGAAACCCTCCACCCCGACAGACCATGCACGAAACCTCGGCATCATACTGGACTCATCCCTCACCATGAACCACCAGATCAACGCAGTATCCTCAGCCTGCTTCAAAACCCTTCGCATACTCCAGAAAACGTTCAGATGGATCCCCTCCGAATCCAGAAAAACGGTCACACACGCCCTGATCACTAGCAGATTGAACTATGGCAACGCCCTCTATGCCGTAATCAACAAAAAACTCCAGAATGTTCAGAACGCCGCAGCCAGACTGATCCTGGACATCCCCCTCTGCAATTACATTACCCAACACCTCCGCAGCCTCCACTGGCACCCCATCAATAGAAGAATAACCTTCAAGCTCCTCACGCATGCATACAGGGCCCATCGGACCAGCAGACCTAAACAACCGCCTATCCTTCCACGCACCCAAGAGAAACCTCCATTCAGCCGACCTCTCTCTGGCCACCATCCCACAGATCTACAAGACCAGAACAGGTGGAAAGTCCTTCTCCTACCTTGCAGCCAAGACCTGGAGCCACCTCCCCCTCCACCTCCGGCAAAGCACTACACTGCTCCAGTACAGGAAGGACCTCAAGAACTGCCTCTTCAGATGAACACAGCACCCTCCGGAGGCCCCCCCCCTGAACCTTGAGACCCTCACGGGTGAGTAGTTACGATTCACAAACACCTGATTGATTGATCGATTGACATCTATGTACCTTGAAGATACACATATGTTCAAGATAAATAGGTGTGGAGTTTAGAATGTAAATGAAATTAAACTCTTCTATAAATACTTACCTTCATGATATTGTGATAGCCGATATTCTGGATGCAATATTTTTTCGGGACGATTTCTAAAACTCGATATTGTAGAAGAGCACCAACCTCCCATTGTGTAAGAAACAGTGAAGAGTTGCTAACAGCAAAGTCAGGAAAAGTTTTATCAATATAAAGTGCTTCCACATGACTAATGAAATAACAACCACAGGAGAAAAAATGCGCAATGGTACAAAGGAAATACTAACAGTTATAAACATCCCTAGCTTGGTTTGAATTATTATTCAAAGAGCAGCTATAAATATATTTTGTATTTTTTATCCTTTTGTTTTCAATCATTAGCACATTAGTTTTCCAAAATGTGTTTTCTATTAAATACACACATTTCATATTGGGTAAATACAAGCAAAGAATATCTTGCCTTTTGTAACAAAAAAACTCACTATTTGAGGATACAGGCATGTGTAGTGCAACGATCATTAAAACAGCTAGACCCTCTAAATTACTTACCATGCTGGGCTGCACTACAGGGAGCTACTTCCAGGGTACTGGCGAGCTATCAGTAGCGCCCGAGCTACCCGTTGGAGAACCCTGATCTAAACTGTTCTTAAGTACTTTGTGCCCACATACATCAATCACTTTAGCGTCCTACATCTCAAATAGGGTGGTCATAGGGTGCTACTGTCTCAGTGCAGACTGCCCTAAGATCAATCACCCGGTCTGCCCAGTGCCTTATGAACAATTCCAGCTCCTCCCCTCGTGCACAACAGTGCGGTGAGCCCATATAATTCTTATTTATGATGTCACTCAGCAACAGTGCAAGAATGTTGGCACTCCAGGCAAAATAAAGTTTTTGCTGTAGGAGCACTCATTAATTTGTCTCCAATGTTTTGAGCCTTTTCATTTAGCGCCTCCTACTGGTGATAACCTAAGGCTGCTTCCTTTCCTCACCTTACTGGAAGCTCTGTCCCTGGTGTCAATAGAGAGAAGGAAACCTGCATGTAGAACTGGCCCTTGTTCCTGGCTTTACTGAGGCGAGCCAACTAGCATACTAGTAGTTGCTCTTGAAAGGAACAGGGGTAGTGATGGGATGCGGGAGTGGATGGGTGTGAAGGTAATGTGTATTCTCCACCAAAGGTGAGGAGATCTTAGCGGTTCGCAGGGGCCTGTCTCTTAATCCTGGAGAACTTTTTTTTAAAAATATAAATCTTTTATTGAGCAGGATAAGAGCCAATAAATCTGTTACATAGTAAACATATAAACATCTTACCATCGGTGAGATACATTGTTAGGAACACCGTAGAATACCCACCCCCAAAACTCATTAATAGTAGCAGCAATACCCCATATAAAAGTGCCAGATTACGACCATTATGATGGATTATACAATAGTAACAATAGCAGAAATACAAATATAGAGATACAAATGGCACAACTCAAACCTGAATAGATAAAAGTCTATTGCATAGTGATCATACAGCCATTACTGCAACTATTGGAGAGCATAATACAAATCTGATGAAAACTGCCTAGCCCGAAGATCCTTTATAGTTAACCTAACATGTGTATTTGTAAAGCGCACGTTGACCCCGGCGCTGATTAACAGATGTTTATTGTCACCCAACGGTACTCATTTTATCTACCGCAGAAGGATGAAATGCTGAGTAGATACACCAGGATTTGAACCTGTGATCATGAGGTCAAACATAGGCCTCTACAGTGGGCACATTAGTCCACTAAACCACCAGAACCAGCATTGCAGCTGGGTCCAAAAAGAGGGTAGAAAAAAGTAAGCAATACAATGCCACACACACTAGCAGTAAAGATAGTGCGAAACAAACCTGCCTAAAACACATTGCCCTGAGCTTATAATTCCACTTGCTCGAAAACATCAGCTAAGCATATTACGCTGTTAGGTAGTAGTAATACAGTTAAGCATCAAGAAGGAGCATATATAAACTTTCCAAGCAGTGCCTAACATCTAAAGTTGTATAACAGAGCGCGTGTGCGGAAAGTGCTGATCAACACTGAGCAAAATCCATTCGCTACTGATACCATTTAATGGTACAGCTTAGTGAGACAAAGTGAGTGATAAGCCACTCACACAAGAATAGAAGTTAGAGCCGTACACAGCATTTCTTCCTAGAGTATAAACATATATGGCCAGGTACTGCCTATACCCCCTCCTCCCTTATCTTACCCGACAGATAGATAGCTGAGAAGAGTTTTGGATGAGGGGTCGTAAACCCCCGGCCGTATTTATTAACATAAAATTACCACATAATTAATATACATATTTACAAACATTTACGCAGAAAATACTTCATGACATTGATTACATTGATACTTACAGATATCAGATGCCTAACCTTAACATATCTCTAATACAAAGGTATTCCTATCCGAATCTAAGTTATCTCAACATCAATAAATATCATACAATTACATTTTCTGCGTAACAAAAAATTTGAGCCTACGGCAAGGTCAATAACTGGTGTCAGATCCTTATCAAATCATGCCACACCCACCTACCGGAATGCGCATGCGCAGAGGGCCCGTTCACCGTGAGGGTACTTCCCCCCCCCCCCCGGTTACCTTCGTACGTTCCGTATAATATCTCCATAAGGGGCCCTTGCAGTTCTGCGCCGTTTACTGGCGCCATTGTCCACGTGCGGGGTGGCCCACTAGCCTAGGGAAAGCGTTACTCCCCCCTCCCCCGCACCCATCCAGCCACCGGCTGTAACTGCCCCTGGAGTTCTAAGAGAGACCACTTGTCCTTCCCCCTTGGGCGAGCCCATTCAAGAATGGCGCTGCCCTCGAAGGACCTTAAATTTACTGCTCACCAATCATGACCTTACCGCCACAGGCCAGCATAGTTGACCGACTATCTGGCCCCCCCCCCACTTGCTCACTAGTAGGTCATATCCTGTTTCTAATACCACCCAACCATGCCAGCAGATTCTCCAGGAGGATTTCGTTCCCTACTTTTGACAAATGAACCCCGTCCCTCACGTAGCACGGCTCCCCCCTAATGCATCCATGGGCGATCGTTTGCAACTGTGGAGCCCTGGAACAGCCTCTCTATCTTATTATTGACCCTCCTCACCGAGTGGTTCAGCGCTTTCACTGACTCCCCCTCCATTGGAGCCTGGGCACCATCTGCGACCATGCGATGATGCACCCCTTGCATATCCGGGATAACCACCCCACTTCAGTGATTATAGTTTCCACCAGTCCCCGTCTACCCAGATTTGCCAAGTCGTTCCCTCCCAGGTGCAGTATGATAATACTGGGGAGGCGTCCCCGCTTCAACAGTTCCTCTACAAAAACCCTGAGCTGGCTAAAACGGAGACCCCCTTTTTCATGAAATGAAACCTGAAAACCTGCCTGCTCCGCTCTACACCTGTAATTGCCTGTAAGAAAAATGTTATTTAACCGCTGTACATACGAATGACCCATAACCCAAACGATATGGAGTCCAGATTTCTGTGCGGGTGCTTGTCCTTGCATTGCTTGATGCCGCTGTCGTGTCATCTCCAGTTTCCCCCCTGCGTGATAGGTTTGAGAAACTGCAAGGTAAACAGAGAAAGGAACATGCATCAGTACCAGGTGACTGACCCACTCACAACATATGCAGCCGCACATAACGTCTATAACAATTGGAGGACCATCTCCCAATCCTTTGAACATTGCCAGTGTGAAAACCTCTTGCTGTTGCCTCAGTGGCTGCCCCTATTCTGAAGGAATGGGTCCCGAAGCAACCCGGATCCAAGCCTGCTTTCAGTATTGTCATATCCATGACTCTCTTAAACTGGAACCTTGTCAGTGGAGTACCATCAGCATGGATCAATAATGGCCCCCCCTCCTTACTAGGTCGGTGTCGCAGGAAAGCCTCTAGATGAGAGACGGGGCAGCAGGGATTACCTGCACCCGGTGCAATACTATTGCTACCCCACGAGCCTCCTGGTCGGTTTTGGACTTTCGGAGTGATATCAATAACGTGTCCCCCTGAACCTTCACGCGGTCCCACTGTAGACCACCCTCTTTGTCCTGCTTGCTCTGCGCCACCAGCTCCCCCACCCTAAACGCCCCGTAAAAGGCCAGTGAAAATGCAGCGCTGAACAGCAAGGCTTCTTCTGTGGTGTTGCAGATGATGTGGAGGAACCCCAATAATGACGTTAGTAGCTCAACCCCTATCGGACGCCTTGTGTCTGGTGCTGACCCTTGCCTTTTTGACTGTGAAACTGTTGGTTGGGTCCCCCCTGTCTCTTGTTTGCGCAAAGAATGAGATTGCCGCTACATGCCGCCTAGCCGCTGCTGCTGAACGTCCCTCCCTTTTCAGAGCCCCTAAGTAGGCCAGCAGTGCCCCCGTGTCCGGCCACTTCTCAGACCAGTCACTCCCCAAAAAGGTACAGTATGCCTAAAACGCCCCTTCGTATGCTTTCCTGGTCCTGGGAGCTAGGCTAGCTGCCACGAGGTCCGGTAGTTGGGGGCACCAATCTGCCAAAGCCAGTCTGGGAAGGGTGTGGGAGTCGCTGCTGCAGCCGGGAGATGTGCCCTGAACACCTGCATCTTGAAGCGAGAAGAGCGTCAGCCGCATGATTCAAGACCCCTGGCACGTGTTTAGCTTTGAATTGCATGCTCAATCTCATGCATAATAACACTATCTCCTTCAACAACCGGAGAATCATCTTACACCGTGCTGTTTGATTATTAATGCATTCAACAACCGTCATGTTATCAGACCAGAACACCACTGATTGATTACGCAATAAATCTGGCCACACTGTTAGTGCCACCCAAATGGGGAACAACTCCAAAAAACCGATGTTAATCGTCAGCCCAGACTCCACCCACCAAGCCGGCCACCGCTGCGCCACCCACTCAGTACCGAGTATGGCACCAAATCCCTCACTCCCCGCAGCGTCAGTCATTAAACCTAACTCTGCAGATGCAGTGGGTGGACCGGGCCACACTACCCTGCCGTTGAAGTCACGCAGGAATGCCATCCAAATCTGCATGTCCTGCCTAACCTCAGCCGTCAGTCTGGTATGATGGTGTTTCTCCTTGAGACCGCACATGGCTTGTGCAATGGACCTGGAAAATGGTCTCGCCATAGGGATGACCCTTAGGGCAAAGTTCAACTGCCCTACCGTCTGCTGCAGCTGGTGTAGGATGACCCTCCTTTTTGCCAAGCATTCCTGCAAAGATCTCTTGAATTTGGCAATCTTATCTGCGGGCAACTGGAAGCACCCTTGCACTGAGTCTAGCTCAATCCCCAAGAATTCTATCGTTGTTGCTGGCCCGAATGTCTGACCCGGTGCCAGCGGAACCCCAAAAGACTGCATGAGCGTGCAAAACTCTTGCAGCGCCCACACACACTCCCGGGTGCCCGCTGACCCCAAAACAACGAAGTCATCAAGGTAATGCATGACAAACCGGTGCCCTGTCACCTGTCTAAAGACCCATTCCAAGAATGAACTGAATTGTTCAAAATAGGCACAGGAGACCGAGCAGCCCATAGGCATACACATATCCATGTAGAACTTGCCCTGGAATTGGAAACCCAGGAGATGAAAATCAGATGGGTGGACCGGCAGCAAACGAAAGGCGGACTCTATGTCAGATTTAGCCAACAAGGCTCCCGGGCCCAATTCCCTGAGCATCTCCACTGCCTGGTCGAAAGAGGCATACTTCACACTGCAAATTTCATCACTGATGGCATCATTTAATGAGTTGCCCCTGGGTGCTGACAGGTTATGTATCAACCTGAATTCTCCCGCCTCCTTCTTTGGGACTACCCCCAGTGGGGAACAGACAAAATTTGTAACCGGAATGGAGTCAAATGGCCCGCTATTCTGCCTAAGCGTAGTTCCTTTTCAATTTTTGCTGCCGCCACCCCCAGATTAGCCCTAACAGAGAGTTGATTGCTGCATTCCACCGCCCCTACATAGTCAGGTGCTGGGATCCTGAAGCCAAACCTGAAACCATCCAGCAATGTCCTAGCCGCAGCATGTCTATGGTATTTGTTTAACCAGGGTGTCATAGCCGTTACATCAATGGGTGACCAAGCCTTGTGTTGTGTAATGGCCTCAATCCTGCTTCTTTTTCCCTCTATCCTTGGATTTTTTGAAGCATTTAGACTCCGGATGGGAGGTGTTGGCACATATAGAGCAAGCGTGCTTAAACTTGCACGTGCCTGGAGGCCTGGAGCAGGTGCGCCTATTAAAGTCCCATCATGTTCCCTTCCTTGTGCCCCCGTTGCCCGTGTTGCTGAAGGGGCCCGTGGATGAGTGTGGCCGAAAGGACTGAAAGGACTGATAAGACTGGTTTTCGTGTTGTCCTGAGGTGCCCCACCAAAATGATCTAACCATCCTATTGTGTCAATGCGATCCCACGAGAGGGATGGGTCAGATGCCTTTACTCTCCTGAAACTCTTATCATACTCCTTCCATCCCAAACCACCATATTTGTCGTGCGCCGCAGTGATCCTGCTTTGATAACACGCCATCTCTGCCTGCATATTAGGAAGCGTTCAGCCATTACTGCCATAAAGATTGAAAACCCCTGATCCAGTTATTCAAACTCTCATCAATCCTGAACTTCTGCAACTCACTTGCCCATTCTCTTGGCAGCATCCAGTCTTTCTTTTTCTTAGCTTCCTCCCTTTCACTCTCATCAAGAAGCAATGAGAACATGCTGAAATAACTCCCTGACCATATTTTTCTTTGACCTCCTTTTGTGACATGTCTCGCCACATGTTCCCTTTCTGAGCGAGATTCTCCCACTCCTAACACCGGCAATGTCTGCAGCTTACCTGCTGGGGCTGCCCCGTCGCTTCCGTCAGCTTCTCCTTTTCCGAGCCAGGCGCTGCTGCTCCTTTTGTGGGTTCCCCTGGGGGCGCCCCACCCGCTGGAATGGCTGGGGGAGGTGTCCCCGGACCCCTAAGTGGCTTATCCCCCGGCGTCCCCTCGAACCGGGCTACTATCCGTTTTGCCTCTGCAAGTACATCCTCCCCGATGCCCGTGGCCCCTACTGCTGGGGACAAAATCCCTACCTTTCCCAACCAAGGCAAGACCACCGCTAGCTGCGCGGCTAGATCCTGAGGGACAGGGTTACCTCCCGCAGGGATCACTGGAAGTTGGGGGCTATCACCTAATGGAGCCCCCCCCACAGGAACCGGGTGGGGCTGAGGGCAGGGGTCACTAGGAACCGGTAGGTCACCCCCCCCCTGGGCCCTGGCTCCTCCCTGGGCTGCGGGACCAGCGCAGGCGGCACCGGTGTGGCCGGTTCATTTGGCTTTCCCCTTTTGGATCTAATCCATTTGGGGAGAGGGGGAAATGCCGCCCTAGGTGGCACCATGCTGCGCCTGCCCCTCCACTTTTTCCTTGAGGTCAGCCAGGCCCTTCCCCAATTCGTCAACCTTCTTCATCATGGCTTCCATGAGTTTCCCCATACAAGAGCGCTGGTCGACCCTTTTTGCCTTACTGGCCATTGCTAACCCACTCACAGTAAGCACTATACTTTCACACCTCAAAATTCAGGCAACGGCTCAATAGCCTAGACAACCACCACCTTTGCAGTACCTGCACGACTTGGCACACACAGTCCAAGCCCTTACCTCACGCTGGAGGCACACAGACCGGCTCGTGAGCACACCCACCACCAGAGCCACCCCACACCACCTAGTCTAGTGGGGCACGTGAGATTCGCTCAACGCGCGTGGCTCCCAGTGGCGCTGTAATGCAGGCCCGTCCGTGTCCTCAATGATCCTCCAAGACACCGGAACCGGACTCAGGATCTCTTGTTTGTTATCCCGGGGTGCTCCCAGACTGTAATACAAAAAAGATCAAGGGAAACCAAACACCTTCTTTACAGTATGCCTCCTTTGTTTGCCTCCTTAAAATTAGCGCCGCAAATCCTCCAGGCAGCCTAATAGTAAAGGCCTAGTGCGCCCGATTCCTGCTATAGCCCCCTGCTGGGCTACTGACAGAGAGCGCCAGCAATGCCCCCAAAAACACTCGTCGCACTACTGAAAACACCTCCCAGACCAGCTTTCCTATGTAACACAAATCGCGTGTGTGCCCTGCCTTCAGTGGATGCCTGCCCTTATTACCTGCGCCCCCCACACCACACCGCCTCGCTCAAGGAATCCGCTTGATTTATCCTCACACTTTCTGCCCCGCCCTCCGATGAGCACCCGGGGGCACAGGAACCTCTCGCGCTGCGTTACGATGAGGGAGGGCTCTGGTAAAACTATTTAAATTGATTACGCTGCAAGCAGGAACCGAACCAACAACAAGCACAAAGTCACTCAGACAGCCTGTCCCACCAGCAAAAAACCCGCGCACAACGCTCGCTCTTGATCGCGCTGCCTCTGCCCTCAAGCCCTCACGTGCTTTACTGCTCCTTCTGCAGCCGATCAAAAACGGCAGAGCCGAGCGAGCACTGACTGTAGCGGCCAACCAAACCTGCCGGGTCGCACTCCACACACTTCCGGTCGCCGCCCCCGCTGTCCCGGGCTCCAATTGGAAGCGCCCCTCCTCCGGACTGCCCACACCGCCGCAATCCTGGTATCTCGACGCTGGGTCCTTCCGCTGCGTGGCGACTCTGCAAAACAAAGAAAACAGATTAACAGCCTCCTAGCGAGGCTGGTGTGGGAAGCTGGAGGAGCGGGGGGCAACAGAGGCTGACTCCCCCGCTCCCCAGCCTTTTAACCCTTCTTTGGGCCAAGCCGGTTCTGACCGGCTTGGCCCTTGCCCAAGGCGTGACCCGGAAGCGATTACTATCACTTCCGGGTCACCCCTTGACCAATTGCTGGCGAGGCGGGCCTGTCGCGTCACTCCTGGCACGACAGGGCCCGCCTCTTTGGTCATTCTGGGCCAGCACGACCGCCATACCTTCGGCGTGGCCGATGCCGGCCCCGCCTTTCTCGATGTTATAGATCCTTTGAACTACAAAATAGCGGTACCCCCTAACAAAAAGGAAGCCCAGGTTGCCTCAATCCTCTGAGGCGCCCCCACGTGCTTGGCAAAGGCCTCCTCAAATGCTTTGCTTATTCACTTTGCGATTTATATAGTGCTATTTAACACCCGTGAGGGTATCCAGGCACGGGGGGGGTGGTGCTGCTGGGAGTTGTCAGTCGAACATCCAGGTTTTTAGGCCAACTCTGAACTTCTGTAGGATGGATGCAGTCCGGAGGTGAAATGGGAGGTCACTCCAGGTCTTGGTGACCAGGTAGGAGAATCCCTGCTAATTTTGTTTCCAACACTGCAGCATCAACAAGCATGCTGCTGCAATAGCTATCGATATAAAATGCTGCTGATCTTTACGCTGGTGTCATACCTCATGAGATGAACCAAACAACATTGATGTCGGGGAAATGGTATTTGGGATAGGTCGACTGATTTCCTGGAAAACCTTACTCCAAAATAGCTGCACCCTAGGACAAATAAAAAAGAAATGTACCCCTCCACCCCCTTCAGTTGCATTACACTTGAAACACCGATCAGGAGGTGATGGAAACATCCTATGGAACCTGTGTGGTGTGTATTATGCTATCCATCTAGACAGAAACGCTATTCTTTTATACTTCGCAGCTCTTAGCGATCTGGTCTCTAATTCACTAAGAAACTGCCATTCTTTGCTATTAATCCTGCAGTTAGTTTTCCTGAAAAATCTTTTGCAGCAGCTCAGATAATAGTTTCAAATTCCTATACTAGCATAGCAAATGATGCCTACTGCTCACCCCGATAACCTGGTTACATTTAACGATGAACTAGCAAGCGGGTATCTTCATCCATTACATGTAACTATTTTTAAGAAAGCTGGAAATTTGATTAAAACTGAAAAGTAGCGAATTCTGAATATCAGATTGTTGATTTATGGAGTCCCACAAAATCAGATTTACCCCGTTATAAAAATCCCCCATTTTGTCAAATACCTTCACTTTCCATTGCTGTAGTGTCCCCTCAGTCAATGCCAGTCCCCAGTTTTCACAATCTTGTATCGAGGTATAGACATGGCCAGAGACGTTTTAAGGCATGGGCAAAGTGGGCTCTGGCCCATGGCCCCAGCCTTTCAGGACCCCCTTCTCGCCACTCCCACCCGATAGATCTGGCTCCGTTCTCCACACAGTCCTGCCCTGATGACCTTGAATGATAGGTTGTTTTAAATACCATTTTCATTTAATTTATTTTTAATCTGGTAATGTGTGGGAGTTTGTTACAGATATTTTGTAGCGAAATGTTCTGTTTGTCTTTCAGTACAATGCAACATCCATAAAAAAGTCCCTTTTAGATAAAAACGACCTCACACATTTGAAATGGTAGTGGGTCGCAGAGATTATTTGCAATAATATTCGTGAGCTGCTGCTATATTAGAATATTGAAAAGACAAATCTCTATCCCTGTATATTAGATGGAAACACATTTAGCATTTGGACAAGTGTACCTCTGCAGTGTCAGTGACCTGCAGGCCCAGACTGGGAACACAAACCAGCCCTGGCAATTACGGCGGGCGGGAGGGAAACACTGCTGCTGCGCTTTTGTTACAGTGGGCCAAAATTGCAAAAAAAACCCCAGTAGCAAAACCAGCCCCCACTGATCCAAAACCAGCCCCCACACTTCCAGCACACCAGTAAAACTCCTGGTCCCCGCTACGGCCACTCCGGCCCTGGTGACCTGACCAACGAGGGAATGAAAAAGCTAAAATTGGATCATAAATTCAGAGCTGTTCTGAACAGGGGCCCCCAAAATGTTTGGCCCAGGGCCCCCAAAATCCTTAAGATGTTCCTGGACATGGCAACACGGAACATCCCAAGATTTAAAAAATAGCTGGATACACGGAGATAAAGTGAACAGTACCTTGTATTTTATTTGCTTAGGAAGTTTTATAGTTCGTAAAAAAAACAGTCAGTCTAATTTCGCTTTCACTAATCATTTGGTCCAATAAAAAGATATCATACACTGGGCATGCTGCAACCAATTGAGCCCTAGAATCTAGCAGAGCGGCCTGATAATATGTCTGCAGTTGTAATAGTGCTAACCCTCTCTGAGTTACAACGTGGGGCAAGATCGACATTTTTAACCTGGGCTGCTTTTTGGACCATATAAAACTTCTAATAATGGTATTGTTTCATCAAAATAAGCATTGGAAATTTTAAGAGGGAGATTGAAAAAAAGAAATGAAAATAAAGCAAGGATGGACTGACATTTTAAGTATGGCGACCCTGCTGATTAACGACAATGGCAAAAGAGTCCCCCTCTCCAGCAACCTTTTTACCTTAATAAGCATGGCCCCATAGTTTAGCTGAAATAGTTGGGGGGAAATTATTTCTAACATAAATTCCTAAATATCTAATAGGATGTTGCAGAATCATCTGTAGGATGGGAGTTCAGACCTGGTTGAATTCAACAAAAGGAGCTCCGTTATCGACTTTATAGCCACCTATGCATGTAATAGCAGTCATTTAATCAACGGCATTCTGAATATTTAAGCTATCGGCCTTTAAATATAAAATCGCATTGTCCAGAAACAATTTCATTTTCGCCATCCCATCCAAAAGTGGCAAAATCGATGGATTGGCGTGGCTCCTAGCTGCTAAAAGCTCGATAAAAACAGGTAAAAAGAAGCGGGGACAAAGGGCATCCCTGCTGGGTACCACGTTATTCCGGTACCACCCCAGCCTATTTAATATTGTTAATAATCTTAGCCTCTGCCCCCACTGTAAAGCTCCTTAAGCATATTGATTACTGGAAACGGAAAAACAAATTGTTGTAAAATACAAAAAGTGCTTTCCAGTTAACAGGGTCGAATGCCTTTTCTGCGTCTATCATTAATATTACCGCCTACTCCTTGTTAACTGAAAAAATAATCAATGGTTTTTATAAAGAAATAAATATTAGCGGCCATTGTTCTTTTAGGTAAAAATTCACTCTGATCAGGATGTATCAACCGTTGTGCACACGGTGCAATACGTTGTGCCGAAACTTTCTTAAATAATTTATAATCAACATTAAGTAAGCTTATTTGGCGGTAGGAATTAGTGTCGATACTCTAGGGTACTTATCCTTTTTGGGAAGACTCACTACCACCTATTATTTGAAACTCTTAGGTATTGATATCCTATCTTTAAAATGAATGGTGGGATGATACTCAAGGGATTCCCTGGGGGCTCATTAGAACCGGTGATGTCACCTACTGGAGCCTGAATTAGCTGTGCGTCCTGTGCAGACTGCATTCTGGATGTGTCCTGGCATGGAGTAACATCTTACGAGCTGACTTCGGCTTGGGGCCCAAAGAAGCAAGGGTTAATTCTGAGAATACCTCCCATGGGCGTTTACAGTACCTTACTTTCTCCTGATAGAGATTTCGGATCTTTTGGAGATGGAGGTTTTTCACAGCTATTAGTAGAAGCCAAGTTACAGGCAGGAAGGGTACCCTGCATTGGTAGTGAGCTTTCTCGCACTAAACAATCTGTCCCATGAGCTGGCGTCTCACTAGGTGTGGATGGAGGTGAGACATTTCAGAGCAATGCAGTTGATGGGACATAGAAGAATCTCCATCGATTACTGTACTAACTAGTCCCAGTGATTGTTCCATTACCGTGTTTGAACCAAGCATGACTTCACAGTCCCCTCTTTCCTCTGCCCTATGTATACGGTCTGCGTGCCAAGCGAACAAATCCTTACTCTTGAGGCCCCCTGATCCAGGTAACTTATGGTGGCTCCCTGCAATCTTGGCCACTTTGGACTGTTTAGTGGGAATGCGTACTTTCTCCACCATCTCTCGAACTGAATGCCGCTTCATCGGGAGAATAGAGAATAATCACCAAAAGCTACACTGATTGCCTAGACACTTAGGGGCATATTCACAAAGAGCTATCGCCGAATTAACGGCACTTTATCGCAGCCAAAGTCATGATAAATTTACCCCCTTTCACAAGCCGGTGTTAACAGCCCACAGCACCAGTTTACCCGCGATAGCAGCCGCAAAAACATCGCCACAGAGGACCCTCGCAAATATCGCTAATGAGATGCAGAGTAGGCGTTCCCGTGACAAAAGCAGAGACAACAGCACACCTCAACATTCACAACGACCAGCCACATCTGCAATAAAAACACAAAACAGGCGATAAGGCACGTTAGCACCAGGAAATCTACACCTGCTCTGACCTGGTGGAAAGTCCGACGGCAGCCAGCACCACAAAAGGGAGCACAGCCCAGGGCCACATCCCAAGGGCATAAGATGCCATGGAGCCACCCATCATGCGGCCCGGGCATCCAAGAGGGCCACAACACCCACCCCCACCACCCCGGGACCCCATCCCACACCCGGAACACCCCCCCCCGAACCAACACAGACGCAGTGCAGACAAAGACAGCGGAACCCCAGGAAACGTACCAGCCGCACAGACCCAACATCTGACAATGTCACCTTCCACTACAGGCTGAAAGGGACAACCAACCTACGCATCCTGACCATCATCACCTAACAGGCCTACGGCAACAACACAGCGGACAACCAACATCCCACCCCACACAAAGCTGATGGCATGGCTGCACCTGTTGGCCCCTGGGACCCCCCATCCAACACCCGCCAGAGTCGGAGGAGTCTCACAGCCATCCACATACAAGTCCCCCACACCTGTCCTGGACATCACCATCACCCTGGTACCCCAGTCCCCATACGTACAACACAAGGCGCAGGATCCGCTGGAGACCAAGCAAGGACCAGACGCCATAGCAGGATGCACGCACGTGTTGGGGGCAACACACAGCACACATGTACTACCTGTGCCCCCTGGTGACACAGCACACAATCACCGCAACAGGAAGCACACGTCTCACACCAATGTACAGGCAACAACAGAACACCGTGGAACACCCAACAATGTCGCCTCCAAATACACAGCCAGTGTGCATGATACCTTCATCCTCCGACAGTCCATCATCAACCAGCGTACCCAGGATGGCAACAAGGGAAATGTATAGCCCCCTGCAATATACAAATGAACATCCCACACACCTCAACACCACAACCATGCAACTCACAACTCTGGCAATGCACACGTCACAAAATCACATACAACAGGCACAACAATATGCCCACCCACCAGACACGACAGAACAACTTACAATGTCCACATGGGCAAGCCCTGAACATGAGCCAGCAACGGCATGGCACCTCAGCCACATAATAGCCGAATGTGGGGAGAGGTGGCAACCAGGCATGTGTGAAGGATGCAGTAGAACCATGATTGGGAAAGTACACAATGCCAAGAGTGCCGGAGATGTGCTGCACACCTCGCAGTATGCAGAACACACCCATATCCATGGCGACATACACCGCTTGCGTATGGAGTGTAGTGGACAGTGGACGCCACCATGTCACCACAGCCAGTGGGGACATCGCGGAAATGTTGCCTGTTACGCCCCCTAAGCGTCAGCGGAGTGGGATGGCCCGGCGTACGCCACGCCAGCGTAGGGGTGTGAATAAAAAGCACGTAGGCCTGGGCGTTGTCCCCTTCCGGAAAGACCAACTTCTCTGCCAGGGCGGCGCCTCCCACCCCGCCATGTGGCCGACGCCGTCCTCATGAGCCGAGTTGCCTGCGATGCAGTGCGCCTGCCGGACCCCGGCACGCTGGACCACGAACACGTCAGGCCCGCCCCTGCGCAGCCAGGCCACACTAATCACCTTCCGACACCGGCGTGTGTCAAGGAGGGCCCACCACGTGCCGGCGCAAGCAACAAGCCCAAGTCCTGCGAACTTGGCAGTCAGCTCAGACCACCAGGCCTCCACGACACAGGCCCGCTTCAGTCCTTTCTAGTTGACGTACTGCACTGCCGCCTACGGCCCACTCCTCGGACCAGCAGGTCCCACATGTGAAACTGTGTCCTGAGTCATGAATGGCAGTGACCCCAAATCGGGGCCAGCGGCCACAGCACCAGACGCCCCCCCGATCAGTGAGGCATAGTTCCATATGGGCTTCTTGCGACACGTGGTGCCACTAACCCTGTTCAACGCCAACCTGCTACACGTGGTGCCACTAACCCTGTTCAACGCCAGCCTGCTACACGTGGTGCCACTGAACCTGAACAACGCAGGCCGGTGGGGCCATCCAACCTATGCCGGAGACAGTCAGTGAATGGGCCGTGCTGACCGCTGCCTCAGGCCTACACCACGGTCAGGTAGGTCACACATTTGGAACTGAGTCTTGATTACACTATGGCAGTGAACATCATTTAAGGCAGAGAACAATACACTATACACCCTCCGATGTGGTGGCAACAAGTCTGTGCATGGCATCACAACCACACGTGTCTGTGGGCCTACGCGGACCACTGCCCTCGGCCTACGCTGCGCACGAGTCGGATCACTGATCGGTAACTGAACATCGGTAATTCAGAAGGCAGAATACTTTTTCTCTCACGCACGGAGGGGCGTCAGGGGATGACACGTTGCAGTCCGGAGGGAACAGGAACAGCATCACGGAGGTGATTGAACACTACCGACAACTTCCACTGTGTCACCAACTCTGTGCCTCGCGAGCCAAGGACCCGTGGCTGTGGGCCACTGCTGACCGCTGCCTCCGGCTTACACTGCGGTCCAGTAGGTCACAGAGCCTTGATTTGGCATTCTTGGAGTTCACATCTGTGTACGGGCATCATCGCAGAGTGCATCCCCTCACAGCGCCTGTGCCACTAAGTTTGTTCCCCGACATTCATGGACACTCACTGGTCGGACATTGGTGGCGTTTGAGTCCATGGACTAGGGGCTAGTTATCATCCTCATGTAGCTGATCCCGAATTGTTGGTGAGGACGAGGGTTGCGCTTTCCACTCCTCCATTTGCTGCTTCCAGATAACATCAGACCTTCCGCATCATGCCCTGGAGGACACCTTCCACTGTCCCCCGAAACCCTCTGCAACATACACCTTGGACATTGATGGGGACCCGCTCAGGTTGCATGGCCCATCTGACTGCACCGCAAGTCACCGTCCCGTGGCTGGGTGCCTGTGCTGGCCGCAGTGCATCCGGGGCCACTAACTCTGTACTGGTCAGGCCTGCGACCCCTTCTTCTGAGACATTGAATGGCCTCTGTAGCGATGGTCTTGGGGTGATCAACGCCATGTGTCTGTGGCCCTGCGCTGTCCGCCTCCTCCGGCCTCAACTGCGGGCCACAAGGGCCCACACATGGCATCGAGTCTTGACCGGCCCGGACGTCGCATCACCTCAGGAGGCACACGCCACCACCGCAAGGACCACCTTCAACCGCCATCTGCCAGAGTCGAAAGGGTGGTCCTGACAGACCTACGGAGTTGCCCAGACCTGTCGTGGATGCCATCATCGGCCTGCTGGCCTGCTCAGCACTCCAGGTGCCAGTGACTCAGTGCACCACAAGCCATTGTCCGTTACTGATTGAGTTATGTGCTGTTGTGAGGTTGCGCAGCAATGTCACCTCATGCAGTGGGGAAGACCTGGGACCATGAGGAGGAGAATGTGTCAAGTGTGCGGACGGGAGAAGGCACAGGCAATGGGAGGTCAGGTGGCAGCAGCCCCAAGGCAGGAATGCAGACTGGTGGCAGTAGTCAAGCTACACACCCGGATCTGATACTGGGTATTGCGCTGGGGACTGCGGACGCAACTGTCACCTCAGGCAGTGTGGGAGACCTGGGACGTTGATGAGGAAGTTGATGCAGGTGTACCACACCCCACTGCATCTGCATCAGGACTAACCCGAAGGGACACAACCCTAGCAATTCCTTCACATGAGCGCGCTCTTCTTTAGTGCCCCTACCTCAGTGCACTGCAACTCATGGAACGTCCAGACTGAATATTGGGTGACCTCTGTCCCTACTCCGGATCCCTCCATGTTGCTCTGCATTTGACTCTGTTATGCTGGTGTTTTCTGTTTCCATGACACTGGTGTCCACTTTTCAGGTTGTTGCCAGTACCAAGCACTCCGTGCGGGCTGGCTTATACTCACCCCACACACATCCAGCACAGGCGTCACTGTACATGTGGCCCTGCAAATAAAGGGGCCGGGCGCACGTGCCCGTAGCCAGTTCAACATGATATGTGCATGTGTCTCTGTGGAGGTGTGGGTCTCCTTTGTGGGGTGTAGGTGGTCCCTGAAGGGTATTGGACACCCACGTATGTGAACTACTTCGCATTTTATGGGTTAGGCAACACCCTCACCTGTTGGGCCACCTCCTTTTTGCATTCGGCCACCTGGCATTGGGTTGCCATGTGTGGGTGGGTGACGTGTAGTGAGGCAGCCGTGATTGCGGGTGCTTCATGCTGTGTGGTCTGTTGCAGGGGCTGGGTTCTCCTCTGAGTAGCTTGTCTGCCCTGGTCCTGGTGGTGGGTTGTGTGGGATGTCCATGGGCTGTTGTAGGGCGTCGGGGTCGGGGGTGTGGTGTTCGTCTCAGGCATCACTGATGGGTTGTCTGTTCAGACCTGCTGGAGGTGTTGTTTGTCCCTCTGCATTGTAAAGGGGAGGTGAATGTTGGCATTGTATTGGCGCCTTGTTCTGGTCGACATGCAGACTGTGTGACAATGTACATTGTGTCTTTTTGGGCGGTGGTGGCTATTTGAGTTGGGACAGTGTACATTTGGCCTACATGGCTGATGTGTGGTTGTAGGGGTAGATGTGCATCTCACAGTTCCCTGCTCTGTCCAATGTGATTGTTCTGTTTCTGCGCCTGGGTGGACCCAGTTGTGTCCCCTGTTCTGCAGTGTGGGTGTTGCACTTTGTGCCACATTGTCATGGTATGTGCTGTGATTGCTATGTGTGTGTGCTGAAGTGTGCTACGGGGATGGGGGACATGTCCCTGGGTAGTTGTGGATGTGCAGTGTGCTACACCTCATTGTGCATGTGTGGCATAGTGCCCATCACCCCCCGTCCCCCCAGTCCCTGTTGGATCCTCACCCTGGTGTTGTTGTGTCAGGTCCTGTTGAGCTGTGTCCGTACTCCCTACTCCTTGCACCCTCTCCACACTGATGACTGTGGCCTGGCTTTCCTCCTGCTCCTCCTGTGTCGCGGGACTGCCACCTCCTGTCGCTGTTGCTGCCTTCCTGTTGGCAGCGGGTTTGTGCCTGGTTTAGGTTGTCACGTCCTGGCGGAGCCTCTTGGCCTCCTGGATTGGCCTCCTGGGCTCTGCGACTGCATTCCAGGCGGTCTGCCTGTGGGTCATTTGCTGGTAGTGTTCTGTCGCCTCCGTGGCCTTGGTCTTGTTTTCCTGCGGTCTGCACCCCGTCTTCCTCTCCCTTTTCTCCTTGGCCTTCCCCGAGCCAGTTGTTCCTTGCTGGTGGTCTGTGGGGGTTGTGGGGTTCGCGTTGCCCTCTGGGCTGGGTCAGGGTGCATGGATGTTGCTACGTGCTTTGAATTGTTTCTGGTGTGTTGTGCCTGTGATTTTTATGGTGCAATTGCCCACCAGACGCGTGGGAGTTGCAGGTCTGAGGCTGCTTTTCGCAGCTTTTTGTACCGCAATTGGCCTCATCGCATAATTTCTCGCGCTCGCGTTTCACATTTTTTAGGCGTGGCGTTGATTTTGACACTGACATTTGATGCGTTATCTGGTGGCTATCGCATGGTACCGCCTTGTTGTGAATTCCACGTTGACACGTGGATATTTTCCTGCGATGGGCTGCGATATTGAAAGTTGCGTCACGCTACTCTTGCGGTAGTTATCACACGTTCTTGTGAATATACCCCTTAGAGTTACAGTAAAACAATCACTGGAGACTGCCTACTTGCATCGCTGCTGCGGCAGAAGCCAAGCAGGGGCTGGGCAGCTGCAAGCCGTGGGTCATCTGGGCGCCTAAACACGTCTGGCAGTGCCAAGCTGCAAGCGTAAACACTGTTGCAGCTCAATGAGATGCTGCTTTATTTCCTTCCACAGGGTTTATTAACTTTTCTGACATGAAAAGGCGCTTAGCTGGAGCGGAGCTGGATAGCAGCAAGCCACACCCACACCTGGGAGGGCTGCCTCAGCCTCCACCCAAACCCCCACTACCCTTGGGGAGCACCTAACATGATGCCCCAAGGCCACTGGCTTACTATCGTTTTGTTCCCTAAGCACTAGGAGCGTGGTGCCTGGTACCATCTCACCTAAGTGCAGCATCTCCCGTCCGCAGCATTTTTGCAGCATTTCTGCCGAAAGACTCGTAGTCTGCCCAGAGATAGGTCAAGGCTCGTTGCAGCTTGTGGGGTAATCTAAGCCCTATTCCAGGGTTTCCTGCCACAGACTAACACTAGCCAAATAGCGAGGACTACAAAGCTGCCTCCAGGTTGTTGGCTTTATTCTGTGTAGCAGCACAGCGGAGTTTCCGGAGGCAGCTCTATGGGCGCAGGGCATGGCGGGAGCCCACCGCGCCTCCCGATGCTTTATCCTCAAGAACTTTGCAGAAAAGTAAAGACTGGCCACAGGTAATATCACTGTTTGCTTGGTGACTGCTCAAGCAACTGCACTGTGTCGCAATGTAATTAATTAGTTTATCTAACAGATTTATTCAGGGCTCGAGTCGGGGTACCACGCGGGTGGACGCGTCCCCCCACTTATTTTACCGGGAGCTCGATAACTGGAGCAAATGGAGCCACACATTCACTCTTTGGCCTCTCTGGGGCGAGATCGGCGCTCATTCAGAATGCTGCTCACGCGCTGGCTTCTCTGATGCAATCGCATCTAAGGGGTGAGCGAGAGGAGGCAATGAGTCTGATGGTGCAAGCCACCTTTCATGACGTCACTTCCTGTCGTGACGTCAGCGTCCCCCCACATCTTTTTTTAGGACTTGTGCCCTGGATTTATTTTCTTTCACACAATGTTGCGCTGCATGAAAAAAATAACCCCTGCATGGAGAAATCAACAGAAAACAGTACAGCTCCATATTTACAAAGCTTTGCCTGTCAATGACGTTGTCAGTAGCACTTGTGTTAAAAATGGATGTTTAGCGTAACACTTAGGTCTAGATTTAATAAACTTCGGAGCTATCATAAATTGACACAAAGCGACGCAAATTGTCATAAGGGTATTTTTTTGTCCAGCGCAAAAGTTATTTTACAACAGAAAGGCTTCCTTTTCTTGGCTCAAAAAAATGCCTTGCGTCTCTGTGCATCAAGGGGGCATTAGTTGGGTGTTCGTTGGGCAGATCAATGCAAACACTATTAGTTTTTGACTCAAAGCCTGAGTGACTACAGGGTTCTCCAACGGGTAGCTCGGGAGCTACTGATAGCTCGCAGTACCCTGGAAGTAGCTCCCTGTAGTGCAGCCCAGCATGGTAAGTAATTCAGAGGGTACAGCCGTTTTAATGATGGTTGCGCTACACATGTCTGTACCCTCAAATAGTGAGTTTTTTTAATACAAAAGGCAAGATATTATTTGCGTGTATTTACCCAATATGAAATGTGTGTATTTCTTTGAAAACACATTTTGGAAAACTAATATGCTAATGTTTGAAAACAATAGGATTAAAAATACAAAATATATTTATAGCTGCTCTTTGAATAATAATTCAAACCGAGCTGGGGATATTTATAACTGTTAGTATTTCCTTTATACCATTGCACATTTTCACCTGTGGCTGTTATTTCATTAGTCATGTGGAAGCATTTTATATTGATAAAACTTTTCCTGACATTGCTGTTAGCAACTCTTCACTGTTTCTTATGCGTTGGGAGGTTGGGGTTCTTCTACAATGTCGAGTTTTAAATATCCCGAAAAAATATTGTATCCAGAATATCGGCTATCACAATATCATGATGGTAAGTATTTATAGAAGAGTTTAATTTCATTTACATTCTAAACTCCACATCTATTTACCTTGAACATATGTGTACCTTGAAGGTATGTAGATGTGGAGTTAAAAATAGTAAATCTATACTTACGTATTCATGTATACTTTCATGATATTGTATTAGTCATATTCTGGATTTTGTATTTCGGCATGATGCAATATTTTGTCACTTGATAATGTGACATACATGTGGGTGGCCACTTCTAGCAATTCTGCAAGGTGTGGTCACTATGGTGATTGTATTTGATGTGGTCACTACTGCAGAAATAGTCAAAGCCGTTAGTAGCTCAGGACTGTTTTCATTGCTCAGAAGTAGCTCTCGTTATAGAAAACGTTGGAAACCCTTGGACTAAGATTGTCATACCGGGCTTTGCATCAACAAAAATAATGCATCCTTGAAGGAGGTGTTAAAAGGAGAAATGCTCTAATTTCTCCAAACAACCCGCATATTTAATTTGTGGGTTACACATACACATAGAATGTGTGGAATGGTCAAGACTTTGCCTCGACACAGGATTTTGTACGGGAAGGGCATGCCTCCAGTACAAATCCTATGATAGACAGCGCACACATTCCTCGGCATCATGGTACAAACTTTGTGTGTTGCACAAGGCAACAAATTCAGTGTAGCAGATTAGACGGTGGCAACAGCAGCAAGCAATTTTTGATAAGTATGGATCTGCATTGTGCGGGGAAAAAATCTGGGCCTCAGGATTGCGTTATGGCACAAAAACGAGCCTGCGTTGTCTAGCGTAGGATTCGTACTCAGGGTACACCCTTCAGAACAAATTCCTCACATGGGCAACTGTAAAGGTATGGTGTGTGCTCTCATGTAAAGCAGATAATTCATGTATCAGTGTATCAGTCAATATAGCATTTGCCCGTTGATTGCACTTGGTTTCTCTTGGTCCAAAAAAAGAAGTGGAGGTACTAACCCAGTTAGGCAGTGTTGGACTTGGCCCTTTTTGCAGGGTTATCCCCAAACTTTTTGCTTCTTCTTCCCATTTTTTCCTGACCTGTTGTTGTTGGCCATAGGACTCTGGGCACTTTACCACTGCTAATCAGTGCTAAAAAGCATATGCTCTCTATGTAAATTGTGAACATGATTGGTTATCCCATATTTGATTTACTGGGTAGTCCCTAATAAAGTGCACTGAGTGTGCCGGGGCCTGTGAATCAAATGCTACTAGTGGGCCTGCAGCACTGCTTGTGCCACCCACATGAGTAGCCATGAGAAAGTATCTCAGACCTGCTACTGCAGTGTCTGGGCACAGTTGTTAACTAACAGGTCGACTTGGCAAGTACACCCACTTGTCAGGCCCTAACCTTCCCTTTTCTTACATGTAAGGCACCCCTATTGTAGGCCCAAAGTACCTCCATGGGCAGGGTGCACTGTATGTGAAAGGTAAGACATGTACTGGTGTGTGTGACATTTCCTGATAGTGAAATGCTGCCAATTTTGTTTTTCACTTTTGAAAGGCAATCTTGCCCCAAGGATAGAATAGGAAATGCTTTGGAGCATCTTACAAGTATAACTTCCCATTGGGACAAGATAGAGAAATAAAGTTTAGGCTCTCTGAAGTCAGAATTTAATAACACATCTTTTAGTAAAGATTGTTTTTAAATTGTGTGTTTGAAAATGGCACTTTTAGAAAGTAAAAGAAACAATTGATGGACGGAATGCTTGACAATGCAAACATTCACCCCCAGTCACAAGGATCTGGGTTAAATCCATCATTCTTTTGCTCACCACACCACCCCAGTTTATACCCAGCCATATGCAAATCAGTCTTGACCCTGTTCATTGTGGGAACAGTCCAGCCCGAACTGCTAAGCCAGGTCCTCCCTGGACCAGAAACAAGCATCCTGGGACCGGTTTCAGGGCATCACCCTTCATCAGCCAGGCTAGCTTGAATCCAGTGGTCTAGTGAGCACGGGACCCACGTCTGGGCATACCCTTCCCACTTAGGGCGACATATGCAAAAGAAAAAATTGATGGACGGAATGCTGGACAATGCAAACATTCACCCCCAATCACAAGGATCTGGGTATAATCGATCATTCTTTTGCTCACCACACCACCCCAGTTTAGACCCAGCCATATGCAAATCAGTCTTGACCCTGTTCCTTGTGGGAACAGTCCAGCCCGAACTGCCAAGCCAGGTCCTCCCTGGACCGGAAACAAGCATCCTGGGACCGGTTTCAGGGCATCACCCTTCATCAGCCAGGCTAGCTTGAATCCAGTGGTCTAGTGAGCACGGGACCCACGTCTGGGCATACCCTTCCCACTTAGGGCGACATATGCAAAAGAAACAATTGATGGACGGAATGCTGGACAATGCAAACATTCACCCCCAGTCACAAGGATCTGGGTTAAATCCATCATTCTTTTGCTCACCATACCACCCCAGTTTAGACCCAGCCATATGCAAATCAGTCTTGACCCTGTTCCTTGTGGGAACAGTCCAGCTCGAACTGCCAAGCCAGGTCCTCCCTGGACCGGAAGCAAGCATCCTGGGACCGGTTTCAGGGCATCACCCTTCATCAGCCAGGCTAGCTTGAATCCAGTGGTCTAGTGAGCACGGGTCCCACGTCTGGGCATACCCTTCCCACTTAGGGCGACATATGCAAAAGAAACAATTGATGGACGGAATGCTGGACAATGCAAACATTCACCCCCAGTCACAAGGATCTGGGTTAATGTAGATCAACACATTCAGAAGTTTGGTCTCAGGTTGCTAATGGGAAGCAGCATGAAAATTGTCAGCTAGATAATCTTGTGTATTATGTATATTACTGGCCCAATCTAGCTGTATGTTTTAGGGCCAACCCCTTTATGTAACACTACTTTTAGAAAGTAGGCATTTTCTTGTTAAACCATTCTGTGTGCCTCTGCCTGTTTGTGGATTGACTGTCTGGTTTTGGAGTGACAGGGGCTAGGGATGTGCATTCACTGTAGACAGCCACTGGGGGGAGGGGGGCGTGCTGAGGTGTGCCTGGCCCTTCCTGGATGACTCTGAGCTGGGCTGAATAGACCCTGGCTGAATTTAGAGTAGTGGGAGGAGATTTCCTTGCACCTGAATAGGGCCTGTCTCCCTTGCACAATGCTGTCTCCCCCCCTGTGGTCATACTACACCAGTGAGGATAGAACTGGTTTGGACTGGGCTCAGAGACCCTTGCAAAAAGAGAACAAATACTTTTTGGGGTATAAGTATTAGACCTAAAACCCCAGACTCAAGAGGAACCTTTGCCAAGGAGAATAGCTGAAGAGCTGTGAGGTGGAGTACGGCCCCTGTGCTGTGTGCTGTGTGCTGTGTAGGGTTCACCTGCAGTTGCTGTTTCTGCCAAGGAAAGGACAAAGACTGGAACTTTGCTATGAACCTGCTTGAAGAAGATCTCCAAGGGCCTGTGTGTGCTGGCCTCCTGTACTAAAGTCTCAGGGACACAAAGACTTCACCCCCAGCTCCCCTGAACTCTGCTGCTCAGAGGTCTGCACTGCCAGGAGGTGCCTGCTCCAGTACTGGGCCTCTGGAGGTTGTCCCTGCTGTTGGGAGCTGGAAGAAACCTAAAGGAAGAAAACCTGTTTAGACGCCGTCAGCGATGATGCGACATGCACCGAGGCCCGGGGCACTGCTCGTGAAGTGAACAATGCGCCGACCGGCCTGCACCGCAGCTCCAACGCCCACTGACGCTTGCAGGTATTGGCCGTGCCTGACGCCAGCACTCGCACCGACTCTGTCAGCACCTGCATCCTGTTATCGCGGTGCCGATAACCGCTGAGGGTAACTCCACGAACTCGCCAACTTCGCATCATCACCGGAACCGACGCCTCACCGCTGACGCAACCGTCTTCCCCTGTCCTGAACTTGACTCATCGGATCCCCCGTGGCAGGAGGAGGCCGGCCTTGATCTCTGCACTGACACCTCACCTCCACGTCCCCGTGCATCATCATAGACTTTGTTTCCAAGGTACTGTTTTTTTGGGGGTCCGGGTGACTCCGTGCCAGACGATGCGCTCCTCGCGGTCAGCCACGTACTTTGGATTTATTGCTGTCACGACATCGCAATAGCCCCAAGTGGAGCTATTTGTTTTCTACAAGCTTATTTCTTTTCAATAACTGTTCACAAGTCATAATTTATTACAAGTATGTTGGAGTTTTGTCGTTTTGGTCTTGTTGAGTTTAGATAAAGATACTTTATTTTTCTAACTGGTGTGGTGTCCATTTGTGGTGTTATCACTGTATTAATGTGTGTTTTGAGTACAAATACTTTACACATTGCCTTTGGGATAAGCCTGTCTGCTCGTGCCAAGTTATCCAGGGGGTGAGCAGGGGTTATCTAAAGTGTGTATCCCCCTAACCCTGACTAGAAGCAAGGGTCCCTATTTGAACAAAGGTACCTACCTCTGCCAACTAGAGACCCCCATTTCTAACAGGCAGTATGCAAATGGCATTGCAGCACGTAACATCAGTTGTGGCATCACAGCAATTGTCATCACAGGAAGTTGCATCACAAGCCATGACTCTACAGCAAGTTGCATCACACAAAGTGGCATCATATCTTAAGACCTCGCATATATGTTTAGCAGGTCTATCATAAGTACATTTGAGCGCATTAGAGGTATGCATGCAAACCCTCATTATTTAGGGAGAAGACTCACACTTTTATAAGCTACACATAAAACAAGGTTGCCTTTTGTCAGAGTAAAGCTTCCTTTACCCAAGGATTGAACAAACTAACTCCACCGCCAGCCTACTCAACCAGGCAGAATATTTTATATGCAGCACATTTCTATTTAGATGTGATTGCTTTAGCTGCCTGCGCTCTCCAGAGGTGACACCGTTCTCCTATGCGATGTATTCTCCCTCAGCCTTACCCACCTGCACTCATTTTAGGAGATTGGGGCTCATTTTTCATCAGCATATTATGACCCAAAGCAAGATAGAAAGGCAGAAAGACAGAAAGGGAAGGAAGGAGAAAGAGAGGTAAGAAAACAATGATGAAGGCAGAAAAGGGTATGAAAGTATCTGCAAGATTAAGCAATTGTAGGGTACTGAAAGAAAAAGGTTATGACAACCTTGGCATTCAGCAATAAGACCCTAAGAAAACGTTTGGGGCTCTGCATTTATGTTTTTACAAATTACGCACTACCTCCAAAATGTCACCTCCACCTTTAGCAGCAGGCATCTTTCATGTTCTGATTGTGGGCATTACTATATCTAAACCACCGTCACATTCACCAGCACAACCTGACATCTCACCTTGGAATCAGTATCCCCAGAATGCCCACACAAAGAATGGACCATAAATTTTAAAGTAAAGTAAATCAAAATAAATGTAAGCCACACAGTATCCAAGGATGAGAAGGAAATGGTGACAAAGGTAGTGCACAAGAAAAAGGCACATGCAATTCCAGTCCCAACTAGGACTTTCAAGATGTAGGAACAGCGAGAGACACCACAAACTATGGCCAGTAATCAGAATCTACACTAGACTATGCTAGCTAATTAGAATTTTGCATGTCCTAGACATGTTACAATACCAACGTGGTGCACCGGAGACAGCCTACTTGTTTACAGCAACACTGACGTGTGGGCTCGCCTATTCATTGTAACCCTATTCTGAATGGGCCAGCCCTAGGTAGGCACACACAATCTTTAATTTCATACATAGCTGAACTCTGAATGACATCAGTCTCCCAGACCTAAGAGCATCAGAACAACAAAGCTACCCTGTGTTATTGTGTTATAATACCGTACATTACAAACTTTGCAACATCGCTGCAATAGGTAAGTGTGAGTATGGCAAAAAACAAAAACACCCATACCTCGGCAGGGTAACAACTTGGCAAAATGTAACACAGCTATATCCAGTGCTCTCGAATTTCCAAACTTACAAAAAGACAACTTTTCTTCCTTTCAAGGGAAGCAGCTCTTCAACACTTAGCGATTGGAACTGGTAAATGAAGCACATCATTTCAAATGTTTAGAAATCATTTTTTGTGTGCTATGACAGATTTAGATACTTTTGCATAAAACTGAAATATTTGGGTCATGGAGGAACAAGCAGGATTATGCAAGTTTGGCCTTATTTGAAGTGAAATGTGCACAGTTGGAGCATCTGCCCGCTACCCACGCTCCAACCTCATGTGCCAAGAATTAAAGACAAAGCATTTACCATTGATGTAAAACAGGAGATATGGGAAAAATAAAGACATGTTGACCCAGGGATACAGAGGATACTAATTTCCTTAGTGCATCCCCACCTGTTTTTAACTCTGTCAGGGTGCCCTTTGAAAATTAAATTAACCCTTAGGACACCGTAGACTATATTAAGTCTACGAACCCACCGAATAGCCAAAGAGCTTCCTTTGCTATCAAGGTAGAGCCCATCTAGATACACTAGGTATCTAGACGAGGACTCTTTGATGAAAGATGCCACTTGGATACAAGTGGGTGAGAGTCCTTTTAATAGCATAGGGTGATCCCCTTGGGCTGGGATGGAAAGATATGCTACGCATTGTAGGTATTCCATCCTGTTCTTTTTATATGGTTAGCTGTTTGGGAAGGTGAGCAAACCCTGTATCACTTCCCACTCCCTACTTGGAATATAGTAATAAGAATCTAGGCTACATATATAATTCATTTGACACTTGACTTTTGTCTGGCTTCTGCCTGCAAGCCACACTCTAATGTCATGCGCCAAGAATTAAAGACAAAACATTGACCTTTGATGTGACATAGGAGAAATAAAGAGATGTCCATTTAGTGGCTGAATTGTACAAAGTGAATGCCCATGACCTCCGTATGCCAGCTAGGGGTCGCGGTGATGATTGAGGGCAGTCGCTCTGGTACATAGCTCTATCGAGAAGAGGGCCATCACCCTGTGCAAAGCTGTGAGCTGAAGAGGCTGATTTCCTGTGTGTGCTGTCACAAACCCTGTATGCCAGGAGGATGGCTGTGGTGAAGTGAGAGGGCTGTCGCCCTGGAGCAGCATGCAGCTTTGAAAGAGGAGCAAGCTATTACGAACCGATCAAGAGCAACAATTTAACTACCCACCAATACAGGAGGATCCAAAACATGCCTCCAGATTCAGGGAGGCTTACCACAGAGGAGCGTGTGGACGCCTGCCGCGTCTCCCGTACCATCCAATCATCTGCTCACCGCAGGGCCAGGGCACTCCAAAACTCCACTCCAGCGAGAGCGGGTAAGACTGAATACTGGCCCGCCAATACTAGGCTTGCTCTGACTGCCATGCTACAGCGCAGAGGCACTTTGAGTTTCTCAAAGCCATAATGGAACTTCTAAGGCTTGAATTCACTAGTGGGGCTTAGCTGGAATGCCGTCCCACATAAATAGGGAATAACCTTGTTTCTTTTACAGGGAAGTGAAACTCAAGAGCTGATCCAAGGAAAGCTAGTGTGCCTGCCTTTACAAGACTGTGTATATTATTTGTACGCAAAATACATGGGTGAATTTACGGGAACGTTAATGCACCACCAATGTAATGCCTACCTGACCCACGGTAACTCAAGGCAGGGCAATGTGCTGGCTTGTGTATTTTTTTTTTATAGAGCTGCACAGAAATTCTTATGAGGCTACTTCCTCTTTATTTGTGTGCCGCAGACATTCAAAGTGGAAATAACAGGGAGAAATGAAGATATTTCTCCCTTGTTATGCCATCCTCAGGTAGACTCACTTGTTTGTTGCAAACCTATGTTTACACATCTTTGTAAATATGGGTTTGCATCAAAATACATAGGTGGATGCATGGGAATGCCCAAGCACCAACCATGTAATTCCTACCTGACGTAAGGTAACGCAAGGCAGGGCAATGTGCTGCCTTGCATCGTTTAAAAAAATTTTTTTTAAACAAGGCCACACAAATGGGATTTGTGTGCACTGTAAATCCCAAAGTAGATTTTGAGTCAGGGTTGTGCCAGAAAAGTGACACAACCTCGACGCGAAATCTGGGAGTCAACTTATACATTCTTTTTTTTTTTTTTAACTCTGCCACAAAGAAATTGGCAGCAGGGAGAAAACTGTGACAGTAAACAATGTTCTGCTTATTTGGTTGCAAAGCCTAAATTTAAAATATCTTATGGGGTAAAGGCACCTGCTGCAGAGATCTGTGTGTTCCATGTAAATCTGAGTGAATAATAATGGTAAGATAACTCTGGAGGTTAATGCACTTGCTGGAAACATCTGTATTTTGCCTAGCCCCGATTTTGACTCAAAGTTACATACAGGGTGAATGTGTCTCCTGCAAAGCACACCTTGTAACATGCAGATGACAGATTTTATTTTATGTAGATAGGTAAGTGGGTTACTGCTTTGAACACAGAGATCCTTATGTTACTTGCAGTTGCATTGTAATTCTTCTAATATAGCACAGTGAGCTATGAAGGATGATACATGACTTCTACACCTTGTAACCCTCAATGTTTTGTGTACCATATGCTGTACATTGATTTACAAACATATGTCTTATTGTATTTGTAATGTGCATGTGTGATGTAAAGTATTCTGACACCCTGCATTGGGATGACTAGCGCTATAAAAGAAAAATGGTGGTATTTAAATTATTTCAGCACCTCGTCAAGGGTAGTAAGCGCTATATAATTGCAATTTATTTTGCCTAAATACTGGGAAAGACAAACACTTCTGATATTCTTACAGTGCAGGCATATCGCATATACAGGGGCTGAACAAAGTCAAAAGCATGCCTCTCTTAAGTATGTGTGAAGTGCTAACTAACAAGGTGTGGGCCTTTGTTTCCACTCCACTGCATGCATCTAGGTGTGAGGCTCCGGACTGCTCCCAGGAGACTTGAACAAGAGGACCCCTCAATTCGGCCTTTGTTATGGGCCCAGCTGGAGTCTGAAATTAGAAAGCCCCCTCCCCTCCTCCACTTTGCAGAGAACGTGCAGGTGCTGCTGAATGTGTCCTAGTGTTTGAAACTTACAGCAGGAGCTCTTCAGCATATCTTTCAGTAGATGGCGTCCAACCTGTGAAAAAAGTGGGTGGACGCCGTTCACTCGTGTGTACTCCCAATTTGTGCCCTGGTCTAACTATAGGGCACAGAGCCAGGTTATGTTACTTTAATTGATCCGGCTTGGAGACAAAATCTAGGCACAGACTTACAAATGTACACAAAATGCAGCACAGCACCCAAGAATGCTGCGCAGCGTCAGAGAGAAGGACAGCGTCATATTTACAGACATTTGCCACTTTCCTCAGCTGTCCCTAGCGCCGGCGCAGAATCAGGCTGCAAGCGCTGCACATAAGCCTTTGCGCGATGGTGCAAGGTGTATGCATGGATCTAGTATAGATTTTGTACAGGAAAGGTACATTTCTAGTACAAAATACTATGAATAGACTAACTTTAAAACATTTCCCACATTTGATATGTGCTGTACAGTGAAGCACATATGCAAAGTGGGAAGTGTTAAGAGAAATGAAAGCATTTCTCCTTTTTAACGCCTGCTTCAAAGCGGCGTAACAAAGCCCTTTCTACTAATGTTAGTAGATAGGGTTTTGCTTCAAAAAGCATGGGTGGGTGCATGGGGACACCCACACGCCACCCATGTAATGCCCGCTTGATGCTAAGGAGTATATTTACTAAGTTTTAGCGTGGTGTTTGCGACACAAAAGTGACGCAAGACGACACAGAAACTTTTCTTACTAATTTACTTACCAGCTTTAAACTTGTTTAGCGCTAAAAAAATCACTTGCCATGCAACCACCCAAGGTTCTGACGCTAAATTCTATTTACTTTAAAAAGGAGACAGGGTTTAGCATCAGAAAATAGCGTCTATTTCCGATCGGGGGTATGAAGGAGAAATGCTTTTCCGACTTAGCATTTGTGCTTAACTGTACAGCACACATTGAAAATGGGAAAAAGATGTAAAGTCAGTCTAAGAATAGTATTTTGTACTGGAGGGAAATCCTTCCAGTACAAAACCTATGCTTGACTCACGGAGATATCATAGTACTATGGTGCAAAGATGTGTCTGTGGCACACAGCCGCACATTTCAGCGCTAGGAGAGGGGAGGAGAGTGCCATATTTCTGTAAATATGGCACTATCCTGCTCTCTCTACATGCAGTGCGGCTGCTGCACTGCACTAGAAACTGGTACATCTGGCCCCAACTATCCAGTGCAAAACAAGCTATGCGCTGGAAAGTGAATACCAAAATAAATATTTTGTGCACTTTTGTGACGCAAACACAGCACAAAATGTTTGTAAATCTGATCCCCAGTGTGTTTGTGTTCCGCATCCCTTTGCATGTACTGACAGGTTTTGGTGCAAAGCGTGTTTTTTCATTGCTCTACTTTCAACATTTAGAACCAGAAAATTGATCAACGCTGCGCTGCATTTTGTGCTGTTCTGCCTTGAGCCAGCGCAGACTTTTCGTTGATCTAGACCCATATGTGGTACAAAGCTGGTTTGAGAGCAGCAATGTGCATTGTAGTTGCAAACAGCCTTTTCTGCTCTGCACGTTGCTCTTCCGCAAAATTTGCAGGTACACCCTCCCCGTATGCCAAGTCTGTGCAACCAATCACTGATAGCAACTGAACTACGCACCCTAGACATCAAAACACCACCGCCAGCTGCATGCATGTATGCGCCTGTCACAACAGCCATTCAGCCGCTTTCATGTGTTAACTGGTGCGTGCTGCGTCTTTCAGTTACATGACTTTCCTTGTTTCATTCAAGGAAAAAAGATACATTTCACGGGAAACCCAACACTCCGCGCAGCCCCCCCCCCCCCCCCCCCGTGATCTACTTTCGAGTAATCGCGGCCCAGAATCAATGTGCAGGCAAGAATTGTTGATATGCAAATTCTCAAATGGAAGGTCTTACTGTTAAGTCCCCGCGATCATGAGCAACTGTTTAGAAATAGCACCATAATTCAGGGTTAGTGGACCCCCCACTGTGCCCCTGCCAGTCAAGGGCTGACATTTCACTGTGAATTTCAGCCATCTGTTGAACCATAAGCAGGGTGATAAGCATCTGCGCTGGTTGCAGGTCTTTGGCCCTGATTACCACGTTGGCCTGTAAATACCGTGGAAAGGACTAAACTCGTATTAAACAAAATGACACATCCTATAAAGAACAAGAACTAGGGGCCCAGGAATGCTGTAGCACCACCACATAATCTTGAAGGAGTTCAGATTAAAAGTGAGCATGATAGAGGCCTTTGAATTTTTGTCCTCAATCATTCACTATGTTTCAGAACCCGATTGTCGCATCCCAGACACCCTCTTTAGGCCAGCTGCTGATAATAATTTTGACATGGACACATTTGTTTGTTTTTTCTTTCTCTGAATGCAAAGTGGGCATTTTGAGAGTGTACAAGGCGAGAGCAACAGTCTGTAAAGTGTTTATTGCACACTTGCAAATAGAACATATACCCAGACATCAGTCCCTTGCTTGCTGTGCCACTGGATTGAAGCTAGCCTGTCTGATGATACTCTAAAACTGGTCCCAAGATGTTTGTTTCCAGTCCAGGGGGGACGTGGCTTGGCAGTTCGGGCTGGACTGTTCCCATGGGGAGCAGGGTCAAGACTAATTTGCATATGGCTGGGTCTGAACTGAGGTGGCAAATTGAGCTAAAGAACGATGATGGATTCAACCCAAATCTATGACTGTGGTGAGTGTCTGAAAAGTTTCAGCGCTCCGTCCATCCTCTCCTTGTGTTTGCTTTGTTCACCCTAAGTTGGCACGGTATGCCCAGACATGGTTCCTTTGCTCACTCTACCACTTGATTCAAGCTCACCTGGCTGATGAGGGGTGATACTCCGAAACTGGTCCCAGGATGTTTGTTTCCAGTCCAGGGAGGACCTGGCTTGGCAGTTAGGGCTGGACTGTTCCCATGGGGAGCAGGGTCAAGACTAATTTGCATATGGCCGGATCCAAACTTGGGTGACATGGTGAGCAAAAGAATGATGGATTTAATTCAGATCTCTTGACTGGGGGTGAGTGTTTGAAAAGTTTCAGCACTCCATCCATCATCTTGTGTTTGCAAAATAAATATGTTACCAGGCCCAAACCTTCTTTTTTAATACATATAAATCACCGGTAGGCCCTAAACAGCCAACAAGGTTGAGTGTAACGTATTTGAAAAGGTTGAACATATACATTTTCAAGTTCAACATGTCCTGGTAGTGAAAACCTCTTAAATACATTTTTCACTACTGAAAGACCTAGCTCTCCCATAGGATAACTTCCGGTTCACAGTTCACAGCGCACAGTGCACAGACGGCACGGAGCGAGGAGCGGACGGACAGAGCGAGGAGCGGGGGAGCGGTTTTGCGGGTGCGGATTTAGATCACCCGGTTCACCACAGGCTCCTGGGTTGCTGCGGAGAGCTGCAGTTGGTTCGCAGCTTGCAGCCCACGGCTCCCGGTTCCTGGTGCTTGGGTAAACAGCAGCTGGCATTCACAGACGCTGTCGCTGCCAGCAACCAGCACCCTCCTCTGCAAAACTGCTCCGCTCCTTATCCACACGCCTGCACGCCTACACGAGCACGAGCAACAAACGAGCACGAGCAACAAACGTTGTTTGCCTGGTACAGTGACGATTCCTTTGGCAGAACCCCGACTGTGGCAGACTGCAGGCGATCCAGGTTGTGTCTTAACTTGCCGGTAAGCACTGGGGCCAGAGGGGACCGAGAGCGTCCCACCATTAGTTGGTGGTAGCTAAGAGTGTGCCCGGGCATTCCATGGAAGCGGCCCTACTAGGTAGGGTGCGGCTTGTGGCAGCTCTGGTGGCCCTGTTCGCTGGGTTCCCCTAGGGCGACAGGGCAACAGGGCAACAGGGCCAAATACAATAAGTACAAGCACAAGATAAAGAACTGGCCTAAGTAACGAGAATGTAGATCAATAGAAAATTGTCACATGATAAGGAGTCAGACTTGGCAGAGGCCGAACATGCAGGACTTGCCCAAAGGAGGATAACAAGAAGCATAGCAACCCTACAATCACAAGCATTAAACAACAGTGCTATCTCCCACCAAGGGCTCATCACTCAATTCTTCCAGGTCCCTAGTGGCTCAACAGACATCACAGATATAGATAGACCCGTTAGTCCCTTGCTAGGGGGGAAAAGCAAGGCCGTGACCCCCCCTCACTTTGCCAGGTCCTTCAGGGGTGTGGAGCGGTGCTCACAACCGAGAGCCTGCCGCCATCCAGATAACAGGATGCCCGGTGAATACCTAAACGTTCGAAGCTAAGGCTAAAAGTCCAATATGGATTACGGCCGAAATTCATGAATGGCTGACAGAGGAGGAGGAGGAGGACAAGGTTAAAGAGCCCAAGGTAGGGTTTGTGGCTAACCCCGAGACAAACATAGAGAACAGATCCGCCTCAACAACGTCAACACGGAGGGACCTTCAGCCAAATTCCCCAGTCATGGAAAATGCAACTACTTCCTTTTTGCAAAAATTAGAGCTGACCATCGAAAAAACGCTGAATGCTACCCCAATAAATTTGGGAAAGAATTGGGAAGGGAAAATTCACCAAATGGACGGCGGAAGCCCGAAGGGTCAAGAGGCATACCATTATGCATCGGACGCAGTAACCCATGCAGAATTAAACTTGTCAGCATTGAGGGAAACTCAAGACACAATTGCCAGGGCCCTATTATGGTAGTCTACGAAAATGGAAGTACTTATTGATTTACTTCAGTCAATCGCTCAGCATCTGGTGCTCCAAGACGTCAAGCTGGCCAAAATAGAGGTTTCTCTTGACACCCACAAAGCCAAAGCAGCTCACACCAATTCCTGTGCCGATATTATTGACAAATGGGCAGGCTTACTTGCAGTTCTAAAGGACATTCTGGCACTAGCCAAGGGACATAGGGAAACGCCCATCTCAGAACAAAGTTCCCCAACATCATTAGAGGGGGAGATTGTGCAATTAGACACCTTAATACCCCATCTCCCTGAAGGCAACAAAACAACCAAGGATTCCCAGGCAGGGCAAAGCGACAGGAATAATAAGATCACGCTCGAAGCTTTGGGGAACGAGGACTATGAGGTCGGCAAGTGTGATATAATAATCAAAGTCCCCCAAGAAGAAGTAGCTCAGGTGGCAAAGGCGGGAAGTGCAGCGGCAGGGGCGGAAGCCCCATTGTCAAGGAGGGCCAAGAAGAAGCTAAAGAAACAACAGATAAAAACTAAAATCACACAAAGAAGATCTCTACTAGTAACAACATCGAACCCGGGCGCCAAGGAGACTACCAACAACTCAAAACCACTCTTCCCCATTTTCAATCTTAGAAAGTCAATGAAATTAAAAACGACAAGCAAGGTACCCACCAGGACAGATGAGGATCCAAGCCTACAGGACTCCCCTCCAGAGGAGGGCCCCAAATTAGTAGGGCACACAACACTGGAGACACGAGAAAAGGCGTTCAGCAGCCCATACCTCAGGAGATTGCAGGCACTCAAACAAGGGCAACCACCTTTTCGGGATCAGAGTCCCAACACAGTGTGATGCAATATTCCACATCAAATCGGATAATGCAGCACACAGATCAAACACGGGCAGGTCAGCCCACATGGGCAGCAGATAGACCGCAGGCAAGTGATACCCACAATAATCAACTAAATCCACCCTACCCGAGGCCCGCTCTGTGGAAGGACGTCTTGACCTCATGCACCCTTAAAACCAACAACGATCTTGCAAGCTATGAGGTGCTCCTCACCCCCAGATACAACGCCAAAGGCTCTTATGATACTTTGAATAGGTCTAACATTCTACGGCTTCTGGGTCACCTTGATGCATTGGCATCAATTACTACAGAGAATATAGAGTGGGTTAAGTTCAGAACTCTGGAGAGGGACACACATGGGGACTCCACCATAGTCGGCTTTACTCATCAGCAAATTCAACAGGCCGTCCTTGGTGAAGCCCCAGGTCTTGCAGAATGGGGAATCGAGGTTACCGCACTTAGCACGCCAAAATACCCCTATATTCTAATACCCAAACATGTTCAGGGGGAATCTACATCAATCCTCAAAGGAACTACGAACAAAAATTTGGGTGAGAGAGAGCAAGTCGGTCGACCTAGAACACCGATAAAAATCCATATTACGCACAGGGATACGCAGCGCAGAGTGCAGCCGCTACAGTTAGAGCAAGTACATAAGGTGGAGCCTTGGCAACAGTGTCCCTAACCAAAGAAACAAGAATGTCAGTAGAGGACATTGTGAGAAGTTGGCCTGGCATGTGCTGTCCACTAATTATAGTGGGCACCTTGCACCAGTCCAAACAACCCCTTATTGGAGATAGGTTAAAGACAACCTTATTGAAAGCTATCCTAGTGGTAGCTATGGAGAGCAGCCTTCAGGCTAAGTCTTGAAGGAATGTAAAGCAGCTTGTTTTACCAGTCTATAATCTCTTGAGTGACCAAATGAAAGAGCACCACACCCGGTATATATTCAAAATATATGTATTTATTGCTAAACACACCCCTCTAGTCTCTTTATGAGGCTAGAGTTCGAAGTACATAAGTTAGAAGATATTTAAACACAGTAATAGCACAAATACACGTTTGGGCCCTAGGGGCGTACCAAACCATATACCAATAAAGTGGTATGCGAACCACGACTGAACTAGACACTAGGCCTAGAGCCTCTAGAAGTGCTTGGACCACAAGGAACCACCCAAGGTAGTGACACAGGGGACCCACGGGGGACGCGTGCAGTGTAAATACACAACCGCGATACGCCGTTGACTTCTATGGAGGAAGTCGGGATCGGGAAATTAGAGAAAAGGGACACTTAAAAGAGGACTAGGACAAAACCCTTTGAGATCTAGGACTTTGAAGAGTCTCTACCCACGGGAGCACCGGAGTACTCGTGTTACCTCACCCAGGGAAGCCGGGTGCATAGGTGCCTTTCGGGGTCGGGTTTCGTCATCGATTCGAATGGCGATCTGCTGCAAAGTGCTGCTGGCGGCCAAGAGAAAAGTGTCCGGGTGGATCCAAGAGTGGATCGGAGTTCTGAAGAACCTGAAAGCAGAGGGGACAGAGTCTGGGTCACTAGCCAGTGACCAGGAAGGCGATGGACAGATGCCCACCGATGTTGAGTGCTTCAGGTGCGTTGACGGTCATCTTGACTCTTCAGCCACGAGGTCCAGGAGGCGTTGTCGGTGACCAGGAGCAGGATTCGGGCTGGTACACAATGTCTGTCGAGTGCTGAGGTGTCGGCGACCGGATTGGACCCAACAAGCCTTGGCAACGGCAAGTCTCGGTGAAGATGTAGATCGTCGATGGTACAGACCAGCAAGGTCTGAGGAACTCACCCAGCAAGGGTAAGTGAGGGCAGGCCTGGAGCAACGAGGATGCCAAGTTAGAAAAGGATTGGCCTTCGTTAAGGGCTACTAGCCAACGGGCTAGCGACCGCGAAGGAGCCTCGTGACGCCGCACGTGGATCTGGCTTACAGGACACTCGTGGAGTGGGGGCCAGTGATCTTCGGTGCAGTTGGTGCTGGAGGCTAGGGCTACTCGGAGCCCAAAGCACGACTTCTTGGAAGACCCAGAAGAGGATGCACTTGCAAATGTGCTTGGTGTCCAGGGGTCACGGTCTCAAGTCACCCACGATAGCCACGGGCCTTAGCTTTGCTGGGGACTCAGGGTAGCCTCGGGGAAGTCTGAGAATCTACCTCTGGTGATGCGATGACTTCGGCGTCCGACGGGAGCTTCAGAAATGCGAACCGGACAGATGCTTCTTTGGTGCCTGCCAAGCAGGGGAGTCACTCCTTGACCCCAAGGGAGATTCTTCTGTCCTCTAATCGTGAGTAGAGCGTCGAAGGTCCAGGATTCAGTTTCAGAGTTTCGTCCAGGGATAATCTAAAGTCCTAAGGACTGGGTTCCTACCTTTATACTAAAGATAGGGGTTGGACTACTCTGTGGCCCCACCTATGGGTGGGTCAGGGCAGAGGGGTGGCTACACCCCTTTCCCCTTTGTCCAGTTCGCGCCAAAGCAGGGGCTGCAAGCCCCTGATCCGGTTTGAACTGGGGTATGCACTAGGGACAACAAATGTGCCCCCAATGCAGGACTTCAAAGCACCCGAAAGTGCTCCCGCCCAGCCCCAATACACATTATCCTGTCTGGGGAGGTGGTCACACCTCCCTGGGACAGGAAACCTGTGTCCAGGCCTCCCCTGCCGGAGTTTCGTCCAGCAGCAGGAGGCCAGACTCGTGTCTGTGGCAGCAGCATCCATTTTGTGATGCCAGGGCTCTGGAAAGAAGTTACCGGACTAGTCTGAGTTAACATGTCTTTCCCTCTAGAAGGGTGGAATGCTACCCCCGCCGCCAGGATTGGCGGGGGGTAGTATTCCAAGATGTTTGACACCAAACACGACATGTTTAGGTGCAGCCATTCCATAGTTAGCATTTTACCGCGAGGATATAATGCGTTTAAGAGTATATGGTCAGGCTGCACTACAAACAGCATCAGAGATGGTCTCCGAACGCTGCAGAGGGGCCCTGCTCATGCAGGGGCACCCTCTCACATAGGAACCATGCACTCTGCCTTTAGGATTGATAAGGCCTGCCTTAGGAGTGACTTATAGGTTTATATGTGTGTATGTATTTAGTGATATAGGTAACCTATATCACAGTAAGGAGTGCATGCACCCCCTTACCCAGGCTGCAGTAGCAGACCTGTGGTGTCAGTTTGGATGGCCTTCCAGGGGTGGCATAATACATGCTGCAGCCCCTGGCAGGCCTCTGAGGTACCTATGCCCTTGGTACATAGTATACCATATACTAGGGACTTATAAGGGCACTCCAGATCCCAATCAGTGATGTGCCTAAGGCACATGGAAACCATTTTAGAGAGGAAGCAGCTAGGCTGGGGTTCTGATTAGCAGGGCCCCAGCCAGACTAATGTCGAAAAACAGTGAAGCATCAGCAAAAAGTGGGGGTACCCATGTGAAGCAGATCCTACTCTCCTACACAACCCCCCCAAACGTAGGGACATTAAACTAACCTTGCCCAGTTAAGTCTTCATGTTCTAAGTGGAAATACCTAGAGAGTCCATCTGCATTCGCATGGTTACTCCCAGGCCTATGTTCCACTGTAAAGTCCATCCCCTGTAGGGAAATGGACCACCTAAGCAGTTTGGGGTTTTCACCCTTCATTTGTTTTAGCCATAAGAGGGGCTTATGGTCTGTCTGAACCAGGAAGTGTGTACCAAACAAGTATTGCCTCAACTTCTTCAGAGCCCAGACCACAGCAAAGGCCTCCCTCTCTATGGCTGACCAACGTTTCTCTCTAGGGGTCAGCCTTCTGCTAATGAAAGCTACTGGCTGATCCTGACCTTCTTCATTCAATTGTGACAGTACAGCCCCTACCCCCAATTCAGATGCATCAGTTTGAACAATGAACTTCTTGGAGTAATCAGGACTCTGCAGAATTGGAGCAGTGCACATGGCCTGCTTCAGGTCATCAAATGCCTTTTGACAGCTAACTGTCCACTGAACCTTTTTGGGCATTTTCTTAGAAGTTAAGTCATTCAGGGGTGTCACTATTGATCCATACCCCTTGACAAATCTCCTATAGTACCCAGTCAGGCCTAAGAAGGCTCTCACCTGAGTCTGGGTAGTGGGAGCAGTCCAGTCCATGATGGTCTGGATCTTGCTCTGCAAAGGTTGAACCTGGCCTCCACCCACAAGGTGGCCCAGGTACACAACCTGACTCTGCCCTATCTGGCACTTAGTGGCCTTGATAGTCAGGCCTGCCTTTTGCAGGGCCTGTAAAACATTCCTGAGGTGGACCAGGTGATCCTCCCAGGTGGAGCTAAAGACAGCAATATCATCTAGATATGCTGCACTATAGGCTTCCAGTCCTGTGAGAACTGTATTCACCAACCTCTGGAAAGTGGCAGGTGCATTCTTCAGACCAAAGGGCATCACCACAAATTGATAATGCCCACTAGGGGTTGAGAATGCTGTTTTGGGCTTTGCAGTATCAGCTAGTCTGATCTGCCAGTAGCCAGCTGTTAGGTCAAATGTGCTGAGATATTTGGCAGAGGCCAAAGTATCTATGAGCTCATCTGCCCTGGGTATTGGATGGGCATCAGTCCTAGTGACTGCATTGAGACCCCTGTAGTCCACACAAAACCTCGTCTCTCTTTTTCCACCACTGGTGTGAGGCTTTGGTACAAGGACCACTGGACTAGCCCAAGGGCTATCTGAGGGTTCAATAACTCCCAATTCCAACATTTTCTGGACTTCAGTCCTGATACAGTCCCTGACATGGTCAGGTTGCCTATAAATCTTGTTTTTAATAGGCAGACTGTCCCCAGTGTCCACTTCATGAGTGCACCAGGTGGTCTGACTGGGTGTCAGTGAAAACATATGTCTAAACTGATTGAGGACTTGCCTGCAATCAGTTTGTTGCTGGGTAGTGAGGCTGCCTGCCAAGGCTACATCATCAACTGACCCATCGTCAGGGTTCTGTGAGAGCAGGTCAGGGAGTGGGTCACTCTCTTCCTCCTGCCCTTCATCAGTAGCCATGAGCAAGCCCATGTCTGCCCTGTCCACATATGGTTTTAACCTGTTGACATGGAGAACCCTGTGGGGACTCCTGGGTGTTCCTAGGTCTACTAAATAAGTGACCTCACCCTTCTGCTCAACAATAGTGTGGGGTCCACTCCATTTATCTTGGAGAGCTGCTGGGGCCACTGGCTCTAACACCCACACCTTCTGTCCTGGCTGGTAAACAGTCAGAACAGCCTTTGGTCATGCCAGGCCTTTTGAAGTTCCTGGCTAGCCTCAAGGTTTTTGGTTGCCTTTTTCATGTACTCAGCCATCCTGGAGCGGAGACCAAGTACATAGTCCACTATATCTTGCTTTGGGGGCTTGAGAGGTAACTCCCATCCTTCCTTCACCAAGCACAGTGGACCCCTCACAGGGTGGCCAAACAGAAGTTCAAAGGGCTGTAACCAACCCCTTCTGAGGCACCTCCCTATATGCGAATAAAAGGCAGGGCAAGAGTATGTCCCATCTACGCCTAAGCTTTTCTGGGAGCCCTTTAATCATGCCCTTCAAGGTTTTGTTGAATCTCTCAACTAAACCATTGCATTGTGGGTGATAGGGTGTGGTGAACTTATAAGTCACTCCACACTCCTTCCACATTGCTTTTAAGTACCCAGACATGAAGTTGGCACCCCTGTCTGATACTACCTCCTTAGGAAAGCCCACTCTTGAGAAGATTCCCAGGAGGGCCTGTTATATCGTAGGTAAGTAGTTCCAGTAGTCTTGGTTAGGTTACAGATGATAAGTTTATTGATCTTAGATGTTCAGATAGGTTTTCCAGTATAGATGTAATAAAGCCCCACCAGGAGCAGCCTCTCTGCCGCTCAGCCCAGGATCCAACTGACAGTCCCACTCACAGCATACCCAACATTCCAATGACATCACATTCACACCAACATTCTACTCTCACTGGCTGAACAGCAGAGGCAGAGAAACAGGGAAGATGTAAGGTAGAAACCTAGATATAACACACCTTCCCTCTTTATAAAATGAACAAAGAGAAAGCAAATATAAATAGTAACATTGCAGTAACATCACAGTAATACTGAAGAAACTTGCCAGAAGAAGTATAGCAAATTGCACATAAGTTATGAAAAACATGCTAAAATAAGCAAGTAGAAAGGTGATGTAAAAGGAAGCAATAAGGAAAAGAAATTGCAAAATGTAAACGGTAATGCAATGAGTAAACACGAAGATAGAGTAAAGGAAATTGAAAACTAGAAAAGACACACATCTCCTTCCTTAGCAGAGCAAAAAATTGAAGCAAGAAGTTTCAAAAGGAAGGAAATAGTAAAAGAACGTACATACATGAACAAGAAAGAGGTATACCACGAAAAATTAACAAAGAAATAGTGCACCAATGTAACCACCACAACCACACCAACTGGCCAGACTGGCGAGGAGGATGGAAACACTGAACACAGCAGGAAGAAGGAAAACGACAAGAACAAATGTAAGCAAAAGGTGACCAGCACCCAAAACAGAAAGCAAGCAAAGGTGAATTCCAAAAGCAGGAAGAGAAAAACACCCAAACAGAAAGCAATCATAAGTAAATAACGGGTGACTTACACCCTACCAGAAATCAAGCAGAGGTGAAAACACAAAATAGTGAATCCCCAAGCAGTAAATGCAAGGAAAATGCGATCTGGGTGAGCTGCACCACACGTAAATCAAAAGTACAGTCACACCTCAAGTTAGACCATGCATGAAAGTGCAAGGAAAATGCGATCTGGGAGAGCTGCACAACATATAAAGCAAAAGTACAGTCACACCTCAAGTTAGACCACGCATGAAAGTGCAAAGAAAATGCGATCAGGGAGAGCTGCACAACATAAAAATTAAAAGTACAGTCACACCTCAAGTTAGACCACATATGAAAACCTGCGCACAATAAAACAAAATCATGTAAAGAATCAGAGGAAAAGAAAAATGCTCCAGGGAAAGTGCGATCTGGGTGAACTGAACTACACAGCAAATAAAATTCAGTCACACCTCAAGTTGGACCACGTATGAAAACTTGCGCACAATATAACAAATGCACCGTAAGTAAAAATCATGTAAAGAATCAAAGGAACAAGAAAAATGCTCCATAACAAAGTACAGACTGCAAAACGTAAGAACCTGCATGCCATGCAACAAATACATTACTAACACAGTAGCATGTATAAAGTAATATGATCAAAGGTACATCCAAGAATAAATCAATACAGGTAAATAAGTAAACTTTAGCATGGTAACATAGCAAAAAATCAATGTAGGTATACGTAGAAACATAAAAATGCATAATAATAGAGCACCGTAGTAATGGGAGCCAAAGATGAGAAAATGAACATGGAATAGGCAAAATGGCAGTACATTAAAGAAATGTAGCACAGTATTAGTTACAGAAATAAAAATGATAAAGTTGGTATAAGTCTCAAAACAATGAACTAAAACAAATAAAGTAGTCACCGTGGTCCGTAAGAAAACATGCTGGGCTTAAAGAAGATGTAGCGATAAAAAAACAGTACCTTGGTTGAAGATTACCCTATAGAGGACGCTGGCAGTAAGCGCTGTAAGGTAAAAATGAAGAAGAGTGACTTCACTCCTTGAGATATGTCACATCTAAATAAATACAATTGCTCCGGCATGTAGAATGTAAGGCAAAGTGAGAGCTCCAAATAAATGATGGATCCCTTGAAAATTCAGTTTCTCAGACGAGAAGTACGGAGGCAGCGTAACTGAAGCGCACTGCGGAGGTGCACAAGACAGCAAAGCCAGGAGAGGGAAACTGTCAGCAAAGCCCAGGTGCTGCATGACATCAACGCTTGAAATACTTTATTGGCACGCAAGAAAAGAAAAACGTGGTTGGCAAGATGCTGAAGTACGTTGAATCCTGCGAGACACTTCATATGCTGAGAACAGCTTGATGAGTCCAACCGCAAGATGGCGGCACGTTCGGTGACGCAGTGCTGGGTGGTTGTAGGCAAGTGCGTGCACCCAAAATTGCTGCACGGTAACGCTGAGACGGAGAAGGATTCGAAAGCGTCACTGAAGATCAGAGGATCCACGAGAAGGTAAGAGCGCGTGCTGAGCAAGGCGCGCGTTGTTTTTCAAACCACTACAGGACGGTTGAACTGCCAAATGTAGAGGGGAAACCGAGGCCCATAATTAAATCAATTATGATTTACCTCAAAATGTTCACAATACTTGCCACCAAACAGGATCCATGTAAAGTGTCAGCGAGTAAGCAAAGCTCAGTCTCTGGGGTGTCCAAAGTTGATTCTTGGCATAGTTGATGCTAGTCACTGGTTCCACGAAAGCATCCCAAAATACACAACGGGTTTGGGAAGTGCTCGCAAAATGAAGAGAAGGTACACCTCTGATGTAGAGCCAGGGTACATCGGCAGTTTGTATGGATGGCGCTTGCTCAAATTGCTTGCTGGGTGCAACGTTAGTGTTTCCCATGTAGAAAGAGTAGGTACACAGGATGAGGTACAGGCAGTATTTGGCAGACAAAGGCAGCAGGAATCAGGCAGGAAGAAGATGTAGCAGGAAACATGCGTCCTGTAAAATGGGTTCTTAGATATAGTGCCAATCTTTGAAGATGCCGGATCCACACAATGGTAGAAATTTTAAAGTAGCAGGAATCAGGTTGGAAAGACATGTAGCAGGAAACATGCCCAGTAAGAAGCAGGCAGTAGAAATCAGGCAGGAAGAAGCAGGTAGCAGGAAATTTACGCCTTGACTATGGGCTGTCCGGTGAATATGGACACTGGTGGGGCGGGAGGGCGTAAGATCCTTAGGTAAGTTCTTTTTTAAGTAAAATCTTGTATAAAAGTACCTTTTCAAGCTTGAAGTAAGTCCTCACGCATGGTTTTGAATCCAACTCGTCGCCAATTTATGTTATATCGTAGGTAAGTAGTTCCAGTAGTCTTGGTTAGGTTACAGATGATAAGTTTATTGATCTTAGATGTTCAGATAGGTTTTCCAGTATAGATGTAATAAAGCCCCACCAGGAGCAGCCTCTCTGCCGCTCAGCCCAGGATCCAACTGACAGTCCCACTCACAGCATACCCAACATTCCAATGACATCACATTCACACCAACATTCTACTCTCACTGGCTGAACAGCAGAGGCAGAGAAACAGGGAAGATGTAAGGTAGAAACCTAGATATAACAGGGCCCTTGCCACCACAGGTGCTGTAGTGGTCCTGAGGGGAATAGCTTCTGGGTACCTGGTGGCATGATCCACTACCACCAGGATAAACCTGTGCCCAGAGGCTGTTTGGGGATCCATGGGACCAACAATGTCAATCCCTACCCTCTCAAAGGGCACCCCCACCACAGGTAGTGGTATCAGGGGGGCCTTTGTAGTGCCACCTGCCTTGCCACTGGCTTGGCAGGTTACACAGGAGCGACAAAACTCCTTACTGTCTTCAGACATGTGGGGCCAGTGAAAGTGAGGGACAATTCTGTCCCAAGTCTTGTTCTGGCCCAGGTGACCTGCTAAGGGAATATCATGGGCTAGGGTCAATAGGAAGCCCCTGAACTTCAGAGGTATTACCAACCTCCTGGTAGCACCAGGCTTGGGGTCTCTACTCTCTGAGTACAGGGGTCCATCATCCAAATGCACTGTATGGGGACCACTAGCTTTCCCAGCAGCCTCAGCAGCAGCTTGCTGTCTGAGGGGTTCAAGGGAGGGGCAGCTCTGCTGCTCCTGGCTCAGATCTGCCCTAGAAGGTCCCCCTGTCCCCAAGAACTCAACCTGGTCAGGTTCAAGTTCCTCTGGGACAGTTCCTTCTTCAGGGCTGAGATCATCCCCCTCAAGGGACTGATCTTCCTCCTGAGCCAAGGGGAAGGCACTGCCTTAACCCTACTACTCCTCCTCTTGGAAGGCACTTGGTCCATTCTTCCAGAATCCAAGGCCTGTTCAGTTTTAGACATTTTGGCTTGTGACCTGGTCACAGCAAACACATCTGCAGGGATCCCCAGCATTTCTGCATGGGTCCTGAGCTCCACTTCTGCCCAAGTCATTGCCAAGCAAGCATTCGACTGGTAGGTTTGCACTTACCACAACCTTCTTAAGGCCAGTTACCCCTCCCCAGGAGAAGTTAACAACTGCCAGAGTATGGTCTGTTCTGACATTGCTAGCATTGGTCACTTGGTACATCTCACCAAGCATAACTTGCCCAGGATGCACAAGGTCTTGTGTCACCATTGTGACACTTGCCCCTGTGTCCCTAAATGCCAAAGCCTCACGTCCATTGATTAAAGGCTGTTGTCTGTACTTGCCCAGATTACTGGGACTCACAGTGGAGGTCACATCCATGCCTCCATCACAGACTAACACAGCCTGAGTCAGTTCTCTGACTAGGTCAGAGCCCAACTCAGTTCCCAGGGTGAACCCTACTAAATCCTTGGCTGGAGCACTCCCACCAACTGTACTAGGGGGAACAGGTGCCTTAGGGGCATTGGTGGGTGCTGGACTGGAGTCTTTGGACTTGGTGCAATCACTGGTCCAGTGGGTCTTTTGCTTACAGACCTTGCACCATGGTTTTCTTTGGCCTTTCCCTTTGGTAGACTGTGAATCCCCACCAGAAGAAGATTTTTGGGGGCCTGATGAAGACTTTTGATCTTTACCCTTCTCCCCACCCTTGTCAGAGTTCTTAGCATCTTGGTTTCCCCACCTTGGTTCTGTACCTTCTGCTTCACCCTGGTTCTGACCCATTTGTCTGCCTTCTTTCCCAATTCTTGTGGAGAGGTCAGATCAGAGTCTACCAGGTATTGATGCAACAGCTGATTTTGACAGTTATTAAGAATCTGCTCCCTCATTATCAGATTGTACAATCCTGAGAAGTCACACACCTTACTGCCCATCAACCAGCCTTCCAGAGCCTTGGCAGAACAATCCACATAGTCTACCCAGTCTTGAGTCTGTGCTTTTTGGGTGTCTCTGAACTTCAACCTGTACTGTTCAGTGGTTAGGCCAAACCCATCAATAAGAGCACTCTTCAAGACCTTGTAATTATCAGCATCCTCCTCTCTAACAGTGAGGAGCTTATCTCTACCTTTGTCAGCAAAGGAGAGCCACAAGATTGCTGCCCACTGCTCCTGAGGGACCTTCTGTACCTTACAGGCCCTCTCTAATGCAGTTATCCATTTGTGGATATCATCCCCACTCTGGTAGGGAGGGACAATCTTGCTCAGGTTCCTATGGTCATAGGACCTTTCCCTGTCTCTAGGGACATGGCTGCCACCATGGGACTCTAGTCCCAACTTTCTTCTCTCTCTAAGGAGATCTAGGGATTCCCTATCTAAAGCCAATTGCTTTTTTCTGATCTCCAGCTGAGTTTCCTCATACTGGACCAGTCTGTCTCTTCTCTCATGAGAGGATTCCCTCCTGTGAGAGGAGATAGAGCTCCCTATGGAGGTGCAAGAGTGGTTAGACTCCTGAGAAGGAGATCTAGACTTCCTGGGCACACTCTTAATCCTTCCTGGGGGGACAAAGAGGGCATCATTCTGATCATCCTCATCATCTTCCACAGGAGGGATTGGGTTATCCAGGTCAGGGTCATTGTCACCCTCCTAGCCAGTTTCAGAGGGGGGCTGGGGGTATTGGTACCCCTGGCCTCGTCCTCTTCTTCTGCCCCACCCTCAGCTCCTACCCCTTCAGTCCCCAAGGGCTTACTAAGGTCATAAGCCACCAACAACTCCTTGAGGTGTTGGGTGGTGGGGCTTTGGCCTGTCCTTAATTTTCTCAAGTTACATAAAGCTCTCAATTCCAAGAATGGGAGTGTATCATACTTGGAGGGTGGAAGCTCAATGGCTTCCTGCAAGGATTCTTTAGATCCTACCCTTAAAGACATTACTAGTGTGGTGTGGTGTATGCACTACCTACTCTAGTGTGGCCTACTAAACTCTCTTGAGTTGTAGAAAGGGTTGTGCTATCCCTTAACACACAACTCTAAGTTCAGTAGAACTTACTGTATTCTAAGCTTAAATTATATGTACCTTAGGTACCTTTAGTGGTTTTCAGTTGATCAATTCAATTGAGATTATCTGGTAAAACAATAGCAAGCTGGAATCCCACACGCTGCACACCAATGTGAGAAGTTGGCCTGGCATATGCTGTCCACTAATTATAGTGGGCACCTTGCACCAGTCCAAACAACCCCTTATTGGAGATAGGTTAAAGACAACCTTATTGAAAGCTATCCTAGTGGTAGCTACGGAGAGCAGCCTTCAGGCTAAGTCTTGAAGGAATGTAAAGCAGCTTGTTTTACCAGTCTATAATCTCTTGAGTGACCAAATGAAAGAGCACCACACCCGGTATATATTCAAAATATATGTATTTATTGCTAAACACACCCCTCTAGTCTCTTTATGAGGCTAGAGTTCGAAGTACATAAGTTAGAAGATATTTAAACACAGTAATAGCACAAATACACGTTTGGGCCCTAGGGGCGTACCAAACCATATACCAATAAAGTGGTATGCGAACCACGACTGAACTAGACACTAGGCCTAGAGCCTCTAGAAGTGCTTGGACCACAAGGAACCACCCAAGGTAGTGACACAGGGGACCCACGGGGGACGCGTGCAGTGTAAATACACAACCGCGATACGCCGTTGACTTCTATGGAGAAAGTCGGGATCGGGAAATTAGAGAAAAGGGACACTTAAAAGAGGACTAGGACAAAACCCTTTGAGATCTAGGACTTTGAAGAGTCTCTACCCACGGGAGCACCGGAGTACTCGTGTTACCTCACCCAGGGAAGCCGGGTGCATAGGTGCCTTTCGGGGTCGGGTTTCGTCGTCGATTCGAATGGCGATCTGCTGCAAAGTGCTGCTGGCGGCCAAGAGAAAAGTGTCCGGGTGGATCCAAGAGTGGATCGGAGTTCTGAAGAACCTGAAAGCAGAGGGGACAGAGTCTGGGTCACTAGCCAGTGACCAGGAAGGCGATGGACAGATGCCCACCGATGTCGAGTGCTTCAGGTGCATTGACGGTCGTCTTGACTCTTCAGCCACGAGGTCCAGGAGGCGTTGTCGGCGACCAGGAGCAGGATTCGGGCTGGTACACGATGTCTGTCGAGTGCTGAGGTGTCGGTGACCGGCTTGGGCCCAACAAGCCTTGGCAACGGCAAGTCTCGGTGAAGATGTAGATTGTCGATGGTGCAGACCAGCAAGGTCTGTGGAACTCACCCAGCAAAGGTAAGTGAGGGCAGGCCTGGAGCAACCAGGATGCCAAGTTAGAAAAGGATTGGCCTTCGTTAAGGGCTACTAGCCAACGGGCTAGCGACCGCGAAGGAGCCTCGTGACGCAGCACGTGGATCTGGCTTACAGGACACTCGTGGAGTGGGGGCCAGTGATCTTCGGTGCAGTTGGTGCTGGAGGCTAGGGCTACTCGGAGCCCAAAGCACGACTTCTTGGGAGACCCAAAAGAGGATGCACTTGCAAATGTGCTCAGTGTCCAGGGGTCACGGTCTCAAGTCACCCACGATAGTCACGGGCCTCAGCTTTGCTGGGAACTCAGGGTAGCCTCGGGGAAGTCTGAGAATCTACCTTTGGTGATGCGATGACTTCGGCGTCCGATGGGAGCTTCAGAAATGCGAACCGGACAGATGCTTCTTTGGTGCCTGCCAAGCAGGGGAGTCACTCCTTGACCCCAAGGGAGATTCTTCTGTCCTCTAATCGTGAGTAGAGCGTCGAAGGTCCAGGATTCAGTTTCAGAGTTTCGTCCAGGGATAATCTAAAGTCCTAAGGACTGGGTTCCTACCTTTATACTAAAGATAGGGGTTGGACTACTCTGTGGCCCCACCTATGGGTGGGTCAGGGCAGAGGGGTGGCTACACCCCTTTCCCTTTGTCCAGTTCGCGCCAAAGCAGGGGCTGCAAGCCCCTGATCCGGTTTGAACTGGGGTATGCACAGGGACACCAAATGTGCCCCCAGTGCAGGACTTCAAAGCACCCGAAAGTGCTCCCGCCCAGCCCCAATACACATTATCCTGTCTGGGGAGGTGGTCACACCTCCCTGGGACAGGAAACCTATTGTCCAGGCCTCCCCTGCCGGAGTTTCGTCCAGCAGCAGGAGGCCAGACTCGTGTCTGTGGCAGCAGCATCCATTTTGTGATGCCAGGGCTCTGGAAAGAAGTTACCGGACTAGTCTGAGTTAACATGTCTTTCCCTCTAGAAGGGTGGAATGCTACCCCCGCCGCCAGGATTGGTGGGGGGTAGTATTCCAAGATGTTTGACACCAAACACGACATGTTTAGGTGCAGCCATTCCATAGTTAGCATTTTACCGCGAGGATATAATGCGTTTAAGAGTATATGGTCAGGCTGCACTACAAACAGCATCAGAGATGGTCTCCGAACGCTGCAGAGGGGCCCTGCTCATGCAGGGGCACCCTCTCACATAGGAACCATGCACTCTGCCTTTAGGATTGATAAGGCCTGCCTTAGGAGTGACTTATAGGTTTATATGTGTGTATGTATTTAGTGATATAGGTAACCTATATCACAGTAAGGGGTGCATGCAGTAGCAGACCTGTGGTGTCAGTTTGGATGGCCTTCCAGGGGTGGCATAATACATGCTGCAGCCCCTGGCAGGCCTCTGAGGTACCTATGCCCTTGGTACATAGTATACCATATACTAGGGACTTATAAGGGCACTCCAGATCCCAATCAGTGATGTGCCTAAGGCACATGGAAACCATTTTAGAGAGGAAGCAGCTAGGCTGGGGTTCTGATTAGCAGGGCCCCAGCCAGACTAATGTCGAAAAACAGTGAAGCATCAGCAAAAAGTGGGGGTACCCATGTGAAGCAGATCCTACTCTCCTACAGACATCTAACCTCACGTACTGGAGAACAAGATAACCTAATTCTTATTTCATGGAACATCGCAGGGCTAAGAATCAACCTCAACGACAAGGTTATCTTGCAAAGGGGGACATTGTGTGCTTTCAGGAGACCTGGGCTAAGACAAGCACTATTAAGAAGGGTGATCGTTCGAACCCGTCCAATTATAGGCTTATAGCTTTGCTTGACATCGAAGCAAAGATCTACGCCCGCCTTCTACTAAGAGATCTAGAAGACTGGGTGGACAAGAACTGCATCCTCCCGCCTCATCAAACCGGCTTCAGGGCAAACAGCTCCACCATGGATACCATCTTAGAGCTTTCCTACCTCTCGAAGCAAGCAGTAATGAGCAAAAAACCTCCTTTGCTTTGCTGCTTTATAGACTGCTCAACGGCCTTCGACAGAGTCAATCGCGGCCGACTATAGGCAAAGCTTGAAGCCTGGGGGATCCAGTCCTCCCTTTTAAAAGCTATAAAAGCCCTCTATGAGGAGACATGGGTCCGGGTCAAACTCAGCCGAACATCGGTAACTTCAAGAAACAATACCAACACTGGGCTAAAGCAGGGCTGTGTTTTAGCCCCTCTATTATTCAATCTGTACACGGCAGATTTGGTGCACGCTTTGAAAGACTCTTGCCTTGCACCTCCAAGACTGGGACAGATGTCTCTGGATATCCTCCAATATTCAGATGACACTCTGAGCATGGATCATACAAGGGTGGGGCTCCAAAGAGCATTAAAAAGTCTGGCAGTCTACAACCAGGCAAAAAGTCTGCTAATTAACGAAAACAAAACAAAGATTATTATCTTTGGTAAATACCCCCATAAAAAGTAAGCAACCTGGTCCCTTGGTGAGCATCGAATTAGAATATCTACTGCCTATAACTACTTGGGGGTATGGTTAACAGAGCGGGCCACAGCCTTCAAACACATAAGGGAGCTAAGGCTGAGAATCAACGAAAATTCTTTGGCCCTAAGACGCCTGAGTTACCGACTAGCCAGCCCATCGTTAGAGCCCATGCTGACTGTACTCAGGGCCAAACTAATGCCTGCAATTACGTAAGGACACCTAGCCTTTCCAGGCGCCCCAACGAAGGTTATCAATGTAGCTCAGGTAAAAGCTTGCAAAACAGTGTTGCAGGCACCCAGATATGCTAGAAACACCAGGCTAAGGCTGGAGATAGGCCTAAACAGACCGGATTTGGCTCTTCAGGGGGACCTAATAAAATACTACATCGGAGTATTGAAAGCGCCAGAAAAGACCCTCAAAAACTCTTTAAAGTTAATTTTCAGGTCTGAGGGTTCCCCGTGGCAAGCTAAGCTGGACCAAGCTATACATCGCCTGAAAATAGAGGCAGAGAGCATCCCCCTCCATGAAATTCCATACTCCGCTTGGGCTAAAGCTGTGAAGCGCCAAGTCCAGACTCTTTCCTTCGAATTGGATCAATCCTCGCTCAGCTACAATTCTTTTACATTGCCGCTAAAGAAACTCATATACTCTTGGAAAAGCACAACCTTACATGCGCGTTGCAATCTCGGCCCAAGCCAGAAGGAAAATTCTGTTTTTTCGTCTCACCGCCCTCAGGATCCAGGACTTCAATCCAAAATGGGCGCGAATAGACAACAATGTTTCTTGTCGGTTATGTAATTATCACAAGGAATCCTGGCTACACCTTTTATGCTGCTGCCCAAAAATAGCTGCGGATCGACATCATCTGTTGCACCCAGCCCTAAAGGCCAAGGGCCTCAGAACATGCAGGGACACTTCAGACTGGTGTTTTTTGGAAACAACTACTTGCCTACTGGATTCTATAGATCAGTGGTATAATGCTAGGTGTATCGGCGCCACTTAGGAACAATCGCCCATAAATCTGTTCTGTACAGTATCAAAATGCTGTGCTGTAAGGTGAGGAGAACCACCAACCTCCCCCAAAATTGTGGCCGAGGCCAACACAAAGATAAGCAAAATCCTCAGCACACGTCTGCAAGGTAAAGACAAATAGCAATGCAAGTCTACACAAATTATAAACACAGTATTCGTAGTCTTCTTTTTCTTTTATTCTTTTCTTTCTGTTATTTCATAACGTTCTTAATCAGCCTTACTTACTGGCCAGAGTCGGCAAGTTCATTCAACAAATAAGAATAGCACTCGACTCCCAGCAACAGGCTGCTGACCTGAGAGCTGCATCAACCCAGTAATTAAATTAGCTGGCGCTCCATCCTTGGCGGAAGTTGTCTAACTTAAGGACCTGCAGAGTGGCCAAACAGACCACAAGAGAGAGTTGGTCCTCGAAGGGGGTTTAACCAGACCTGGAAATAATGATTGATGAATTTCATGTAAATAGGGTTTTTGATCGTTGTACAGGTCCAAGCAAAAGTTGGGGTGAATTGGAGCATACATATAATTTTATACTTATGGTAACGCAGTTTCCTTCAGGAGCATATTGCTAAAAACTACGCTCATGCTGCCATGGTGCATTTTATTGTATTTTAGCTATTTATTGTGTTTTACTGTAAAGATTTTAAGTAATCGTACGATTAATAAAGAATTTACATAGGATAACATTGGAGTTACCTTATTACATTTAATAAGCTGTAATTTCCAAATGGGAACATGTTTGGTGTCTTTGGAATGGTAATGAAACAACTTTACTTGTGGTTATGTCAGATTTTAAATTACAATTTTGTAAATGCCACTTTTAGAAAGTTGGCATCTTCCTGCCTTAGCCATTTACTGCCTGTTGCCTGTCTCTGGGTAACATGAGTGGGTGTGGCTGACAGTTGGACTGTGTGTATTCCCCTATAAAGTTACAAACAATAGGGAGCTTAGGTGTGCCTGGATAGCCATCACTGGTAGAATGGGAGGTCGAAGCTGAGCACAGTCCCACTTACACTTGAATAGGCTGTGTTCTTGCTGTACAGAAAGGGCTGCATAACCCCTGCAGTTAGTCTGGAACTAGGACAGGGAAGGCAGGATGCCTGGGGACTTCAAAGCGAATTGCCAGAAGCTTCTACCACCTTCCAGAGGAAGAGTACCAGGTATAAATATTGGACCTCAGACACCCTCTACAGTACACTTCTGGACCTGTGGCTACTCTGGCATGAAGAAGGGCGGAAGTGCTGCTGAAAGGACTGCCACTATGCTGGACTTCTGTCTCTGAAGGAACTGCTGCCCTGCTGTGCTGACCTGCTGCCTGCAGCCATCTTGCGTGGGTGAGAAGGACTAGACTTGCATATCTTGAACCAAAAACCCCAGAGTGACTCCAAGGGCTAGTTGGCTGGCCTCCTGTTCTGAAGCTTTAGGGACACAACAGGCTTCCAAAGACCAGCACCTGCACTCTGCAATTTGTGAGTCTACCTTGCTAATGGTGCCACCTCAGTCCCTTGGAAGTGGGCCTTAGGTGCCTTGCCTGTGTGGATCCAGCGGAACCGACAAATCTCGTCTGCTGCGTGGTTCAACACAGAGCAGAACCAATGTTTCACTACTGCGGCATGGGATAAGCCTCGACAATGACACAGGACCTTGCATTGCAGCTTCGCCACATCTCGAAACCGATGCATCACTTTGCTGTGCAACACATCTTCGACACAGATCCTCGCAACGTTCCGCAAATCAGGATTTAAGGTACTATGTTCAGCGGGGCCTAACTGGGTTCCTCTAGCTGGCCCACAATCCATAGTGGTCAGCCTGAACGTGTGACTTTGTCTCGGTCCGGCGCAACCACATATCCACAGTTGCCACTTTGTGCTTTTTGGCTCTATTTTTATTTACTGAAAGCTTTAAAATTGAATATCTCTGTTTCTATTGAGTGGATTTTGGCTGTTTTGGTCTTGTTTTATTTATTAAAACTTACTCTATGTTTCTAAACTGGTATGGGATTCTGTTGTGCTGTTTTCACTGTAACTGCTTGTAGTGTTGCACAAATACTTTACACATTGTCTCTGAGTTAAACCTGACTGCTCTGTGCCGGTAAAGAGTCAGAATATCGAGTTGGAAATGTCGACTTGCACTAATATCGAGTGCAAAATATCGAGATACGTAAATATCGACTGCAAGAATATCGTGGTCAAGAATAACGAGTTTAAGGTAAGAAATATCGATTTCTAAAATATCGAAGTTATTAATATCGTTTGAAAAAATATACTTGTAAAAAATATCGTTTTTTTAGTTAGTGTTATGTATTTTAGTATGTATTTTAAATGTATGCGCTCTACTTTTTGTCTAAGTATTGCATTTGTTTTTTAATATATGTTTTACATTTTTAGAAGTTATCAATTTTATTTTAAGTAAATTTTGCGTTTTAGTTCCGTAGCGGGTTGTGGGTTTATAGGGGAATAAGGTGGGAAGTAATTCAATTATAATAAATTGAATATTCATTTTTATTTATTAGTATTTATTTATTTTTGATTTTATAGTGTTAATTGTGGGAATTAATTTATAATTATTTTATTAATAATTGCTGTTAATTTTTATTGATTAATTAATTGGTAAATATGCTAATTGTGTAATTTTTTTAGGAGCGGGTTGTGGGTTTTTAGGGGAATAGGGTGGGAAGTAACTTAATTATAATTAATTTATTAATATTTTTTATTAAGTAATATTTATTTATTGTATATTGTTAATTGTGGGGATTAATTTATTATTAATTATTTATTAATTGGTTGTTAATTATTATTAATCAATTGGTAATTGTGTTATTTTTTTAGGAGCGGGTTGTGGGTTGATAGGGGAGGAGGGTGGGAAGTAATTTAATTTTAATAAATGTATTAATATTTTTTCATATAATATTTGATTAATTTTATTTTATAGTGTTAATTGTGTGAATGAATTTATTAATAATTATTTATATTTTGCTTGTTAATTGTTAATTAATTATGTTAATTGTGTCATGTTTTACGAAATTGGTGGTGGCATTTATAGGGGAATATGGTGGGTGGTAATTTATTTATAATTAATTAATTATTTGTTACTTAATGCTAATTAATTAATTAAAATTTAAATATGCCAATTGTGTAATCATTTTGATGTGTGAGTTGTGGGGTTTATAGTGGTAAATGGTGGGAAGTAATTTTTTAAAAATTAATTAATGATTTATTGGTAATTGATATTAATTTATTAATGTAAAATTAGTTATGGAAATTGTGAAAGAGCATGTAACACACACTGTTGGCTCATGCTTTCATGTGCTGGGCCTGCTGAGAAGAGTTTTTCCTTATCTCCCCGATTCCCTGCGAAAGACCCTCATTCAAACCCTGGTGCTGAGTAAATTAGATTACTGTAACGCCTTATTGATTGCGGCTAACGAGTCTTCTCTGAACCGCCTTCAGGTGGTTCAAAATACTGCAGCCCGTTTAATCTTAAATGCCCCACACAGAACAGCTTCACTCCCTCTTCTCCAACAACTCCACTGGTTACCTGTGCGTAAATGAGTGAAATTTAAGATCTGCTGTCTGACACACAAGGCAATATGGGGAAACGGACCTACCTATTTGGCGGAGAGGCTTCATCAATATATCCCTCAACGAGACCTCCGATCTGGCTCAAAATCTTTGCTCAAGATTCCCATGGTCAAGAAAACAAGGACAGGAGGAAAGGCCTTTTCATATCAGGCGCCCTCCTTATGGAACGAACTTCCCATAGCTTTAAGGCAGTGCCCAGACCACTTGAAATTTAGGAAGGCTTTGAAAACTGCCCCCTTCTAGATCTGCCCATTGTGACAGCTTTCTTTTGTAAGCCCGCGAGCGCTGAGATACCCCTCAGGGTTGATTCAAGCGCTATATAAGCACACAAACTAAACTAAACTAAACTGTTGCACTCTGGAGTGGCAATAGTAAATTATTCCCCTCCGCTATCCAACACTTTCCCTACTGTTGCACTCGCTGGAGTGGGAATAGTAATTTTTTACCCTCCGCTATCCAACACTTTCCCTACTGTTGCACTAAATGTAGTGTAAAATGTAGGTTTAAAAAATATTACATATTTTAATATTTTAATTTATATTATAATTTTTTATTTTTTTATTTTTATGTTACAGGTGTATGTATATATATTTATCTTTATTTTTTAATATATTGGTAACATTTTATAATTAATTAAAATTATTATTTATTAATTATTTTTAAGTAAATATATATATATTACATTTTATATATGTATGTATAATTTATTTTCAAATTACAATTATTACTTATAATTGTTAAAATTTACAAATAAATCTAAATATTTTTTTTAAGTAAAATGTATTATTTAATTTATTTTACATTATTTTTTTATACATATAAAAAAACGATATTTTGTACTTTAAAAAAAAAAAAAATTTTTAGTTTTCAAAGACCTTTATTGGTGCCAAATGATTCCATGCACAGCATAATGCCTACATCCCAGGCGGGCCGGCAATGCAAGGTGACATATGATATAGCTTTAGGGGCGGGAAAGAGGATACACAGCAAGCCGCCTACAACCACATCGGGCCGGCCGCGTCAGGTGGGTAATTATTATAAGTGGCCTCAGAAAAGGTCCCAAACATTTATGATCTAAAGATCAAATAACATAGTAACAGTGCCACTATTCACCAATTTTAGCAGAATAAAATGTCCACATTCGATGCTTCCTGCCTCTTAGTTACGTTCATACATGGTTTGCCCTAAACCCAAAAACTGCATTTTGGTTGTTGTGTCCCTTCCTGGATGATGTCCCCCATGCATCAGTTCCCATCCTCGCCTCGTGTGCCATCCCCTTCAGTGCGGGAATCAGTGGTTGTGTCTGCGGTTGTGGTGTGCTGTAGGAGGTAAGTCTGGAGAGGACCCCATATATCTCGCGGGCGAGAGGAGGGTGGTAAGAGTTCAGCGTAGGTATGTAATTGTTCTTGACAGTATATAAGGTCTTGTAGCCAATCCTTACATTTAGGAGCCCTTCCTCTGCCCCACTTACAGGCGATTCGTCGCTTAGCAAGGAGGAGTGCCAAGGAAACATATCACCGTATCTTCGCGGGCAGCGGTTCAGTGTATCCCAGGAGTGCGGTGAGGGGCTCTTCCGGAACGTGTATCCCCGTCATTTGATCTAAAGCTAGAATAACGTCCCCCCAGTATCGGCAAACAGGTGTGCAGTCCCAAGCCAAGTGTTTGAAGTCAGCTCCCCCCTCCCCACATCGATCGCAGTGATCGGTATCACGCAAGTGTAGGCGATGTAGACGTGCAGGCGTATAGTACAAACGGTGTATGTATTTGTAGTGTATGATACGCAGTGTGCTACTGGCGGAGACTTCCCCAGTTTGGCGACAACAAAAGGACCATTGCTCTTCAGTGAGGGGGTGTCCTAGTTCACCTTCCCATTTATTCTTAGCTGGGGGAAGATCGCACTCGCAGTCATTTTGGGTGGTGCGATATAGGAGTGACACCACATGCGTAGGGGTGGTTTGTTGCAAAAGGGCGTGTAGGGGGGGAATAGAAGGTTCTCGTGGGAAGCATGGGGTGAGGGTCCGCATATCTTGCCTAAGCCTAATGTAGTAGAACCGATCTAAAGGGGTGGGGGAGAAGGTTCCGAAGAATTCGTTGCTAGTGCAGAATTTTCCTTTTACATAGAGTTGTCAGACAGGACAGCTTGCGCAGCAGGCGGCAGCAGCCCCCTTCTTGTGTGACCGGTAGATCATGTCTCCCCTGGAGGGGTAATAAGGGTGAATAGAGATGGGGACAGTGTGTTCGACAAGCTAGGTCTTTCCAGGCGCTCGTCGTGCATTGAACAGTGGTGGAGGCCAGATATCTCGGGACCACAGGGGTGCTCAAATATGCTGAACATGGTGTGGGGGTCATGTATCCGTCCTCTATCGCAAGGTGGGGCATGTAGGGGGGGGGGATTTATCCAGTAGGCTGCGAAGTGAGCCTGAGCGCAGATGAAATAAAGTTCTAAATCAGGTATCTCAAATCCTCCGGACACAAAGGGTTGCGTAAGGGTGTCCCAACTCAGCCTGGCTTGTTTTCCACCCCACACAAGACGAATCAGTTGGGTTCTAATATCTTTAAAAATATGGCGACTGGGGCATAAGGGATGTTCGTGAAGAGATAAAGCAATTTGGGTAGTACCACCATTTTAATCAGGGAGGCTCTGCCAGCCATGGAGAGGGGCAACGCAATCCACCTGGTGATTTTTTCTGTGAGGAGATCAAGCGTTCGTCCATAATTGGACAGCATCAATTCGTCTCGGTTCCGAGAAATGACTATTCCAAGGTATGTAAGTGTATCTCCACACCACGTGAGTGGATAGTCCGGCTCGAAACGTGCGGTGGCGTCCGTAAGAGGGAATATCTGGGATTTCCCCCAATTGATATTAACCCCGGAGAGGTGGCCAAATAGGATGAGGAGTCTGAGAATGGGGTTGAGGCTTTCGTCTGGATTATGCAAATATAGCGTAAGGTCGTCAGCGTATAGGGAAATTAAAATGTGCCTTTCTGGATAGATCAGCGCATGGTCCCGGAAATGTTGTCGGACTTTAGCCGCCAGGGGTTCGATAGCTATGGCGAAAAGTAGGGGCGAAAGGGGACATCCCTGGCGGGTGCCTCTGGTTATTTTGAAGGGGGAGGATTGGACTCCATTGACCATGACTCTAGCCTGCAGGCCAGTGTATAATAAGTCTATCCAGGCCAGGAAAGGAGCGGGGAACCCCATGTGTTGCAAGACGAAGGCAAGATAGTCCCATTCTAGTGAATCGAACGCCTTGGTAGCATCGAGGAATATTGCCGCGGCGTTCATGTCGGGCTCAATGTCCTGGAGGACCGCAAACAGAGTGCGCAAGTTATGAGACGTGCCTCTATTGGGTACGAATCCCAAATGGTCTGGAAGTACTAGGGCAGTCATGAGAGGGCTGATGCGGTTGGCGATCAATTTTGCTAATATTTTGGCGTCGACATTGATTAATGAGAGGGGCCTATATGAGTCACAATGCGAGGTCGACTTGCCTGGTTTGGGCAGGGAGATTATGCACGCCTCACGCATCGTTGGGGGTAGTATGCCCGTTTCACGAGCCTCTTCAAAGACATGTCGCAGTGCGGGAATGAGTAAGTGGCGGAACGTCTTATAAAATTCGGCCGGGAGGCCATCCGGCTCCGGGGCCTTGCCTGATTGTAGTTGCATTATGGCGGGTATGATTTCTTCATTCTCATGGTGTGCTAGGAGGAATTCCCTCTGTCCATTTCCCAGCCAGGCTATTGCTGTGTCCTCAAAAAAGGGGGTGAACTCCACCGGGTGAGTTCTATGTGTCTTGTACAGGGTTCTGTAGAAGCTGCGGAAAGCTCCCACGATCTCAGAAGTGTTCCTATGTATTTGGCCGTCTTCGTCTTCGATTTCAAGGACCACATTAGAGAAGCGGGGAGGGCGAATCAGGGATGCGAGTGCCTTCCCCGGTCTGTCGCCCTCTCCATATCGGCGCGCCTGGTGATATATCCCTCGAAACTTACACTCGCTCTCAGCTGTCTCTTGATAGTCCGAAAGTAAGCTTCTCAGCCGAGCCTGCAGTTCTGGAGTGGGGGCTGCTTGCATCATATTTTCCATTTGTTTGAGCTCTGCTTCCAGTTTGCGGAGCGTGGAGCGGATATCCCTCAGAATACCCCCACTTTTTGCTATACAAATGCTGCGGATGGTGACTTTAAAAGCCTCCCATATCGTGGAGTATTGCTCGACCGAGTCTTCATTTCGTGGGAAGAAATCAGTTATTTCTTGTTCTAGTTCCTGTTTGAACACTGGATCTAGTAAGTTTTGTGGGTTCAGGCGCCAGGATAGGAAGGGCGAGTCGGCCTGGGGGGGAGTAAGGGTGATGAGCGCTGGGGAGTGGTCGGAATATGTGCGGGAGAGATGTGAGGCGTGTGTCAGCCAGGGGGCGAGGCCCTTAGTGAGGAGCCACCCGTCTATTCTCAACCAAGAGGAGCGAGCTGTGGTGTAACAAGATCCCTCCCGGAGCTGCGGGTGCAAGTGGCGCCAGGCATCTATCAGTTCATGTTCCTCAACAATCGTTTTAAGGGTGTAATGTGTATTTGAAGAATGTTACGGTTGTGGGTGCGAGCGATCTAGTGTGGGATCTAAGGTAACATTGAAGTCCCCGCCCCATATCAAATGCGTGGACCCGATGTCTAGGATCTTACCCCAGAGCACCCGGAAGAACTCTGGGTCATCAGTGTTCGGCCCATAGCAGGAGACGAGAGTTATGGAGTGAGCTGCCAGCTGGCCCCAGAGGATGTTGTAGCGGCCTTGCGAGTCTTCATCGGAACCTATGGGGGTGTAGAGGAGAGAATGTTTCACCAGTATAGCCGTGCCTCTGGCGTAGGAGGAGTATGAGGAGAAGCGTGCATAGGTTGCCCATCGGGATGCGAACGTGGTGGAGGCAGTGGGGCTAAAGTGTGTTTCCTGTAGCATCGCACAATGATTATTATGGCGGTCTAAGTACGACAGGATGTGTCGGCGCTTGCGGGGGTCTCCCAGGCCTCGAACATTCCAAGTTAGGAAGTTATATGTAGGGGGTCTAGGGCGGTCTTCCATGGCGTTGGTATAGAGTGTTGGTTTTAGGGCATAGACGTTGTCTACGTCGGTTCTGCAGCTTAGGCATATATTTGTGTATCAATACGGTGGTGAGTGGCATGAAATAAACCCCTGTTCCTTTCAAAGAGCGGTACAGGGTTCCCCTCCCCCCTCCCACATCAGCAGCCCAATCCTGCCGTGGCCCATTTCCCGCCCCCCCTCCCATTTTACCCTTTGTGCCAGATTCCCAACTGGGGAAGGTGGCCTAACCATTAACATAGTTGTAAAGTACAGTGTTTAGGGATCACCTGTCGGGTGGAATCCAGAGGGCAGCCAGAGTCACCTCGCTTGAGCGAGGGTGCTCGGGTAGCATTGTACATCTTCATCTCATCACAGTGTCTGTTCCGGTTATTTGTCTTGAGGAGTCCATCCAGAGAGGTGATGCGGAGCATTTTTAGTGTATCGGATACCAGGTCTTAGCTCCAGGTCACCAAGTGTAGATGCAATTGTGAAGGTTAAGTACTAGTCTATGTTCAGCGGCGGGCGCCATTAAGGGAGCAGGTATTTCTTGCAGAGTGTTGATGGTGATAGTGTTCAAGGGACGTGGTCTTCCCTGCCCTGGTATTGCGTAGGTTACCTCGATCTCTTAAACCTCTCTGTGAGGCTCATGTTCAGGTCTCTGCATGCTTTACAGTTCGTATGGTATGGGCGGGACTGCGTGGATCCATTCAATATCCGCCGTTATACTGGGAGTATGATCATGCCTGCCGAGACTTTGTGTAAGCCTTTACAGTTCCTTGGTGCTTCTCATGAAGTACGTGTCCGAGTTGCGACGCATTCTGCAGCCTGCAGGGCAGGGCCAACCTCCCATGGGTTTACTCTATATCGGATGCGCTGCCATTTCCCTCCGGACGATGGACCGGGGATGACCGGCCTGCAGATTGTTTGGATAGGGTCTTGAGGAAGTCCTGGGCATGTTGTGGATTAGTAAAGAAATGCTGTTTTCCTTGATGTGTTACTTTTAGGCGGGCCGGGAACAGCATAGCATAGAGCATGGTGAGTTGTTGCAGTTTTTTCTTGACTTGGAGGAATTTACGTCTTTGCTCCTGAACGGCCATGGTAAAATCGGGATAAATTGATATTTCCGTCCCATTGTACCGGAGCTGACCATGTTCTCTAGAGAGTCGGAGGGCAGTGTCACAATCCTGGTAATTAAGTATTTTGGCTATTATGGGACGGGGAGGGGTTCCAGGTGCGGGCAGGTTCGCCAGTGAGCGGTGCGCTCGTTCAACAACGAGGACTGGTGAAAAAGCCTCTCTGCCAAACAGTGTTATGAGGAGGCGCTCGACGTACTCTTCCATCTTGCCGGTGGCTGTCGATTCCGGCACTCCAAGAATGCGTAGGTTGTTTCTTCTCGAGCGAGATTCTAAATCTTCGTTCTTGGCCGCTATAACTTTTAGGTCCTTCTCCATCTCAAGTGTGCGGTTTGTGGTGGTGCTGGAGGCGTCTTCTAGGTCAGAAATTCGCCGCTCCGCTTCAGTCAATCGATCATCATGTTTCTCCACCCTATGAGTAAGGCCATCCAGTCTAGCGTTCATAGAGTCCATTTTTTCTTCAATGGATGTCAGGCTCGACTGCATCACCAGCAAGAGTTCTTTTAGGTCTGCGGTAGAGGTGGTCGGAGCATCGGCCTGGTCTTCATCAGGCTCCGTCTGGGAGCGGGCAGATTTACGAGAATCGAAGTTAAGTTTCGGTTGCCGCCCATCTGGTTTCCCCATGGCGATGGAGCAGGAGGTTCGCCAATATGGTTTTGGCCAGGGAGGGTCCGTTCCGCGATCGTGTTATTGGCGCCTATTGCCTTGTGTTGAGGGTCTCAATGTCTGGCATGCGGTGAGTCAATAGCGGGGGGCGCAAGCTATCTTTAGTGGTAACCCTCTCCGGGTGATGTCTGTCCTGGTGGTTTCCTTGGGATGGCCACAGGGTTCCGAGGCAATGTGTGTGGGCCTTAGTCCCAGGCCGTACCTCCTGAGCGCCGGAGCGGCCAGAGAGCGGTGTAGGTCCGCGGGGTCGGGGCGACGGGGCGACGGGCTCTAGTGCCGGTTAGGGCAGGTCCGCCGGCAAGGGTGCATGTCAAAGCGCAGGACTAGAGCCACCGAAGGTCAGCACTGCGCAGCCCCTCTCCGGTACACCTCATAGGTTGAGAACTGGAGGGCCCCGGCCGCAGCGAGTACCAGGCAGTATCTTGGGGTGATTGGAAGTGGGCGATAGTTGGGACGGCGCCCGTAGGTCCCCAGCAGAAGCGGTCAGGCCCGGGGGTGCCTCTCCTCCTCGCGGCACAGTCCTTAGCACACGGGGGGCCAAGCACCGGTACAGGGCCAGATGGATTGTAGGTGCGCTGTGAGGTGCTAGTACTTTGTGGGGTATACTGTGGGTTGGGGACACGGTCCGGCCCCACGCGGCTCCCGCCGCCGGCCAGCACGCCCCAGGCCCAGCAGAGAAAATGTCGGCAAAGATTCGGCCGCAGCAGCCGCAAATCGACCAGTTCTGGCAATGTTGAGCGGGCCGGGGCGTTGCGCTAATTATTGATTACCTCAGGCCCCGCGTATGTTCCAAGGGCCGCAGCGGGATGCAGCGGGTTGGCATTTGCTGCAATCCAGGCCGCCCAGCAGGGTCCGCTAGCGTCCCGCTCCAGGGGACGAGGTGTAGCGCCACGGTGGGAAAGCAATCAAGCAGGCCAGACCCAGCAGAGGCATGAGCGCTCCAGCGGTCTCAGGGGGGTCGGGAGGCAGCACAAATCACTCATTGCTCTAGTCTTCTATACGCCCTCTAGGAGCCTCAGTGGTCTAGCGCTCACACCAGCGCTGTCTCCCCAGTCAGGCCCGGCAGGCCACAGCGTCCCGCCAGAGGGAGACGAGCCCAGCACCAGCGAGAGAAGTCGGCGCGGTCACAGGCCGACGTCTGCACAGCCCCAGCGGGCTCCTCGTCGGCGCAGAGACAGCGATAGGCACAGCGGCTGTGTAATTGAAGACGGTGGGTCTGCGCCACTCAGCGCGATATCGTCTCGGTCCGCTCACCGGGAGGCTGCGGCCGCCATCTCGCACTCCTCGGCCGCGGGATCAGGAGCTCGCATTCAGCGGATTCAGGGCAGTTTCACAGGCATCAAAGGAACCATCCGGATGCTCCGTGAGCTCGGCAAACCGGTAGCGCCGTTTAATTGCTTAATAGTTGGGGGATGAAGAGGATAAGCATCGGATGGGCTCCCGAGCAGCAAGAGCCTCACGCAAGTGCGACCATCTTGCTTGGCGCCCTCTAGCGCCCCCCAACGATATTTTGTACTTTGATATTTTTAACAACGATATTTTTTTTCTCTATATTTTTGTACTTACCATTATGAAGATAGGAGGTCGATATTTTTGACAACGATATTTATGTCCCGATATTTCTGTAGGTCGATATTAGTGTTGTCGATATTCTGTCAGTGATCCCTCTGTGCCAAGCTACCTGAGAGTTGAGCATAGGTTAATTTAGAGTTTACTTATGACTTCACCCTGATAAAAAATGAGGTTGCTGCTTGACTAGGGCTCTCACCTCAGTCAACCAGCAACCCAACTTCTTACGCAGAGTAAGCCTTGAGTAAATCACAACAAAATCTTTGTGAAGTGGGACCTGAGAAAGACAGCAAAGATGATAGGATCAACATGATTTTAGGTAGATAACATGAGAGGTAGAGTCTAGCCTCCCTGGAGACACGAGGGCAGATTTACTAATATTTGCCACAACGCAGCAAGACAACTTGCTGCGCTGCATCACATGGAGAGGGCAGGAATGTGCCATATCTACCAAATTATGACGCATTCGTGCTCTGCATCTGTGCTGCTGCACTTGTGGCTGCCAAGCGCCAATGCAGGCACTCTTGCACCATGGTGCACGGGTGCCTGTGTTACAGCTAGGATTGTTTTTGGGCAGGAAAGGACACCTTCCTGTACAAAAACAATCCTCTGAGGCTTTTTCCTCTTGGAAAAAACGAGGAGAAATAAGCATATTTCTCCTCATTATGCCTCCCGTGGAAGGTTTACCATTTTGACACATTGCCAGGATTACTAGTGTGAGTAAATCTGGGAATGTGCCAAAACCCATGGGTGGATGTGTGGGTGCGCCCACGCTCCGCCCATGGAACACCTTCCCAGGGCAAAGTAACACAAGGCTGTGACTTGCACTGCCTTGCATTACTCCAGATTTACTATGCAAGGCAGAGCCATGCAAGGTGGCCCTGCCTGGCATACACTTTGAGTGACACAAGTGCAACATATGCCATTGATAAATCTGGCGTAAGCTGCACAATGCATGCATTTACAGTGATTGACTGACTGACTAACTCCAATTATGCGATTCTCCAGCTGAAAGCTGTTCCCACATAATTATGAATTTACCACATTTGCCACACAATGAACCATTCGGAAGCATAATTTGCAGATGACTACAACAAATCGTTGCTAGCTCAAACTGCTGAAAGTTACTAAAACTAAAGCACCACATTCGGTGCTGCACAGTGACAGATCCTTTGCAAGGGCAAACTAGTCACCTTTTAGTTGCTGATTGCTGTATCCCAATGGTAGGGTACTTTTCTGGTAGTGGATATTTTACCCAGACAGTGTTAAGGAGTGTAAAAATGAGAGAAACATTCCATTACTAAATCTGTGCAAAATGGCAACTGTATGTACATAAGTCCATTTGCTCTACTGCCTCTGTAATTAACAAAGTATTTTCTTGTACAGTTTGATGTACACTCATGTACTAATATTATTAGATCTTTCTTTGACTTCCATCAATTTGTGAATAGTGTAGCTCTATAAAATATGTTAACGTTCTTGTAGCTACATGATTTAAGCCCTTTTAAAATACTTGCCATTTTCTCAAAGTAGTTTTGAGAGATGGCTTGCCTCATTTGTGGTCGGACGCACTCGTCTATCCGCCATCTTGAAACGCAGCGTGCAGCTCTGAGTCCTGAGTCGAGTATCTGCTCTGGTTATAAGAAGCTTTTACTGCAGCACTTGATGCTCCCGTGACCACTCCATGGATCCCTTTGAATTAATTTCCAATATCTCTTGAATCCTTGCAGTGGGTCCTAGCAGACTTGTCGTAGCGTTTCATTGTTGCTGTTACTTTTGCGCTGCCCTCGTTTTGTGCCATGTTAAGCTTTTCCATTATTTTTGATCTGGTACAATTCACTATATTTTTACTGCAGGCACTGATGGCCTCTACGTATTATTTTTTCACAGATTAGAGTATCTAATCATTGACCCAATTAAGTAAGCCTGGCATTAATCTAAACATGTGCACTAATGAGCAATCCTGTATGGAATTTTTTTTATACCTAACTCTTTCGGAATTGCACTGATCACCTATAGATAGGTAAGCCAAGATGACCTTACCAATTGTAATGTGACCAGCACATTATATTGCGTTGGATTGACTTTGGTCACTTTTTCTCTTTACAGGGCACTATTTAAATATTTGTTACCTCTAATCCTAATACGTGAATGCTTTCCTTCAGCCAGGACTGATTCCTCGCTTTATTCTTGTTGATATAAATATTTATTTCACCCATTCACCCCATTCGAACATTGTGCCAGAACCTATGCCTTTAGAATGGCCTTCTGAATGTATCTACGGGCTCAAATCTTTATCCTTTGAATATTAAATAAGTGTTTTAGTTGATAGTTGTATCTGAATAACTCACCCGAATTAGAGGCCCAAGCCACAGGGTATTGGCTAAGAAGAGGAAGAGGGTCTTTAACAACTGGTGTTGCTCGACACATAGTGCTTTAATACAATTCAAACATTCCACCCACTGAAGATCGAATGTTGTAAATTAAAAAGGGAGAAACATAAGGAGAATATTGGATTTGGAGACGAAGGCCTGTACGAGCCATTGTTGGTCCTCTGCCATTGCATTTTCTTTAGTGGAGCTCCTGCAATGTTAGTGGTCCAAATAAGCATTATTACCCTCTACTCATGGTGTTTACATGGATTAACACCCTCTGCAAATGTGCCCACCCCACCCCACCATTATGGGCTCCTATTGAGAGAAAGGGCAATTAACAATTATTAAGGCTAACAACCTGTGGTCTACCCTCTAATCTCAACCATCACAGGCAGACAAATAGGTCATCTGCTTTATGTCCCTGCTTTACAACCTCATTTACCTTAAATTGTAGGCAAACAACAGTAGTTAGCGTGAACATTTAAGCATTTAGATTGGTTGAGCCAATCTTAGCATTTCTTGCTGAGCACTAATATTAGGTTAAACATTTGTGATGGTATGTACTTAAGTAAGAATGTAGTGCTACCTTATTATAGCAGTATAGCCCGCTGCCGAGGGCAATAATGCTTGTTAATGGTTCCTCGGATACAGCCCCAAGCTAAAGGACTTTAACAACCGACATAGTACAATGCAGATAGTCTATAATAAAATTAGTACTTCCACACCCAGAGGGTAGAATGCTCTAAATTAAAAAGAAAGAAACAGAAAGACAAGCACTGGAATGTTGGAGCTGAAGGTCTATACCAGCCATTATTGGCCCGGAGCCAGCCCAGGCAATTAAGAACTATATAAAAGTAACTAAATATCTGAAATACTATCCTAATCATAACTTCATTAGTAGGGGGATTTACCTCTCCTCTTGGCAGGGATAAATCCCAGACCATTTCCAGGGTCAGCCGGGTTCAGTAACACATAAAACAAGTAAGTGTTTCAGTGCAAAAGCTCGCAGGGCATTTCCGCACAACAATCTATGTGTGAATCTTTTCTTTTAAAAGTGTAAAGCAATCTTTGTGAATGGGAAAGTGGTTTACAGCACACGTGAAACAGGCTATTTGCACATGAAAGGTGAACCTGCATGCCTGGACCAATGAGCCACTGAACTGATTCCTCACTATATTTGTAACTCCGCACGTGGATGGTTCCTCCGACACTGGAGTGAAGATTGATTACTTTTGTTAAATTGACAAAGGTCAAAGGAAGAATTTGGACCCAGGTAGAGAACCTTTTCTTAATTCCGCTCAACTAAATCACGGAAAGAGTGGTGTGTATGACTTCATTTTATGAGTAATCATTCAGGAATCCATGGAAGTGCAGTGGTCCGTGACGTGTATTTCCGGGTTATTTACAAGCCTCTTGCGCTGCCGGTGGGTCACGTTTTACATGGGAAAAAGAGCACAGTTATTAGTAGCTACGAATACATTTTTCAATATATGTTGATGTATTAATATAAGCTAGCAAAGGTTCACCCTTCAGACACAAAGCCCTCAAGAATTGCCTCCTTTTCAGCCATCTACCTACCGCGCAGGTCCTTTTCCGCTCTCTGTAGCTCAGGCCACTTTTCGCAGCCAGAATCTTTGCAGGGGCAGTGTCACAAATATGCTTCCTGGGGAGTCAGGGGGAAGTAGCTGGCTGAAAACGGGACAGGTCACCCTCCGTGACAAAAAGAATGCAGATTGCAAGCTTTCTAACAATTCTGCCCAACTACCCGCCTCTCATTCCTGGCAAACTATCTAAAGTTGTGTCACTTTAAAACTAATAAAACTCATCCTGGAAAAGAAGTTGCTAAGTGAATATTAATCTGGAATTAGTCCCACCCCCACCAGGTCGATGTCACTAAAATGGCTTATGGGACTTTCAAAGTACTCTGAAAGTGCACTCCCCGAATACCCCATTAAGAAGCTTTAGATGTCAGGAGAACAGCACGCTCTCTGACATGATGCCCTACCTCATCTAGACACTCCCATGTCAAAACAAGCATTACAAAGCCAATAGGGTTGTATTTAATGTGCTAATGCATACAGTTTGAGAGACACAGTAGGGAGCCAGTAGTAGCAGGTAAGGCTATAATTGTGAAGTAGTCCCTTGTGAAGTTCCATACAGGCACTCTGGCGGACGTGGAAGGATGCATTTAAACAACGAATAGCATTAGGTGACAGTTGAATACTTTACTGGACTGACTGACCGAGTTTCAAGCCAATCACTTGGCCAAAGAAAGCCCAGTCAAAGAAAGCTAATGGTTGATAGGGTCACGCTAAGCCCACACTGGGTCCCAGATTATCAAACCCTGTGCATCAGGTTTGCATTAGGTTTGCATTACTTTTGTAATGCAAACCCACACTGAGGGCCTGATTCACAAAGGTAAGCTTACACTTTTGTATAAGTTTACAATTTTTTTAAATTCACAAAAGAATTATACGAGGAGAAGCTTTACAAATGCCTGTCTTTTTGGATGCGGAGTCTCCGCCACGAGTACGGAGACTTTGCAGTTGTAAAGATACCACTCGTAAAATTCCTTTGAAATTGCAAACAATTGTAAACTTATACAAGAGTGCAAGTCTACCTTTGTGAATCAGGCCCTAAGCATTCAGATGGGATTTACAATCCAACACAAATCGTGATTTGTGTTGGATTGTAAGCCAAAGTAAGGCAAAGCTGCGCAATGTGCGGCCTTGCATTGCTTTGAAACAAGGGCTGTTCCACAGGTGGTGCATGTGCGCTCCCTTACAGCCACCAATGGGTTTTGATGCAAAACCCTCTATACAGAGAATTGTAGACAGGGATTTGCATGAAAATCTTGAGGCAGGCAAAACAATGCTCAATGTTTTCATTTCTCCTTGTTTTTCCCACTCTGCATGTATGCTGCATTGTACAGCACAATACAAAGTGGAAAAAGCCATAATGGATAGTTTTTGTACTGGTCCCCTTTATGCACAAACTTATGCTTTCTACTATGCAGTGAGCCTTGCACTATAGTGTATATGTGGCTGCATTGGCAGATGGCAACCAAAGTTCACCAGTGCAGGGAGAGAGAGCAGAACCGTGCCTCATATTAGTATATATGGCGCTGTTCTTCTGTCTTCCATTCACGCAATGCAGCGCAGCAACTTAACTTGACGCTCTGCATTGCATATCTGTGTAAACAGGGGCCTCTATATATATGTAATATAAGGAGTAGGTCCGTTTGATAGCTACACTCTCAAGATCCAGACCAAAAAAAAAACAGAAGAAGCTGGCCCAACCTTTCTCTCTCTGTTTCTGTCCCTATATCCTGCAATGCCCCATCCCCCTACCACGGAAGGTGATCTCAGCGCTTACAGAACAGTCTGGTCACTAGGAGGTTACTAAAATGAAGAATTGGCACGAATTACAGTTACATTTGTCTCTGGCATCATCTTACAAATTCCTTTTCAACTATTCACATTTTATTTAAAAAACATTGGCAAACCCAATATTTCTGGCATTTGCAAACTGGTGTGATAGTTATTTTTTTTTTTACTTTCATTGAAATGACAAGCCACACAATTAAATAAAAAAGAAGAAAAATAGAAAACATGCTGGTGCCTAAACACAGCAGACATATGCTCCCAATAAAAAAAATTAAAAAAAGAAAGAAAAGAAAACCATCACATATACTTTTAATAGAACTGCACGAAGGCTTCCTACCAGGCAGATGGATTTAGTACAGCCATGGAATCCCTTTTACAAGAACATGAAATAGGAATCCTATTGTTTTGAAGAACATGCAAGAGTGACTTTGCATTAATAGACATGTACCACTGAGAGGCATCATACAGAATAAGCGACAGGACAGGCGTGTGGGAAATGTGTTCTTCCGACGGGGTGAGAGAAATGTGCATAATTTGCTTTCACATAACTGCACGAAACGGTAGGGAGATCAGATTATACAAAATTTCATGCAATGCATATCAGTCATGCAGCCCTATAATTTAGCCCAAGAGGCATCCTTGAATTAGTTTTTGACTGCAAGATGCATTTCACACAAAAAAAACAAGAAAAACTCAAGCACCGCGAGCAGCAGCCACTCGTGTTCCCGCAATCCCATGTTACAATATTGTCACCAACGGCAGCATAATTATGATAATAATGTGTCATAATTTCGGGAATTTCACGTAACAAGGGTAAAGCAAAATTACACGAATTATGCCCGGGGACCAACAACAGAGGGGAACTACAGATCAATAATGAAAACTAAAAATAATTAAGTTTCAACCCCTGTAAGTGAAAAACAAATAGAACATGCTTCGATATCCCTTTGGTGGCCGATCATTGATTTAATATGGAGTTTATTCAGAGTCTGCAGCAGGGGCTGCCAGTAAAGCAGTTGAAGCAGCAGGGCTGCTCTCACTGTGCACAGGCTGGAGTATAAAAGCATCAATGTGCAGACATCAATGCAGTGCAACAAACACAACCACCTCTTTGACTATGACTCAAGCAATAAAAAAATGAAAACAGAATGTCAATGACAGTGTGAGAAGGATCCCCTGGAGGCATGAAGTTTCCAGCAGTGAAGCAAACCGTAGCGCCTGGACACAAGTCACAAATCAGCAGGCTGGAAAGACTAACAGGGGCAGATATGTTGTGTGGAACCCACATGTGGGAAACAGACATACCTTTTACCAAAGCAAAATGCAGAGTGGAACACACTCATGTGAGAAGTAACATAGACCCCTGCCGTGACACAGGCACGGCATTTGTTCAATGACTTCCATTTCAATTTCTTCATGAAGTTACGTAATAACTTCTGAAATCCTAGACACAAGCTTGTGACCCTGTTTGTAGAATGAAACACACAATCCCTTACACTAAGGGGCCGATTCCGATCTCGGTCGGTAGGGCACCGAATCGGATTCGGCTTAACCGGATCCGATTCAGAGCCCTCTATCCCGACCGATTCGTACGTGCGTCCAGCCGAGCGAGTACGATGCGAGCGCACGCGAAATCGCCGACCGACTCGTACGCGGGTCCGAACCGCTCCGACCGACTCGCACGGACACGACTCGCACTGCGCAATGGAGACGTTCCCCGGCCGGGCGAGTACGATGCGCGCCGCGAGCAGTCCGACCCACTCGCGCCGTACGGCTCGAAAGAGCAGTCGGAGCCGGACTTTGGGGGTCCGTGTCGGACCCCCCTGTACACGTAGCCGCGCGAGTCGCACACAGGTGGGTCCCCCCTACCTGTGCATGTACGCCGCAAGTCGCATCGAGGCGTACCCACTGTAGGGGGCGCCCTTGTTCGCCTCGCACCCATTGAGTCAATGGGAGTCCGCGTACGCGTTGTACGTCCGGCTCCCATTGACTTCAATGGGAGTCCGACCGACTCGAGTCCGATTGCATGCGTGCGCATCGTACTCGTTCGGTCGGACTGCCAGAGTCCGATTCGGTCGGAAATCTCTCCGGGTCCGGCTCGGTCGGAGTGATTTCCGGCCGGAATCGGCCCCATAGTCCTTTGGAGAGAAAAGCAGGCAAAACTTCGTAGTCGTAGCACCAGAGCTCTTTTCCCTCTCTTTAGCTAGGGAGAAGATGTGGCATTAAGGCCAGAGCTGCCGACTTGGGACATGGGGACGGGAATCAGGTTCAAGTTTCGGCATCGGCTCCTGCGATTCTGGGCAAATCACTTAATCTCCCTGTGCCTACAAAAACAAGCATTGGCATAGCCAATAGGTCTCGCTTTTGGGACCTTATAAGTATTTAGTTATGCAGCACAATATCCTTGGTGCAACAACATCAAATGTTGCATGGCTAAACACTTATAAGGTCCCAAAGGCGAGACCTATTGGCTATGCCAATGCTTGTTGAGTTTAGACGCATGTATCTGTTTCGTATCCTATATGTAATTCATGTACTCTGAAGTACTTATGGAATGTAACTGGTTCGATTGTAAAACTCTCTGACACCTTCGGTAAAGTACCCGCTATATGAAAACGCATAAATAAATACATTAATAAATAAATAAATCTCCTGAAAGCGACGGCTCGTTGGTGTTTTGCAGCTCGGCTTTGACGCCTGCTATGGTAAACAGTCTAAATATCGAGTTTTTAATTTCGACCTACAATAATATCGAGTTTGAAATATCGTAGGGACACAATATCGAAGTCAAGAATATCGACGACCAGAATATCGACTTGAAGGTAAGAAATATCGTTTTTGTTAATATCGAAGTTAGTAATATCGATAGCAAAAATATCGATGTTACTAATATAGATATTTATATTAGTGTTATGTATTTTATTATGTATTTTATATGTTTGTGTTTATATTTTTTGTTAATTATTGTACTAGTTTTAGAATATATGTATAACATTTTTAGAAGTTAGTAAAAAAAATTAAAGTAAATTATGTGTTTTAGTACTGTAGCGGGTTGTGGGTTTATAGGGGAATAGGGTGGGAAGTAATTTAATTATATTAAATTAATTTAAAAAAATTAGGAATTAGTAATTATTTTTAAGTAAATTTTGCATTTTAGTTCTGTAGCGGGTTGTGGGTTTATAGGGGAATAGGGTGGGAAGTAATTTAATTGTAATTAAGTAATTATTTATTTTAATTTATTGGTATTGATAAATAATTTTATGTTAATTAATTATTAATTGGTAATTAATTTTTATTAATTGGTAATTAATTTTTATTAATTGATTAATTAGTAATTATATTAAGTGTATTAATTTATTATTGAAGTGTGTTGTGAGTTTATAGGGCAATAGGGTGGGAAGTAATTTAATTGTAATTAAGTAATTATTTATTTTTATTTATTGGTATTGATAATTAATTTTATGTTAAATAATTATTAATTGGTAATTCATTTTTATTAATTGGTAATTAATTTTTATTAATTGATTAATTGGTAATTATATTAAGTGCATTAATTTATTATTGAAGTGTGTTGTGAGTTTATAGGGCAATAGGGTGGGAAGTAATTTAATTGTAATTAATTATTTATTTTTATTTATTGGTATTGATAATTAATTTTATTTTAAATAATTATTAATTGGTAATTAATTTTTATTAATTGGTAATTAATTTTTATTTATTGATTATTTGGTAATTATATTAAGTGTATTAATTTATTATTGAAGTGTGTTGTGATTTTATAGGGCAATAGGGTGGGAAGTAATTTAATTGTAATTAAGTGATTATTTATTTTATTGTTGAGTATTGATAATGTATTGTTAATTAATTATTAATTGGTAACAACTTTTTAATAATAGATATTTTTATGTTTTGGAAATTAATTTGTTCATTCATTAATAATTGATAATTAATTGTCATTAATTATTATTTATTGGTATTTATCAATAATTTGTTGTTAATTAATTATTAATTGCTAAAAACATTTTTAATAATTATTGTTTTTTGGTATTGAAAATTAATCATTTTTTATTTTATTATTATTTGGTAATTAATTGTTAATAGTTATTATTTAATTGTATTTATCATCTATTTAATTGTTAATTAATTATTGATTGGTAATTATTTTTAAGTACTTATTTATTGGTATTGTTAATTAATTTATTGTTATTTAATAATTAAATTATTATTTATTTTTAAAAACTTATTTTAATTATTAGTATGTTATTTTTACCCCTACACTATCCAGCACTTTCCCTACTGTTGCACTCTCTAGAGTTGGAATAGTAATTTTAAACTCTACGCTATCCAACACTTTCCCTACTGTTGCACTCTCTGGAGTTGGAAAAGTAATTTTAACCCCTACGCTATCCAACACTTTCCCTACTGTTGCACTCTCTGGAGTTGGAATAGTAATTTTAACCTCTATGCTATCCAACACTTTTCCTACTGTTGCACTCTCTAGAGTTGGAATAGTAATTTTAAACTCTACGCTATCCAACACTTTCCCTACTGTTGCACTCTCTGGAGTTGGAATAGTAATTTTAACCCCTACTCTATCCAACACTTTCCCTACTGTTGCACTCTCTGGAGTTGGAATAGTAATTTTAACATCTACGCTATCCAGCACTTTCCCTACTGTTACACTCTCTAGAGTTGGAATAGTAATTTTAAACTCTACGCTATCCAACACTTTCCCTACTGTTGCACTCTCTGGAGTTGGAATAGTAATTTTAACCCCTACGCTATCCAACACTTTCCCTACTGTTGCACTCTCTGGAGTTGGAATAGTAATTTTAATCCCTACGCTATCCAACACTTTCCCTACTGTTGCACTCTCTGGAGTTGGAATAGTAATTTTAACTTCTACGCTATCCAACACTTTCCCTCCTCTTGCACTCTCTGGGGTTGGAATAGTAATTTTTACCTCTACACTATCCAACACTTCCCCTACTGTTGCACTCTCTTTGGAGTTGGAATAGTAATTTTAACCTCTACGCTATCCAACACTTTCCCTCCTCTTGCACTCTCTGGAGTTGGAATAGTAATTTTTACCTCTACGCTATCCAACACTTTCCCTACTGTTGCACTCTCTAGAGTTGGAATGGTAATTTTAACCTCTACGCTATCCAACACTTTCCCTACTGTTGCACTCTCTGGAGTTGGAATAGTAATTTTAACCCCTACGCTATCCAACACTTTCCCTACTGTTGCACTCTCTGGAGTTGGAATAGTAATTTTAACCTCTACGCTATCCAACACTTTCCCTACTGTTGCACTCTCTAGAGTTGGAATAGTAATTTTTACCCCTACGCTATCCAACACTTTCCCTCCTCTTGCACTTTCTGGAGTTGGAATACTAATTTTTACCTCTACGCTATCCAACACTTTCCCTACTGTTGCACTCTCTGGAGTTGGAATAGTAATTTTAACTTCTACGCTAGCCAACACTTTCCCTCCTCTTGCACTCTCTGGAGTTGTAATAGTAATTTTTACCTCTACGCTATCCAACACTTTCCCTACTGTTGCACTCTCTGGAGTTGGAATAGTAATTTTAACCTCTACGCTATCCAACACTTTCCCTACTGTTGCACTGTCTGGAGTTGGAATAGTAATTTTAACCTCTACGCTATCCAACACTTTCCCTACAGTTGCACTCTCTGGAGTTGGAATAGTAATGTTAACCCCTACGCTATCCAACACTTTCCCTACTGTTGCACTATCTGGAGTTGGAATAGTAATTTTAACCCCTACGCTATCCAACACTTTCCCTACTGTTGCACTATCTGGAGTTGGAATAGTAATTTTTACCCCTACGCTATCCAACACTTTCCCTATTTTTGCACTCTCAGGAGTGGGAATAGTAATTTTTACCCCTACGCTATCCAATATTTACTGTTTTAGTTAATGTAGTGTATAATTTATTTAACAATTTTTATTTTTAATTTGTTATATATATTTTTTATATTTTTATTTATATTATTGTTGTATGTGTATGTATGTATTTATAATTTATAAAATGTTTTTTAACAATTTATAAGTTATTACAATAATTAATTGTAAATATTATTAAGTAAGTATATATATTATATTTTATATATATATATTTTTTTTTTTACATTATATGTAATACTTATAATTTTAAACATATTTTTAACTATGTTTATTTTAAATATATGTATCATTTACTTTATTTTACATTACTTTTTAACATTAAAAAACGATATTTTTAACAACGATATTTTTGACAACGATATTTTTTCCCCGATATTTTTGTACTTACCATAACGTAGATAGGACTTCGATATTCTTGACATCGATATTTCAGCTCCGATTTTTTGATTTCGATATTTTTGACGTCAATATTCTGTCAGTGATTCGCCTGCTATACCTTTAGTCAGGTACTTGACGTAATTCGGGTCAGCAAGATGACGTACTGATGCTAAAAAGATGATGCGTTCTATCAGCAGCCTGCAGGGTTCGTCCTAGTATAGACAACTGGGAGCGCCCCAGTAGAGAATGCCTTATGGGGTTCATTTCCCATGGCGAGGCTGGGATCCTATCCTTACCCAACTGGGTTTTTACAATCCTCACAATTTTCTCAGGCGAATGTGAGAAGGCGCGAGGGAAGGACGGGTGAAGGGGGTTGTTTTTCCTCTGTTCAACAACACCAACAAATATCTCATGGGGGTCGTTTGTCATGATGGGATAGATTGAACAGCAGTAAGGAAGGAGATAGCTGACCCTTGACCTCGCCCACCCCCTCTGAAGAACCCCCTCCCAGACAAGCCTACCTCCCTTTGCGATAGACAATAGGATTCTAGAACGGGGTGAGTGGGCAGGGCAGAGGGTGAGGAGGGGGGGTGCGAGTGCTTTCTCAGTAGCAACAACAACACCACCCATAGGCTGCCTCTGGTGAATGAGCCGGCGCGCGAGGAGATAAATAAACAGCACAAGGAATTTAAAGAAATGGGTGAAATATTAAAACAGCTCTGGGGGCGGCACAATCCTGTCTGAGGAGAATATTGTCCAGCGATCAGCTCTCTTCACACTTAATGATAAGGTCTGTTATCAGCTCTTCCCCGCGTCCCTTTGATCTCCTAATTGGAGCTTTAGCGAGCCCTAGATGCTAATAGGTGCGAATTCGGCAGGAGGGAGGGGGCCATGGAAAGAGAGAATGTGTGAATGGGAGTGGCGGAAAAACGCCCGCGTTGGAATGAGGCTCAAATGCATTCTTTCCCCTCAAAATGTTTTGTGAATGAACATAAAGCCAAGTCAGAAGTGTTTGTAGTCTCTTCGGAGAGGAAGAAGACTGAAGGCGCCTTGGTAATTCTTTTTTCATCGAATAAGTCATCAAAGGTTAAATACATCAGTTGCTGAAAATCAAAGGTTGTCCCTTAAAATGGGGGTTTGCGTGCGACAGCGGCTTTTAGCCATCCTTCCAGATCCGAGCATGTTCTTTTTTTTTAACGCCTGCCTTTGTGAAGACTGTTGATTTTATTATCAATAACCAGGATATTCACAGTAATTGAACACTCCAAGTCCAGGAATGCATTCTGGCGCTGCCAGGAATGCAGGGGCTTTTTGTTTGCCTTAATAGGTGGATATTCTTACTAAAAATAAAATAAGCAAGCATAGAACAGCGGAAGCATTTGGATAGGAAAATCTTTTAGCAGAGTTGTTTTAATATTTTAGAGGAAATATTTAACATCCCATGAAATTTACACAATGTTACTGTTTTCTAAAGCAAAATAACTGCACCTGGCCAGGACCATCCCGTTTGTTCTGCGTTGTGAACACCTACACCCCAAGCCTTCTAGAACAGAAGCGCTAACTCGCTGCATTTATTTTATATAGATCGGCGAGTGAAATGCGCGGTGCTGACATTGTTAAGTGATTAGCAGGTTATGAATTTGATGAGAAACAAGAGATGGGTGTGAGAGAAACAGATTGAATGGGATGGATGGAGGGAGTGAGAGAAGAAAACAAACAAAAGAGGGAGAGAGAGAAAAAAAAACTTTGTTTGTGCTGTGACTGAGCTGCCGGAGCGACTAGTGAAAGGACCACATCTTGTAAATGGCGTAAACAAATGTTATTTCTCCAGGACGCCCTTTTGCTCAAATATCGACAGGTTAGACAAACATGAAAGTTGGTGTTTGGAGATATACGGGGTCTGTGCGAGACAGCATTAATACTCACTCTAAACTGCAAATAGATAAAAAAGCTTCGAGTTTAGGATACGCAATAATGCATTGGAGGTTCCCTCAACGTGAACAGAGACCCTCACAATAAAAAGAGAAAGTCAGCCGCCTTCTGTTGTGGCTAGTGGCTAATTTGGACAAAGCACACAGCGTTTCCCTTGCGGGAGCGGGCAGCGGCACCATCTGCTTTGAAGATAATTAAAAACAGATGGCACCGCTGCTCGCTCCCGCAAGGGAAACGCCAAACGTGCACGAGTTGCAATACAAACCAATGCAAAACATGCACGAGTTTAACCAAAAGTCCTGAGCGATTGCTAACGGTCCCCTCCTAAGCAGCGCTTGCGCGCTGCGTAGGCGAGACCTAAAAAACGGATGTGTTCTTGTGTAACTTTACTGCTGCTCAAGTAAAGCGCTCCCAATACCTTTGGTTCGAGTTTGCGCTATATATATTGCTGCAAAAATATAGATATAGTTAATGCAATCTGGACAGAACCCAGTCCCCTGCGCTAGTCTCAGCACTTGCAGAACACTTTGGTCACTAGCGGGGGGCTGACTGGGAGGGTCAGGCTTCTTAGATGTGTCCCCAACTAGCCCTCTCTTGTCACTGGACAGACTTGGGGGAGGAGGGTTTATATCCTATGCCCACTTTACACTATTGCGCCCTTGTGTTGCCTGAGTTTTTCCTCAGCCTTGGTATTCATTTGCTTTATGAGCTTCGCATGGAGTTTCACTTTCACGTGGTGTGCTCCATGGTTCAATACTTCTATGCACATTTTAGACACTTTCATCAATTGCTTCAGTTTAATTGCTTTTGACTTATTCTCCTTTATTAGTCTAGGGTTGGTGAAGGATCTTCTCTTGTTTCTTTGGGCCATTTTATTATGAGTACTTTTACTGATACTCTACGTATTTATTACAACCAAAAATAGATTTCAGTACCCTTATTTATGATGATTATTCCTCCCTTTTCCAGTTTGAAAGATTGACAGTTGCTCCTTATATGTTTTTTCCTGATGATGACCTGCTAATTGACAATGGTCAAAACGTCGTCAATGCCTTCCCTGGCAAAAAAATCAGAGGAAGCATTGAGTGTTCTTTGTTTTTGTGATTCTACAAACCTGTCATTGTATATAATTTTGTTCCTTTTTTGCCACCATTGTTATAGTTTACACTAAAGTTCATCTTTGTTATTGAACATGTGTATGTAATTTTAGGAGCATTTTTTGTATTGTTGTATATTTGTATAAAAATACCTCTTACTAAAGAAAACATATTTTTTTACAAATTTTTGAAGGGTACTGTTTCATAATTTTTTTGATTTTTTTGATTATTGATATGAATCATTTAAAATCACAAATGTTTTCATGTAACTAAGAATCTGAACCACTGTAGCATTTATGTTGTTTATAAGCCCCAGGTTTGGGTTACAGAGGTGCCCTGTTGGTTGTAATCACTTTACACGCGCTACACCCTGGAAGTTAAAACTCAGGAAACATACAGCTGGAAGAGGGGTTGTCTTGCACAAACAGACATGCATACCTTGAATTCTTTAAAAAATAAAATAAAACAACTACTGTTCAAATTCTGTCTTTAATAGTTTCAGGGAGCTAATCCCTCTTGGATTCGACATAGTTCATTTGTAAAGACTCCTCCAATCACTCTTCATATTGGTCTTTTTTTAGGTGTTGCCTAGGCAGTGCATGCGCTGTCTCTTCAAAAATGCTGTACTTAGGATAGGGGCTTCAAAAACGCCCATTTTTTTCATTGGTTTCTCTAACTATCCTTTAGAAATGCTGGCTTTTCATTGGTGAATACACTTAGTAGTACCCATTTTTGGGATTTTGTATCCTCCCACGAGGACTGCCCCTGTTACATTTGTTCCTACTCTTCATGTTAGTTATACTTTGAGAGCACTCTTCTTTGCGTTTGGTTAGTCTGACTCTGCTCATTAAGTGTTCTGTTTATTTGTGCATGAAACTTCGGTCTGCTTGCTGTCCCTTAATCTCCCCGTGCCTCCCCCTCACCTCTCCTACAACACTGCTTGCAGGCCCCTTGCCGTCCCTTAATCATCCTGAGCCTCCCCCTCACCCCTCTCACAACACTGCTGGCAGGCCCCCGTTAACCCCCCCCCCCGCCACTGCTCGTTTTGCTCGTTTTTTTGTTTGTTTAATTTTGGCTTCATTTGCACTGTAGTGCCCTCATTTAATCTCCATTTGTCATCTCTCCCCACAACACTGCTTGCCCGCCCCACCTCCGAGATCTCTGCATTGATTTATTTTGTTCATTACACCTGTTACACAGAATGCCAGGCCTCAAGAAAGAACTAAATCACAGTCACTTTCGACAAATCTGTCGTCCAGAGTGACATCTGTGTGTTTTGTGTGTAAAACCAGTCCAGACTGCAGTGCACATACCGATATTTCCCACGTAGCCATTGCACTGTTTTGCATTTAGATGACTACATTGTCACATTATCTGAACCCATCTTACAATAGAACACCCGGACTTCACAAAGAATATGGATGTTGTAATGTGGAGACTGAAAAGGGGACTTGGACATCGAAAGATATATTTCGTCGGACACTTCTTAATATGTTTTTTATTTTACAGAAAAGTGACCTCCTTGATATTTCTGTCAGAGGCGCGGACCTACGCGAGCCGTGGGGGACGCTACCATCACTGCTCTAGGGCAGCGACCATGCCTCTCACGCTCGACTTCACAAGAAGCTCACAAAAGGCAGGGGACAGGTTTCATTAACACGTCATCGTACTTACATGGATAATTCAGAAACAGATATTTTCATCAAAATGGCTCTGATTTTGATATTTATGGAATATGTGTGCCACCGTGTGCAGCAGTATACTGACCTGGATGTAATCATTTGGATGTGATCTGGAGGTCAAGGACACATGGTAGCAGGTGCAATGACGTGATTACATTCCATTAAAAGAATATATTTGAAAAAACAAACGCACAAATATATTCTTTGATGTTCCTTGCATCCACTACCACGTCTTTGCTGGCACTGCTATATTGGTAAAAAAGGGTGCTGTATCTGATGTGGGCAAAAGAGGTCCCTCGGGATACCTAGTGACAGCCAGTGGTACTGCACCCTTTCCCTGCTTCGTGCACATTAGAACAGTAAATGTCGTTGTACCCACAATAATGTGCTGCATAGTGAAATACATATAAGGTCCCAAAAGCGAGATCGATTGCATTGCAAATGCTTGTTGTATATTGTTCTGCCCTATTTCACGTCTATTGCATGGTCTCCCATCCCTCTAAGATTCCCAAGAATAGGGGTGACAAGCTCCAGCTGAGCTGAAGTAAGCAGATTTTTACTATAGTTTTTTTTGTTAGCACCAACTAGACCTTCACATAACGGGGCTTACAGATCCCCCCGCAGCTAAACACAATTGTCGGCTACGTTGCTGATCCTGATGAGGTAAAATAGGTCTCAGTGGCCCCATGAAGTGTCGGGTCATACCTATCTGGGGTAGGTTGAGCCCCTCAGATGTGCAGAGTACGGTTCCAGGCGGAGCACAACTAACAGAATAATTTTCGCTTTCTCTGCTACCATGGACCTACGTTCTGTAAACTGGAGCAGCAGGTACCCCAGGAATTAGCGTGAGTCAGCAGCCAGTGTCCCGGGTGCTGCAGCACAGGATTGCACTGCTGCCTTAAGACTGCTCCATTATGCTAAGGCGCCTCTCAACAAAGGACATGTGGCTGACTCTTAAATGCATTAGAGCATAAATGAAGGATATGGGGGAGGGCAGCTAGGGAAGCTAGGGAATGGCCCCCACACTTGCATTGCAAATCATTACTTTCCAAATGTGTGTTTTCAATCATTACCACATCAATGAGAATGCGTATATGATAGCTCTCATCTGCTCGAATGAAAAAATATATTTGAAAGACTTACTAACAATAGTAGACAGGGATTTGCGCCACAAAATATGGCCACTTTGAAGTCGGCGTTGAAAAAAGAAATAATTTTATTTCACCTTTCTCTTCCGACTTTTCATGTGTGCTGCACTGTACAGCAAACTACAAAGTAGAAAACGTTTTAAGTTTGTCTAGGCATAGTATTTTGTACTGGAAGGGTATCCTTTCAGTACTAAACCTATGCTAGACTTACATAGACACCCTTGCGCTATGGTGCAAAAGTGTGTGCGGCGCTCGGCAGCCTGACTGTGTGCCGGCGCTAGAGAGAGGGCAGTTGAGTGCCATATTGCTGTAGATATAGCGCTTTCCTCCTCTCTCCCTGTCACGTGGCGCAGCATCTTTTGAGTGCTGCTCTGCGTTGTGTAACAGGAACGTACATCTGGCCCAGTATCTCAAACCTCATCGCTTGGGTAAACTAAACGAGGTTTTCTGAATTACATACTTTACTCATATCGCCTACTGCATGCCATCTTTTTTATTAATAAAGTATAGCTTCTTTTAATTCCTTTCCTGAGATACGTTGATGCTTTCTGTGATTTCATACGATAAGATTTTTGTCTTTGTTTATTGGACAATAACACGTTTTTGTTTGCTCCTTTTTGTCTAACATTGTATTTCGACTGTATCTTCATTCCCTGCCAGTTTTATGCAAAAATGTCCTCCCGACTACAAAGTTGGGCATAGTTTAGCGTTATAACACGAACAAATAAATAAAAGTGCAGATAGGCCTCTAACACATGTGCTTACGTCACGGAGACGTCTAGCCAATCCTTATGAGACCTCATTGGCAATATCACTTTGTCTGTGTAAATTCAGAGATAACCTGAAGGCAGGAAGATCACAACGTGAAGCACATAAGCCAACCTGCTGTGGACACAGCAAGGCACTGTTGGAAGCCGAGTGCAGTGCGTGGCCGGAAAACGTTCAGGCTATTTAGCACCAATTGCCCAGTAGACACTCAGTTGGAGATTAACCTTCCTAGACGCAGTGCGTCAACAATCGGACCCGGAAGTAAACACGTCCATTTTACTTATCCTCACTCATCCAATCAACTCCACTCGAAGGGGCCGTGTCACCGAGCACAGGGACACCACCAGCTGTCAACACTGATATCTGAAGTCAGACTTCCTTCATCTGCCAGTCAGTCCCCTCTGGGCTCAGAGGCAGGAGCTGGTAGTGGAGATATGCTCAGCTCCTGAGAAAAGCCTCGCACAAAACTACTGCTCTCTGAAGTAAGCGATAGTCCAATAGGAAGGAAAATATGTTATTCGAGCTTTAAGAATAAAGCAAAATATGAAAAGATTTAACAATAGCAAAAAAGACGTGGTATAGGCAGATAAAACCCTCCACTTAATTCACTTTTTGGGGTGACCTTTGACGTAAATAATTACATTTCGTTTGAATACACCAATTCCTAAAACTTCATGCATCAGAGAAAATGGCTTTGTTCTGGGTGCCTGGGCACTAGAACAACGTAACTGCTGATAGGGATTTGAGTAAAAGAGCAATATTTAATAAACGCTGCACTGCTGAAAAAATGCACCACATTTGAATGCTACCCAACCACCCTGAGGCACGTCTTGGGTCTTTCTGCTAGCACCCATCACTCACCTCCCATGAACCACCTGCCTGGCCCAGGGCCAGAGACATCCACCCGAAGTGGAGGCTTCCGTGTATTGAGGGAAGGACAGCAGAGATCTGGTACACATACAGCTCGGTACCACTTTTGGACTTTTTTAATAAGAAATGTAGCAAAGACATTTTCTGCTACTTTATATTACGGACACATTGCTGAATCAGATAAAATGGAAACATTGAAAAAACTATTTGTGGAATAATTGCTAAAAATACATGGCCCCCCTTTCACCAATAAACCCCTTCATGTGTGTTAGTAACCAAAAAGCCTGATCCCTGAACAACCTTTGAAAAAATAAATAATAATTGATGCTACTTTTGTAATATGAAAAGACCCTCTGCTTTAGGGTCCCCTGCCCAAGGTGGCATTTACCCCGTAACCTCACACTCGGCACGTCAGAAACGTTTGTGGACCCTGGGTCAAAAACATTATGCGGAGCCCACATATTACAAGGACTATGTTGGACCCCCAAACTTCTTGGTTTCACCCTCCTGTTTTCTGAACCAGTTTTTGTCAGCTCTTAGGCCTCTGTGCAGTAACCAGTGCTAAAGTGCTTGTGCTCTCTCCTCTAAACTTGGTAGAATTGGCTAACACCCAATTAGAATATTTAATTAACTTGTAAGTCCCTAGTAAAGTGGCACTACATGTGCCCAAGGCCTGTAAATTAAATGCTACTAGCAGGCCTGCAGCACTTATTGTGCCACCCACTTAAGTAACCCTTTAAACATGTCTCAGGCCTGCCGTTGAAGTCTGTGTACAGTTTTACACTGTCATTTCGACTTGCCAAGCCCAAACCTTGCTTTTTAATACATATAGGTCACCTCTAGGGTAGGCCCTAAACAGCCCACAGGGCAGGGTGCAATATATTTAAAGAGTTGGAGATGTACTCTTAAGTTTTCATGTTCTGATAATCTCCTACATTTGTCTTCACTATTGCAAGATGTGACACAATTTCAGAGTAAGAGTTGGATTGAAAAGACTTTCTGAAGCTGGTTTGACATTAAAACAAGAAAAATGCAAGTTTACAGTTTGCGAAGTAAATTATCTAGGTCACTTAGGCCCCATTTACGAGTCTGACGGTCCACGGACCAGTAGACTTCTGGGAGCGCGGTGGTGGCGGTCTCCCGACCTCCCTATTATGACTAGGGCAGTGAGACTGCCACAGTCCCGCTGCATCCGTCAGGGAACCGCCATTCCCTTGCAGTGTTGCAGCGGTCAGGAGGCCATAATATGCGGTCCCGCCAAGCATATTATGAGTTTCCTCTCCATCGGCGGTGTCATGGAGGTTCCTCCTCCATAAACACTGTGGTGGAGAGGAAACAAAGGGGGACCTGCAGGGCCCCCTGTGCCTCCTCCGCATGGGGATGCACACAGGGGGGCACAACATGTGCCCCCCTGTGTGCATGCGCCCCAGTTCCTGCACGGCATGGACTTTTCAGTCCATGCAGAAATTGTTTTTGGCGTTCCCATTGCAGTGCCCATTTTCTGAGGCACCGCCGTGGGAATGCCAATAACTAGCCCGCCAGACAAGAGGAAACTCCTCATCTGGCCGCACCACCAAAGTCGGAATCCAGCCCTTAATCTCTGCAAAAGGAGTGGTACCTAAAAAGGAGTTGGTGGACACAATTTTAGGACTAACAGAACCATCATTGAAAGAATAGGTTACCTCATTTTTTTGCGTGGTAGAGTCCTATGACAATTTCATAAAAAATGTAGCGGATAAATGTTACAGTTGAGAAGTCTTCTTGGGAAAAATAAAGAGTTTGTGTGGAGTCCTGAGTGCCAACAAGAATTTGTCAACTTGAAAGAAGAGCTAAAAAATGTACCTAATTTTCAAGCATTTATTCCAGGAGAGGAACCCATTATTATTACTGATGTGAGTTCCACAGGACTGGGTGCTATTTTGAAGCAGAAAAGGAATGGGAAGGAGTGTTTGATTGTTTGTACCTCAAGGTGTTTACCTGGTGCTGAAATGAATTATTCTATAGTCAAGAGGGAGGCCTTGGCAATTTTTTGGTCTTTGAACAAATTTCGTAATTTATATGGGGGACGAAATTTGAGGTATGTATGGACCATAAACCGTTGAAATAAATTTTTCAGAACAAAATGATTAGATTTTACATCATCTAGAATCAGGCAGTGGGTTGTTGGGTTACAGTATTTTGAATTTGAGGTAGAGTATGTGCCTGAAATCAAGAATTTATCTGCAGATTGTTTATCGAGGTTGGTGTGTGAGGAAGATCATGAACAGCAGGTAGAAGACTGTTTGGAGGAGGATAACAATGAGTGCGAGGTAATGTTAGATGTCTTGATGGAGGATGATTGGAAGACTGAATTGAAGAAAGATAATGAGTTGACTGAAAATAAAACAAGCAATTCAGTCTGGTCATTTGAGGGCATTGTCCAAATCCTGGTTTGCCATGAAAGATGAGTTAACAGTTGGCTATTGAGGGGAGTAAAGTTGATTTCTTCCTCCAAGCTAAGAAACAGATTAATATCAGAGGCACTTCAGGGGCATTTAGGGATTGTCAATACTAAAGAAAGATTGAGGGCAAATATTTGGTGGCCAGGGATAGATTTGTGTATTGAACATGAAGTAAGAGATTATGTAGATTTGAAGTGCAGTGACAAAGTCTTGATGCATTTCAGATGCCGATGGTGTGTCACAAATTTCAAGATCATCCTTGGCAGGAGGTTGCCGTTAACATTGTAGGCCCATTGAGAGGTGAAAAAAGCACACCTTATTTATTGGTACTGATGGACGTATACTCCAGATTGGTAGAAGTCACTTTTGTGCAATAGGTAACATAATTTAGTGTCATCAAGTTCCTGAAGGAGATATTTAAGAGAGAAAGCTTTCCTGTGTCACTTGTTTCGGATAATGGACCACAGTTTTGCGCAAAAAGTATAGATGAGTTTTTAAGATCTTGTGGAATTTTCCTTAAAAGATGTTCTATATACCATCCAGAAACTAATGTAGCTGTGGAAAGGATTAACAAAGTGATTAAAGAAAGCATACAATTTTTCTAGCGTAAATTCGTTAAATTGGAAAGACAAGTTATAGAAAAGTATAACACTATGACACCATTTACTTCCACAGGAAAGTCTCCATTTGAATTGTTTAAGAGTGGAACTCCCAACACTGTCTTATGATTTGGTTGGATGAATTGGGACAAAGGTGTAATATATAATGAAACAGGTGAATGGAGAGAACGAGAGGTACATTTGCAGAAGAAGAGGAAAGAGTACTTTGATTAAAAAAAACATGTAAAAAATATTGAGGTCAAAGTAGAAGACTGAGGGGCCGATTCCGATTCAGGCCGGAAATCTCCCCGACCGAGCCGGACCCGGAGAGATTCCCGACCGAATCGGACTCTAGCAGCCCGACCGAACGAGTACGATGCGCACGTATGCCATCGGACTCGATTCGGTCGGACTCCCATTGAAGTCAATGGGAGCCAGTCGTATGACGCGTACACGGGCTCCCATTGACTCAATGGGCATGACGCGAACAAGGGCGCCCCCTACAGCGTGTTCGTGTCGATGCGGGTCGCGCCGTACATGCACGTGTAGGGGGACCCATGGGTCCCCCTGTGTGCGACTCGCGTGCCTACGCTTCCAGGGGGGTCCGACACGGACCCCCAAAGTGTGGCTCCGACAGCTCCTTGGAGCCGGACTGCGCGAGTCGGTCGGAGCAGTCGAGATGCGCATCGTACTTACCCGGCCGGGGAACGTCTCCATTGCGCGGTGCGAGTCGTCCCCGTGCGAGTCGGTCGGAGCGGTTGGGTCCTGCAAACGAGTCGGTCGGAGATTTCGCGAGCGCACGCATCGTACTCGCTCGCCCGGACGCACGTACGATTCGGTCGGGAAATAGGGCTCCGAATCGGATCCGGTAAAGCCGAATCCGATTCGGAGCCCTACCGGCCGAGATCGGAAACGGCCCCTGAGTAAGAATAAGAGCACCGGTGGGATGTATGTCTTGGTCAAAGTTTACTGAGCCAACCAGAGTGTTTAAGTGTTTCAACAATGTTGTCAAAACAGAAGATGGAAGCATGTGGAATAAAAGTTGTGTAATTGTGTTAAAATGTAAAGTTGTTGCTAATAAAGAAAATGTTGTGGAAGATATTAAAATAGTTCAAGAATGGAGATTCAGGGGGCGTGGCTTGGACGTCAGAGGGAATGGCTGCCTAGCTCCGCCGCTCGGCAACCCGAAGGGTGACTAAGCCGCAAATCGGACCTTCTGGACGGATAGAATCGGCAACTTACACGGGGATCGCCTCTGCGAAACACCGGAGACCACAGGGTGACCAACCTCACCCGCCTGGCAAATCGGGAAATAATGATTTGAACTCTGCAATGAGAGAAGCGTGCGACCGACAAGGAAAACAAAATGGCGCCGAGAGGCAGTGGAAATTAAAATCCGAGTCGACCAGCACTCCATCTTCCTGTCACAGTGCCTACAATCTCTGATGACATGCAGTAGCGCACCTCGCCGCCAAACAACGACTAATTCTAGCCGGTAAGAGCGATCTGCGCAATCCCGACAGTTTCACGGGGGAGCCTCCTTGAGTCTTGCCTGACCCTATCATGGCCGCCAACATCAACACTCCGAGTTTGTGGCTTGTACCGATCACAGTGCCTACAATCCCTGTTGATATGCAGTAGCGCGCCTCGCTGCCAAACAACGACTAGTTACAGCCGGTAAGAGCGATCTGCGCAATCCCAACAGTTTCATGAGGGAGCCTCATTGCGTCTTGCCTGACCCTATCATGGCCGCCAATATCACGAGTCTGTAACTCATACTGACCAGCGCTTCGCTTTACCGACACAATACCCACAAATATTGATGCTTGCGCGAAGGTGCGCTACCTCACCGATACCTGACCTTAGCTGGAAAAAACGACATAAGCAATCCCAGCTGCTACACGTGGGTGCCTCTTCACATCGGGACTCACCGCATCATGGCTGCCAATGTCTCTGCCTAATTTAGCAACCCTCAACCTACAAGCCTGCCATCACAATATTTGAATCCTGTTTTACCAACAGAGGGTGTCTCCGGTTACAGCGCCTGAGCTACCTGTCTGTGCAATCCAAGAGTATACCCTTCGCGGACCGTCTACCTACTACATGTAATCAGTAACATGTAATCAATAACACAGAGCTGCCAGACCGACCATAGGCCCGCTCGCCCTACCTCCCTGCTGCGCAGGCTCCTGGATTCGCGATTTCTCCTCGTGGGGGATTAGGGATAGGGTGCTAATTTAGTCTCTGAAGTAGCTCACCACAGGCAAACTGAATACCGAGTTCTCATCCAGGTTCGACCAGGTACACAGAGACGCTCTATATTAATAAAAGACAACCGGTCATAACCCAACGCATAACGTCGTGACAACTATATCGCGAGCTACACCAATGAAAATAAGTAACGCCAATCAACATAAAAAACAAAGAAGGAGCGATCATCCTTGGGGAAATCTGCGTGCAGCGAAATGGCAGAGTAAAAAAACAGAAACAGTAAAAAAGTGAGGCCAGAACCAACCACCTCAGATTCGCCTATCAAGGCTAAACCGGACATACACAGCACAATGGACATGATACTAAAAAAATTAGCGGATGTCCACGACTTAGCAAAGTCTACAAAACAAAACACAGATGCCATGCAGCTGGAACTCACGGCAATAAGAGCAGACATGAACACGATGAACGTCCGAATAGGAGGTGCGGAACAAAGAATAAGTGTGATAGAAGATGTCACTACTCAAGCCTGCAAAGAACTTGTGCACCTTCATAAAGTCACTGACACTCTAAAGAAACAGAACGCAGAACTGGAAGGCAGAAATAGGAGAGGAAACATACGATTTTTTGGTATTCCGGAAAAGTCAGAGGAGGACGCGGGATCGTGCGTGGCCTTCCTGGAGTCATGGATTCCCATGGTAACGGGGATAAAATTCCATCCTGGCTTGGAGCTAGATAGAGCTCATAGAATACCCACCTTTGCCAATCCGCATAGAACTGGCACTAGACCAATGATCTGCAAACCGCTCCGCTTCCAGCACACAGAAGCCATTCTCACATTTGCCAGGAAATCACACCAAGTTACTTGGGAGGGCAGGAAGATTACCTTTACGCAGGACTACTCCAAAGACACCGTCGACATACGGAAAGGGTTCCTCCAACTACGTGATAGACTGAGAGAGAGGAAAATTCTTTTCTCGTTCATTGGACCCTCGAGATTTAGAATTATGGAGAATGGCAGAACACATATTTTCACAGATCCTCAGGAACTAGCGAAACACCTAGAGGGTGTCCCTCCTCAAGCGATGGACTCTGCTTCAGGCCCTTCCAACAAAAGAAAGACTTGATATCCTTTTTATCCTAGCTTGGGTGTTTGATCTTCAGCTGTGCTCGATATACGTCACATAAGTCGACAAGTTTTGTATTTCTTCTCTTTATATCTTAATGTACTGTCACCATGTTATGACGTGACCACACCTATCAGTAAGGCCAAATGTGAGGTGTCTTATTGAGACCATTTGATTCAACACATTGCTGAAGTCATAATGTTTATGCCATTTAAGGCCTTTTAGTAATAGCCCTGTTAGAAATGGTTTTTGCAGATGGGATAACCTATGCTTTTCTTGGGCGAGCTCTTCGGGCAGAATGGTTGTGCCGTATTTGTTCTTCTAGTATCTAATGTTCAATTCTCCCTTCTGGTCTGCCGACGGTCGGTTCTGCCGTCGCAGCCCCTTCACATGATTTACTTGAGGGAGGGAGGGAGGGGAGGGATGGAAGTAGGGAGGGGGTGGGGAGTAGGGGTAGAATCCAAAATGGTTGTTCTAACTTTGCTTATTTTGTTTATATGTTCAATGTCTTGTTCATTTTATTATGGTACACTAGGCACACATCATGACATAGGTTTGCTTACAATAAGTTCACTCTCAAATATCGGAGCAAGTAGATATCTTCCGGCACTAACTCTCCGTCACCATTCACATATACTAACTAGTAACGCTGCTGTAAAATCGTATCTACACCATAGCTCCACCCAACACTACCACGATTTGTGAGCCCATAAGATGGCTCAGAACAAAACACTCACAAACGTTCTTAACATCATATCATTAAATGTCAAGGGCCTGAACCACCCGATGAAACGCAGGAAAGTTTTCGATTACTTGGCGAAAACTAAAGGAGATATTATTCTTCTTCAAGAAACAAAATTATCCAGTGAGGACGTAAGCTTCATCAAACATAATTGGATTTCTAACTCTGCCTGCTCACCGGCGATCAACAAAAAAAAAGGAGTTATTACTCTTATTGCCAAAAAATCAAACATTTCACTCATATCTCATACACAAGATGACGAGGGGAGACTGCTAATCACACACCTACAGAGAGGAGAGGACCTCATTCATGTGGTCAACATTTATGGCCCAAATTCCGAAGAGCCCCAATTTTGGGAAAAGGTCTCGGATGCAATTGAAGGTTTACCCCAAGACGATCTTCTCGTGGTGGGTGGGGACTTTAATATGCCACTTGACCCCCTCCTAGATAGACAATCAAAATGCAAATATCACCCGTCCCGATCACACGATATAATACATAGAATATGTTCCAGATTCAGCCTGATAGACACTTGGCGCCTCCAACACCCTGATACAAGAGATTACACTTTTTATTCAGGCCCACATAACTCCTATTCTAGAATAGATTACATCCTAGTATCCTCCACCTTTACCCACTTTTTAGATCAAACAGACATAGCCCCTATTCTTATATCGGACCACTCATGTATTCACGCCAAACTTACAGGCACTCACCCCACTTCACCCACGAAAAGATGGCGCTTTAATGACGATATCCTACTGGACCCGGTAAACAAATTGAAAATTGACAATGCAATTAAAGAATATATAGAGTCGAATGATCTCCCAGAGATCCCCACTTCTACCTTCTGGGATGCTCTTAAAGCCACCATTAGGGGAGTTATTATTGGTATTAAAGCCCAGATCAACAAAAAATCTAATTTAGAACTTAAAAACCTGGAAAGCCAAATTAAAATCCTGGAAAAAAACACTCAGATAGGGTGGAAGATCAGTTAGTCCTTAACATGCTGACTAAAAAGAAATACGAATATAACACCATTGTAAGCAAAAGAGCTGGTGTTTGGATCAACAAATTTAAGGCGCTCAAACTCTGTGAAGGCAACAAGGCGGGGAAGTTATTGGCCTCTTACCTCAAGCATAAACAGGGACAGTTCACCATTTCCTCAATTAAAGATGCCAAGAACATTACCCAAACCAAACATAACGAAATTCTGGATGCCTTCCATAAGTTCTACAAAGACCTCTACGAAAACAAATTAACAACTAATTCAGTAGCCTGCGAACAATACTTGCAGTCACTGGATCTCCCGAAACTCTCAAACAGAGACAAATTGAAGTTGCGGGAACCAATTTCAGAATTAGAAATATCATCGGCTATTAAGTCACTTAAATCTAACAAAGCTCCGAGGCCAGACGGCTTTTCCGCCTCCTTTTATAAAGAATTCCTCACTTCACTTCAACCGACCCTAACTAGGCTTTTCAACTCTATAGCCAATGAAGGGAGCATAACTAATTCAATGACGGAAGCTAACATCATTGTCATCCCCAAGGAGGGCAAAGACTCGCTCCTACCCAAGAACTATAGGCCAATCTCGTTAATAAATGTAGACTGCAAGATATACGCCAAAATCTTGGCCAACAGACTGAACAAGCCTCTCCCCAACTTAATCAGCAGTTCACAGTTGGGATTCCTCAAACATCGTATGTCCAATGACAATACTAGACTCCTGTGTCACATCCTAGAGAAAGCCAAAAGTGTTCCTGCCCCCCTAGTCGCTATCACACTAGACGCGGAAAAGGCGTTCGATAGAGTGTCATGGCAGTTCCTAAAACAATGTATGCAAGCATTCAATCTAGGTGAATCATTCACTACCATGGTTATGGCCTTATACTCTAACCCGACTGCCCGGATCGTCATTAATGGTTCCCTATCGGAGTCTTTCCATCTAGAACAAGGAACTAGACAAGGCTGCCCCCTCTCACCGGCTCTCTTCCTACTAGCACTAGAACCATTGATCCAAGATATTAAGCGTAATGAGGAAATTACCGGGGTTCTCTTTGGTGACATGCGAGTAAAATTAGTCGCATATGCGGATGACATCCTGATTGTCACAGAAAACCCGAAAGAATCCATTAACGCCCTGATGGATACTATAGACTTAATCGCGACAAATCTGAGGTCAAACCCCTTAATGTCCATGGTACGCGTAAACTATTAGGCAACTCGGGCCTTACATGGCAACCAAACCATATTAAATACCTGGGGATTGAATTCTGCACCAACACACTTGAGACACTCCAACATAACGAAACTAAAACACTGGAAAAGATCAAAACATTATTAGATGCTTGGTCACCCAGATTCATAACTTGGTGGGGTACAATCGAGACCATAAAAATGATGGTATCCCCTTTGGTGAACTACCTGATAACAATGCTGCCCCTCATCTTATCAGAAGACTTTCATCACAAACTGAACAATGTACTCTCGGACTTCCTATGGAAAGGAAAGAAGGCCAGAATCAGTATGAAAAAACTCAGGCTTCCCAAAGAACTAGGTGGAGTTAATCTAGCTGACTTTAAACTGTTCCAGTCGGCTTTCCTAGCAAAACAAGGCTCATACTGGCTGACACCCCTGGCAGGATATACCCCTGTATGGCTAGATATGGAGAAATCTCTCCTCCATGACCTTCCTCCGGCGACCCTCCTCACCACAAATCTTAACCGAATTACATGTTCAAAAGCCATCTTCAAAAACACAAAATCCTCCCTCTTGAAAATCGATAAACTACTAGAAATCAGCGTCAGGAAATCCAGTTTAGAATCGATTTGGAATAATAGTAAAATTTTATATAAGGGACGCTCCTTATATAATGATACATGGATTAGTAAAGGCATATACTTTCCCCACCAACTGTGTGCGGGCACACAACCTCTGTCCTTTAAGGACCTGCAGACCACATATCAACTTGAGCCAATAGAATTCTACAGCTTCTTGAAGATAAAAGCTGCCCTAGCTAAAGCAAAACTCTCAAACCTATTACCATCTCTTCCGCAATATCTTTCCAAATTAAACGCCTTGGGCCACCAGGTCTCCCGAGTATATAAATTGTTGAGCCCCCAACAGTCTGCTCTTAACGAGAAAGTCACATCTTTTTGGCAGTCAACCTCCACCACCCCGATCTCAGACCTAGATTGGTCCTGGACATGGAACTCAGTAGTTAAAAATAAAATCAGTCTGGTATTATCCCAAACAAAGTTCTGGCTCCTACATAAGGCATATTGGACACCAGCCCGATTACACAAACACAGACTCCGTGACGACGATACCTGCTGGAACTGCAATGGTGCAGTAGGAGATTTAGAACACTTACTAATTCGTTGCCCATGTGTGACGTCCTACTGGGATAGGGTCCTTGATTTCATATCTAAACTCTTCCGTTTTGATACAAGCAGGGATCTCCCGACCCTTCTGTTCGCCCCTCTTAGAGCAGACTCCTTGTGCGAAAATGATAAGGCTCTCCTTGACCTACTCATCACAGCAGCAATGAAGATAATTCTTAATAACTGGAAAGACACTCGCAAATCGTCCTTTAAATGCTGGCTAAATTGGGTCACTAATCTGCGAGGAGCTGATAACATAGCGCTCCACAACTCTCCGTGGAGAACCCCGGTTAGGTACATGTGGGAATCCCTTGATATCTTTTTTGAATCACATAAACCGCCGTGAAATATTTCACAAACTACCCCATGGTCTTACATAGTACCGAACGGTGACCCTCTGTGACCGGCACATATACCCTGAACTCTAGAGGGGCGCGTATTAAGGTTTCTTAACCCCTATTCACAGCCTGTGGCTCATATTGTGTGATATTAGTGCTCTTTCATTAGCTTAAAACCCCCGCAAACACTAGATATCTACTGAACGCAATAACCTTCTATGATATATGCTTTTGATATATTCCAAGTGCCATTTATATATTACATATGGTATTGACCGACATATTGCGGGACAGCCTATTCATCCTTTTAGGTTATTTATTGTATTGTACTGTATTGTATTGTATTGTATTTTCTTTTGCTTATTGCATTGCGTCTTATGTATATGTATCATATACTGTTTGAACAACCAATAAAAATTCATTGAACTTAAAAAAAAAAAGAATGGAGATTCATTCAGGGTAAGAATATTCTCTCTGAGGAGAGGGCTGTAATGAGTAGAAAAAGTACTGGCAAATGTCAACACCCGACGTAGCTCAGAGATTAAGTTAGATGAATTTAACTTTTGAAGAAATGTCAATTTATGATATTGTTATTTCATGCATGTCGGCAAGCATGTAATTTCTTTTATATTTGTATTTTCTGTATATTTGTAAACATTTCATTTATCTGTGTACAATTGGAGTATAGCATGTTATGTATAGTTCTTTTCTATGTATTGTTAAAGGAGGGAGAAGTGTGTTATCTAGTTTGGGTATCTGGCTGTGAGGTCAGGTAGCTGTGAGGTCTTATATAACAGAATGTACAACGTAGTTAATGAGTCTTGGTGGCAGTTTCTGCTGGCTCTGAATAGATGACGTGCTTACAATAAATGCTCATATTCTACTTACCTGAATCCTGTATATTGGCATCATTTTCAACCTTGTTACTCAAGGCCTACCTCTTCCATAGGATAACATTGGAGCTACCTTATTACATTTAATAAGCTGTAACTTCCAAATGGCAACAGGTAAACAGTTCATGTTTGGTGTCTTTGGAATTGTAATAACGTTAGTCCGGAGCCAGGGCAGGGGAGGCAGAAAACCTGTACACTTCAAAGGGAAACCTCTAAAAGCTTCTCCCACTTCAAGGAGGCACCAGGAAGAAATATTGGCCTCAGACATCAACTCTTAAGTTCACTTCTTGACCTGTGGAAGACTCTGCCTGAAAGAAGGACTGCTGGGGTGCTTAAAGGACTGCCACATTGCTGCCTGAAGGACTGCTGCCTGCTGTGCTGACCTGCTGTCTGCTTCCCTCTTCCCTGGGCGAGTAGGACTGGACCTGCAACCTGAACCTGAACCCAGGACCACCAGAGGGACTCTAAGGGCTAGATTCTTGTAACCAGCACCTGGACTCTTCAACTGTGAGTCCTACCCTGCCAAGTTGTACCAACCCATTCCTGGATCTTTGGACGTGGACCTCAAAGTGCTCTGGCAGCCCATCTGTGGATCCGGTAGAACCAACGCATCACCTCTGCTGCGTGGTGCTAGCCCAAACAGACCCAATGCTGATCCTCTGTTGCGATGATTCTTCCAGTGCAAGGATTCCGCATCTACCTTGCAGCCCACAACTGCATCAGAACTGCCACTGCGTGACGCATCCCCAACGCAGGCCATGACATCGCAAACCTCTCGTCGACGGCAGCCTTGCGACATTGCAGGACTATGCACTGAAAGCCCTGCTGTCTCTTCAGAACCAGCCAGTATGCAACACATTCTCGACGCAGGACTTTGCATCGCACACTCCCTTCAATGACGGCCTCTTCAGTGACGATGCAGGACCCCACATCGCAGCTTCCCAGCCCCTTTGAACTGGTGCATCACCTCGGCTACGCAATGCATCCTCTAAGTGGGGCTCTGCAACTCTCCACAACCAGGATTTAAGGTACTCTTGGTCAACGGGCCTAACTGGTTTCCTGTAGCTGGCCCACGCTCCATTGCGGTTGGTCTGAGCTTGTGGCTTTGCCTCAGTCTAGCTTGACCAGATATCCACAGTTGGCGCTCTGTGCTTTTTGGAGCTATTTTCACTCAAATCTTTAAAATTCGATAGCTCCGGTTGATTGAATGTTTGTTGTGGTAGTCTTGTTTTATTTTTTTAAATCTACTGTATTTTTCCTATCTGGCAAGGTATCTTTTTGTGGAGTGTTATCACTGTGTTACTGTTTGAAGTATTGCCCAGGTACTTTACACAATGCCTCTGAGTTAAGCCTGACTGCTCAGTGCCAATCTACCAGAGGGTTGAGCACAGGTTAATTTAGGGTTTGCTTGTGACTTCACCCCAACAAGGATTGTGGTTCCTGATTGAGTAGAGTTTCACCTCCCTCAACCAGTTACCCAACTTCTTACAGATCAGTTTCTAAGTTTTGTAGAATGCCATTAGAAAAAGAGAAAACACACAGCTCCAGTAGTTGGTGGTGTGGCACCACACCATGTTTGCTGCAATGAATAACAGGGCAAAAGACTTAAATCAAAATTTCTGAATAGATTTTGCAGCACAAGTGGAGGGTCCTAAAAAAACACAGGGCATGAGCATCAATAATATGTTCTCTGACAACTCCCTTCTCAGGCCTTACGGAGAAGACATCGCAACGTCCCTGCTCCCTCCCCAATGTCCGCCTCCAGCATTTAGGCCCACCGTGGATTTTTCTCTGGAGTGTAGGCCTTTTCTTTAACACCTCTCACCTACTGGCTCAAGTGATGGGAAGGGAGATTATATTTGTTCATGAATGTGCTCGGACTAGGAATCTTAGATACTCTCCAAGAATGTATGCTTATGCCCTCATCATAGGAATTTGAGCTGCACTCAGGTAATGTTCTTAAGGTAACAATAGCTGAGTGATTGAGCACCTGTTTAATAAATCCACCGCGCTCAAATGTAGGTTAATTTATTAAAAATGTACATTTATTTTAAACATTGTTTTAAATTTTTGTAGATTTATAGGAAATTATGTTATGTTTTATAATTATAAATATATTTGTAAAGATATTGGGACAGATTCACAAGTCCCTTGCAGCACTTTTGTGCCGCCTTTGCAATACTTTTGTGACACAGCGGTGGTGTAAACAATGCGGCCAATTTACAATGTGATGCATCTAGGGGGATGCGTCCCGTTGTAAAGCCCTGCGTCACATTATACCTGCATCAGGTATAATGTATGCAGGGTGGGCGTGCCCACGCAGGAAAGCCTCGTAAAAGTGATGCAGTGAAATCTACAAGATTTCACTGCGCCACCTCTAGGACGCCACTGCTTCAATACGTGATGCAGTACAATAAGTATAGGCCTCAACATGCATTGCCGGAGTTGCGTCGTGACTTTTGGGCCAACAGATGCTTTAGAATTTCTGACGCATTTGTCACTCCTTGCTCCATGATGTGCCGTATTGTAAATATGGCGCATCCATGGTGGCGCAAGGGTATCGCAGGCTGGCGCAGGGAAACTGACGCATCGCTACAGTTGCATCAGTTTCTTGTAAATCTGCCCCATTGTATTTTATTTTTACTTTCAATGCTTATACAATTATTTTACATGTTTTAATCAATCTATATTTTATAAATTTTATATTTAAATGTACAAAATTGATATTATTTATAATTTAAAATACACATTTTAAACACATAACAAAATACATTCATTTTAATTATATAAATATATATTTTAAAAACTGTTACAACATATTAAAATTAAAAATTAATTTTCATTTAATACGCTTAATATTATCAATATTGTTTAATTATATTTTGTTATTTGTTGTGTGTTAATTTTAAAACCCAATATTATTCCAATCTATATTTTTGCATTATTTATTTTTTATCTTTAGAAAAAATTGTAAATTAATATTTTGGAATTATCGTTTTTTTGTTTGAATTAAAAGTACAGGGTTTACAATATTTTGATAATAAACATTTTGACCTCAATATTTTGGTTGGTTGATATTGTTGTGGTCGATATCAGGTTTTCCATCCACTGGACTAATAGCGAAGAGCCTCAAAGCAACAGCAAGTACAGCACTCTACATCAGTAGCCATGAGCACCAAGAACACTTTTAGAAGCCTCGAGCCCTGCTGTCTCCAGCCTACACTAGTCTACCTTGGCCCGCCCCATTAACATGCTCTCATAGTAATCTAGGAACTTTGGCCACAGATATGACCACTCTTGCTCCTTTGAAGGATTTTTAACATTTATTCAAGTCATATGGTCCTACAAACTACAAGGACATGATGACTGTAACATTTGATTGGGAATGTTCTACAGACTGTACAGTCTATACTGATCTGGACAAACGGACCACTTTGCTACATTACTTCTCACTTCACAGGTCAAAAATTCCCATTGTTAGAAGTCGACTTCATCTACTTTTTCTTGAATACAAACTAAGCAATGTTACTTCTTGTTCAGACGAACTTCTGGGTTTTCTCTAGGAAATCAGATTATCACATTTATTTAAGACTGGTCAGTTCACATATCTCCACTAAACTGGAACGGTCCCCTGAGTAGGCTAGGAAAAAATGCGCCCACTTGCAATATGAGGTTTCTTTAGTTTGAATTCCCATGGTAGAAACCCCAAGGATTGCACACTAAACTATATTCCAACACATATAAGTGCTTGCTTGCACAAGGTTAATACGAATTTTGCTGCTGTCAAATGTATTTTAAAAGTTGGCTCCTGATAAAACATGAAATAATACCAAAGGCTATGCTAGTGTACACTATATTTCTCTGTATTGTATTTTATAGCCCCCCTCATAGACGTTGTCAGATCCCACGGGCTCAACATAATCTCCTACACAAACGACGCTCACCGAGTAAACGCCAAACACCAAAACCAACTTCCGCAACACCATGAACAATGTAGCCAAATGGATGAGAGACAACTGCCTCAAACTCAACTTCGTCAAACAGAAGTACAGATTTTCGGGAAGAACACCTCTGTATGGGTCCTAAGCTGGTGATGAGCAGAACTCGGACCAACACTGACCGACCACGCAACCTTGAGATCAACCTCGACAGGCAACTGACCATGAAATGACAAGTCAAAGCAATCACCTCCTCCTACTTCCACACCCTTTGCATGCTCTGCAGAATCTTCAGATGGATCCCAATCAACACCAGAAAGACCGTCACGCAGGCCCTCGTCACCAGCCGCCTCGACTACGACAATACTCTCTACGCCGGAATCTCCACCCAGCTCCTCAGAAGACTCCAGACTCCACAGCCAGACTCATCCTGGACCTTCCCAAATGGACATACAACTATCCATTAATAAAAAGTTAGATGATATGTATAATTTTGTTCTGCATCCAGAACAATCTTCCTGTGACATTAATAATTTCAATGATAGACTGTTGTAGTGGGCAGGTTTCCTAATAGCATATACCATTCCTCTCTTAAGAGATAGGACTTCAAAACAAACATAAATATAGTCCATATCTCATATACAGTTGTATTCTGCATGTGTGCATGCTTTTCAGGTTTCAGTCATTCTAAAATTGCTTTTATTAAACCATTTCACATCATCACTACTCTCCTTTGCACCTCTGGAGCTCTCCCCCTCTTTGTGGGAGAGCTGCCCATCCAGCACAAATAAATTGTAAATGTTTCTCATTACAATATTTTGGTACTGGAAACAAAGCAAATTAGCACCTTACTGACAACCAAATTTCTTAGACTTCTGAATTTGCATATCTTGGAATGCATTTTGTTGCACAAGAAAGAGCATTACCTGAAATCCAAGAGTGCGTTTACATCTTCTCTACGAAGAATTAAGTGTTTTATAGTGGGTTTGGTGGGTGTGCATCACCTACAGTCATACTGATGTACAATTTGAAATCTCTTGATACTGTAGTGTGATTAGGTGCCTTACCCTGGCCGGTACATCATGTTCATAATTTGGGCTTCATCGTTGACGAACATCTATCGATGAAACAACAAGTCATCAAGGTGTCCACTACCTGCTTTACTATCCTAAAATGGTTGAAGAAAATGTTGTGGATGATTACCCTCTCTGCTCAGAAAACAGTTGTCCATGCCCTAGTTACCGCCAGGCTAGACCATGGCAACGTTCTTTATCTGGGCTCTAATAAAGCAACCATTCAGAGAATTCAAGTGGTGCAGAATGCAGCTGCTAGACTACTGTGTCATGTTCCTAAGTCTTCCTCGGTTTCAGGTTTCCTTCGCGATCTAAATTGGTTGACTTTGGGATACAGAGTCAAATTTAAAGCCCTGTGCTATATGTTTAAAATCAAAACTGGAGTGGGCCGGAAATATTTGCGAGAGTTAGTTCAGCGCTATCAACCCCAGTGCCTTTTGCGCTCTGCCCAGCAGACTAGGTTTATTGTTCCAAAAATCAAACTTTCTCACATGCTTGGTCGATCCTTTGCTTATTTAGGACCATCCCAGTGGAACTCCCTACCTGTCCCATTAGGCAATGAAACCGTGTATGGTGTTTTCCGCAAACGTTTGTAGACTTGGTTTTTCAATCTCTAATTTCCTCCATTAGTAGCTACTCATTTCCCTACCATGACGACGCCGGGAAACCCCTCGGGGTAGCTGTGCACCCTACAAATTCAATTTAATTTAATAATAATAAGATGTTTGAAGCCAGCAGAAAATAATTTAGTAAATTCTCTGCTTAGCTCACCCCTTTTGATCACAAGCCTATCTCATCATGGTGAATTGTCCGTACATGGTATAGTCTATCATTCACATTTACATCCTTTTTCTTTTTGGATCAGGTTGCTGTCTGTTTTTGATGGTTTAGGTGTCAGGAACTTTGCCCAAGCTATTTCAGCCGCGGTGGCGCAAATCTCCCTATGGTAAAGTAAAGAGAAAAAGAAAAATATGTTTATGAAAATAAAATAAAAAATATAATTATGTTAAATATTAACCTATAATATTTGAAATGTAGAACAGACTAAAAAAAAAGTTACAGCAATAAGAACAATTTAAATTTAGAATTTAATTATTTTGAATATATTACATTAAATTAAAATTATGTTTCTGAAGGTCAGATAAAACAAATTTCCACCTAACGTAAAAAATTATATTTTTTAATATGAAGGAATAATTATTAAAAGTATTGTATAGAGTTAATTTAAACTGATGTAATAATATTTTAATAAAAATTACTGTTTGCATTATTTTTTATTTAAAGCGTTTTTAATATACATAGATAAAATAAAAATATTTTAGTTATTTCTGTAACATTACATTATATTTATTTACATTTGTAAATGTTTTAAATAAATTATTTATTTTAAGGAAACATTATTTCCTATGTGGGTTATTTACTATGGGAAGGTTTTGCAATACCAGTGGTTGGCCATGTGAGGTGTTGGACTTACTCCAGATCTAAGCTGGAATGCATTTACTACTGTTTTGGGTCCTTTATGGCTGTAGTAATTTTAGAAGTGCAGTTTGTGAATAGGAATGAGCTTACTCTTTTGTGGTGGGTGCCTGTCGTTCCCTAAACCCACTTTAACCTCTCCTTACTCCACCTTAAACCCTACATATTTTGTAGCAAGTAAGCTCTATTTTTCAACCTCTTTTTCTGTTTTCTCCTACATTTAATACTAGGGGGCTGATTACGATGTCCGTCGTAAAGCCTCCGACGGTAGGTCGGAGGCCTTACGACCGACATCGTCGGTTTCAATTCCGACCGGCTGATTGCGATACAGCTGGTTGGAATTGAAACCGAACGGTCATTCCGGCTGGCTTCCAATGGGCTCATCGGAAATGGCCCGTAATCTATATGGACGGCGGTTTACGTCGTCCGGATTACGATGCACGGTTTCCGGCAGGCTTTTCATGCCGGCCTTTCCGACATGGAAACCCTGTCGGAAAGCGTGTTTGGGGGCCCCTGCCTTTCCCTTGCGGCCTCCAGTTAAGGGCCGAGCGGCACCTATGGTGACCCCTGTTAATTCCTCCACCTTGTGGCAGGCCCCTTGAGGTGCATGCCACCGGGTGCAGGGATTAACACAATCTCCCATTTCTCCATGGGAGCTTGTGTTACGGCCGGTTTACGGATGGTATGTGTGCAAATAGGAGTCCGGACAAGCAGATGTGTCTGGCAGGTTTGAGAAGGCAGTTGCCATTGTTAAGGTATGCTGGGCCAGTATTATGTAGTGCCTTGAAAGTGTAGGTGAAGAGTCAGTGGAGCCTCTTCAGGTGTAATGTAATGTGAGTGCGACGTGGTAGGTTTTGGAGTGATTCTGACTGCGGAATTCTGAATGGTCTGCAGCCTTCTAGTGAGTTTTTTGTTGATCCCGGCAGAGAGGGTGTTACCGTTGTGTTGCTTGCTTGTGAGAAGGGTGTTTGTGACGGTTTTCCATGTGCTGATTGGGAGCCATTTAAAAATATTTTTCAGCATCTTCAGGCTATGGAGGCATGAGGCAGTGACGGCGTTGGCTTGGGTGGTCTTGTCGGGTTTACCATCGACCATCCTGAGGTTCTTGCCGTGCGGGTTTTGTCGGTGTTCAACTACAGAAAGTTGGTCTTCCTCTAGTGGGCGATTTGAGTCATGCAAGCATTTAACTTGAATCGGGTACTGGGTGTCTTGTCCGTGATAGAGAGAATGAGTTGCATATCAGAGTAAGGGAGGAGGCTGATGTTGTGAGAGTGGATGATGCTGGCTAGAGGGATTATGTTTGCATTGAAGAGGGTCGGGCTCAGGGAGGATGCAGGTTGAGGCTGCTGTAAATGGCAGTGATTTTGTTGCTGAAGAATTGAGAGAGATTGTTGTAGAGATCCTCCGAGCGGGTGATCAAGTTGGTGGCGACCGCTGGTGAAGTAAAATCCTTTACAATGGTGAAGATTTATTTGCTGCCGTCTGCCACAGTGGTGCATTTCATGGTTCGGCTCATTTGATGGTAGCGTCTCAGGGATTTGAACGTGCTCCTGTCTGCATTGTCCTAGCTCATTCTCCATCTGTGCTCCAGTTGTTTGCAGTGGCGTTTCATAAGTCTGAATTCCTCCGTGTACCAACTGGCCTGGGGTCTAGCTCTTGTTGTATAGTTGTGTTTCAAGGGGACCAGGGAGTCGGTGCAATGAGTGTTGATAGCCGTGCTCCAGTTCCTGCCAGTAATGCTGTTCGAGTTGCAGTGCGCTTGTCTGGATATGGTGCATGTGCTTTGGACCGGAAGGGAGATGCTGATCTTGACAAGGGCTGGTCTGTCCAGAAGACTGGTGTTTGCTTGTCAACTTCGTTGTTGTCGACGGTGGTGAAAATCGGGTCCAGGAGGTGTAGGGCGTTGTCGGTAGGTCTCTTTACCTATTAGGTGTGGTGAGTGATGATGTCATTGAAGTTGGTGTTCAGTCCCAGTGGTATGGGAGTGTGCTTACGTTCAAATCTCTGGTACGCAATGGTTGCTAGCCATCACCTTGACTATGCAATACTTGATTTTGAGTGACCTAGAAGAAAGACCGTATGCCCTCTTCACCAAAGCAGTCCAAGAGTTGCTAGGGAGAGAAAGGCACCCTTAAAGAAGACCTGCATCAGGTGAGTAACATTCTCCTCTGGGACAACAGTGACAAAACCTGTGACCCTGATATGAGAAGCCCACGTTGCATTGTTGAACATTTAAATTCTGCTTTTCACCCAGCACGGCTCCGGTGCACCTTGCTAGAATTCCACCAAAGACTGAAGCATCGTATCTTGTAAGTGTACTCGACCATTCACTCTCGGTACCTTGCTCTTGACATTGGTCAGTACATTCTCTGCTTTTGCAACTTTGCTCTCCATCTCTTCTAAAGAGGTTCAAATGGCCATGACAATGTTTTCCAATAAGTCAAGTATCTTAGTGATGCAGGCCTTAGGCCGTCAGTATTCCCTTTTCACATTGAGCAGTTCCACTATCATTGATTCCCCAAAGGCCTCCTCCGCAGGCACCTTAATCCTGGGGCTTTGGGGCTGGAAAGTCTTGTTCCTTTCTTCTTGATTGGGTGCAATCTCCACTCTTCTCTTGCACCTCACTCTATCTGCTCTGCTGCTTAGCCCTTTGGAGAGTTTTTGCAAGAAGCTGCACGCTCCGGAGAATGCTTCAGTTATCATCATCTTCTCCGCAGTGCTAGGTCTTCAGAGTTACCCATCAACTTTGGTTAAGTGTTTTTATGGTGGGTTTGGTGGGTTTGGTGGGTGTGCATCACCTACCGTCATATTGATGTACAATATGAATCTCTTGATACTGTAGTGGGATTTGGAAAACGTAAGATGTTTGAAGCCAGCGGAAAATAGTTTTGTAAATTCTCTACTTACCTCACCCCTTTCGGTCACAAGCCTATCTCATCATGGAGAATTGGCCATACATGCTATAAACCATCAATCTCATTTACTTCCTTTTACTTTTTGGATCAGGTTGTTGTCCTTTTTGATGGGTTAGGTGTTAGGAACTTTGCTGAAGCAAGTTCAGCCCCGGTGGCGCAGATCTCCCAATGGTAAATGAAAGAGAAAAATAGAAATAAGTTTATTACACTTGAAAAAAAAAATTAAAAATACTTTTGTGTTAAATATCAATCTATAATATTTGTATGTATTTATTTGAAATGACCACTATAGTTTATGAGAAAAAGGCCTTGGAAAACATCACAGTAACAATTCCCAGTCTGCACCAGAAAATTCCCCCACATATCTCTCCCACAGCTTGAACTTAAATTACAAGTGTGTCCTCAGAATAGCACCCGCCATATTGTTTGAGGGTCCACAGACCTGGAGCACTCTCACTTGAACCGGTCTGTGACAGCCTTTGGGGCGAGGACAGTACAAAAAGAACAAGCTGATTCCAAGAATCCTCCCTCCTCTGTGCAGTGCATGCAGTAGGTGGTCCTGGCAGTCAGCTGGAAGGATCTGTAATTGTGAGTCTCAGGCAAGGGCGCCTATTGAACCTGCTGTGAGAACAGTCGTGGCCTGTCCCCTGCCAAAGAGGCGGGTCGGGCCGGAGGAGTGACCTGGCGGGGGGCCGGGCATGGGGGGGAACAAAAAAAATAGAATTATAAATGAAATAAACTTACCTGATCACCGCCTTCGCAGTCCGCGCTGTCCTACTCTTCCTGATTCTGGGACAGGCTCCCAGACTGCACTGGGCCAATCATGACGCTGCAGGAAAGCAGCGTCATGATTGGTCTGAGCGATTCAACTTTGCACTCCCACGCAGACTGGGAGCCTGTGCCTGCTTTCTCCAGCCCCATTAACACAGCTGGGGGTGGAGAAAGCTACACTGCGCATGAGGTGTTTGGTCGGCCTGAAACACCGGCCAAACACCTCATGCGCAGTGCACTCCCCCACCACAGTGTCATCCCTCCTGTACCCGCCCCCAAGACTCGTCAGAGTCCTGGGGGCGGGTCAATGGAGATTTAAAAAAACGAAAATAAAACAGGTTAGAAACCTGTTTTATTATCGTTTTATTTGTTGCGGCTGGTGGAGGGGGGGCGGCACTCCGCCGCCCTATTGGAGGGGCCACGGCTGTGTGAGAAAGAAGGAGGAAAATCACGAACAACAAAAATTAAGCTGAAAAGCAGATTAAAACAGAAAAAATAAGAAAATAAAGTGAGAACTAAAGATAAAAACAGAAGCAAACGGGAAAGAAATGCAGAAATGATGATAAAAAGGAAAAAAGAAAGAAAAAAACAGTAGAGTGTAAGAAAATTGGAGATAGAAAGTATGGTTTGAGAAAGAAGAGGGTGGAAGGAAGATGGAGAGTGAAAGAAGTAACAAGGAACAAAGAACATAAACAATAAAGACTGTAATGAAAAAGAAACTAAAGTGAAAAGAAGAAAGGAAGATGAAACAAAAAACAGAAGGAGAATGATGAAAGTGTGATGGAAAAAAGAAATCAAGGTTGACGCAAATACAGACAGGGTGAAAATAGGAGATGGAAGCATGATACAGGGAGTAGAGGGATACGGTGAAACAGGTACGATAGAAGTGTGGAGGTAATTAGGAATATAAATAAGGACGGCTAGAGAGCAGAAAGTAGGATGAGTAGTGTGCTAGATCCAATAGATTGGGGATAGTAGGAAAATAGCGAGGGGCAGTGTAGGGATGTTTTACCATCTGGTCTCATGCCTGTAGTCAGCATGGAGAGTACCATATCACCTCTGTAGTTCTGCACAAGAGATACCACACTCATACCCTTGCCACAAACAGAGCCTTCAAGAATGAATTTCCTGTAAGCAATAATATAGACACAGACCCTAAGGACTCTACACCTGTCACTCTCATTCCACATAGTACTCTGTCAGTATCACAGTGATGCCTCTGCTACAGATGAGATGAAAAATGAAAGAGTTCCAGCATCGAAGACCAGAGGTGGACATGGAGGTGTCTTAGGGAGTGGAGGGGCAAACACCCTGGTTTCTTTAGTGGGGCTATGGGAAGAGAGAAGTCTGGGACAGGCAATGCTGTGGGAAGTATGCGGACTAGGGTTGGCACCCGCCTAGTTTTATACTGCCTTGACCGGTATTTTAATGTACCTGCTGGTACAAAAAATGAAAAAAATCACCTAAAGCCGGACTTTTACTTCTGTGTGCATAATTTAGTAAATGCAAGAAGAAAACGCATTAAAAGGTATTCTACAGCTGCCCTATTGAGGGCTGACTGATAAGTAAAGTGCACAAAGAGAGAAAGGCCATGTAAAAATAAATATAGATGATTTCATATAAAGTAGTGCTTCAGACTCATGTCCGGGCCTTTGCATCATCTTAAACAGATGGATAGTATTTTTATCTGGTAAAGGTGACAACTCTAATTGGAGACTAAGGGACAGTGGCGGCTCGGAGGAGCGCCGCCCCACTGTTCTATGAGCAGTGCAAAAAAATAAAAATAAAATGATAATAACCAGACATTATCATCATTTTATTTTTCTGTGCCGGACTCTGAGCCAGGTCGGAGCGGGCGGGGCTGAGCTCCCCAGAGAAGAGTAAGGAGTGGATTGCACTCCCTAAGTGCGCATGGCGGTTTGGCCGCCCTCTTGGGCTGGCCAAACCATCATTAGAACTAAGCATGTTCTCCACCTGGCTGTGTTGCACAGCCCGTTGACAAAAATGTCCAGGCAGTGCTAGAGCGGCCAAACAGGCTGCTCAGACCAATGACAATGCTGCTTATGCAGCGTTGTGATCGGCTGGGAGGGTCTGGGAGCCTGGGTGCTTCTGGTGCTGCCAGTGCTGAGTGAGGCCGGAGGAGAGGCGTACGGCGGCGGAGGTAAGTTTATCTTATTTATTTTTTTATCCGCCCCCACCACACCACCCCCGTTCAGAGGCAACCGACACTGCGAAGGGACTGTCTTACCTGCTAAATGATAACACAAAATAGTATCATTTCAAGACAAGAGTTTATGGCCGTGAAAGAAACTTTACAGCCAAACTATTGAATACAATATTGGGCAAACAATTGCATAGTTTGACCTTTATCAGCTGAGAATTTCTGCAGCTCGCTGATTCTACTGGCTGATGCAAACCCTAAAAGTAAAGAAAATGGTGAACCTCTTCCTTTTCACCTGGCAGAGTCGTAAGTTATTAAACATGGCTATCATTTGTTATCCAATGTCAGTGTCCTGCGGGGCCAGTGCATCCAGTTGCCATCAGCGCGGGCGTTCCCCAGACCAGTCTCCCAGCCACAATGAATGATAGTCTTCTCTGAAATCATCAGTGAGCGCCACACATCCTAGTACCCATTAGTGTCCATCAGTTCCAAAATCCATTATTGTTTTCATCAGAATACGACCACTTGGGAGTATTTCCCTGGAAGAACTGTTGTTTCTAATTGCATGCAATTTAGAAAATGTTTGCAAAGACAGCAAACTGGCATCAAAAGGTTAAGAAAGAAGCGTAGCACTAGTAAGACAAGCATTGGTGAATGCATTAGGTTTCGCCTATGTGATTAATAATAAGCTGAGTAGTTGTACAATATAGGTTACAGAAAGTCTGTTAAACTTTTATGACTTCTTTATGTACAAAACGCAATATATTGTGCTGTTACTAGTGGTATAGTGGGGGTAAGTAATAGCAATTTTGTTTTTATGAAATTAAAGAGGGAAATATTAGAATTAATTGATGTAATGGCAATATTATTTGTTTGGAGGAGTTCTGACAACTTTTGAGCTTGGTGCCCCTGCACCATTATTATCATGCCCCTAGTGCTTCCAAGATTACTGCATTCGTGACGGCCTGTTTAGCAGTAAAATATAGCAATATTTGGTGTTTAGAGGAGTTATGGCCCTGGTGCCACTGCACCTGTGACACCATTCAAATCATGATCCTATTGCATGAAAGGTAACTGCACTTGTAACTTTCTGTTTAGTAGTGAAATATTGCCATATTTGGTGTTTAGAGGGGTTCCTAGAGCGTTGTGCCTCGGTGTCACTGCACCTGCGGCACCATTGAATTCATGACCCTAGTGCCTGCAAGGTAGCTACACTTGTGACTGCCTATTTAGTAGTAAAGTTTGGCAATATTTTGCATTTAGTGGGGTCCCTGGAGCTTTTAGCCCTGGTGCCACTGCACCTGCTGCTCTATTCAAATCAAGCCCCTTTTAACTGCAAGAATACTGCAATTGTGTCTGCCTGTGTAGTAGTAAAATATAGCAATATTAGGTGTTTCGAGAAGGTCATGACAAATTTTGGGCCCAGTGCCAATGCACCTGCTGCACCAATCAAATCATGACACTGTTGTCTGCAAGAAAACTGCACTTGTGACTGCCTGTTTAGTAGTAAGATATAGCAATATTAGGTGTTTAGTGGGGTGCCTAGAGCTTTTGGTCCTGGTACTACAGCACCTGCTGCACCATTCAAATCATGACCCAATTGCATGCTAGATAAATGCACTTGCGACTGTCTTGTTTAGTAGTAAAATTTAGCAATAATCTGGGTTTGGTGGGGTCCCTAGAGCTTTTGGCCCCAGTGCCACTGCACCTGCTGCAGCATTCAAATCAAGTCACAATTGCAAGGTAACTGCAATTATGACTGCCTGTATAATAGTAAAATATAGCAATATTAGGTGTCTAGAGGAGTTTTGACAACTTTTGGGCCCGGTGCCACAACACCTGTTGCACCATTCAAATCATGACCCTGTTGTCTGCTATGTAACTGTACTTGTGACTGCCTGTTTAGTAGTAAAATATAACAATTTTAGGTTATTTAGTGGGATGCCTAGAGCTTTTGGTCCTAGTGTCACTGCATCTGCTGCACCATTTAAATCATAACCCTGATGTCTGCAAGGTAACTACACTTGTGGCTGCCTGTTTAGTTTTACATTTTTGCAATAATATGGGTTTAGTGGGGTCCCTAGAGCTTTTGGCCCCGGTGCTACTGCACCTGCTTCACCCTTCAAATCAAGTCCCTTTTAACTGCAAGGTAACTGCAATTATGACTGCCTGCTTAGTAGTAAAATATAGCACTATCAGGTGTTTAACGTAGTTCTGACAAATTTTGGGCCCGGTGCCACTACACCTGCTGCACCATTCTAATCATGAACCTGTTGTCTGCAATGTAAGTGCACTTGTGACTGCCTGTTTAGTAGTAAAATATAGCAATTTTAGGTGTTTAGTGGGGTGCCTAGAGCTTTTGGTACTGGTGTCCCTGCACCTGCTGCACCATTTAAATCAAGCAGGCGGGTCGGGCCGGAGGAGTGACCTGGCGGGGGGCAAGGTAACTACACTTGTGACTGCCTGTTTAGTTTTACATTTAGCCATAATCTGGGTTTAGTGGGGTCCCTAGAGCTTTTGGCCCCGGTGCCACTGCACCTGCTTCACCCTTCAAATCAAGTCCCTTTTAACTGCAAGGTAACTGCAATTGTGACTGCCTGTTTAGTAGTCAAATATAGCAATATTATGTGTTTAGAGAAGTTCTGACAAGTTTTGGGCCCGGTGCTACTGCATCTGCTACACCATTCAAATCATGACCCTGTTGTCTGCAAGGTAACTGCACTTGTGGATGCCTGTTTAGAAATAAAACATAGCATAGCTCTTGTAAATTAACTTTATTTTTAACGTGCAATGTTTATTACAACATTTAGAATTTGATCATAATGACCAAATAGATTAAGTTGAAATAAATCTATCCGATAGTGCCTAAAAAGTGCAAAGAAAGGTACTGAGGCATAAATAGGAAATGCCACAAACATTTTTAGGCTAAAGCATCTGCTTTACAGAACGAACTAATAAAAAGCAAGCATACTATTAGCTATCTGTCTTATCTTGAAAATGAATGGGGCCTAAACAGTGCGAACAGCTTTAGTAGACGTATCATAAATGCATGCAGCCAGGAGAAGTTAACAAAAAAAAACAAGCATTTGCATTGCAATAGGTCTCGCATCAACGAGAGTTTAAGCTATTGGCAATGTATTTACTCACTCATTCAGTGGCTGCCATATATTTCAAAGTGAGGGGTACTTTATTTTTCTGGCTATACTCTTGAGGCTTTGTGGAAGTTTGTAGTTGGGACTAGTATATATTATGACCAAATTAACTCTAGCAAATGTGAGACCTATTGCATTGCAGATATTTGTTTTTTTACTAGCGCCCATGCAGCGCTTTCATATTCATGAAGGCAGCGTCCCTTTCTTTGAACAAGCCGCGTCTAAAGAAAGGGGCGTGTCCGACATTAAAGTGAAACCGCGGCATTGGGGCTTTGACAAAAAAAGCATCTGTTTGTCAAGTTGGCAAATAGTCGTTTTTTTGGGGTAAAAGTGCCCATGCCACGCTTTCACCTTAATGTCGGCTGTGTACCTTTCTTTAGACGTGGTTTGTGTAAAGAAAGGGGCGCGGCCTGTATGAATGTGAAAGTGCCGCAGGGGTGCTAGTAAACAAAATAAAGAAGTCAGCGTGGCCGCTAAATGCGGACCGCACTGCTAAAATAAAGAAATAAATAACGCGGCCGCTATAGTTAAAGCGGACTGCCACTAGTGAAAATTAAAATAAAAGCGGGCGGCGTGCTGCGAGGGAGTGGGTGAAATAGGGGAAGAGCATTAAATAAAATAGTGCTCACCGACTTATAAAGCAGACCATGTAAGAACACCAGTAAAAGGTCCAGTCGTTATGGGAGGTAACAAATGCAGGCAAGGCGGTACCAAGGAGGGACTAACAAGCCTAATAACGACTCGGAAGCCAGCGTTTAGGAAGGACAATGACACAAGCCAATTAAAAATATGGGCGGAGATTGGGTGGTGCTTCAAAGCCATACACTTTACTACTGGATGCCTCGCAGCAGCACAAGCGCTGCCCAGGCCCGACCTAAAAAATGGAAAGGAGAAAAGAAAAGGAAGAAAGATGTAAGGAAACTTTATCTGAGGAAACAATACCTATGGATCTTCTTTGAAAGGGTCAGTAATGCACGCTTTGCTCACTCATTCAGTGGCTGCCATATATTTCAAAGTGAGGGGTACTTTATTTTTCTGGCTATACTCTTGAGGCTTTGTGGAAGTTTGTAGTTGGGACTAGTATATATTATGACCAAAAAACGATGTAACTGCAATAGCATTGGAACCATTTGGTATCAATATGTGTTACATAATATACTGAAAAAAGATGGTCCCTGAAAAAGCAAATATACACATAGCAGTGCCATATTGCCTATTGCTTTACTATCAAAAGGCTAACGCTCCTGTGTGTCTTTACATGTACAACTGCATATCATTTTTAATTTGCTATGTTTTTTTAATATCTGCTTGAAGACCACTAAAATCTTAGTATTCTTGAACATCTGTATGTATATTAAATGCACTGTGGCCATATAACTCCATGTTATACAGTGCTCATTTACTGAACTGTGTTAGTAAAGCGTAGCTTTGTTCTGAGGCTGCCTCAACGAAGCGAGGATTTTAGAAAACAAAGTGGTCAGAATCCCTTAGTGTTACTTGTATCACTCTGTTATTAACCTCTCACATTCCTACACTCTAGAAGATCCTGGCATCTACTCTTTGGTTGTTATCTTCGAGTTACTATTTTGCCAGGTATTCTCACTCCTGTTTACATGCACTGAGAGAAAACACAAAAATGTAGCTAAATGGTATGGATTTTAGCACTACATGCTCCTCCAACCAGGGCCGGCGTTAGGGCGGTGCAACTGGTGTCGTTGCACCTGGCACTGACCTCGGTGGCGCTGTGTATAAAAATAACGTAAACATTTAAAAGCACTCGTTGCAGAGTTCCCTGTGTGTCCAGCTGTTTTCAGGCTATAGTAAAAATGTCAAGATAACTGTGGTGATTAATGTTCCTTCTGGAGAGAGATCGGAGTTTTGTCTAGCAGCAGTTTTGGCCCATCATAAGGTAGCACAGAGGGTTAATATGCCTGCTGCAAAGAACGTGAACCAAGCAGATCACAGAATGTATTTTATGTGAATAACTCAGTGGGTTACTGCTTTTGTCACAGACATCCTTTTGTTACTTGCAGTTCATAAGTTACAATCTTAATATAGCATAGTGACCTATGAACTGTCCTCGAAGAGCTTCATGCAAACTGCATGGTACAGGTTAAAACATTATGGGGCATATTCTCAAGGACTTATCGCTGAGTTAGCGGCACTTTATCGCAGCCAAAGTGGCGATAGATTTATCGCCCTATTCACAAGCTGGTGCTAACAGCCGATATCGCCAGTTTTCCTGCGATAGCAGCCGCAAAAAACATCGCCACGGATGACACCGGCAACTAACGCTAATGAGATGCAGAGTAGGCGTTCCTGTGTAAAAAGCCGCGACAACACCACTTCGCAATATTCCCAACGACCAGCCAGATCGGCGATAAAATCCCAAAACAGGCGATAAGGCGCGTTAGCAGCAGGGATTTAACACCTGCTCTTACCTGGTGTTAAGTCGGACGACAACCTGCACCAGAAATGGGAGCCCAGCCCACAGCTACACCAGAAGAACAACAGATGCCATGGAGCTACTGATCATGCAGCTCGGACACCCAAGAGGGCCACAACAGCCACCGCCACCAACCCCAGGACCCCCCCCCCCCCCGGGGCCCTACCCCGGGCACCCCCCCCCCACCGGACAAAGATATTTTACACCAACTTCACGAAATCATGAACAAAACAATTCGCCTGATGTCGCACAATTACAACAATTAACATTCATGTGTGGTCCGAAAAAGGAGAATCATTCATTCATCTCTGAATTTCCAAACAAAACAATGTATTCAAATTTAACTCAAAACAACCATTTGGAAGAGTCATGGCGGGTCCTCTCTGGACAATCTGTAAGTCACAGCCTGCAAGACAAAATTCAAGATAAGAAGGTGTGTCATGCGCTCATCAAAGGACAGAGAGAGAGAAAGAGAGAGAGAGAGAAAGAAAGGGAGAGAGAGAGAGTGAAAGAGAGGGAGAGAAAGAAAGAGAGAGAAAGAGAGAAAGAGAGAGAAAGAGAGGGAGAGATAGACAGTGAAAGGAAGGCTCTTGGCACATACATGCCAACTGTTGTGTGTGTATCGCTATTGGTGCACCATAAGCCTAAGGCCTAGCCCCAAATGCAGCGCGAAAGCCCCATCACATTTCCAGAATGCAAGCAGTAGTCAGACTAACATTAGGGATGAAAGCTCCTTTGTCTCAATACATAAAGCGGAAGGACATCTGCACCTCCGACCTTGGTCTTGCATGCGGCAGGCACCCCCTGAGAGAGATACCATAGCAGATGATGACGACTCCCACACTACGCACAGCGCTAATGAAAGACCAACGTATCCACACCCCACACACAGATGTCCTTGCTCGAGGTACTCTTGCATGGAATGCCCTTGACACTTACGTACACAACAACCCATACGTCCAAACGTTGCACACACATACGACTCATTGCTACGAGCTGTGGCATATCATCCACATAACTGCCGCAGGTCAGAAGAGTGCCGGTTCTACGAGAGCCACCAACGCAATGGCAGAACATCCCGGGCACATGCACAACCCCTATCACGTGGAACTATACCGTGCACGTATGCTGCATTTGTTGGGGGCACTGCCACTGGCAGTGTTGCGCATCAGTTACCGTCTGAGCTTCCGTCTTGCATACGTCACGTGCGTCCAGCCCTGGTTCCACTGTCGATCTACATATTCGAGTGGATGTCTGCCTATCCAACACAACAGTAGCTGAACTGGATCATGACTTGTGTGTGCGCCCCCTGTTGGCCCACGACCAGGAGTGTAACCGTGATACCCGTTCATGGGATGCCTTGATATTTGGCGTATGTGCTGGCAGTTGGGCAGGGAGATTGCACAAGTCCTCGTGTGCAGTGACCACATCGAAGCGCTCCCCTATTGGGCTGTGTTGCGGATTGGTGAAACGGCATGGACGGAGCACATCTGTCCGGACCAGTTAATGGATTGGCTCGCCCTTGTGTTCGTTGAAGTCGACAACGATGTACACTTGGAACTGATTGCCCAGGAAGCTGCGCTCGCATTCATGGACGAGTAACTACGTTCCTGCAGCCACAACTGCTTGTAACCCAGAGCACAGGTCCCAACACCTTGTTGCATCTTGGAGAACTGGTCACATATCCCACCACAAAAGTGGACATGGCTGCATTCACCTGGACTCAGAATGCATGTGCGTCCACCTACGCGTGTTGACACACACCTGTGCAAGGTGAGGCAGTCCCATGGGCGGAGCTGCACAGCGTCGCTTGGCAAGGTTCCTAAATCTGACATACGGCTGATGGGAGAGTACACACATGGCAATGTACTACATGTGACCTTGTTGGACCCTTTCACCTGCTCACTGTCAGCAGAGCAGACAGTCTGCGGAGTCCGGTGGTACAGCACTATGCAGATCCCATGGGCTGTGGGTCCCCTGACACGGGCAATGAGCATACGCCAAACATCACATGACTCGTCCAGCAAGGCAAGGTGGGCCGAGACCGTTGCCATCCGTAATGATTGGTGTTAATTTTTGCCTCCCCATTTCTTGCACCTCTACATGTTCCCATGCTGCCTGTTAGTGTCTGAAGCATTGGTCTGCATGTTGTGGCCCTTGTCTTGCCCGTACTGACACGCACATGCTAATAAAGTCTACGCCACTTCACTAGTGTTCAACTGTGATGAGTGTTGATTAGAATGACAAATTGTGTGCCTCAATGAGCATTGTCCGTACACAGGGAGGGACTGACTGACGCATTTCACTTAGGGGTGAGTCCCTATTGCCAGCTCCACCTCTGTGAGCCAGACATTGTGGTTGGGATAGTTGCTGGTAGACCTGTGCTCTTACGTGTCTTCAGCAATGTGAGTATGGTGTCCAACTTCTTGCCATGTGGATCGATGTGATCCATCAAAACAGGCTGTGTCCACACAGTTGAGTGTGAGTAGGCATGCAAAGAGATGTTCTGTTGTCACATGTGATGGGGGACACTACTTTAGGCCTGCTACCGAATTAGACATTTTTACACACAGCCCCATTTAATACATGGACGTGGGGCTACATTGGGGGGTTGCGAGATTGTTGTTCATGAGCAATGAGGCCACAGCTAGTTCACACCTACACAGTCATCTAATTGGCCATGTGGGTCAGGATCAAACATGCGCATTGATGTCATTTCCCAGGGTGTACCTTTTTGTGCAATCAATGTCCCTACATTCATCCATACTTATATACTTGATTGAACATAGACATGACACATCTGTGTGATTTGGAATGTTTTATTCACATTCTGTGGAGTGTCGGAGCTGGAGCAGTACATGGCCATGCAAACCCCACATTACATGGTTGCCCAGTGGAGGGCCAACCAGAGCCCTTTGGTGAATGACAATTTAATCGGAAGAGGAAGAGTTCAGTCCGCAGCCTGATTGCTGTGTCATTGGAAACCAGAGCAGATATGGCAGTCCATGTCGGGGTCCAGGTGAATGTCGCAGAGTGTTTCGGGGGACAGTGGAAGGTGTTGTTCCCGGGCATGATGCAGAGGGCTGAACCAAGCAGGAACAGGCCATATGGCGGGGATGTATGCTACAACCTCCTTTCTCACACAGAGTCATTGCCATCCACATCTTAGTCCTCTGATATGTCTTCTGTGTCAGGTGAGTCAGGTGTGTGTGGTGGTGTTATGGCTGCATCACTGTGTGCCACTGACACATCAGGGGGCGGCGGTGGTATGGCTGCATCACTGTGTGCCACTGACACATCAGGGGGCGCAGGTGGTATGGCTGCAACACTGTGTGCCACTGACACATCATGGGGCGGAGGTGGTATGGCTGCATCACTGTGTGCCACTGACACATCAGGGGGCGGCGGTGGTATGGCTGCATCACTGTGTGCCACTGACACATCAGGGGGCGCAGGTGGTATGGCTGCAACACTGTGTGCCACTGACACATCATGGGGCGGAGGTGGTATGGCTGCATCACTGTGTGCCACTGACACATCAGGGGGCGGAGATGTGTGTGTCAAAGTTCCTGCAGCAGTCATCTGGGACAGGCTCTGTGGCAGCAATGGCAAGATGAGATTCTGCAGGGCATGGAAGATCCCAGCTACATCTCGCTGATGTACAGCCGTGGCAGCCATCCTTCCAGCCTGCATCCGCTCCATGTTCTCTATTGTCCTCCGCATCTGTGCCAACTCTGTGCTGTCATCGCTGGAGCCTGTCTGACTAGACAGTTCTTGTATCCAAGTAATGGCTCCAGCGAGGTCAGCCAAGGATTGTTGTACAGCATGGAACGGACTGTGGGTGTCCGTTAGGGACTGTAAGTGGTCCCTGATGGGACTCATACACCCAAGTATGGCATCACGTTTGGCTGCCATGAGGTTGAAACCCACCCGCACCTGTTCAGCCAGCCCCCTCTGGCAGTCTGACACACGGCGTTGGAATGCCATGTGTCTTTCCGTGAGGTGCTGGGAGCCAGCCGTGGTGGTGGGTGCTTCCTGCTGTGTGGGCTGTGCAGGGGGTGGGGTCACCTCGATGCAGCTGGGCTGCCCTGCTCCTGGAGGTGTGGTGCGGAGGCTGTCCACGAGCCGTTGCAGGGTGTCGGAGCTGATGGCCAGGGGGTCCTCCTCATCATCACTGAAGAGCTGTCTGGTCTGCTCTGCAGGAGGTGTTGATTGTCCCTCTGCAATGTGAAGGGGAGATGCAGGTTAACAGTGTGTTCCATGTATGTTGACGCATTGTACATGTTTACATACAGACTGCATGACAATGTACATTGTGACTGTTTTGGATGAGCTGGCTATTTGATGGGAGACAGTGGACATTTCGACTACATGACGGATGTCAGGTTACTCGTACATGATCATCTCACAGGTTCCTGCTATGCCAGATGTGATTGGCCATTTTCTATGCACAAGCGGCACCAGTTCTGTAGTGAAAGTGTTGCACTTTGTACCACATTGTCATCAATGTTGATGTGCTGTGATTGCTATGTGTGTGTGCTGCATTGTGGGAGAGTCGCCCCTGCAGCTCTGATTTAGCAGCCCCTTATCCCTTTGAGGCGGTGTGCCTTTGACTTGTGTGCTTTTAAGGTGCTGAGATGTTGGCGACTTGAGTCATTTGTGCTCTTGGACGGTTTTTGTACTCTTGTGCATTGTTTGTCTGCAGATGTGTTGTTGACGTCAGGGGTTGTATGTGCACGTGGATGTGTCAGAGTGTGACCTACTCCTTTGAGGATGTGATCCACACTGGGCCACCTCAGTGTCGTGTTGTGCACATGTCATGTATTTTGACTGCAGCCGTGCTATTGGTCATGCAGTGTCACTTGCATTGTCAGTGTGGCTCACAGAGCCGCTGCTTTGCTGGATTCAGCACATGTGCATGGGTAGGTTGTGAGATTGGTGATATGGAGGGGGGCCCCTTTGTGCACATAGTGGACGGGGGCCTACTTGGTGTTTCTATGTGTGCTGCAGTGTGCCAAGGGTATCAGGGACATGTTCCACAATCATTGTGGGTGTGCAGTGTGCTACACATAATTGTGCATCTGTGCCATTGTGCCCATCTTCCCCATCCCCCAGTCCCTAGTCGTTACTCACCCTGTTGCTGTTGGGTCAGGTCATATCGAGCTGTGTCCGGACCCCCAACTCCTTGCACCGTCTCCACACTGATGACTGTGGCCACCATTTCCTCCAGCTCATCCAGCTCCTCCTGTGGCGCAGGACTCCCACCTCCAGTCGCCGTTGCTGCCTTCCGGTTGTTAGCGAGTTTCTGCTTGGTTTGGCTATTCACATCATGCTAGCGCCTCTTGACCTCCTCCATTGACCTCCTCAACACTCCGACTGCATTCACGTTGTTCACGATCGACTGCCATATTTCCGTTTGTGTTGCCAATGACACAGTGGAGGTGACGAACAGTTGTTGGTAGTGTTCTATCACCTCCGTGACTATGATCCGGTTTTCCTGCGGACTGAACCCCGTCTTCCTCTTCCTCTTCTCCTTGCCCTTTTCGACCCCTAGGTTCCTTGCAGGTCGTCTGTGGGGCTTGTGGGGTTCGCGTTGTCCTCTGCACTCGGTCCGGGTGCATCCATGGTGCTACGCAGTTTATTATTTTTTTGTCTTTTTTCTTTTTCTGCTTTTACAGTGCTTTTTCCCGAATGACGCGTGGGAATTGCAGGCCTGTCGCTGGTTATCGCTGATTTTTTATCGCGGTTTGGGGCATCGCAACTTTTTTTGCGTTCCTGTTTCGCATTTTTCCGGCATCACATTCATTTTAACACGGTCATTTGGCGCGTTATCGTGAGACTATCGCATGGTGCCGCCGGGTTGAGAATACAACGTTAACACAGTGTTATTTTCCCGCGATAGACTGCGATGTGCAAAGTTGCGTTAAGCTAATTTTGCGAAAATTATCACACGTTCTTGAGAATATCCCCCTATGTTTTTTTCCCACAATCTTTCATTAGTCTAATGTTGCTAAAAAGCTTTGTTTGGGTAGGAATACATTTGTATTAGTAAAGTCTACCCGAACCACTGTGGTATGTTTTAAATCCTGAGTATGTGCTTCTCCAGACTAAACACACTTAAAATATACTGCCTACAAGTATGGATGACATGTGACTCCTACACCTTGTAGCCCTCATTGTCTTATGTAACATTTTCTATAGTCTGATTCACTCATGTTAAGGTGACCAGACGTCCTGGATTTCCCTGGACAGTGCAGGTTTTTGAAGGACTGTCCCGGCGTCCCGACACTTTTGTGTAAAACAAAAAAAATCCCAGTTTTTAAGGGAGGGTCGGGTGAACCTGCACATTAATCACCAAGGGTGTAGCTGGGTTAGTATTATTGGGGGTGTAAGTTTCAGATTTCCGAACAAACACTCTGGGGTATCTTGTTTAAAATACATCATGAGAAGCAAGACACGAGGGGGGGGGGCTTAAGATGCACTGGAAAGAGAAAGGTGTGTGGATTGTTAGGGGTACTTAAAACACAATGGGGCATATTCTCAAGAACGTGTGATAATCATCGCAAATTTAGCTTAACGCCGCTTTGCATATCGCAGTCCATCGCGAGAAAATAACACCATCTTAACGTCCAATTCCCAACCCCTCAGCACCATGCGATAGCAGCATGATAACCCGCCAAATGACCGCGTAAAAACCAACGCGATAAACAAAAAATGCGAAACACGATCGCCCAAAAAGTTGCGATACCAAAATGAGCGAAAACCAGCGACAGGCCTGCAATACCCACGCGTCGTGCGTGAAAATGCACTATAAAAGCAATAAAAAAACAAACCACAAAACCAATCCAAACTGCGTAGCACCATGGATGCACCCGGACCGAGTGCAGAGGACAAGCCTAACTCCACAAGCCCCACGGAGGACCAGCATGGAACCCCCTGTTCGGGGGAGGGCAAGGAGAAGAGGAAGAGGAAGACGGGGTTCAGTCCGCAGGAAGACCAGATCACCATCACGGAGGTGATAGAACACTACCAACAACTGTTCGTCACCTCCACTGCGTCATTGGCAACACAAACGGAAATATGGCAGTCCATCGTCACCAAAGTGAATGCAGTCGGAGTGTCGAGGAGGTCAATGGAGGATGTCAAGAGGCGCTGGCATGAAGTGCACAGCCAAACCAAACAGAAACTCGCTGCCAACATGAAGGCAGCAAAGGCGACTGGAGGTGGGAGTCCTGCGCCATAGGAGGAGCTGGATGAGCTGGAGGAAATGGTGGCCACAGTCATCAGTGTGGAGACGGTGCAAGGAGTTGGGGGTCTGGACACAGCCCGAAATAACCTGACCCAACAGCAACAGGGTGAGTAACGACCAGGGACTGGGGGGACGGGGGCAGATGGGCACAATGGCACACATGCACAATTATGTGCAGCACACTGCACACCCGCAATGAGTGTGGAACATGTCCCTGATACCCTTGGCACACTGCAGCACACATAGAAACACCAAGTAGGCCCCTGTCCACAATGTGCACAAATGGGCCCCCCTCCATATCACCAATGACACAACCTACCCATGCACATGTGCTGATTCCAGAAAAGCAGCGGCTCTGTGAGCCACACTGACAATGCAAGTGACACTGCATGACAGATAGCATGGCTGAAGTCACAATACATGACATGGTGCACAAGACGACACTGAGGTGGCTGAGTGCGGACCACATCCGTAAAGGAGCCGGTCACACTCTGACACATCCACGTGCACCTACGACCCATGACGTCAAGAACACATCTGCAGACAAACAATGCACAAGAGTACCAAATATCTCCAGTAGCACAAATGACCCAAGTTGCAAACATCCCAGCACCCGAAAAGCACACAAGTCAAATGCACACCGACTCAAAGGGATATGGGTCCGCCAATGCAGAGCTGCAGGGGCGAATCGACCACAATGCAGCACACACACATAGCAATCACAGTACATCAACATTGACGACAATGTGGGACAGAGTGCAACCCCTACACCACAGGACAGAGGACACAACTGGTGCCTCTCGTGCGTAGAAACTGGCCAATCACATCTGGCAATGCATGACACTGTGAGATGATAATGTACGAGTACAACCACACATCCGTCATATAGTCGAAATGTCCACTGACTCCCATCAAATAGCCAGCTTCACCAAAACAGTCACAATGTACACCGTCATGCAGTCTGAATGTAAACATCCACAATGCCTCAACATACATGGAACACACTGTTAACCTGCATCTCCCCTTACATTGCAGAGGGACAATCAACACCTCCTGCAGAGCAGACCACACATCTCTTCAGTGATGATGAAGAGGACACCCTGCCCATTTGCCCAGACACACTCCAACGGCTCGTGGACAGCCTCCTCACCCCACCTCCAGGAGCAGGGCAGCCCAGCTGCATCGCGGTGAGCCCACACCCTGCACAGACCACACAGCAGGAAGCACACACCACCACGGCTGCCTCCCAGGACCCCCACGACCAACACATGGATTTCAAACGCCGTGTGTTAGGGTGCCAGGAGAAGATGGCAGATCAACTGTGGCTGGGTTTTGAGCTCATGGCAGCCAAACTCGATGCCATACGTGGGTGCCTGAGTCCCATCAGGGAGCACCTACAGTCCCTAACGGATACCCACTGTCCGCACCATGCCCACCAACAATCCTTGGCTGACATCGCTGGTTCCATTACTTGGATACAAGAACTGTCTAGGCAGACAGGCTCCAGCAATGACAGCACAGAGTTGGCACAGATGCGGAGGACAATCGAGACCATGGAGCTGATGCAGGCTGGAAGTATGGCTGCCACTGCTGAACACCAGCGAGATGTAGCTGCGATCTTCCATGCCTTGCAGATCCTCATCTTGCCATTGCTGCCACTGAGCCTGTTCCAGATGACTGCTGCAGGAACCTCGATACACACATCTCCGACCTCTGATGTGTCAGTGGCACACAGTGATGCAACCCCATCACCTTCGCACCCTGATGTGTCAGTGGCACACAGTGATGCAGCCATTACACCGCCACATATACCGGACACACCCGACACAGAAGAAGTATCAGAGGAGTAAGATGTGGATGGTAATTACTGTGTGAGGAAGGAGGCAGTAGCATCCATCACCTCCATATGGCCTGTCCCTGCCTGGCTCTGCCCTATGCATCATGCCCTGGGACAACACCTTCCACTGACCCTCGGAACACTCTGCGACATTCACCCGGACCCCGACACGGACTGCCATATCTCCACTGCTTGACAATTACACAGTACTCCTGCTGCGGACTGCACTCCCCCTCTTCCAAATCACTTTTCAATCCCCAAAGGACTCTGGTTGGCCCACCACTGGGCTTCCATGTTATGTGGGCTTGGATGGCCATGGACAGCTCCCTCTCCGTCATTCACCAGAATGTGAATAAAACATTCGAAATCATGCAGATGTGTCATGACTATGTTCACTCACGTATGGAAGTATGGCTGGATGTAGGGACAATGATTGCACAAGAAGGTACACCCTGGTAAATGACATCAATGCCCATGTTCATCCCCGAGACAATTGGATGACTGTGAAGGTGGTTACTAGCTGTGTCCCCGTTGCACATTAGCAACAATCTCACAACCCCCCAACGTAGGCACAAGTCCATGTATTGAATAGGGCTGTGTGTAGGAATGACCAAATCGGTAGCAGGCCAGAAGTGGTGTCCTACGTCACATGTGACGACAGAACTTCACGTCGCATGCCTACTCACACACATCTGTGTGGACACATTCTGTAATGATTCATAACATTGCTCAACATGGTCAGAGGTTGGACACCATACTCACATTGCTGAAGACACGTAAGAGCACAGGTCTACCAGCAACTATCCCAAAACAATGTCTGGCTCACAGAGGTGGAGCTGTCAAAAGGGACCCACCCCCATTGTACATGCGTCAGTCAGTTCCTCCCTGTGTAGGGACGATGCTCACTGTGGCACACGAGTGGTCAATCTAATCAACACCCATCACAGTTAGACACCAGTGGTGTTGCGTAGACTTTATTGGCATGTGCATGTCAGTACGGACAAGGCAACGGCCACAACAGGCAGGGACATGCTTAAGACACTTACACGCAGCATGGGAACATGTCGAGGTGCAGGGAATGGGGAGGCAAAAATGAACACCAATCATCACGGATGGCAACGGTCTCAGCCCACCTTGCCTTGCTGGACGAGTCTTGTGTTGTTTGGCATCTGCCCATTGCCCCGTGTGAGGGGGCACGACTCACAGCCCATGGGGTCTGCATAGTTCTCTGCCACCCGACTGCGCCGACTGTCTGCTCTGCTGACAGTGATCAGGTGAAAGGGTCCAACAAGTTCACATGTTGTGCTACATTGCCATGTGTGTACTCTCCCCCCAGCAGTGTGTCCGACTTGGTAACGTTGCCAAACGATGCTGTGCTGCTCCGACCATGGAACTGCATCACCTTGCACAGGTGTGTGTACACACGCGTAGTTCCACGCACATGCATTCAGAGTCCAGACGAAGGCAGACATGTCCTCTGTTGTGGTGGGATATGTGAGCATTCCCCACGATGCTACAAGGTGTTGGGACCAGTGCTGTGGGTGACAATCCGATGTGGCTGCAGGGACGTAGTTACTCGTCCATGAATGCCAGCGCCGCTTCATGTGCAATGTGTTCCAATAGTACGTCGTTGTCGGGTTCAAGGAACACCAGGGTGAGCCAATCCATTAACTGGTCCGGGCAGATGTGCTCAGTCCACGCCGTTTCCCCAATCCGCTACACGGCCAAATAGGGGAGCGCCTCGATGTGGTCACTGCACACGAGGAGTTGTGCAATCTCCCATGCGCAACTGCCAGCACATACGCCAAGGATCAGTGCATCCCATGCACGGCTATCCAGGTGACACTCCTGTTCGTGGGCCAACAGGGGGCGCACTGTCAGGTCATAATCCAATTCAGCTACCGTTGCGTTGGATAGGCAGACCTCCATGGGCCACTCGAATGTGCATGATCGACAGTGGAACCAGGGCTGGACGCAGGTGACGTAGGCAAGACGGTAACTCAGACGGAAACTGATTCGCAACACTGCCATTGGCAGGGATCCCAGCAGATGCAGCATTCGTGCACGGTACAGTTCCACGTGACAGGGGTTGTGCATGTGCCCGGGAATGCCTGCCATTGCGTTTGTTGGTCTCGTGGCACCGGCACTCCTCTGACCGGCGGATGTTCGGTGGACGATATGCCACAGCTCTGGGCAATGAGTCGTATGTGTGTGCAATGTTTGGACGTATGGGTAGTTCTTGACTAATGTGTCAAGGGCATCCCTTGCAGGTGTAGGTCGTGCAGAGACAAGTGTGTGTGGGGTGTGGGCACATTGGTGTTTCATTAGCGCAGTTCGTGGTGTGGGAGTCGTCGGAGGCTGGTATGGTATCTCACGCAGGGTGTGCCAGCCGCATTCAGGACCAAGGTCGGGGGTTTGGTTGGCCTTCGGCCTTGTGTGTTGAGACAAAGGAGCTTTCATTCCTGATTTTCGTCTGACTACTGCTTGCATGTCTTAATTGTGATGTGGAGTTCGCGCTGACTTTGATGCCAGGCCTGTGATTTGGCATGTTTGCATGAGCCAAGGGCCCGATTGGCCTTGCGCTCCTTGTTCAGTCTCTCGCTTTCTCTCTCTTTCTTTCTTTCTCTCTCTCTCTCTTTCTCTCTCTGCCTGTCCTTTGATGAGTGCCTGACACACCTTCTTATCTTGGATATTGTCTTGCAGGCTGTGAGTCACAGATTGTCCAGGGATGCCCCGCCATGACTCTTCAAAATAGTTGTTTGGTGACAAATTTGAATGTGACATTTTGTTTGGTCTTTCAATCGTGTATGTATGAATCAGGATTTCAGTGCTCACATGTATGTTGATTGTTGCAATTGTGCGACATCAGGCGGGTGCTTGTGTTCATGTTTCCCTGCAGTTGATGTGCTGTGTCTTGGTCCAGGGGAGGTGGGGGGTGCCCGGTGTGGGCCGGGGGGGGGGTGGTCCTGAGGGTGGTGGCGGTGGGTGGTGTGGCCCTCTTGGGTGTCCGGCACGCATGTTCAGTGGCTCCATGGCATCTGTTGTTCTTCAGGTGTGGCTCGGGGCTGGGCTCTCTTTTGTGGTGAAGGCTGTCGTCCGACTTTGCACCAGGTCGGAGCAGGTGTTAGTTTCCTGCTGCTAACGCGCCTTATCGCATGTTTTGTGATCTTATTGCGGATCTGGCTGGTCGTTGTGAATGTTGAGGAGTGGTGTTGTCGCAGCTTTTTGCACGGGAAAGCCTACTCTGCATCTCATTAGCGATAGTTGCCGGGGTCATCTGTGGCGATGTTTTTTGAGGCTGCTATCGCGGGTAAACTGGTGTTATGGGCTGTTGACACCAGCTTGTGAATGGGGCGATGAATTTATCGCAACTTTGGCTGCGATAAAGTGCCGTTAACTCGGCGATAAGTCCTTGAGAATATGCCCCAATCTTTTTAAACTACTCAAGTTTGGAGGCTGAGAGAAGAGACAGTGTGAGTGTGTTTGTAAGTGTGGACATGTGAAAATCCAGGGTGAAATCCAACATACACCTCACCATAACCGACTGAGGGCACCTGTACCCAACTATTTCCTACAGGTTACATTTCTTAGGAGGGTGTAACACCCCAATCCCAAACGCTATGCCCCTGTTAATCACAGTCATGCAGGCTGACATTACAACAGGCCCTCTCAGAAATCGGGGACAGAAGTTTACTTGTTTAGATTCTCCCGCTGTGCTGATTTACTGAGGTGTGAATCAGGGAGGGTGAGAGAGAGAGAGAGAGATTTTTTTGATGTAAAGTACTTCGACGCCCTACATTGGCTTGAGTACCGCTTTGAAGCAAATGAAATGCATTTCAAAGAGGGAATATGAGGGGCACTGTTGGAGGGTGGTAGTGAGGGAATCCCTGGAGAAGGTCAAACAAGATTCTCGCACGTGGTGCCATCAGCACTTAACCAGGCCCTACCTCCAACTGGTCAAAAGTAGATCTATGTATGATCCGTTGAAACGGCAATGGGCTTACATTATTTTGATTTCTCGCTGGCTAGTCTTTATTAAATGTGTGTTCGACTTTACAGGCTATCGGACCACTGATTTTACTTTACATTCGTAAAGAATGAGCCGTACAATTTGCCTTTAACAGTACAGTATAGGAGCCTTTGCCTTGCGGCAAAATTCAAAATACTCTGCTACAATCTTTTGCAAACATTGTATAACCCCAGTGTCATTCAACAGCGTATTTTCGCTACTAAGAAAAAGCATAAACTATGCAAAAATGTTACTGTATGTGAAGAGCTCTTTGTCCGTAACTGGCATTAATTAACCAAGTTAGAATGCCCTGACGTAATGCCTACAGGTGTTGCCAATTTCGTCTGTGATGACGTTCCCACAATTACCATCTTTTCGGAACCATCGAATAGGGAGCACTAACTTGTGATGATCAATGGAAGGAGAAGACAGACAACCGGGAAGTAACTGCCTTGTGGGTTGACGAGGCTTTTGCCGCGATACGATCAAATTTTGCGGCCATCTTCAAATTTCTCCTCAGTTACTATAGCAATGATAAACATACTTCTCTTAAAAATATTTTTCGTCAAAAAATACATAAATTAAAAGTGTCAAATTTGTTTACTTTATTTATTGACTTTCATTAAACTTTTAATAAAGAAATTGATTTTCCAAACGTCGCTTTTATGTTTATTTTTTAACCTTTAGTGTGTGATTATATCTTAATATCTATGTATTTTAATCAGGTGGATAAAAGTTGACTCTTGAAAATGTTTTTTATAGCTGAAAGTGGTAGTGATTTTAAAGGTATTCATTGCTCATTCCCAGCTGCTACCCGGCAGGGGCCGTGTTACCTGTAGAACGATTCAAACCTAATAATGCACGTGGGAAGTGGCAATATTATATTGCGGAAAGTGGTACTCCAAATAGCGGCGCTCAGTGAAAAAAACAAGCATTTGCAATGCAATAGGGCTCCAAATTACGCCAGACCTATTGCATTGCAAATGCTTGGCAACTTGGCATCACGGACAACGGGAGGGAGGGCAGGAGGGGAGAAGGCCTGGACAACGGGAGGGTGGGGTGGGGAGAAGAGGAGAAGGCAAGGACAAAGCAGCGTGAGGCTACGTGTGCACGTCGTCCGCCTAATGGAGAAACAATAAAGAAAATAGTACACGCCCCGTGTAACAACCAAGTAAAGGGGCCAATAGCCATGGGAGGATACAAATGACGACATGGCTGTACTAAGGAGGGACTAATCAGCCTCATAATGAATCAGAAGCCAGCATTTACAAAAGGACAAACACACGAGCCAATGAAAAATAAGGGTGGGGGGAGTGGGCGAAGCTTCTCTCCGTACAGAACTACCACTGCTCTCCGCAGAGCAGCGCTTGTGCGCTGGCTCACGCTCGACCTAAAAAGTTCCACACAGGCGAATTAACACAGTAATTCGGCTATGAGAACTGATAAGAGTCCCTTTCAAGATATATTAAATACAAGAGATTTCCCAAGCACAGCGCAAGCGCTGTGCAGGAGAAACTTAAAAAAATTTCCATGAAGGAAAAAGAATAACATCAAAGCGCTTAGTCTGTTTTCCACGTTAATGTTGCGCATGCAGTGAGTCAGACCAAAGAAAGGGAAGGTGCATGGCGGTACACTTTGTACCACAATTAGAGACTGATCCTGGCAGACAATAATGACATAGGCATAAGGTGTGGTTAAAAAAAAATGCAGGTTTACATGGAGGAGCCTTCAAAATGAAGTGCACATGGATGGAGCAATTCGAGTAAACAGAGGTTACGGCTGGTAGGCAGTCAAGTGTTAAGGAGTAGGGGGCTGTGGTGTCGAGGCAGAGGGAGAATTAGACACGCACATAAAAACTGCGCCCGGATTTCTCCTCGCAGTTCCTTTTTAGGTCGAAGTCTACCATACAGCGCAGCTGTCTGGTTTTCTAATGACTACTTGTGGGCATTCTGAAAGTTTACCTGGGAATGCATTCCACCCTGCTTACCAGTGGCTTTGAAGTTTGTAACTCACAGGGGCATATTCTCAAGAACGTGTGATAACCACCGCAAGTTTAGCTTAACGCAACTTCTCACATCGCAGTCCATCGCGGGAAAACAATGCCGTGTTAACGTTGCATTCTCAACCTGGCGGCACCACGATAACCCACCAAATGACCGCGTAAAAAACAACGCGACGCCCAAAAAATGTGAAACACCAACGCGAATAAAGTTGCGATGAGGCCAACCTCGAAAAAAAAAACAGCGATAACAGGCGACAGGCCTGCAATTCCCACGCGCCTGGTGGGAAAATGCACCATAAAAGCCGATCAAGAAAAACACACCATAAACAAAACAACATGGACGTACCCGGAACGAGTGCCCAGGTCAACACGAACCCCACAAGCCCCACAGACCACCAGCAAGGAACCTCAGGGTCGGGGAAGGCCAAGGAGAAGAGGAAGAGGAAGACGGGGTACAGTCCGCATGACAACCGGATCATCGTCACGGAGGTGACAGAGCACTAACAACAACTGTCCGTCTCCACCACTGTGTCATTGGCAACACAGACGGAAAAATGGCATTCCATCGTGAATGCAGTCGGACTGCCGAGGAGGCCAAGATGCGCTGGCACGAAGTCAAAAGCCTAACCAAGCAGAAACCCGCTGCCACCCGGAAGGCGATACAAAAGGGGATGATGGACGGAACGTTTGAGCCAATCAAACACTCACCCCCAGTCAACTGATCTGGGTTTAATCCATCATCATTCTTTAGCTCACTCCACCACCCCAGTTCAGACATGGCCATATGCAAATCAGTCTGACCCTGTGCCTCATGGGAACAGTCCAGCCCGAACTGCCAAGCCATGTCTTCCCTGGACCGGAAACAAGCATCCTAGGACCGGTTTCTGGCATTTCAGCCGTCATCAGCCAGGCTTGCTTGAATCCAGTGGCAAAGTGAGCAGGGGACCCACGTCTGGGCATACCCCCGCCAACTTAGGGCGACCAAAGCGATACAAAAGGGGATGATGGACGGAACGTTTGAGCCAATCAAACACTCACCCCCAGTCAACTGATCTGGGTTTAATCCATCATCATTCTTTAGCTCACTCCACCACCCCAGTTCAGACATGGCCATATGCAAATCAGTCTGACCCTGTGCCTCATGGGAACAGTCCAGCCCGAACTGCCAAGCCATGTCTTCCCTGGACCGGAAACAAGCATCCTAGGACCGGTTTCTGGCATTTCAGCCGTCATCAGCCAGGCTTGCTTGAATCCAGTGGCAAAGTGAGCAAGGGACCCACGTCTGGGCATACCCCGCCAACTTAGGGCGACCAAAGCGATACAAAAGGGGATGATGGACGGAACGTTTGAGCCAATCAAACACTCACCCCCAGTCAACTGATCTGGGTTTAATCCATCATCATTCTTTAGCTCACTCCACCACCCCAGGAAGGCAGCAACGGCGAATGGAGGTGGGAGTCCTGCGCCACAGGAGCAGCTGGAGCAAATGGCGGACACAGTCATGAGTGTGGAGACGGTGCAAGGAGTCGGGAGTCCGGACACTGCTCGACATGACTTGACAAAACATCAACAGGGTGAGTAACTAACAGGGACTTGGGGGACGGACACAATGGCACACATGCACAACGACGTGTAGCACACCGCACACCCACAACGACCCTGGGTCATGTCCCTGATCCCTGTGGCACACTGCAGCACACATACAAACACCAAGTAGGCCCCCGTCCACCATGTGCCCGAAGGGGTCCCACCCCACACAACACCAATTCCACTACACACACATGCACCAGTGCGAAACACAGCAAAGATGCGTATGTGAGAGCCACACTGACAATGCAAGTGACACCACATGACAAGCAGCATGGCCGGAATACAATCACCATGACACTGTGCACGCCACGAGACTGAGGTGGCTGAGTGTGGACTACATCCGGAAGGAGCAGGTCACACCCTGACACATTTACGTGCACAAACAACCACTGACGTCAACAATACATCTGCAGACAAACAATGCACAAGAGAACAAAATCCGTCCAGGAGCACAAATGACCCCAGTCGCCAACATCACAGCACCTCAAAAGCACAAAAGCCAAAGGCACACCGCCTCCAAGGGATAAGGGGCAGCAAAATCACAGCAGCAGGTGCGACTCTCACACAATGCAGCACACACACATAGCAATCACAGCACATCCACATGGACGGCAATGTGGGACACAGTGCAACACTTACATTGCAGAACAGAGGACACAACTGGCTCCGCCTGTGCGTAGAAAATGGCCAATCACATCTGACATAGCAGGAAACTGTGAGATGAAAATGTACGTGTACAACATCACCTACGTCATGTAGTCCAATTGTCCACTATCCCACATCAAATAGTCTGCCAATCCAAAACAGTCACAATGTACATTGTCATGCAGTCTGTATGCAAACCCGAACAATGCGTTAACATACATGCCAACACAATGTCAACAAGCATCTCCCCTTCACATTGCAGAGGGACAAACAACACCTCCAGCAGAGCAGACCAGACAACCCATCAGTGATACTGAAGAGGACCTCCACACTTCCGACACCGATGCCCTACAACAGTCCATGGACATCTCAGGCAATAGAGCTCCAGGAGCAGGGCAGCCCCTCTGCACCTAGGACACACCACCCCCTGCACGGACAACACAGCTGGACGCACCCACCACCCCAGCTGGCTCACAGCAGCCCACCTAAGCACACATCCCATTACAAGGCCAGCTGTCAGACTGCCAGAAGGGGCTGGCCGAACATGTGCGGGTGGGGTACTACCTCATGGGAGACAAACTAGATCTCATAAGTGGGTGTCAAAGTCCCATCATGGACCACCTACACACCCCAACGGAGACCCACACTGTGACAGGGACACATGCCTTTGCACATTTCCAGTACTGAACCACACCCAGAGCCACGTGATAATCACCCACACCCCAAAGCCGGACTGGCGTACGCCGGCCAAGTTCACTCCTCTTACGTATTGGGTGGGGGGACGACAAAACTACATGTGCAATGTCTCACCCTCTGCCTGCGGTGACATGGCTGCGTCCTCTGCACACGGCACAATGTAAGGTTGTGGGGCGGGGGCCCTAATGCATACATCATGAGCACACGGACACACTCAGATAGTTCGTTGAACTGGCCACGAGCATGTGCGCTCGACACCTTTAATGGCATGGTCACATGTACAGTGACGCATGTTCTGGATGTGTGTGGGGTGAGTGTATGCCAGCCCGCAGGGAGTCGTTGGTGCTGGCAACAACTTGAACAGTGATCACAATTGAAGCAGAAACATAAAACATCAGCATAACAGAAACAACTGCGAAGCATCATGGTGGTTGCCGGAGAGAGTACAGTGTTCACCCTACATGCAAGCAGAATGGTCCTTGATTCGTGGTGCACTGAGTTAGTGGCACCTGAGGAGCTGAGCAGGGTATCAAGCTGATGATGGCACCGACGACTGGTGTGAGCTACTCTGAAAGTCTGGCAGTAAGACACTTCCGACTCTGGCACCTGTTGTCGGGAGTTGGTCCTGGCGGTGGTGGTGCGTGCATCCTGCGGTGATGCGACGTCCAGGCAGGTCAGGACTCAATTTGATGTGTGAGCCCAGGTGGACCGCAGTTGAGGGCGGAAGCAGCGGACAGCGCAGGGCCACAGACACATGGCGTTGATGACCCCCCAGGCCATCGACCCAGAGGCCATCCAACATGCCACCAGACTGGGGCCATGATTTGAGCTGCACAGAGTTAGTGGCCCCTAATGCACTGCGGCCGGCACAGGCACACCGCCACGGGACGGTGACTTGCGGTGCAGTGAGCTAGGCCCACGCGAGGTGGGCGGGTCCTCGTCGATGTCGAAGGTGAATGTAGCGGAGGTTTGCAGGGGACAGTGGAAGGTGTCCTCCAGGGCATGATGCAGAGGGCAGGAGCCGGCCGGAAGCGGCAAATGGAGGAGTGGAATGCTACTGCCTCGTTTTGGCCACATAGTCAGTATCACCGACATGATGATGAAGACAACCCCCAGTCCATGGACTCAGTCACCAACAAATCTCAAGAAGAAAGTGTCCATGGTTGTCGGGGAACAGACTTAGTGGCCCCGGAGCTGGAAGGGGATGCAGTCTGCGACGAGGCCAGTACAATGATATCAGGTCTGCCATAAATGAATCATGACTGAGTTCCCAATGTGTGCCCTACTCGACCGATGTGTAGTCCGGAGGCAGCGGCCTGCGCGGGCCAACTGCTGTTCAGCGAGCTCCTCCTGGAACACTGACACACGGCTTTGAAATGGCATGTGGGGATGACTCGTGGTTGACCGAGGCAGTAGCGACAGAGCTGAGCGGGTGTTTAGCCAGCGACGATGCCGTGTCCTGCCTGGTACAGACTGGCATGAATTTGTGTGGGGCCTACAGGACCGCAGTGTAGTCCGAAGGCGTAGACATCAAGGGCCCACAGACACATGTGGTTGGGGTGCCCAGCACATACTTTGTGTCACCATATCGAAGGGAGTATAGTGAGTTAAACTCAGCCATGAAGTGTGTTCTCGGCCATTGTGTAATCAAGACTCAGTTCCAAATGTGTGACCTACTTGACCGCAGTGTGGGCCCGAGGCAGCGGTCAACAGGGGCCCACAGCCACGTGTCGTTGGCCCGCGATGCACAGAGTTAGTGACACCAGAGCAGTTGTCGGCAGTGTTCGATCACCTCCGTAACGATGGTCCTTTTTTCCTCCGAACTGTACCGCGTCTTCCTCTTACTCGTCTCCTTGCGTACATTGATATGAACTCCGCCATGCAGAAAACAAGACTCAGTTCCAGATGTGTGACCCACTCGACCGCAGTGTGGGGCGAAGGCAGTAGTCAGCAAGGGACCACAGACAGGTGTAGTTCGAATGCTATGCACAGAGTTGGTGGCACCACATCGAAGGGAGTACAGTGATATAAACTCAGCCATAAAGTGTGTACTCTGCCATTGCATAATCAAGACTCAGTTCCAAATGTGTGACTTACTTGACCGTAGTGTAGGCCGGAGGCAGTGGTGGAGTAGGTCAACGAGAAAGGAGTAATGCGGGGTTGTGTCGCGGAGGCCTTGATGGTCTGAGGAGGCTGCCAAGGTCGCGGGCTTCGGGCTTGGAGCTTGCACCGGCACGTGGTGGGCCCTCTTCGACACACGCCGGTGTCGGCAGGTGCGCAATGAGGCCTGGCTGCGCAGGGGCGGGCATGACGGGTTCGGGGACCAGCAGCCTGGAGTGCAGCAGGCACACAGGATCGCAGGCCACACCGCTCAGGGCGACGGCCTCATGGCGGGGTGGGAGGCGCCGCCCTGGCAGGCACTTTGGGCATTCTGGAAGAGAACCACGCCCAGGGCTAAGTGCTTTTCATTCACACCCCTATGCTGGCTTGGCGTCCTCCGGGCCAGCCCACTCCGCACACACTTACAGGGGGGGACGTCACAAGCTACATTTCTGTGATCTTCCCCACTGGCTGGGGTGGCATGGTTGCGTCCACTGTCCACTACACTCCAAACACCAGCAGTGCATGTAGACATGGCTATGTCTGTGGTCTGCATACTGCAGTCTGCCCAGCACATCTCCGCAACACTTGGCATTGTGTACATTCTCATTCATGGGTCACTTGCCTCCTTCGCACATTGCTGGTTCCCACCTCTCCCCACATTCGGGTATTGTGTGGCTGAGGTGCCATGCCGTTGATGGCTCATGTACATGGCTAACCAAGGTTGCCACAGTAAGTTGTGCTGTCGTGTCTGGTGGGGGGCATGTTGTTTGGCATGTTGTATGTGATTTTGTGACGTGTGCAGTGCCAGAGTTGTGAGTTGCATGATTGTGGAGTTGAGGTGTGTGGTGTGTTCATTTGGTACTTGCCAACGTGCAGTGCATTTCCATAGGTGCCATCCTGGAAGCGCTGGTTGATGTTGGACTGTCGGAAGACGAAGGGATCATGCACATTGCCTGGGTAGTTGGCTATGACATTGGTGAGGAGTCCCCTGTGGTCCACTAATGCCTGCACGTTGGTGGGATGCGTGTGCTTTCTGTTGGGGTATTGTGTGCGGTGTTGGCAGGGGGCACACGTGGGACAAGTGTGCAGTCGATTGCCCCCGACACGTGCGGGGATCCAGCTATGGATGCTTGGTCTCCAGCTGTTCCTGCGCATTGTGGGGGATGTATGGGTGCTGGGGTCCCTAGCTGGTGAGGGCATCCAGGCCAGGTGTGAGGAACTTGGATGGGGCTGGCTGTGAGACTCCTCCGACTCGGACGGTTGATGTTTGGGAGGATACCAGAGGCCAACAGGTGCAGCACAGCCAGCAGCTTTGTCTGCAGAGGGATGTTGGTTGTCCGCTGTGTCGGTACCATCAGCCTGTGGGCAATGATGTTCAGGATGCGGAGGATGGTTGTCCTTTTGGGCCTGTAGTGGGCATTGGCATTGTCTGGTGTTAGGTCTGTAGGGCTGGTGCATTTCCTGTATGTCCACTGTCTTTGTCTGCGCTGCCTCTGTGGTGGTCCAGGGGGGGCAGGGGTGGGTCCGTTGGGGGGTGGCGGTCCTGGGGGTGGTGGCGGTGGGTGTTGTTGCCCCCTCGGGGCTCCAGGGTGCATGGTGAGTGGTTCCATGGCATCTGTTGTTCTTCCTGTGTGGCTCTGGGCTGGGCTCCCTTTGATGGTGCAGCTTGTCGCCTGACATTACACCAGGTCAGAGCAGGTGTTAGTTTCCTGCTGCTAACGCACCTTATCGCCAGTTTTGTGGTCTTATCGCCGATGTGGCTGGTCGTTGAGAATGTTGAGGTGTGGTGTTGTCGCGGGTTTTTGCTCGGAAGCGCCTACTCTGCATCTCATTAGCGTTAGTTGCCGGGGTCATCTGTGGACGATGTTTTTTGCGACTGCTTTTGCAGGAAAACTGATGTTATGGGCTGTTAGCACCAGCTTGTGAATGGGGCGATAAATTTAGCGCGACTTTGGCTGCGATAAAGTGCCGATAACTCGGCGATAGCTCCTTGAGAATATGCCCCACAGTTGTTTACTTTCTGTTTGCTGGCTTTATTTGTTTTAGGCTGTCCACCTTTAGTTCGTCCCTCCGTGGAGCAGCGCCTGTTTACTGTATCTATCCAAGTTCTCGCTTTCTTGAACAGGCCTTTAAATCTTGTCACATTTGCTGTGCTTTTAAAGACAGAGGTCAATTGTCAGCCTCGGTCTTCCAATGAAGGTTTGTGTTTACTTTTCTTTCTTTCAGACTTCAAAGTGAGAGAATTTATGTGACAATCTTGCTGTGAAACTAAACGCTTTTTTATAGCACACAACAAAAATTAAATGTACTCATATTTCGGAATATATTAGAATTAAACATTTCTTTTTTAGTCTGAAGTGCGGTGGAAACACATATTTGAATACGATCAAAACACATCAATACACTGGGTGATGACATTTCCACACATTATCATTTTGCAAATTATTATCACAGACACAGTTTTACAGTAAAACTGTATGTCTGTGCAAATCTAATGGTTATTTCAATTGAAATTGTATTGTCTGTAATAGCAGTGCGAAACCACACTATGTATACTCCATACTGTGCCACTCCACTATACAACACTCTAATCCACTATATGGCCCTCAACTCTACGCTATCCACTCCATTCTAGGATACTGTACTCCACTGTACATGTTGCTTCATTCTACGGCATTCCACGTCACCCCACTCAACAACATGTCACCACAGTCCACTTCACAACACGCCACTCTATGACATGCCTCTCAACTCTAAGACACTCCACGACATGCCACTCCACTCCACTCTACTCTACGCCCCTCCACTCTACACCCATCCACTCCACACCACTTGCCCCGCTCAACTTCAATCTAATCTACCCCAATCTACCCCACTCCACTTCTATCTACACTAATCTACCCCACTCTACTTCAATCTACACCACTCCAATCTACCACACTCCACTCCAATTTACCCCGCTCCACTCCAATTTACCCCGCTCCACTCCAATCTACCCCAATCTACACAACTGCAATCCACCCATCCCTCTCCACTCCACTCTAGCCCTCTTGCATGTTTTGACCCCCTGGGGGCTTGGGCAGTATTATACGGCTTGAGAGAGGGCCATTGAGCGACTTTGAAGGTGACACTCATCTTACTGGTGCTGGCGGGGCCCGGCACTAGGATGCTGAGGGGCTTGCTATTCCCGGACGCCAATAGCAAATTTGTGGGGACGAACTTGCAGCTGCTGGGTACTGTGCGCCATGGTGAAGGACACACCTGCACACTCGAACTCCAAAAACACTATTATAACATATACCACACCCAGGCAGCCATCTCAACAGAATGCTCAGCAGGGGAGTGCGGAATCCAGGGGCGTTTCCCAGGAGAGGGTGCAGGACCCCTTGCATCAAGGATCCCACAAGGCATTGGGTACACAAGAATGAGGCTGTTTCTACTGACGTCAACTTGCTTAGAGCTGACCTGTGGGGAGGCGCGTGGCGGCAGCGTCGCAAGATGGCCGCGGAATAGTTTCCTCCGTAACGCAGAGGGTCTTTTTCTATCAGAGGGAGGCTTATCCGACACAGTGGGGGCTCATTAATACATCGGAAATCCCCGGGAGCGGTAGGGTAGGTTTATAGACCTCAAATTGGTCCAATTATCTTTTTACCAGATTTTCCCTTGCCTCTCCAGGCTCGCTCCATTTAATGGCTGCCATTTTTGAGCTTGTCAACTCGTTTTTTCCTCAGGAGTTTGCGCGCCCACAGCTTTTTCCACACTGGAATGGCAATATTGGCTGAAAAAACATGGGATTTTTTCCCAAAATGAAGAGACTCTCTCTAAACATAATCCTCATGTATTTAATATTTTGCGAGCAAGCTATATGGCAGCATAAGTATTGTTAGTGCATACAGTGTGGACCTGGCAGAAACATACCAGTATCTTTGAATTGTTAGCCTGGAAAGTGACTTTTTCGTCTGTTATTTAAGTTTTCTGTTTTATTGGTCCATTGAAGTTATGCAGTATCTAATCTGTTCTTTGTGGGTGTTGAATAGACTACATATGCCATCTTGCCGTCTCCTTCTGCTAAATTAAATATGGAAGTGGCGCAGTCAACTAAATCTCAGTCGATCACCAACTCCAATGCTAATAGTCGCAAAGAACTTGGAGGCAAGTTAACAAAAGGGCTAGAAAGGATCCTTCTTCTCCTAATAAATCACCTCTGCCTTTTACTCTGGAAGACATCGTGGATGAGTTAAAAAATATAAAATCTTTTATGGTAGATACCAGTGCGGCACTTCAGAGAATCCATCTGGATTCTATACTAACAGAGGTCGAACAGAGGGTTAGCGACGCTCAAGATGTGACTGCCAAGGTTGAGAATCTATTCAAAGAAGTGGACCAACTAAAGGAACTATCAGAGGACTTGGAAAACCGAAACAGGCGCAATAGTCTACGCATATATGGCATATCGGAAGGTTCTGCAGGCTCCGACATGATCAACTTCTTGAAGATCCACATACCGAAAATAGTTGGTCTACCAACTCTTGCAGATCTCAATATTCTAAGAGCACACAGGATTGAAACTCTTGGTGCTTCAACCTCACACAGACCACGAGGGATCATTGCCTATTTTCTTCAATACTAAGACCTAATGATGATACTTACAGTGTCTAAACAACGCAAACAAATGTTGTGGTCTGGTCAGAAGATTTTTTTCAGTCAGGATGTCTCCAGAGCTACAGCTCATGGTCAGAAGGAATTTTTAGAACTCAGACCTATGTTGCGATCCATGAATGCTCGTTACGGCCTTATCCATCCTTGCTTTTTCAAGGTCACTTATAAGGACAGGACTGTTACTTTTGCAGACCCCGCAGAGCTTAAGAAATTCATACATATGCACAGGGGTGAAGTCATGGAACTTAGTAACTCTTAAAATGTTGCCAATTTCCTTTTCTCTTTTTTCTCTTTTACAGGTCCCTGGTTCCCTCTTGTTTTGATGTCGGTATCTTCATTGAACTGCGTTTCCTAGTCTAATGTCTCCGTTTTGTTCCGCCATGCTGTCCCCCCTTATTGTTTGATAAGTTCCATTAGCAATGTGACTGTTATGGATTTTCGTCTTACATGGTTCCATCCATATCTGTTGATATTATGTTCATTTAATCTTGGTGTTTCACTTTATTGAGCAGTGTCTTTTTCTCTTTCTCATCGCCCCCCCCAACATTAATGTCTTTTTTCAGCTTCATTCTTATGACTAAAGTCCTTTGGCTTTCTGTCATCTCTCCTTTCTATTTACACCAGGGGAGACCTTGTTCTTCCTTAATTCCCTTCTACTCTTCATCTCCTTCTCTCTGGTTTCTTTCTTTAACCTTCTCCTTTTTCTTTTTTCTAATATATAGCGTACTCTCTTTATGTAACTTTATTTTTTTTCTTGTGGTATTCCAGTATTTTCCACCGGATTCCTCATGGATGGTTAAAGCTCATTTTTATTGTAAGTCCTTTTATTGTTTGTTATTTAATTATTTCTTATATTCCTCTCCATGAGTAATTTACGTATTGTGTCATGGAATGTTAAAGGACTTCGTAATCTGGTTAAGAAGCAGCGGGTATTATCTCATTTATCAAAATTCAACTGTCAAATTGCTTTACCTAAAAGAAACCCACCACAAAGCACAAGATTTAGCTTCCATAAGAAGACAATGGGTTGGGAATGTTTTTAGCTCCCCTGCTATAAATAACAAAAATGGTGTCCTTATATTGTTTCATAAGTCGTTAAGTATTCAACTGTTGAACAAATTTAAAGATGATGCTGGTAGGTGGCTTTTGTTAGATATTAAGATAAATAATACACAATCTTCTATTTGTAATGTCTATGGTCCAAATGGAGTAGATTTGTTATTCTGGAATGCCTTTTCCTCCCTGTTATCCTCCCATGCATCAGAGAATCTCATAGTGAGGGGAGACTGTAATCAATTTATGGACCCCTTTTTGGACCGTAAATCTCAGACTAAATGTATACCCATCAAAATGCACAGAGCCTTTCAGAGAACCATATCCTCCAGAGGGTTGGTTGACGTTTGGAGGGCATCACACCCTGATGTCTTGGAATTCACTTTCTTTTCTCCTGTTCATAATTCTCACTCTACAATAGACTATATATCTTTTATCCAGCATACCCTTCAATTTCTAACACATGCCGAGATAGGTTTGATTCTCATTTCGGACCATGCTCCTGTTATTGTAGACCTGGACTACCCTAACTCTATCCCTCCTACTCGTAGATGGAGATTTAATAATACCCTTTTATTAGACCAACAATTTACAGAACAATTTACAACATTTCTACAAGAATTTGTTGAGAATAATCTTCCCTCAGACACACAAATGAATTTTATTTGGGATGCCTTTAAAGCAACTGCAAGGAGCTTTATAATCGATTTTGTAGCAAAGAAAAGAGGAAGGCTCTTAGAGACTCTGTGCAAGTGTAATATCTGATTAAGGTTTTAGAACACTAATATATTTCCTCTAATTGCAATGACACGTTATCTAAACTCATTAAGGCCAAGTGGCAATATAACAAACAATCCTGGGACAATGCCTGTGGTAGTCTACTTCATTTCAAAGCAAAGATGTATGGGGTTAGGTACAAGGCTGGCAAAAATGTGGCAAATATACCTTAAAATTAGAAGGCAGAAATCTAAGATTGTTGCTATAACAGACTCAGTTGGGGTCAGCCACATCAGTGACTCCAAGACAATAGAGTGCTTTTCTGAATACTACACACAGCTCTATACCCCAGAATCAACTCCTTCAATTGCACAATTCGATGCTTTATTTCAATCAATCCCTAAAAATCCTGATAGTAATGTAGATTTGACTTTTCTTGATATTCCACTGTCAGAACAAGAAATTTTAAATGCCATTAATCAACTTCCAAAAGATAAAACTCCCGGGCCGGATGGCTTTACTGTACGCTTTTACTTACATTTTCAACATCTTTTAATTCCTAAATTACTACTTGTCATAACTCATTTTTTGAGCACAGGGTGGACACAAGGTTCGTTCTCTCAGGCTATGCTCTCCTTACTTCCTAAGAAGGAAAAAGATCTCTCTCAGTGTAGCAACTGTAGGCCTATCTCATTGGTTAATACAGACTGTAAGATCTTTGCTAAATTACTGGCACTTCGTATTAATTTGGTCATACCTGAGCAAGTCGATATGCATCAGTCAGGATTTGTGAAGGGAAGATCTATTTCAGATAATTCTAGAACCTTCCTTAACATCATTCACTTAGCCTCCAAACTTAATTCTCCATTAGCTGCCATAACTGTCGATGCTGAGAAGGCTTTGGATCGTGTGCATTGGGAATTTATGTTTGGTGCTTTTTAATATGGCATGGTTTTAGTCTCCATTTTCTCCTATATGTTCAGGTATGGTATTCTGAGCCCTCTACCTCTATTTGGGTCGATGGTAACCAATCTCACTACTTTCCTCTTCATAGAGGGACTAGACAGGGTTGCCATTTATCTCCCCTTTCATTCATTCTCTCATTAGAACCCTTTCTTGAAACAATTAGTCGATTTCCAGCCTTTTTGGGCTTTCAATTTAAAAATTGGAATATAAAATACACAGTATATGCTGATGACATTTTGCTATATATATCCAACCCTAATACATCTCTACCAGAGTTTTTTTTCACTATTACATACATATTCTGCAGTTTTGGGATACAAACTTAATATAGATAAATCAGAGGTCCTAACCCCTAAATAAAAATTGCATTCCAGACATGTTTAAAGACACCAGGTTTATGTGGAACTCAAAATGTATTAAATGTTTAGGCATTCTCTATTCCAACAATATTAAAGAAATTATTAAAATTAACCTTAAGGAGATTATGACAAAAATCACTTCACTGATAGAGGGTTGGTTGCCTTTATTTTTGTCCTGGTGGGATAGGCTAGCTACAATTAAAATGATGTTGCTACCAGAAAATGTTTATTTGTCCATGCTTCCGGTTTCTCTTCCACATACATCTTTCAATAATATTAATCGTTCATTGACCCAATTTCTATGGAACAAGCACAAACCTAGAATCTCTTTGACTCGCCTTCAGCAATCCAAAGATACTGGTGGGGTTAACTTTCCCAACTTTAGATTATATCATTCAGCCTTCACAATGAAACATATCTGGACTGCCCTTTCGGAAACCCATGCATATCCATCAATAGTTTGGGGGCAATTAGAACATGCACAATTCACACCCTTTGCTTTCAAAGAAATGGTCCGCATCACTCAACCCCAAAGGTGTTTCTTTCTCCAATTCTTACTCATTCTAGGGCTATTGTTAAACCTTTAATTATCTCTTCCAATTCCTGTTCCGAAAATATTTTACAAACCTACCAATTTAGTATAATAAACACATTAAACTAAACAATAGAGTTCTTTTATGGAAAGAATGGATTAGTAAGGGAATTATAGTCATAGGACATCTGATCTCTAATGGTTTGCTGCTAGATTTCTCTGGCATCCAGGACAAATACAATATATCCACTTATTATGCCTCTCATTTGGAGTGCCTTAAACCTCTTCTTCTCCCTTATATTTCACAACCACCTGAAAGTGCTTCAAGCACACAGCCTCCTTCTTCCATGTTAGATTTTTCTTCCCAAATGAAGGCCTCAGGCATATATAAATTATTGATTGGTTCCACTAAGTCTGACAGAAAATCAAAAATAGAGCTAATATGGGAAACAGATCTTCAGCATAAATTTTCAGCTCATACCTGGAAATTAGTGTGGGCCAAGATCCATACCTCTTCTCGTTCAGCAAGTACTACCCAAACATTATATTATTTCTATACAGATTATATGTAACCCCTATGAACTTTTATAAATTCAAACTTTCTAATAATGCTAAATGTTGGTCTTGTGCTCAGGATAATAGTGATCTCTTTCATATGTTTTTTGGATGCCCTTTAGTCAAAAAGCTTTGGTTATGTATATGGAATAAACTTAATAAAATTTTGTCTGCAAGCATTCCTTTTGATAACCTACACGTTTTTCTGGGGGGCTCTTCTCCCCTTTGGAGTCCACAACATATGGTTGGGAAATGTATTGACTTGACGGTTGCCTTGGCTTTACAAGTAACACAACTAATTGGAAGGATACTACTAAAATTACTTATATTGCATGGTGGAACCTGTTGTGTCATCACCATAGACTGGATCAAGCTTATGCCACTTCTCTTCCTTTAATGATCAAAAGAGATTTATTATGGTCACCCCTTACCTCATTCCTTTCCAGGCAATCAGCTCAATTCAAGTCTAGGGTTATTAATTATGACCCTCCTTAAAGATAGAATGTTTATTACACATTTATTCTTAGTATTGCATAGTTGATAACTGTTCGCTCTATAATTTAAGTATGGCATTATATCTTCTTTTTTCTTCTTTTTCCTCTCTTCCCTTTTTCTTCCCTCTTCTTCTTCTTTCCACTTCTCTTCTTTACTGATTTCTTCTTTCTTCCTTAAAATGCCCTTTGTTCTCAGCATTATAGTTATATATTTCAATTCAAGTTTTTAGGTTCATCGTTTTTTTATTATATGATATGTTTACTTCACATGGTTTTTATACGTTTGGTTTCTCCCTTCTATTTATTAGATTTGTGTATTAACCCATATTATTATATTTGTCAATATTTGCTTGGATTGACTCAATGATGTTTCTTTTCATTTGTTGTAAATGCTCTTTGTTCTTTATTCTCTTTAATAAAGCATTTTCAAACTTAAAAAGAGCTGACCTGCGAAAAGTGGCAGAGGGTAACATTAAGAGTTTGCAGGGTGATGTCTCTCTGCTTAAACAGCAAATGGGTGAGATGTCTACTGCTACTCGTGAGTTGGTACAGAGGGTGGAAGATGCGGAAGGCTGTGTTCACCGTAGTAACATTTGTTGCTGGGATTCCTGGGGTGGGTCGAGGGGGCATCTGTGGAAGGGTTTCTGGAAGCCAGGGTAAGACAGCAGCTATGGCCACGGGGGCTCTTAGATATCTTTGTGGTTGAGCGGACACACAAGGTGCTCGTGACTCCGCCCCTTCCTGGTGCCCACCAAGGGTTACCATAGTCAAAATCCTTAATTATCAAGACAGGGATTGCGAGCCGCTAGGGAGCAAGAGGTTCCACTGTCTGAGAACAATAAAATTGCAATTAATCCTGACTACACTGGAAGGTACAGGAGCAGTGCAGATCATTCATAGCTGTAAAGCAAAAGCTGTGGGTGATGAAATTGAAATACATGCTGTTGTATCCTTCCAAACTGAAAGTTATATCACAGGAGAAGGCACACTTTTTTGAATATCCTGATGAGGGTTGGCACTGGCTTGAATTGTGGGCCATTCTCTCTTGGCCTGCTTGGAGAGAATAGCCACAGGGGGTCCGTTGCGGGGTTCGTTCGTGGATCTCAGGGGTGGCCCTGCCGGGGGCTAATGGCGGTTGAGCGCCCAGATGCTCACAGAGTTACGATTCAAGAGGATGGGACCATGCAGTTGATGGAAGAGGTGGACTAGCAGGTGCTTGGCGGGGGCATGTCGTGCTCTCATTGACCGGTCCTGCAACTGTAGACCTCGAAACCGTGGCTGACAATGTGCCTCAAACACTGTTGACTGCCTCAGAGCAATCAGAGACTTCTTAAGTTGATGCTTGCCTAAATAAAATAAAGTGAGGCCCAAATAGGTCCTCGGGTAGCCTAGGCTACTGTCGATCAAATAATGGCTTTCGTCTAGGCAAGAGAGAACAATATATGCAGGGACACAAGGTTGTGGAAAAGATAACACATTTATTAACATCATAAATGGTATATCATCCACATTATTATCAAAGGATCTAGTCCTGGTGCTCACATATCAAGTGGGGTTGCGTAAAAGTGAAAAGTGCTGGTGACTTAAAAGTTTACATCACATTGACAACGTTATACAAAACTCATGAGAAAGTTTATACACTTTGAGTTTTGGTTGTTAAAGGTCGACAGCGTTTCGATCTCTATTAATTGAGACCATCATCAGGACGTAAAACATGTGAGCATGTAGAATCTAGAGAAAAAAGGAAGACATTGGTCCCTGGAACATATCTAAGAAGGCAGTCATTCGAATCTAGCAGACAGCCGGTGAAATGGTTAATAAAACAATTGCGATCGTAAAAATAAATAAATTAAACAAAACAATTAATTTCTACGGCTTGTGAGGTAAAGCGATTTCCAAGCGATTTACATATCAAGGCTTGATTGTAATGCACAAGTATACATGGTTCAATTGTAGAGTCAATCAATCTCATAAAAATAATAATAATCCCCGTGAACCAATGGTGGGATCGTGAGGGCGCAATACAGAAGTGCGCAATACAGAAGTGTAATTCGGGTTCAACACTATGTTGGTCTCGGTAACAGAACGTGCTGGGAACAGAACTTAAACCGAGTGGTGCATAGTGAATAAGTGGAAGCGGGGACAGCATATGCCCGAAGGATACGAGGCGGTGGTGCGGCCCGGGGGTGAGTGTACAAGCAGTTACATGAGTACTTCAAGGAATGGTAACTGCAGCACGGGGCTGGAATCAAGGGGCAATCTGCGATAAGGAAACGATCAGTGAGCGCAACCAACAGGGTAGGATTAACCTGTGGCTAGTGGCTGAGCAGACAGGGACTCCACTTACCAAGCCAGTAAATGAGCAGCCGTGGGGTCTGAAATCAAGAATGAGCCAAGTCGAAGGTAATTCCGTTTGGTTGCCAGCTGTAGGAAGAGGGGTACATATCAGAATAGGAAGGGGCGCGTGATCACTACGGGCATACGGGGTGAGCGAAAAGCAACAGAACTTACTTGGCTCAGAGGAGGTGCTGCGAGGTCCGGGTTCCCTCCGGTACCGTATTGAGGCTGAATCAGGCTCGGAAGGGTAGACGCGGATAAGTCAGCGTGCTCGTGTGAGTCCTGTGCTACCGTGCCTGAAGTATGGTGACGCTCGGTAGTGACGTCAGACGTATGCTCAGTTACGAGCGCCCCGTTAGGGCGGCCATGTTAGGTGAGGGGCAGGCAGGGACCTAATTGAGAGTGGTGCCGCTGATGGCACAGTGAAGGGAGGGAAAATACGTGGCCATGGTGATACATAGAGTTTAAAAAACATTGGAAAACGGGGAATTAACCACATGAGGATAGGCATACAGGATGGGTAGAAAGCATATATATACAAGGGGAAGTTAATAGTTAAAAATTAAAAATTAAAAACTGTTTCAAGGCATGTCCAGAATATATTACACAGTAGCTGGAGGAAAAATGCTACAGTATCTGATTCCATTCCTCTATGGTATTGAGTCCATGTTGGATTGAGCGGCATTTAAACATCCAGTTGCACTCCAGTCTGTTCAGGGTGGCTCGAGGATCACCACCTCTGGGGCTTGGGTGCAACATGTCAACAACTTGCCATTGGAGATCCTGTTCAGAGTGTCCTTTCTCCATGAAGTGCACCACCAACGGTGCAGTGATTGTTTGACATCGGATTCTGCTCCTGTGTTGGCCGATGCGTGTTTTTATTTTCTGAGTGGTTTGTCCGATATACAGAAGATTGCAAGGGCATTGGATGCAGTAAATTACATTAACCAAATTGCAGTTAGAGAAAAAATCAAGTTTGTGAGTAGTGGTGCCATAAACAAACTCTTTAGTGTTTTTTGTGAAAGGGCATGCAACACAATTTCCACATTTGTAATGTCCTGTAACTGGTGGTAAGCCAAAGCACGAACGTACAGTGACTGCATTGTTGGGTGGCTTATATGCCCTAACAAGATGGTCTTTGATGTTACGACCTCTCTTAAATGAGAATAGGGAGCCTCCTTAGTGATGTTAATTGAGGTAAGGAGAGGCCAATGTTTTTTGATTAGTTTAGTTATTTTGTTGCTGGCAGGCCCAAAGGTAGTGACACATGGGATTCGTGTCATAGTTTTTTTGGGGGTGGGCTCCAAAAGATTCTCCCTATGTGTATACCATGCCCTTTTCATGGATCTTTTGACCAGCCGGCGGGGGTAGTCTCTGCTCATAAGTTTTTCGCACAGAATGTTTGCTTCCCTAAGGTAATCCTCTTTGAGTTTGCAATTTCTGCGAATCCTGAGGAATTGCCCATAGGGCAAACCATCTCGTAATGCTCTAGGATGGTTGCTTTTATAGTGGAGGAGGGTGTTGCGTTCTGTGGGCTTCCTATATAAGGTAGTATAGAGACCACCTTCTGCTGATTTAACAGTCACGTCTAGATAGCTAATCTGCGTGGTGTCAAAGGAATACGTGAACCTAAGGTCAGGCTGGCAGTTATTTAGCCATATGCAGAAAGATTCGAGTTCCATGGATGAGCCCTGCCAAATCATGAAGACATCATCGATGTATCGATTCCAATTTCTGATCTTACTGCGATAAGGGTTACATTGATTTAATACATGTGTGATTTCCATATCGTCAACAAATAGTATAGCGAAATTGGGGCAAAAACAGCCCCCATGGAAGTCCCTTTGCATTGTTTGTAATATTTTTCTTGAAACATGAAGTAATTTTGGGTCAGGGCTATTGTCAACAAGTCTATGATAAAGTCACTAGGGACTTTGTGTGGTCTGGGTCTGTTCTCAAGATGGTTTTGGATAACACGAATGCCTTTGTCTTGTGGAATGTTCGTGTAGAGTGATTCTATGTCTAGTGTAACTAGCAGCTCTGATCTGGGGTCATAGAGTTCATGTTCAATTAGTCTGATGAATTGTGTAGTATCCTTTAACGTAGGCTACGGTTTCTTGTACCATGTCACGAATGAAGAAATCGATGTACCGGCCCAGAGGTTCAAGGATGGAACCACAGCCTGATAGGATGGGTCTACCTGGAGGGTTGTTGGGGTTCTTGTGGACTTTGGGCAGTGTATATATTACTGGTATTCTAGGGTTCTTATTGTTAAGGAATAAAAACTCATTATGGCTGATAAAGCCCGTATCCTCAGCCTCCTTGGTGGTAGTATGGATAAGGGATTGGATTTCGAGTAAGGGGCTATGCGCAAGGGACTCATAATGGGTGGCATTATTGAGTTGGCGCATGATTTCTTTGTCATAGTCAGTTTTGTCCTGAATTACAATCCCCCCTCCCTTGTCACAAGGTTTGATAATGATGTCATCCATTTTTTTCAGTTTAAGAAGGCTCTTTTTTTCTTCAAGACTGACGTTGTAAGGGATAAAGTTGTGAAGGTTTCTTAGTTCGTCAAGGTCTTTCAGAACTAGGTTCTCAAAAGTAATGACCTCTGGTGGGAGGCAACCAGTGGGAGGATTAAACGTCGATTTTGGGCGTAGTCCTGTGGTGTCATATTTCGGTGGTAGGTCTTTATTCAGAAAGAATGTTGTAAGTCTTATTTTTCTGAAAAATTGGTACATTTCAAGTTGTATATTAAACCAGTCAGGTTTTACTGTAACCACGTAAGAGAGTCCTTTACTGAGAAGTGCTATCTCAGATGAGGCTAATTGATGACTGGATAGATTGAAAATAGGAATGGATTCCATGGGTGGGGGTGCAGAGGTGTCTACTGCTTCAATTGCGTTCAGTATTGATAACCCCATTGGTAGAACTTCCGCCGTGTCTGGCGTTCTCCAGGGGGGAAGTTGTAGCGTGGTTTGGTTCGTCCTCTCTCTGTTTGGAAAGGTTGGCCTCTCCCTAAAAAATTAGGGTTGTGAGGTGCTGAGCTGGGACCTGCACCTGGGTCTGAGGCGTCAGAGTCAGCGGATGATTCAGAAAAAGTCACAGGCTGTCTATTCTTAAATCTACCCCAGGTGCCTGTCTGTTGTCTGGGTGCGGATTGGGGGTTGGTAAAGAGGTCCTCTCTAAGGTAGGGGTAGGTTTTCTCTTTACTATAATTTTTTATGTCTTTAGTGACTTTTGTAGCTTTTTTATGATGCTCGAATTTGTGAAAGTCTGAGATAGTCCTTTCTAGTCTCTCAAGAATGCTTTTGGCGTCTGAGAGATTCTCGAGTTCTAGTATTGATTTCTCTAATGCTAGTATTTCCTCAAGTTCTTTTTTACTGTGTTCAAGAGCAGTATCTATACCAAGCACCATCCAGTGCCTGGAACAAGTTGTGCCAATATGTGCAAAACCGTTTTTGAACTTGGGGTCTTGCAAAAAGATGGCAGGGGTATTACGGACTTGTAACCCTATGGGTATAATGTCAGCTTTTAAATATTCTGTTAACATGCGTGCATGAAGTTCAGTACGAATGTGTTTCTTTTTTAGATGTTCTAGGGCCGTTATTTTCTCTGTAGCGACATCCGTGGGGATTGGTATCGGTACTGATGTTTGAAACAGGGACGGGCCACTAGTGATTCTTGCAATATACTCCTCTGTATATGTAGGTGTTGACATATTCAGGGGTATAGGAAAGGAATTCAGGGGGAGTTATATTTATACACGTTTAAAAAAAAAAAAAAAAAAAAAAAAATGAACCACTCACAAGGAAGTGGTAGTAACCCTCGCAGTGCGGCCACTGCACGTAGAGTATGTTTTAGAAAACAAGGGTACCCCAGAAATACGACCGGGGGCAATATAAGCGGTTAGAAAAACAATGGTCAAAGTGAGGCCCAAATAGGTCCTCGGGTAGCCTAGGCTACTGTCGATCAAATAATGGCTTTCGTCTAGGCAAGAGAGAACAATATATGCAGGGACACAAGGTTGTGGAAAAGATAACACATTTATTAACATCATAAATGGTATATCATCCACATTATTATCAAAGGATCTAGTCCTGGTGCTCACATATCAAGTGGGGTTGCGTGAAAAGTGAAAAGTGCTGGTGACTTAAAAGTTTACATCACATTGACAACGTTATACAAAACTCATGAGAAAGTTTATACACTTTGAGTTTTGGTTGTTAAAGGTCGACGGCGTTTCGATCTCTATTAATTGAGACCATCATCAGGACGTAAAACATGTGAGCATGTAGAATCTAGAGAAAAAAGGAAGACATTGGTCCCTGGAACATATCTAAGAAGGCAGTCATTCGAATCTAGCAGACAGCCGGTGAAATGGTTAATTAAACAATTCGTACGAAAAAATAAATAAATTAAACAAAACAATTAATTTCTACGGCTTGTGAGGTAAAGCGATTTCCAAGCGATTTACATATCAAGGCTTGATTGTAATGCACAAGTATACATGGTTCAATTGTAGAGTCAATCAATCTCATAAAAAAATAAATAATCCCCTGAACCAATGGTGGGATCGTGAGGGCGCAATACAGAAGTGCGCAATACAGAAGTGTAATTCGGGTTCAACACTATGTTGGTCTCGGTAACAGAACGTGCTAGGAACAGAACTTAAACCGAGTGGTGCATAGTGAATAAGTGAAGCGGGGACAGCATATGCCCGAAGGATACGAGGCGGTGGTGCGGCCCGGGGGTGAGTGTACAAGCAGTTACCTGAGTACTTCAAGGAATGGTAACTGCAGCACGGGGCTGGAATCAAGGGGCAATCTGCGATAAGGAAACGATCAGTGAGCGCAACCAACAGGGTAGGATTAACCTGTGGCTAGTGGCTGAGCAGACAGGGACTCCACTTACCAAGCCAGTAAATGAGCAGCCGTGGGGTCTGAAATCAAGAATGAGCCAAGTCGAAGGTAATTCCGTTTGGTTGCCAGCTGTAGGAAGAGGGGTACATATCAGAATAGGAAGGGGCGCGTGATCACTACGGGCGTAAGGGGTGAGCGAAAAGCAACAGAACTTACTTGGCTCAGAGGAGGGGCTGCGAGGTCCGAGTTCCCTCCGGTACCGTATTGAGGCTGAATCAGGCTCGGAAGGGTAGACGCGGATAAGTCAGCGTGCTCGTGTGAGTCCTGTGCTACCGTGCCTGAAGTATGGTGACGCTCGGTAGTGACGTCAGACGTATGCTCAGTTACGAGCGCCCCGTTAGGGCGGCCATGTTAGGTGAGGGGCAGGCAGGGACCTAATTGAGAGTGGTGCCGCTGATGGCACAGTGAAGGGAGGGAAAATACGTGGCCATGGTGATACATAGAGTTTAAAAACATTGGAAAACGGGGAATTAACCACATGAGGATAGGCATACAGGATGGGTAGAAAGCATATATATACAAGGGGAAGTTAATAGTTAAAAATTAAAAAATTAAAAACTGTTTCAAGGCATGTCCAGAATATATTACACAGTAGCTGGAGGAAAAATGCTACAGTATCTGATTCCATTCCTCTATGGTATTGAGTCCATGTTGGATTGAGCGGCATTTAAACATCCAGTTGCACTCCAGTCTGTTCAGGGTGGCTCGAGGATCACCACCTCTGGGGCTTGGGTGCAACATGTCAACAACTTGCCATTGGAGATCCTGTTCAGAGTGTCCTTTCTCCATGAAGTGCACCACCAACGGTGCAGTGATTGTTTGACATCGGATTCTGCTCATGTGTTGGCCGATGCGTGTTTTTATTTTCTGAGTGGTTTGTCCGATATACAGAAGATTGCAAGGGCATTGGATGCAGTAAATTACATTAACCGAATTGCAGTTAGAGAAAAAATCAAGTTTGTGAGTAGTGGTGCCATAAACAAACTCTTTAGTGTTTTTGTGAAAGGGCATGCAACACAATTTCCACATTTGTAATGTCCTGTAACTGGTGGTAAGCCAAAGCACGAACGTACAGTGACTGCATTGTTGGGTGGCTTATATGCTCTAACAAGATGGTCTTTGATGTTACGACCTCTCTTAAATGAGAATAGGGAGCCTCCTTAGTGATGTTAATTGAGGTAAGGAGAGGCCAATGTTTTTTGATTAGTTTAGTTATTTTGTTGCTGGCAGGCCCAAAGGTAGTGACACATGGGATTCGTGTCATAGTTTTTTGGGGGTGGGCTCCAAAAGATTCTCTCTATGTGTATACCATGCCCTTTTCATGGATCTTTTGTCCAGCCGGCGGGGGTAGTCTCTGCTCATAAGTTTTTCGCACAGAATGTTTGCTTCCCTAAGGTAATCCTCTTTGAGTTTGCAATTTCTGCGAATCCTGAGGAATTGCCCATAGGGCAAACCATCTCGTAATGCTCTAGGATGGTTGCTTTTATAGTGGAGGAGGGTGTTGCGTTCTGTGGGCTTCCTATATAAGGTAGTATAGAGACCACCTTCTGCTGATTTAACAGTCACGTCTAGATAGCTAATCTGCGTGGTGTCAAAGGAATACGTGAACCTAAGGTCAGGCTGGCAGTTATTTAGCCATATGCAGAAAGATTCGAGTTCCATGGATGAGCCCTGCCAAATCATGAGATACATCATCGATGTATCGATGCCAATTTCTGATCTTACTGCGATAAGGGTTACATTGATTTAATACATGTGTGATTTCCATATCGTCAACAAATAGTATAGCGAAATTGGGGGCAAAAACAGCCCCCATGGAAGTCCCTTTGCATTGTTTGTAATATTTTTCTTGAAACATGAAGTAATTTTGGGTCAGGGCTATTGTCAACAAGTCTATGATAAAGTCACTAGGGACTTTGTGTGGTCTGGGTCTGTTCTCAAGATGGTTTTGGATAACACGAATGCCTTTGTCTTGTGGAATGTTCGTGTAGAGTGATTCTATGTCTAGTGTAACTAGCAGCTCTGATCTGGGGTCATAGAGTTCATGTTCAATTAGTCTGATGAATTGTGTAGTATCCTTAACGTAGGCTACGGTTTCTTGTACCATGTCACGAATGAAGAAATCGATGTACCGGCCCAGAGGTTCAAGGATGGAACCACAGCCTGATAGGATGGGTCTACCTGGAGGGTTGTTGGGGTTCTTGTGGACTTTGGGCAGTGTATATATTACTAGTGTTCTAGGGTTCTTATTGTTAAGGAATAAAAACTCATTATGGCTGATAAAGCCTGTATCTGCAGCCTCCTTGGTGGTAGTATGGATAAGGTATTGGATTTCGAGTAAGGGGCTATGCGCAAGGGACTCATAATGGGTGGCATTATTGAGTTGGCGCATGATTTCTTTGTCATAGTCAGTTTTGTCCTGAATTACAATCCCCCCTCCCTTGTCACAAGGTTTGATAATGATGTCATCCATTTTTTTCAGTTTAAGAAGGCTCTTTTTTTCTTCAAGACTGACGTTGTAAGGGATAAAGTTGTGAAGGTTTCTTAGTTCGTCAAGGTCTTTCAGAACTAGGTTCTCAAAAGTAATGACCTCTGGTGGGAGGCAACCAGTGGGAGGATTAAACGTCGATTTTGGGCGTAGTCCTGTGGTGTCATATTTCGGTGGTAGATCTTTATTCAGAAAGAATGTTGTAAGTCTTATTTTTCTGAAAAATTGGTACATTTCAAGTTGTATATTAAACCAGTCAGGTTTTACTGTAACCACGTAAGAGAGTCCTTTACTGAGAAGTGCTATCTCAGATGAGGCTAATTGATGACTGGATATATTGAAAATAGGAATGGATTCCATGGGTGGGGGTGCAGAGGTGTCTACTGCTTCAATTGCGTTCAGTATTGATAACCCCATTGGTAGAACTTCCGCCGTGTCTGGCGTTCTCCAGGGGGAAGTTGTAGCGTGGTTTGGTTCGTCCCTCTCTCTGTTTGGAAAGGTTGGCCTCTCCCTAAAAAATTAGGGTTGTGAGGTGCTGAGCTGGGACCTGCACCTGGGTCTGAGGCGTCAGAGTCAGCGGATGATTCAGAAAAAGTCACAGGCTGTCTATTCTTAAATCTACCCCAGGTGCCTGTCTGTTGTCTGGGTGCGGATTGGGGGTTGGTAAAGAAGTCCTCTCTAAGGTAGGGGTAGGTTTTCTCTTTACTATAATTTTTTATGTCTTTAGTGACTTTTGTAGCTTTTTTATGATGCTCGAATTTGTGAAAGTTTGAGATAGTCCTTTCTAGTCTCTCAAGAATGCTTTTGGCGTCTGAAAGATTCTCGAGTTCTAGTATTGATTTCTCTAATGCTAGTATTTCCTCAAGTTCTTTTTTACTGTGTTCAAGAGCAGCATCTATACCAAGCACCATCCAGTGCCTGGAACAAGTTGTGCCAATATGTGCAAAACCGTTTTTGAACTTGGGGTCTTGCAAAAAGATGGCAGGGGTATTACGGACTTGTAACCCTATGGGTATAATGTCAGCTTTTAAATATTCTGTTAACATGCGTGCATGAAGTTCAGTACGAATGTGTTTCTTTTTAGATGTTCTAGGGCCGTTATTTTCTCTGTAGCGACATCCGTGGGGATTGGTATCGGTACTGATGTTTGAAACAGGGACGGGCCACTAGTGATTCTTGCAATATACTCCTCTGTATATGTAGGTGTTGACATATTCAGGGGTATAGGAAAGGAATTCAGGGGGAGTTATATTTATACACGTTTAAAAAAAAAAAATTAAATAAAGAAAAATGAACCACTCACAAGGAAGTGGTAGTAACCCTCGCAGTGCGGCCACTGCACGTAGAGTATGTTTTAGAAAACAAGGGTACCCCAGAAATACGACCGGGGGCAATATAAGCGGTTAGAAAAACAATGGTCAAAGTGAGGCCCAAATAGGTCCTCGGGTAGCCTAGGCTACTGTCGATCAAATAATGGCTGTCGTCTGAGGCAAGAGAGAACAATATATGCAGGGACACAAGGTTGTGGAAAAGATAACACATTTATTAACATCATAAATGGTATATCATCCACATTATTATCAAAGGATCTAGTCCTGGTGCTCACATATCAAGTGGGGTTGCGTGAAAAGTGAAAAGTGCTGGTGACTTAAAAGTTTATATCACATTGACAACGTTATACAAAACTCATGAGAAAGTTTATACACTTTGAGTTTTGGTTGTTAAAGGTCGACGGCGTTTCGATCTCTATTAATTGAGACCATCATCAGGACGTAAAACATGTGAGCATGTAGAATCTAGAGAAAAAAGGAAGACATTGGTCCCTGGAACATATCTAAGAAGGCAGTCATTCGAATCTAGCAGACAGCCGGTGAAATGGTTAATTAAACAATTCGCACGAAAAAATAAATAAATTAAACAAAACAATTAATTTCTACGGCTTGTGAGGTAAAGCGATTTCCAAGCGATTTACATATCAAGGCTTGATTGTAATGCACAAGTATACATGGTTCAATTGTAGAGTCAATCAATCTCATAAAAAATAATAATAATCCCTGTGAACCAATGGTGGGATCGTGAGGGCGCAATACAGAAGTGCGCAATACAGAAGTGTAATTCGGGTTCAACACTATGTTGGTCTCGGTAACAGAACGTGCTGGGAACAGAACTTAAACCGAGTGGTGCATAGTGAATAAGTGAAGCGGGGACAGCATATGCCCGAAGGATACGAGGCGGTGGTGCGGCCCGGGGGTGAGTGTACAAGCAGTTACCTGAGTACTTCAAGGAATGGTAACTGCAGCACGGGGCTGGAATCAAGGGGCAATCTGCGATAAGGAAACGATCAGTGAGCGCAACCAACAGGGTAGGATTAACCTGTGGCTAGTGGCTGAGCAGACAGGGACTCCACTTACCAAGCCAGTAAATGAGCAGCCGTGGGGTCTGAAATCAAGAATGAGCCAAGTCGAAGGTAATTCCGTTTGGTTGCCAGCTGTAGGAAGAGGGGTACATATCAGAATAGGAAGGGGCGCGTGATCACTACGGGTGTACGGGGTGAGCAAAAAGCAACAGAACTTACTTGGCTCAGAGGAGGTGCTGCGAGGTCCGGGTTCCCTCCGGTACCGTATTGAGGCTGAATCAGGCTCGGAAGGGTAGACGCGGATAAGTCAGCGTGCTCGTGTGAGTCCTGTGCTACCGTGCCTGAAGTATGGTGACGCTCGGTAGTGACGTCAGACGTATGCTCAGTTACGAGCGCCCCGCTAGGGCGGCCATGTTAGGTGAGGGGCAGGCAGGGACCTAATTGAGAGTGGTGCCGCTGATGGCACAGTGAAGGGAGGGAAAATACGTGGCCATGGTGATACATAGAGTTTAAAAACATTGGAAAACGGGGAATTAACCACATGAGGATAGGCATACAGGATGGGTAGAAAGCATATATATACAAGGGGAAGTTAATAGTTAAAAATTAAAAATTAAAAACTGTTTCAAGGCATGTCCAGAATATATTACACAGTAGCTGGAGGAAAAATGCTACAGTATCTGATTCCATTCCTCTATGGTATTGAGTCCATGTTGGATTGAGCGGCATTTAAACATCCAGTTGCACTCCAGTCTGTTCAGGGTGGCTCGAGGATCACCACCTCTGGGGCTTGGGTGCAACATGTCAACAACTTGCCATTGGAGATCCTGTTCAGAGTGTCCTTTCTCCATGAAGTGCACCACCAACGGTGCAGTGATTGTTTGACATCGGATTCTGCTCCTGTGTTGGCCGATGCGTGTTTTTATTTTCTGAGTGGTTTGTCCGATATACAGAAGATTGCAAGGGCATTGGATGCAGTAAATTACATTAACCAAATTGCAGTTAGAGAAAAAATCAAGTTTGTGAGTAGTGGTGCCATAAACAAACTCTTTAGTGTTTTTTGTGAAAGGGCATGCAACACAATTTCCACATTTGTAATGTCCTGTAACTGGTGGTAAGCCAAAGCACGAACGTACAGTGACTGCATTGTTGGGTGGCTTATATGCCCTAACAAGATGGTCTTTGATGTTACGACCTCTCTTAAATGAGAATAGGGAGCCTCCTTAGTGATGTTAATTGAGGTAAGGAGAGGCCAATGTTTTTTGATTAGTTTAGTTATTTTGTTGCTGGCAGGCCCAAAGGTAGTGACACATGGGATTCGTGTCATAGTTTTTTTGGGGGTGGGCTCCAAAAGATTCTCCCTATGTGTATACTCATGCCCTTTTCATGGATCTTTTGACCAGCCGGGCGGGGGTAGTCTCTGCTCATAAGTTTTTCGCACAGAATGTTTGCTTCCCTAAGGTAATCCTCTTTGAGTTTGCAATTTCTGCGAATCCTGAGGAATTGCCCATAGGGCAAACCATCTCGTAATGCTCTAGGATGGTTGCTTTTATAGTGGAGGAGGGTGTTGCGTTCTGTGGGCTTCCTATATAAGGTAGTATAGAGACCACCTTCTGCTGATTTAACAGTCACGTCTAGATAGCTAATCTGCGTGGTGTCAAAGGAATACGTGAACCTAAGGTCAGGCTGGCAGTTATTTAGCCATATGCAGAAAGATTCGAGTTCCATGGATGAGCCCTGCCAAATCATGAAGACATCATCGATGTATCGATGCCAATTTCTGATCTTACTGCGATAAGGGTTACATTGATTTAATACATGTGTGATTTCCATATCGTCAACAAATAGTATAGCGAAATTGGGGGCAAAAACAGCCCCCATGGAAGTCCCTTTGCATTGTTTGTAATATTTTTCTTGAAACATGAAGTAATTTTGGGTCAGGGCTATTGTCAACAAGTCTATGATAAAGTCACTAGGGACTTTGTGTGGTCTGGGTCTGTTCTCAAGATGGTTTTGGATAACACGAATGCCTTTGTCTTGTGGAATGTTCGTGTAGAGTGATTCTATGTCTAGTGTAACTAGCAGCTCTGATCTGGGGTCATAGAGTTCATGTTCAATTAGTCTGATGAATTGTGTAGTATCCTTAACGTAGGCTACGGTTTCTTGTACCATGTCACGAATGAAGAAATCGATGTACCGGCCCAGAATGCAACACCCTCCTCCACTATAAAAGCAACCATCCTAGAGCATTACGAGATGGTTTGCCCTATGGGCAATTCCTCAGGATTCGCAGAAATTGCAAACTCAAAGAGGATTACCTTAGGGAAGCAAACATTCTGTGCGAAAAACTTATGAGCAGAGACTACCCCCGCCGGCTGGTCAAAAGATCCATGAAAAGGGCATGGTATACACATAGGGAGAATCTTTTGGAGCCCACCCCCAAAAAACTATGACACGAATCCCATGTGTCACTACCTTTGGGCCTGCCAGCAACAAAATAACTAAACTAATCAAAAAACATTGGCCTCTCCTTACCTCAATTAACATCACTAAGGAGGCTCCCCTATTCTCATTTAAGAGAGGTCAGTAACATCAAAGACCATCTTGTTAGGGCATATAAGCCACCCAAGAATGCAGTCACTGTACGTTCGTGCTTTGGCTTACCACCAGGTACAGGACATTACAAATGTGGAAATTGTGTTGCATGCCCTTTCACAAAAAACACTAAAGAGTTTGTTTATGGCACCACTACTCACAAACTTTATTTTTTCTCTAACTGCAATTCGGCTAATGTAATTTACTGCATCCAATGCCCTTGCAATCTTCTGTATATCGGACAAACCACTCAGAAAATAAAAACACGCATCGGCCAACACAGGAGCAGAATCCGATGTCAAACAATCACTGCACCGTTGGTGGTGCACTTCATGGAGAAAGGACACTCTGAACAGGATCTCCAATGGCAAGTTGTTGACATGTTGCACCCAAGCCCCAGAGGTGGTGATCTTCGAGCCACCCTGAACAGACTGGAGTGCAACTGGATGTTTAAATGCCGCTCAATCCAACATGGACTCAATACCATAGAGGAATGGAATCAGATACTGTAGCATTTTTCCTCCAGCTACTGTGTAATATATTCTGGACATGCCTTGAAACAGTTTTTTATTTTTTTATTTTTAACTATTAACTTCCCCTTGTATATATATGCTTTCTACCCATCCTGTATGCCTATCCTCATGTGGTTAATTCCCCGTTTTCCAATGTTTTTTAAACTCTGTGTATCACCATGGCCACGTATTATCCCTCCCTTCACTGTGCCATCAGCGGCACCACTCTCAATTAGGTCCCTGCCTGCCCCTCACCTAACATGGCCGCCCTAACGGGGCGCTCGTAACTGAGCATACGTCTGACGTCACTACCGAGCGTCACCATACTTCAGGCACGGTAGCACAGGACTCACACGAGCACGCTGACTTATCCGCGTCTACCCTTCCGAGCCTGATTCAGCCTCAATACGGTACCGGAGGGAACCCGGACCTCGCAGCACCTCCTCTGAGCCAAGTAAGTTCTGTTGCTTTTCGCTCACCCCGTACGCCCGTAGTGATCACGCGCCCCTTCCTATTCTGATATGTACCCTCTTCCTACAGCTGGCAACCAAACGGAATTACCTTCGACTTGGCTCATTCTTGATTTCAGACCCCACGGCTGCTCATTTACTGGCTTGGTAAGTGGAGTCCCTGTCTGCTCAGCCACTAGCCACAGGTTAATCCTACCCTGTTGGTTGCGCTCACTGATCGTTTCCTTATCGCAGATTGCCCCTTGATTCCAGCCCCGTGCTGCAGTTACCATTCCTTGAAGTACTCAGGTAACTGCTTGTACACTCACCCCGGGCCGCACCACCGCCTCGTATCCTTCTGGGTATATGCTGTCCCCGCTTCACTTATTCACTATGCACCACTCGGTTTAAGTTCTGTTCCCAGCACGTTCTGTTACCGAGACCAACATAGTGTTGAACCCGAATTACACTTCTGTATTGCGCACTTCTGTATTGCGCCCTCACGATCCCACCATTGGTTCACGGGGATTATTATTATTTTTATGAGATTGATTGACTCTACAATTGAACCATGTATACTTGTGCATTACAATCAAGCCTTGATATGTAAATCGCTTGGAAATCGCTTTACCTCACAAGCCGTAGAAATTAATTGTTTTGTTTAATTTATTTATTTTTTTGTACGAATTGTTTAATTAACCATTTCACCGGCTGTCTGCTAGATTCGAATGACTGCCTTCTTAGATATGTTCCAGGGACCAATGTCTTCCTTTTTTCTCTAGATTCTACATGCTCACATGTTTTACGTCCTGATGATGGTCTCAATTAATAGAGATCGAAACGCCATCGACTTTTAACAACCAAAACTCAAAGTGTATAAACTTTCTCATGAGTTTTGTATAACGTTGTCAATGTGATGTAAACTTTTAAGTCACCAGCACTTTTCACTTTTTACGCAACCCCACTTGATATGTGAGCACCAGGACTAGATCCTTTGATAATAATGTGGATGATATACCATTTATGATGTTAATAAATGTGTTATCTTTTCCACAACCTTGTGTCCCTGCATATATTGTTCTCTCTTGCCTAGACGAAAGCCATTATTTGATCGACAGTAGCCTAGGCTACCCGAGGACCTATTTGGGCCTCACTTTGACCATTGTTTTTCTAACTGCTTATATTGCCCCCGGTCGTATTTCTGGGGTACCCTTGTTTTCTAAAACATAAATAAAATAAAGGACACGTTATGGGGGAACCGAGATGCACATCTGCAGTGAATGATTATGTTGCTCTCCTTGGTTGGTGGCCTCTGGAGGATCTACTAGATTGCATGCTTTATTGCACTAAACCCCAATTGTCCACTGCGTTTAGGGCCGTGATGCATTATCAATCAATCAATCAGGGAATTTATAAGCGCACTACTCACCGAGAGGGTCTCAAGGCACTGAGGGGTGGGGGGAGAGAAAGCAGCTCAGGTCAGTCGAAGATCCAGGTCTTGAGGGTCTTCCTGAAGATGTTCAGAGTGGGGGTGCGCCTGATGTTGATCGGCAGCTCGTTCCAAGTCTTGGCCCCGATGTAGGAGAAGGTTTTTCCACCCGTTCTTGCTCTGCGTATGCGCGGGGGTTCAGCGAGGGCGAGGTCGGCGGATCTGAGGTGCCTCTTGGGTACGTGGAAGGATATTCTGTCATTGAGATATTGGGGTCCGGTGTTGTGGAGGCATTTGTAGGCGTGGGTGAGTATCTTGAAGGTTACTCTTTTGTCGACTGGGTGCCAGTGGAGGTTGCGCAGGTGCTGGGTGATGTGTTCGTGTCTGGGATGCCGAGGACGAGTCTGGCTGCGGTGTTCTGTATGGTCTGGAGTTTGTGGAGAAGAGACTAGTTGATCCCGACGTAGAGGGCATTTCCGTAGTCCAGTCTGCTGGTTATAAGTGAGTGGGTGACGGTCTTCGTTGATTCGGTGGGGATCCATTTGAAGGTCTTTCGGAGGATGCCGAAGGTGTTGAAGCAGGTGGAGGCGACGGCGTTGACCTGCCAGGTCATGGAGAGGGAGAAGTCAAGAACGATGCAGAGGTTTTGGGCGTGGTCCGTGGGGTGTCCCATGCAGAGGGGGAGGGTCCGAGGATGAGGACCTCTGTCTTCTCCGAGTTGAGCTTCAGGCAGCTGCTGCTCATCCAGGATGCGACGTCTTTCATTCCTTCCTGGAAGTTGAGTCTGGTGGTGATGGGGTCCTTGGTGTGGGAGAGGATGAGCTGGGTGTCGTCGGTGTAGGATACTATGGTGTGTCCGTGCTGTTTGACGATGGCTGCGAGGGGGGCCATGTAGATGTTGAAGAGCATGAGGCTGAGCGACGATCCTTGGGGTACTCCACAGTTGATTTACATGGGTTCGGAGAGGAAGGGTGGAAGTCTGATTCTTTGGGTTCTGCCGGCGAGGAAGGAGCGGAGCCATTCTAGGGCGGTTTCCTGAATGCCGGCTTCGTGGAGTCTGGTGGTTAGTGTGCGGTGGGAGATGGTGTCGAAGGCTGCAGAGAGGTCGAGTAGGATCAGGGCTGTAGTGTGTCCATGGTCAAGGAGGGTGCGGATGTCGTCTGTGGTGGTGAGTAGAGCAGTCTCCGTGCTGTGCTGTGGACATTATCTGGGGCTGTCCGATGTCTGGAGAACACAGCACCCACTGTGCAGAGTATTCACCTGCCATTCCCTCACTTATAATACGTACAGTAGACTGGATCGGGTTTTGCGGGCTGGGATCCCCATAGATGATAAGGTGGCTGTGTCCTACCTGTCTAGGTTTTTGTCTAATCATACCCCTGTCTGCTGCAAGCTAAGGTGGAGCCGGAAAGTGATGTGGCGATTTCCGGCTGACGTATTGTCAGATGTGGAAGGTAGGGAGACGCTGTCTTGGACGCTGACAAAATACATGGAGCACAATTGGGGTACTACTTCCTGCAGGGACACTGAATGGGAGGCCATGAAGGCGGTACTGCATGGCCAGTGTGTGGGGCTGACTTGTAGGGTACAAAGGCAATTGCGGAGGGAACTCCAGGAGAGAGAGACAGAGCTGACTGACTTGCAGACGCGGGACTTAGCTGACTCGGTGTGTCAGAGGGCCGTGCACCGACATATAGCAAATATATGGGACAGATTAGATAGATTCACCCTGAAACAATATCGGCAATGGCTACATAGGGAGGGGGACAAGTCAGGGAGACTTCTGGCCTGGATACTATGCAGGGAGGCTGCTGCCACTGTGTTATATCTAGGTTTCTACCTTACATCTTCCCTGTTTCTCTGCCTCTGCTGTTCAGTCAGTGAGAGTAGAATGTTAGTGTGAATGTGATGTCATTGGAATGTTGGGTATGCTGTGAGTGGGACTGTCAGTTGGATCCTGGGCTGAGCAGCAGAGAAGCTGCTCCTGGTGGGGCTTTATTACATCTATACTGGAAAACCTATCTGAACATCTAAGATCAATAAACTTATCATCTGTAACCTAACCAAGACTACTGGAACTACTTACCTCCGATATAACATAAATTGGCGATGAGTTGGATTCAAAACCATGCGTGAGGACTTACTTCAAGCTTGAAAAGGTACTTTTATACAAGATTTTACTTAAAAAGAACTTACCTAAGGATCTTACGCCCTCCCGCCCCACCAGTGTCCACATTCACCGGACAGCCCATTGACAAGGCGTAAATTTCCTGCTACTTGCTTCTTCCTGCCTGATTTCTACTGCCTGCTTCTTACTGGGCATGTTTCCTGCTACATGTCTTTCCAACCTGATTCCTGCTACTTTAAAATTTCTACCATTGTGTGGACCCGGCATCTTCAAAGATTGGCACTATATCTAAGAACCCATTTTACAGGACGCATGTTTCCTGCTACATCTTTTTCCTGCCTGATTCCTGCTGCCTTTGTCTGCCAAATACTGCCTGTACCTCATCCTGTGTACCTACTCTTTCTACATGGGAAACACTAACGTTTGCACCCAGCAAGCAATTTTGAGCAAGCGCCATCCATACAAACTGCCGATGTACCCTGGCTCTACATCAGAGGTGTACCTTCTCTTCATTTTGCGAGCACTTCCCAAACCCGTTGTGTATTTTGGGGATGCTTTTGTGGAACCAGTGACTAGCATCAACTATGCCAAGAATCAACTTTGGACACCCCAGAGACTGAGCTTTGCTTACTCGCTGACACTTTACATGGATCCTGTTTGGTGGCAAGTATTGTGAACATTTTGAGGTAAATCATAATTGATTTAATTATGGGCCTCGGTTTCCCCTCTACATTTGGCAGTTCAACCGTCCTGTTGTGGTTTGAAAAACAACGCGTGCCATGCTCAGCACGCGCTCTTACCTTCTCGTGGATCCTCTGATCTTCAGTGACGCTTTCGAATCCTTCTCCGTCTCCAGCGTTACCGTGCAGCAATTTTGGGTGCACGCACTTGCCTACAACCACCCAGCACTGCGTCACCGAACGTGCCGCCATCTTGCGGTAGGCACCATCGATACAGCTTACTTTGCTCTGCTTTACACGTTATTGCTGACCATGTTTTGTCGTTACTGTCGTTGAGCTGGCAGTGGACGCTATGCTGACTTTACGCGTGAGGAATCATTTTCAAAGGTGTTTTCTTCTTCGTTTGCAAGTTTCTGCGTTCTCCACTCTGGCAGTGAACTGTGCTCGGCAGACACCATTATTTCTGTTCCTTCACTGGATGTAGAACCCGGGTGAGATATTGCTCACCGGTGTTTGCTGTCTCCTGCTTTCGTATTTGACTAATTCATACTTTGCAATGTATTCTTTATATTGTATTGTGTTCATTAAGTTCGTTGTTTCTGGGTTTTATTCTCTATATTCCTGATTCTGAGTGTTCTCTTTCCTTGTACTGCACTAGAGTTTATTTTTGAAGTATTCTTGATTTGCCTGAGATTTTTCTCAGTCCTGTCAGGTGTACAGCGTACCTTTGCGCTGTTGAGTTATTTGCTTGTCCATTCTCCTTATACTGTGTTTGAGGCTGTTTACCACCTCTCTTAATGCTTTCTGCTTACATACTTTCCTATGCACTCCTCTTATTAAGTCATTGTTTTCATTCAGTTCACGTGCATGAATATGTGTGTACTCTATTGTGACTGGGGTGCTTTACCTTTTCAGTTTTAAGGCCTAGTTTATACTTCTCTTGTTGTTTATTGAGTTTACATTACTCATTGCAGTCTTTACAGACTTACTGCGCAGTTTATATTTTACGTAATTACCTCTTCTTTGCGGGTTGTGTGTAGGCGTACAATTCAGCTATTACAGACTTCAGCTTCTGCGTTTTTTCTTGAGGGTTTGTCTACTTACCACTTAACACGTACTATTTTCTCTCTTCTGTGTCCTGGTACAGCTCCCCCAGATCCCATTTTCTTTGCAATTTCATGTGTGGTCTAATTCGAGGTGTGACTGTACTTTTGCTTTCTAAGTGGTGCAGCTCTCCCTTATCGCATTTACCTTGCACTTTCATACGTGGTCTACTTTAGGTGTGACTGAATTTTATTTGCTGTGTAGTTCAGTTCACTTAGATCGCACTTTCCCTGGAGCATTTTTTTCTTTTTCCTCTGATTCTTAACACGATTTTACTTTCAGTGCTTTTGTTTTATTGTGCGCAGGTTTTCATATGTGGTCTAACTTGAGGTGTGACTGTACTTTTGCTTTATATGTTGTGCAGCTCTCCCAGATCACATTTTCCTTGCATTTTCATGCATGGTCTAACTTGAGGTGTGACTGTACTTTTGATTTACGTGTGGTGCAGCTCACCCAGATCGCATTTTCCTTGCATTTTCATGCATGGTCTAACTTGAGGTGTGACTGTACTTTTGATTTACGTGTGGTGCAGCTCACCCAGATCGCATTTTCCTTGCATTTTCTGCTTGGGGATTCACTATTTTGTGTTTTCACCTCTGCTTGATTTCTGGTAGGGTGTAAGTCACCCGTTATTTACTTATGATTGCTTTCTGTTTGGGTGTTTTTTCTTCCTGCTTTTGTAATTCACCTTTGCTTGCTTTCTGTTTTGGGTGCTGGTCACCTTTTGCTTACACTTGTTCTTGTCGTTTTCCTTCTTCCTGCTGTGTTCAGTGTTTCCATCCTCCTCGCCAGTCTGGCCAGTTGGTGTGGTTGTGGTGGTTACATTGGTGCACTATTTCTTTGTTAATTTTTCATGGTATACCTCTTTCTTGTTCATGTATGTACGTTCTTTACAATTTCCTTCCTTTTGAAACTTCTTGCTTCATTTTTTGCTCTGCTAAGGAAGGAGATGTGTGTCTTTTCTAGTTTTCGATTTCCTTTACTCTATCTTCGTGTTTACTCATTGCATTACTGTTTATATTTTGCAATTTCTTTTACTTATTGCTTCCTTTTACATCACCTTTCTACTTGCTTATTTTAGCATGTTTTTCATAACTTATGTGCAATTTGCTATACTTCTTCTGGCAAGTTTCTTCAGTATTACAGTGATGTTACTGCAATGTTACTATTTATATTTGCTTTCTCTTTGTTCATTTTATAAAGAGGGAAGGTGTGTTATATCTAGGTTTCTACCTTACATCTTCCCTGTTTCTCTGCCTCTGCTGTTCAGTCAGTGAGAGTAGAATGTTAGTGTGAATGTGATGTCATTGGAATGTTGGGTATGCTGTGAGTGGGACTGTCAGTTGGATCCTGGGCTGAGCAGCAGAGAAGCTGCTCCTGGTGGGGCTTTATTACATCTATACTGGAAAACCTATCTGAACATCTAAGATCAATAAACTTATCATCTGTAACCTAACCAAGACTACTGGAACTACTTACCTCCGATATAACACACCCCTATCACTTTGGATTGTGGTGGGTGGTGTTCTGGCGGCCGCGCGGGCAGCGGTCGTGGCCACATTTCAGCAGCACTTAGAGGGGGTCTACAGGGGAAATCCCAATATCACCCAGACAAGGATCCAGGCTTTTCTTGTGCACCTTGTGCTCCCAAGAGTGGGGGAGGTAGCGAGTGCCGAACTGGCCTCTGACCTCACACTGGACGAGTTGAGGACAGCAATGAGGAAGCTCCCTTGACATGGTGCTTCTGGAGGAGATTGGTTCCTGGCCGAATTCTACCAGGATTTTTCAGCTACTCTCACATAGGGTCTCCTGGATGTGTATCTGGAGGCATGGAAGGCAGGGGTACCACCTCTGACCACGCGGAAGGGAGATATCTGTATGTTGCCTGAGCCGGGAGGGGATAAGACAGACCCTGCGATGTGGAAGAGGTTTGGCACAGCGGCCAGTGTGCCTGACTGGTTCACGGTTCGATCCCCGGTGCCGGTGGCAGGTTAGCCCAGCACCATGTGACTCTGGGCAATAGCTCGCTTAATCTTCCTGAGGGCCCCCAGCGCCGGGACATCTCTCCGGAGGTAGCTGTGCGCTTTACAAATGCTGGTATATCATATCCCCCGCTCAGTATGATAAACACAGATGTGAAGATCCTATGTAAAATGTTAGCTAATTACCTGAGCCCTGTCACCTGTTACATGAGGACCAATGCAGGTTCATCCCCGGCCGTAACACTGGCATAAATCTAGAAGACTCACTCACACCATGCATGAAGTGGAGGGAGCGGATGAGGAAATGGCTCTGGTCTCTGTGAACATAAAAAAAGCATTTGATACAGTGGACTGGGTGTATCTACTGGAGGTCTTAAGGGTTATAGGATTTGTGCTGAATTTCCGAGCTTGAATCTGTTTGCTTTAAACATGCCCTAGTGGGACGCCATTGCTTGGATAGTTGGGAATTGGAGAGGGGCACACGGCAAGGTTGTATGTTGTCACCCTTATTGTTTGCGCTGACGATGGAGCCAATGGCGATCTGGGTTCATCAAGAACCGTATAGATGTGGCATAGAGCTGGGAGAGATGCGTCAACTCGTGTAGCTTGATGCGTTATTTTATCTTAGGGTGCCTAGGTAGTCACTTGGAGAGCTATTTCGCATATTGGGTGAGTTTGGGACAGTGTCTGGGCTGCGCCGAAATCATAGGAAGTCTATGTTCTTCCCACTAGCAGCGTTGGTGGTGCTTCCACAGGATATCCTACTGGATTTGGGACTCAGGTTGGAGCTGGATTGTCGTCGCTACCTGGGAATCATGGTCGCTCACTCAAAAAAGAACCAGATACAATATATTATGGGCAGGGTGTTGGACTCGCTATGGTCATCAGTCAAATTTTGGAATACCTCACTGCTGTCACTCATGGGCAGGATAGCTGTCTCCAAGACGGTGCTTCTCCTGTGTTGTCTTTACACAATACAGAACTCCTTTTGCACCGTGCCCCCTGCTCTCCAGAGTTTTTAGGCAGCTGCTTCCTTACTTACATCGGGTATGCACTGTACGGTCGCCAGAGACACATTGATGAGAAGTTATGAGGAGAGTGAGCTAGAAGTAATACGGAAGAATATTACTATTTTGCAGCCACAATACAGTATGCGACCCCATGGCTGGCCAAAGCAAGTAACTGGAAAAAACGAATGCTGAAGAGACAGTAGGAGGAAAGGACCTTCATGCACTGTTGAAAGAAGGTTTGGGTATATTGGTGGGCCTCCCTTATGTGCTCCTGCAGACAGCCCGTGTGTGGCAAAGGCTAGTAAAGGTGGTACTTCGGAGGGCGCCATTCCATCAAGAGTAGTTGATATGGATCCTTGCTACACTCCAGTGCATGAAGGCCAATATGTCCTTCCGATTGTGGCGGCAAGGGGTCTGCACTATATGGGGTGACTTATACCTGAATGAGACCTTTTTCTCCTTCGAGGATGCACAGATTGAGTTTGAGGGGGGGCTTGGGCACTTTCTCTATTATGCAGGCCTGGTTGAGTTTGCCCGACAGACCTGGGGGATGTATCGTGCGGCGCCTCCTGTGTCTAGCGCCCTGGGGGTCATGTTGTCCTGTGGGACGGGAAGGAACTTGGTATCACTGCTATATAAAGCCATGGTTGCGAATGTTGTACACCAAACCTTGCGGGCTTGGCAGACAATAGATTTGGACCTTGAGAGCCACTGCCGGGTGAGGACTGGGCACAAATGTGCACCCTGATGAGGACAGTCTCTAGCAATGCACGTTTCAAGCTAATTGATTTTAATTTTCTTCGCTGCACATACACAACGCCCATGGCACTGAGTCGTATATTTCCAGATCGAGCAACTGCATATCCACGCTGTAACCTTGAGGGGGCTGATTTTATACATTTGGCTTGGGGTTGCCCACTGATGCATGCTTATTGGACATTTGTGGTAGATAGGCTTGTACTCACCATGGCATTGCGGGGTGTTCTTATGCCCCAGTTGTGTCTGTTTGGGAACTTAGTGAGGCCCAAAGGGTAAAAAATGGCTTATAAGTTCATGCAGCTGGCCCTGGTGTTGGCTGGGAGGCAAGTTACTATCTTGTGGATGGGACAAGGGGCTCCGTCCATAGATCACTGGGAGAGGGATGTGGGAGAGTGGTCGTTAACAGAGGAGATACAAATGAGGCTTAGTAAAAATGATGAACATAACATAACATAACATAACAAGTGTATTTCTAAAGCGCATGTTCACCCATAGGTCTCTTGGTGCTGAATAACAGATGTTTAAAGCTCCAGGATGACTTGGATGCATGGGTAACACTGTGTGAATGATTTATGTCCTCTGATGGGTTAAGCTTAAGTGCAAGGACACAGATTCTGACGCATAAATCAATCAATCAGAATTTGTAGAGCGTGGCCGCTTTACCATGAGGGTCTTGAGGCGCTATCAAATTATGCTGCCAATTCTCCTATTGGGTCAACATTGAGGTCTTTCCTGAACTGCTGGAGCAATGGGGTGGCTCTGAGGTGCAAGGGGAGGTCTCTCCAGGTGTTGGCTGCTGAATGGGAGAATGAGCGGCCTCCGCTGTTAGTGCGGAGGATGCGACGGGTGGCAGCTATGGCAACGGATCCGGATCTGAGTTTCTTGGTGGGCTGGTGAAAGGCCACGCATTGGTTGAGGTACGCAGGTCCTTTGTTGTGTAATGCCTTGTATGGGTGGGTGAGTAGCTTGTACTGGCATCTTCATGACTGGTAGCCGATAGAGTTTCCTGAGGTGAGGGGTTATGTGTGTCCATCTGGGGAGGTCGCGTATGAGCCTGGCTGCTGTGTTCTGGATCATCTGGAGTTTCCTCATGAGTTGGGCTGTTATTCCTACATAGAGGGGGTTGCCCTAGTTGAGTCTGCTGGTGATGAGATCCAGCATGACAGTTCGCCTGGGGTTGGTTGGGAGCCATCTGAAACCTTCCTGAGCATGAGAGTGAGGAAGCAGGCGGTGGAGACAGTGCCGACTTCCTACTTCATGGATAGCTGGTTGTCAAGGATGATGTCGAGGTTGCAGGCATGTTTGGTGGGTATCGGATTTGGGCCTGGCTCAAGAAGCCACCATTCGTTGTTCCAGTGTGTGACTTTGCCATTCCTAAAGATGAGAACTTCTGTTTTGTCGGTGTTGCATTTGAGACAGTTGTTCATCCAGTCGGCAACATCTTTCATTCATCTTTGGAACTTCTCTTTGATAGTTATTGGATTGTTAGTTAGAGGGAGGATGAGTTGGGTGGTGTCGGTGTAGGAGATGAAGTTTCAGCGACATAAAAGACTTCCAACCACCCTGCTTCTGCACCTAGACTCTGCCATCTACGAGTCTGCCCTGCCAAGTGGTGCCACCCCAGTCCTGGAACCTTAGAAATGGGCCTAAGGTGCTTGCTCCAGCGGAAAAGATGCATCCTCTGTCGAACACATCACAGCCACTGCGCGGATTGGAACTGGCACATCACCCCTATTGCATGGTTTGACACAGAACCATCGCTGCTGCTGCTGCCAGGATCAGACTCAATCACCTTCAGAAAAGACACTGCGCAACACTCTTACCGGCACAAGGTCCTCACATCCCCGTCGACGGCAGCCTCGATGACGATGCCAAAACTCCACATCACAGCTTCCTCGCTCATCAGAGCTGATACATCGCCTCGAGTTCACAACGCATGCTCGACGCCGGTCTTCGCATTGCTAGCCCCATCAACAGGATCTTATGCGTCAACGCATTGGGGCTTTGCACCACAGCCTCGCCATATCTCGGAACCGGTGACTCCCCGCTGCCGTGCAACGCATCCTCGGCCCCACTCATGCAGCGCTCCGCAACCTTATATTAATGTACTTTTGTTCAGTGGGCCGAACTGGGTCCTTGTATCCGGCCCGCACTCCATCGCGGTTGGCCTGAACTTTTGACTTTGTCCTAGTCCGGCGTGATCAGATATCCCAATTTAGCGCTTTACGCTTCTTAGCCCTATTTTTGATTAAAACCTTTAAAAATCAATATCTCAAGTACTACCTATTGGATTTTTTTGTTGCATTGGTCTTGTTTAATTTATTAAAGTCTAAACAATTTTTCTAACTTGGTGTGGTATATTTTTGTGTTGTGTTTTTACTGTTTTACTGCTTGAAGTGTTGCACAAATACTTTACACATTGCCTCCAAGTTAAGCCTGACTACTCTGTGCCAAATTACCAGAGGGTGTTCACAGGTTCATTTAGGGTTTACCTGCCTCTTAGCCTGTCTAGGCTTATGGTTATTCCTTGACCAGGGCTGACCCCAGTCAACCAGTACCCCAAGTTTTAACACCCACTCTACCCCTCTCCAATCCAATCTACTCCATTCTACCCAACTCCACCCAAATCTACACCACTCCACTCCAATCTACCCAAATTCACTCCACTCCAATCTACCCCAATCCACCCCACTCCAATCTACGCCAATCCAACCCACTCAACCCTAATCGATTCCACTCCACTCCAATGTACCCCACTCCACTCCACTCTAATCTTCCCCACTCCACTCTATTCCAGTCTACCTGGCTCCACTCCAATCTACCCCACTACACTTCAATCGACTTCACTCCCAATCTACCCCACTTCACTCCACTCCTATCTACCCCACTCCACTCTACCTTAATCTACCCCAGTCCAATCCACCCCATTCCAATCTACCCCAATTCACTCAAATCTACCCCACTCCACTCCAATCTACCCTAATCCACTCCACTCCAATGTACACCAACCTACCCCACTCCAATCTACTCTACTCCAGTCTATCCCACTCTACCCCTATCTACCCCACTCCAATCTACCCCACTCCAATCAGTCTACCCCACTCCACTCCAATCTTCACCACTCCAATCAACCCCACTCCATTCAATTGATCCCAATCTACCCCACTCAAATCCTATCTACCCCACTACAATCTACCCCATTACAATCGATCCTACTACAATCTATACCACCCCACTTAAATCTACCCTCTGCAACTCCAGTCTACTCCACTCTAATATACCCCACTCTACACCACTACAATCTACCACACTCTAACCCACTCCCATCTACCCCAAACTACCCCACTCCATTTTACCCAAATCTACCCCACTCCAATCTATCCCAATCCACCCAACTCAACCCCACGCCACTAACGTTTAGCCATGCTGAACTGCAGTCATGCAGGCACACTTGCGTACAACATGGCTAAAACACATTACAAAAGCCAATAGCTCTCGCATAGGCGAGACCTATTGGCTTCGTCAATGCTTTTTATGGTCCGGCATGACAGCGCAGATGTTGTAAGACAATTATATGAGAACACCAGGAGAGGGACTTAGTCTGCATCCACATATTAGAAGCCAGGAGTACATGTTTAGATTGGGAAAAAATTGAGAGTTTTTCCACAAAAAAGTGCTTGCTCACAAACACAGTTGTGATCATTTTGTTTATTTATCAAGGGCACACACATGCTATTAAAGTGTCTTAGATAACTAGATCATTTATGGCAGTAGCACAGATGGGAGAAAGGCAGTCATTAACCTACATGGATTTTTAGGTCTGGCTTGACAGTGCATCTGTCCCCTGCCTTTTAACCTACACCAATATTATTCTACGCTTCTTTTCTTCTACACAAATACATATCCATTTCCAAGCTATCTACGTGTAATACTACGCATTACCATACAACATTCTTTTAAAGGCAGACCTATTGGCATTGCCAATGCTTGTTATTACTTTTATGACCCCATCGGGACTAAAGCACTGTCCCAGAATGTACAGGGTAACTTTTCAGATCTGGAACAAACCATGTACAAATACTACATTCCTCCTCAAAATACAGGAAATCATAATGAATACTTTAACAAACGATCCAACAAATGTAATCAACTCCACATTGTCACTGCACAGAATCACAGTATCACCGTAATGGCTTGCGATCAGATCTCAGATGGTATCGGGGATGATTCCTTCCCCCTTCCCTGTGTTCAACTGTTGGCAGATCTTCCAGTACTAGGGAAATGGCTGGCATTGATCCCTTACCCTAGCCTAGAACCTCTGACATCCCTTGACTGCCCACCTCAAAAGGGGATCCAGCGGATGACCAGTCCATAAAAAACTCCTTAGTCTCACCCCTAAACCCCTCTCTGCTCTCGGTCATTGATGACCTGTCACACACCAGAACTTTCTGAAGTGTGAAATGTTCTGTGTAGCAATTTCTCCCTGCTCCAGGCAGTTATCATTCTGTCTTTTACTTCCACTATGCCCCAGGGCTCCAACTCAAATGGAAGCCGGAAGTTGCTCTTAGGATGTCTGTCACTAACTGGGACCAAATCCCCTGCTTTGAATTAACGCATCTTGGCTCATTGACGCCTGCTAGTCTGGCATTTTGTTGATTTCAGCATTGAAAAGTTCTTTCGGTCTTGATCCAGTGTGGGTGACGAGGTATCTCTCACTGCCCGTCTCATGCAGATGGGGCCTGGTGCACAGCCAGTAGTACCATGGGGAGTCTGACGGTACTCCCGGAGGAATGACATGATGATCCATCCCAAGCTGTGGTTGTTAGATTAAGTTTTGCAAACTACTTTAGGAACTGATGCACGTAACCCTTTCAGCTTCCCTGTTTGCTTGTGGCTATCGGGCTTTCGCTGCTGATGCATTATCCCTAGTGATGCAAAGTGTTTGTAAGCTCTTGCCCCCAGAACGAAGGACGATTTTCTGTCAGAGTTCCTGGTGTGTAGCCATAATTTTCTCCAATTTGGAAATGCCCTCACTTGCTGATTTAGTAGATACAATCTGTTCTTTAAATAGTCATTAATCAATAATAACATGTATCGATGATCAGGCAGTCTCTCAAAACACACACTCACTCTACTTATAGGAGTGTGCGGACATCTTTGGTAATTGCTGGGCCTTTGGATGATGACTGTTCATAGCTTGGCAGGGAAGCGCTTGACTTTGGTATAGTATATTTAACTATTCCAACTCTAGTCTGTGCAACAGTAGGGAAGGTGTTGGATTTAAAATCCAACAATGCATTCCCTAAAGCAAGTCGTTGTCGGACTTGTGTTGTAATGGAACGCGTGGTAACGAAGCGATCGGTGTAGGGCCTGCATTGTAATGGCACTGTGTAGTTCTGTATGCATTGTAAACACCTTTTCCTGCTACAGGATCCACTTTTCAATTCAGGGTGGGGGAGCCCCGGTAGAACCATGGATTGGAGGGATGAGCAGTTTTGTGGCGGTGTGTAGCACTAAAGGGAGGCCATTCAAGCATAGATTAAGATGTCTATACCCCCAGTGTGTCCCAATAGCCTCTTTCTCAATTTGGGAGCATTGTTGATACATTGTGATGAATGCTTGACCGGCATACACCGCAGGTGCCCACTGTCCATAGACCTTCTGCCCACTGGGGCCTGTGCCTACAGGTAGCTCTGAGTCCTTCATTAGAAAGAAGTACACCAAGAGGGTATCTGCTGACAGAGTAGCCTTGGTGTTCTGGAACGATGTTTCATGCTTCTCGTCCCTTGACCAGCTTGTTGAAGCTTTCATTAGTTCTCGGAGTGGGGCTGTGAGGGCAGTCAAGTTTTTTTTTACAAAACACCCACAATAGTTCACCATGCCCAGAAAGCTCCTCACCGCAGTGACTAAGAATTGACCGGGGCTACTTTGAGGTGTCTCAGCTCCATGGGAGTGGATGCCATTCCTTGGTCAGAGAAGTGGTATCCAGAGAAGCTAATGTCCTTCCTCAGGAATACACATTTTCCTCTGTGCACCGTGAGTCCACAGTCTTTGAGCCTCTAAGGTACTCTCTGGAGGCGAGTGTGATGTTCTAGGGTTGGACAAATACCAAGATGTTACCACTTAAATTCGAAACACCTATTAATCCCAATGGTATTTCTCTGAGGTTGTTCTGGAAAACCTCCACTGCTAAGGAGATTCCAAAATGAAGTCTCTTGTAATGACAGAGACCCAAATGCATGGAGAAAGTGATGAGGTATGATGATTCAGGGTCTAGTATGAGTTGGTGGCACCTCGACCTTAGATCCCTTGTGGAGAACCATTTGGAGAACCGTTTAGATCCTGCGACTTCGCTTACAGTATCATGCACCATAGGGATGATATGTTTCTCCCTCTTTATCACCATATTTGGGAGTTGCACATCTATACAAATTCACACTTCTCTGGGCTGTTTCAGATTTCTGATCACTACATTGGGGGATACTCATGGCATACTCCCTTCCACTTCCTCGATTATGTCTGCTTCCTCCACTCTTCCACATTTGGTCACAGGTGGAAGGCCATCCGTTGGTGAAACAGCACCATGGGCTTCAGAAAGACATCCAATCAAATTGAAGAGTTCCTGGAATTCCTATATCAAGCAATCAAGGCTTGGGGTGTGAACACTAAAAGCAAAGTGTATGAGTTTCAGATCTGCTGCCATTCGGTAACTCAGAGTTACATATGGCCATGTCTGAACTGGGGTGGTGGAGTGAGCTAAAGAATGATGATGGATTAAACCCAGATCAGTTGACTGGGGGTGAGTGTTTGATTGGCTCAAACGATCCGTCCATCATCCCCTTTTGTATCGCTTGGTCGCCCTAAGTTGGCGGGGGTATGCCCAGACGTGGGTCCCTTGCTCACTTTGCCACTGGATTCAAGCAAGCCTGGCTGATGACGGCTGAAATGCCAGAAACCGGTCCTAGGATGCTTGTTTCCGGTCCAGGGAAGACATGGCTTGGCAGTTCGGGCTGGACTGTTCCCATGAGGCACAGGGTCAGACTGATTTGCATATGGCCATGTCTGAACTGGGGTGGTGGAGTGAGCTAAAGAATGATGATGGATTAAACCCAGATCAGTTGACTGGGGGTGAGTGTTTGATTGGCTCAAACGTTCCGTCCATCATCCCCTTTTGTATCGCTTTGGTCGCCCTAAGTTGGCGGGGGTATGCCCAGACGTGGGTCCCTTGCTCACTTTGCCACTGGATTCAAGCAAGCCTGGCTGATGACGGCTGAAATGCCAGAAACCGGTCCTAGGATGCTTGTTTCCGGTCCAGGGAAGACATGGCTTGGCAGTTCGGGCTGGACTGTTCCCATGAGGCACAGGGTCAGACTGATTTGCATATGGCCATGTCTGAACTGGGGTGGTGGAGAGAGCTAAAGAATGATGATGGATTAAACCCAGATCAGTTGACTGGGGGTGAGTGTTTGATTGGCTCAAACGTTCCGTCCATCATCCCCTTTTGTATCTCATCAGCATACCAGCTCAACACTGCATGATATATATCTTTCCTCGCACAGTTCATGGGGATGTCTGTTGCAAACATGTCTGCTAGCTGAAGGAAGAGGGGGTGTCTGTAAACGTAACCCTTCACATTAGTATTGAAAGGGCCAGGCCCATAAGTTCTAGACCTGTTCTAGACTCACACTCCGATGGGTTCTTTTAGCAGCATGAAAGTGAAAAGGGGAGAAAAGTTGTTAGGAAACAGTCAATTAGCCAATAACTCTCTTTAATACATAATAAATTACTGACAACTACTTAAGGTTAGTTACAAAGCCAATAACAACTGGACATAGACACATCTCAACACGAGGGTATAGAAATACAAAGGAATTAGCATAAAGCCGAATCTGTGCATCCAATTTAGACAGTGCAGAATGAAAAAAAACAATTAATTCAAGAAGTAGAAAACAGATAATCAGGAAGCATGAGTCCAAATTTGCCTGCATCAAGGGTTGGTGAGTTAAAAACATTAAATCTATCCCTGCTCTAACAATGCGTCGACATCCCTACTTAGCAAACACAAGGAGATGATGGACGGAGCCCTGAAACGTTTCAGACACTCACCCCCAGTCACTGATCTGGGTTGAATCCATCACTGTTCTTTAGCTCACTTCTCCACCCCCGTTCAGACACAGCTATATGCAAATCAGTCTTGACCCTGTGCCTCATGGGAACAGTCCAGCCCGAACTGCCAAGCCATGTCTTCCCTGGACCAGAAACAAGCATCATGGGACCGGTTTCGGGCTAACAGCCCTCAGCAGCCAGGCTAGCTTGAATCCAGTGGCAAAGTGAGCAAGGGACCCACGTCTGGGCATACCCTGCCAACTTAGGGCGAACAAAGCAAACACAAGGAGATGATGGACGGATCCCTGAAACTTTTCAGACACTCACCCCCAGTCACAGATCTGGGTTGAATCCATCACCGTTCTTTAGCTCACTTCGCCACCCCCGTTCAGACAAAGCTATATGCAAATCAGTCTTGACCCTGTGCCTCATGGGAACAGTCCAGCCCGAACTGCCAAGCCATGTCTTCCCTAGACCGGAAACAAGCATCCTGGGACCAGTTTCGGGCTAACAGCCCTCATCAGCCAGGCTAGCTTGAATCCAGTGGCAAAGTGAGCAAGGGACCCACGTCTGGGCATACCCTGCCAACTTAGGGCGAACAAAGCAAACACAAGGAGATGATGGACGGAGCCCTGAAACTTTTCAGACACTCACCCCCAGTCACAGATCTGGGTTGAATCCATCACCGTTCTTTAGCTCACTTCGCCACCCCCGTTCAGACACAGCTATATGCAAATCAGTCTTGACCCTGTGCCTCATGGGAACAGTCCAGCCCGAACTGCCAAGCCATGTCTTCCCTGGACCGCAAACAAGCATCCTGGGACCGGTTTCGGGCTAACAGCCCTCATCAGCCAGGCTAGCTTGAATCCAGTGGCAAAGTGAGCAAGGGACCCACGTCTGGGCATACCCTGCCAACTTAGGGCGAACAAAGCAAACACAAGGAGATGATGGACGGAGCCCTGAAACTTTTCAGACACTCACCCCCAGTACTGGGGTGAATGTATGACATTGTTCTGCATTCTGTCCATCAATTGTTCTTTTTCAATTGTCACCCCGAGTGGGACGGGTATGCCCAGACATGGGTCCCGTGCTCTCCATGCCACTGGAGTCAAGCTATCCTGGCTGATGAGGGCTGAAAGCCCGAAACCGGTTCTAGGATGCTTGTTTCCAGTCCAGGGAGGACCTGGCCTGGCAGTTCGGGCTGGACTGTTCCCATTGGGCGCAGGGTCAAGACTGATTTGCATATGGCTGGGTCCAAACTGGAATGGCATGGTGAGCAAAAAACGATGGATTTAGGCCCAGATCTCTGTACTGGGGTGAATGTATGACATTGTTCTGCCTTCTGTCCATCAATTGTTCTTTTTCAATTGACATCCCTACTTAAGCATTTTTAAGGAAACAGATAAACGGTTTCAGCGAGTGGAGCCTTCCTAAGAAGCCTCTCCACCATCAATGGATCAAGTAGTATAAAGCCACCATCACAAAGAAAGAGCTCAATCTGGGGTGCACTCTCTCTGAAGGCAAGGAAGGAGTGGGGCTCTTTCCCTAGGTTCACAATCAGTTATCCACAGGTAGAAATCCCATCATGCACCATGCTCACGTTATCCACTCTGGGTACAGTCCTGGATGTACTTTTCCACAATGTAGTCCATGTACCTTTCTTGCAACAATTTGTCCTTGGTTCCCAGACCTTCTCATTCACACGACTGTAACTTCTGCTCTCCTTGTCTAGCTAGTAAAACATAGATACTATGCTGTCTAAAAGAGCCCTTCTACACCTGCAATGCAAAACGTGAGAAACAACAAATTTCACAGCACACATGAAGTTCAACTATTTATTCTAAAGCGAGAGCTGTCAGGGACTTGTATTTCAGGCCTACGAGTTCAGCTAACATAAGGACGCATCATCTAAGCATTACGAAGTCAAATAAACATAATTGAAATTTCAAATAATGCATTTACCTACTTATGAAATGTCATAATTAATAAACACATTTAGTACATGAGTAATTGTCAGTTTCACAACACAAGTTCTCCATGTTAACGCTTCTGCTAGTTACATTTATTTTCTATGTTAATTCTCCACAACTCTTGTCAATAGCCTAAAATACGTCACATATTCATGTTAATACATTTCACAATCCTAGCACTTTATGTTAATACAGTGAATGATTGTTTGCGGGTGCGCTCTACACGTGCTTACGATGCACCCCTACAAATGTGATGAGACTTCCACTTCATCAGTATGGACGATAGATTAACAACTTGTAGGTTTCTTGGGCCATGACATTAATCAAGGCTTCAGCATCAGTGATAACAGTCACTGGTTTAGCCCTAAGAAGCACCTGGTATTTTGGTGAGGACCCTGCCTGGGTTCTGGACTGGTTTACGGCCAAGGCCAGACTGGGAACACAAACCTGCCCTGGTAATTCAGTTGTAACTGCAGAGAGGGCAGTGGGGGTGAATTCGGAGGGGGGTGGGGTTGAGAGTGCCCCAGTGAGAAGCACTGCTGCTGGTTTTGTTACTGGTGGCCCATGTTGCAGCACTGCTGCAAAAACCGTCCCCCAGTAACAAAAACGGCCCCCATCACTCGATAACTGACCCCCACCCTTCCGGCCCACCGGGAAAATGCCAGGTGCTCGCTATAGCCAGTCCAGCCCTGTATCACATGTATTGATCCTTCCCCTTCGTCACCGTTAATGTCATCATTAGCCTGGTCAGATGCTCCTAGCATTACCTTGTTCATCCATCTCAGCCCTGTGGTTTTTGGGGCTCTGGATACTTTTGCAAAATGATTTGGTTTTCCCTATGCCTAGCATTTCTTTCCATTTACTGGGCAGTCCCCTACAGGAAGAATTGGCATATTATTAGCAAAACAATGGACTACAATTTGAGGGGAAAAATTAGTTTAATCTGTTCAATGTGGAGAACGAGGTGTTCAGGCCTCCGCATTACCTGATCAGTACAGAAGATGAATGTCTCGTCATCCCATTGAAGGGAGGAACTCACTCTGGATTCCCCTTTTGTAATCTAACCGCAGGCTGCTGCGATAGAGCTTCCTGAGTAGCCTGAGGCTTCTTTCTATTTTTAGTGACTGATGATCTGCTCACATGGCCTACTGACGTCATCACGATATAAAATGAAAGTAAAGTGAGCTATACGAGTCCTTGAACTGTCCCTTTGTTCAGTGCAAATTTTCTAATTAATTTCAGTGTGTGGAAGTGCAATCCTACAATTTCGCACAGCTCTGTTCCCCCTACTATTTGGCAAAGGGCTCTATCACTGCCTTTCCTTGGCTATCAAGCCATTGCCTTGCAGCAGGAACATCTTAAGGATTTTGGGGGCCCTGGGCCAAACATTTTGGAGGCCCCTGTTCAGAACAGCTCTGAATCTATGATCCAATTTCGGCTTTTTTATTCCCTCGTTGGTCAAGTCACCAGGGCCGGACTGGCCGTAGCGGGAACCGGGTGTTTTACCTGTGGGCAGGAAGTGTGAGGGCTGCTTTTGGATCAGTGGTGGCTGTTTTTGCTACTGGGGGCGGTTTTGCAATTTTGGCCCACTGTAACAAAAGCGCAGCAGCAGTGTTTCCCTCCCGTCCGCAGTAATTGCCAGGGCTGGTTTGTGTTCCCAGTCTGGGCCTGCAGGTCACTGACACTGCAGAGGTACACTTGTCCAAATTCTAAATGTTTTCCCATCTAATATACAGGGATAGAGATTTGTCTTTTCAATATTCTAATATAGCAGCAGCTCACGAATATTATTGCAAATAATCTCTGCAACCCACTGCTATATCAAATGTGTGAGGTCCTGTTTTTATCTAAATGGGACTTGTTTATGGATGTTGCATTGTACTGAAAGACAAACACAACATTTCGCATCAAAATATCTGTAACAAACTCCCACACATTACCACATTAAAAATAAATTAAATGAAAATAGTATTTAAAACAATCTATTTTTAAAAATCATTCAAGGTTATCAGGGCAGGACTGTGTGGAGAACAGAGCCAGATCTATGGGGGGGGGGGGCCTGATAGGCTGTGGCCCTGGGCCAGAGCCCACTTTGCCCATGCCTTAAAACGTCTCTGCCATGCAGGTGTTTTTAAAATGTTCAGTATATTTTTTGGTAATTTTCTTAAGCCAATTGAGATTGAGTATGCATTTCCTAGCTTGTGTCTGATGTTTTAGCATCCACAGTGATCAATATCTATGCCTATCCTCCTTATCTGCACAGATACTTCTAGAAATATGAAATGCTTGCTGACCTGCATCACAAGTATTCATAGGTCGGACAGGGTTGTCCAGTCACAGGCTAAAAATACAACTACAAAAATGTATTACAAAGCTGCATGTGGAGGTCCTGACCTGGTGTGTTTTGCAATCACAGTAAGCCTTCGAGACGCAAGAAAATGAAAGTCAGCAAAGAGTCCCGGCCAGATATAAACTATGTTCTTGTAGACAAGCCCCCAATGGCTTGGATGAATTGCCTTTTTCTTATGGTCATGCTGTGTCGACGCTGTATTCGCAAATGTTGCACGACTTAATAATCGATGCTCGTATAGTGTTCAGGTCATGGCCAATGCTATCCAGGGGAAGCAGAAGAGACGACTGACAATATCACGAGATGAAGGACAGCAAAGCATGCTGATTGGCAGTCTCAGAAGAGGGACCTGCACTTACATCTGTGTCTTCCTCGCCGGACAAACCTTCTGTGGGTGTGTGGTCTCTGTAAAGCCCCGAATGCCGGTGACAGATGTGACTGTCCATCACTGTCATCCCAAGTATGGTGCCTGCAGAGACACAACTCATGACAGTCTTGCTGAACACATTGTAGGTGTCAGCCTTATCCTGGCTGTTCTCTGCCAGACCTGAATGTAACACAAACAAGCACTGGCAAAGCCAATAGGTCTGGTGTTGGTGGCCAGTGCTAGTTTTGGTTTCTTGTTGTTTTTGTAAAACTTTGTTGTTGGGGGATCTGCCAAGCCTTTACCAACATGAAAAAAAAAAACTGTCTAAAAGCAAAAATATTTTTTGGGTCTCAAAAAGCACATATTGCCATAATAGTCCATCAGCAATATCATACACAGCTATCACAGACATCTCCTAGTCATCAGTGCACACACATGTGTTACTGAAACAGGAAATTTCCAGACCATTTCCAAATAGTCCACTAGTAAAGTAAAAGGAGTGACTATAAGAACACGCCCCAGAAAATCATGTGTCTGCGCCTCGCTCCTATCTCAAGACAAGGAGTAGACATCCTCCTCCAGCTCTTGTGTCTTGTCCTAATCTAATATTGCTAAAAAAAAGATTAAAAACAAAAAGGCAGTGATATAAAGCTAAAATAAGTAGCATATATTAAAAAACTCACTTTAGAAACTAGTAGCCACACATATAATTTAATATACCAAAATACTTATGTAGGAAACTGGCTCTGTATATACTATACCAAAGTAAGGTATAGTGAGTCCAGTGGATCCCCAAAGGTAGGCAGAAGTAAAAGTAGATAGCACCTTACTCTCTATTTGTGGTATTGTGGGCGAGCAGTAAGGCTTTATCAGAGGGTAGTGCTAAGCATTTATTGTACACACTCAGGCATGAAATGAGGTCACACACTCAAAGACTGAACTCAGAACAATTTTTTTGTATAAAAATATTATTTAGTGTTACTTTATTACTAGAACCAAATCATAGGCAGAATCATACTCTCAAAAGCAAGGTGTCACGAATATGCATTTGACGTTACTTTGGTTTTGGTTACAGGTTTGTAAACTTTGGAAATAATCAGTCGAAATTACTTTATAGTTACTTTTCTTACTCAGCTAGGTATCCCTAGATACCACGCTGGTCCATTTCCCAAGCGAAGTGAAAGAAGTTAATGCATTTTGCAATACAATTACAGTTTTGCATGGTTACTCACGAGACCCTCTCAGTCCTGAAGGAACAAAAAGGAGGTTACGGTCCATGAGTAGGACTCAGTAAGAGGGGCACTGGGTTCGTACCGCCAGCGGCACAGAGGCGGCTGGGTGCAGAGTGCAGGTACCACATGTTAGCCAATGGGCTAAGCAAGGTCGTTGGTTTGGGGACTGCGGACGAGCAGGCCACCTAGTTGATGGAACAAATAGCTCCTGGTGTTGAGGTTAGAACTGTAGGGCCCAAGGACCAGCACAAGAACTACACCAACAGCGGCATAGAGGCGGCCGGGTGTAGGATGCGGTCGTCAGGATTCCCAGGGTTTCTCAGTGGGGACCTTCGGTCTTGGTCCAAGTGGCAGATTCGGTCGGGGATTCCTGGGAGGCGGTCAGCGACCGGGTCAGTGAATGGGGTCTTTGCAACCTTGTGATCGCAAGTGCTTCCAGACGGAGTCGGTCGGGTGCTCACGGTTGTGTTCTTTAGACCGCCTCGGTCAGAGAGACGATTGGGGTGTCGCCTTCGGTTGCGGTTGGAGGGAACCACCCAGATAATGGCTGCAGGCTCAGGTTAGAAGCTTGTGAGGTTTCAGGGGTCACTGTAACCCAGGCTAGGATCACTGGAGGGACCTCATTAGGGTGTTGGGTCACTCGGGTTTGTGCTCAGGGCACCTGGTGGTGGGGGACTCACCGAGTTGTCCGTAGTCCGAGTCGGTTGGTCTTCAGCAAGTCCAATGCTCACAGGAGGCAAAGTCTTTGGACTGCGAAGGCAGGGCAGGGCCTCTGGGTTCTTGAGGGCTGCTGTCTGCAGGACACACTGGGATTTTGCTGTAGCAGGTCGAGGTCGGGACAGGCCGGTAGGGCTGTGGCCAAGTCAGTTGGTGTCCTCCTCTTCTTCTTCAGCACGGCTCTTCGGTCCTTCTTCTTCTTGTTTCTGCTTGTCGACTCTAATCTAAGAAGGCAAGGTTCAGGGTTACCCCTAAATACTAAATTTAGGGGTGTTACAGGTAGGTACAGGTCGGGACCAATGGATCCCTTCCTTGGGGTAGGTACACCCCGTATCATGCCACCCTCCAGTGGGAGGGGGGCATAAGCCTCACTCTAGTTGGCTGAATCTCCCCATCTGTAAGTTGGCAGGACTGAGAGTTGTGCTTCTTCTCGCCTCCCCCACCTGAGGGGTAGGGTTGGCAAAGGTGGGCACACCTCTCCTCCTAACTTGATTTTCCCACCGATTCTCCCACCCAAAGTGGGGGTCAGAACCGGTGGGGGCCAGTTGCTGGGAGCATCAAATGGCTGGGGTAACTCACAAAGGCGGCAAGCCTTTGAAGATTCCCGTTCGTGGACCCTGCCCATCCTGAGGGAGGAGGCTTGGCACCTCAACCCAGGATGTACATTGTTTCAGGACCCCGAGAGCGGCAAGCTCTCGACCCAGGGGTCCAGCAACCTGTCTGGTGGTGGCATCTGACGACTAGCCACTCTGCCAGGACACTAGTGTTAGGTCGTTTTTCAGGGGGCATCTCTAAGATGACCTCTGAGCGCATTTTTAATTAAATCTCACACTGGTCAGTGTGGGTTTAATGGGCTGGGAAGTTTGATACCAAACTTCCCAATTTTCAGTAAAGCCATTATGGAGCTGTGGAGTTCATAATGACAAACTTCCAGACCATATACTCTTTATGGCATTACTGCACTTACAATGTCTAAGAATGGACTTAGACACTGTAGGGGTACAGGCTCATGCACCTGTACCCTCACCACTGGTATAGTGCACCCAGCAACAGGGGTGGCTGACCTATGCCAGGGCAGTGGGTTGTAGGCATGGCACACAGGGATGTGTACCATGTCGACTCTTCACTTTGTTCTGACCAAAACACGCAGCCTGCAATGGCAGTGTGTGTGTGTAAAGGTGTAGGGCCTCTAAGGGTGGCACATTAAGTGCTGCAGCCCTTCGAGGCCTTCCCTGGTCACAGTGCCCTGGATTCCTAGGGTACCTTTTACAAAGGACTTACATGTTGCCAATTGGGTTTTGCAACAGTACAGTTCAGGGAAAGAACATAGGCCCTGGGTACCTGCTTGGCATGAACCCAGGATACACTCAGTCAAAGTACATCAACATTAGGCTAAAAGTGAGGGCAACCATGCAAAAAGGGGCACTTTCCTACAACTTAACCTTAATAAATGAAAATTAATCTACTAATTTAACTAAATATACCAAATCTAACTTCATTTTAAGTTAATTAATATTTGTGTGTGTGTGTGTTTTGTCAATGTGTAAAAATGTAATAAACAAAAGCTACACCATCCAACCCCACACAGTTTCAAAACTAGCTAACAACTGGACCTGACCCATCCCCTCGTCTGCAGCCTATCACAACTTACCAAGCAAATAGGAAGAGGTTGAGATCCTCATAGACTCCTGAATCACTACTCACAGCATCAAACAGTCGCAGCCGGCATGACTCGCGGTTGGGGGGCGGGTGGGGGGTTCCCGCAGGGTAATTAAAAAAAAACAAAAAACCTTACCCTCCTGGGTCCAGCGCCGTCTCAGCTCCTGGCCGGGTCCAGCAGAACAGGAAGCAGGCAGCCTCCCTCCCCTCCCCTAAGCCAATCACAACGCTGCAATGGCAACGTTGTGATTGGTGGGGATGCCAACCAGCCAGGGGAGGCCATTTTCTCCATGCAGCCTACACGGAGAAAAGGGAGAGTGCGCATGACTGGTTTGGTCGCCCCAGAGGGCCGACCAAACAGTCAGGGCCCGCAGAATTGGGCAAGCCACTCCTCCCCTGCCCTCGTGCAGACCCACCTGTCCCGAACCAAACCCTTCTGCTTTCTCGCAGTGCGAGAAGCAGAAACATAAAATAGTAGTTTTGCCATTTTATGTTTCTTCTTATCGCACAACGAGAAAGCAGTGGGGCGATGCTCCTCCGCCCTAATGGAGGAGCCGCCCCTGGCATCAAATCCGAATTTTCAGTATGATCAGGAGAACCCACCCAATTTTTCAAATCTGTTGAAAACATTCAGAGCCCTCGCAAATCGAAAAAAGAAAATGTAGTTCCGCTCTGTCATGGTGACGGGAGAACCAGATGGCCAATGTTTGAGTGTGCTAGCTTCTAGCATAGTATGCTAATGAAAAATGGAAATAGTACAGGGAGGATACATAGGAGTACAGCCCTCATATAGAATGGCAGAAGGCACAATTTGCAGGGGTTGTATTGGGTTTACCCCTGTAAATGCAACACTTTGGAAACCAATAATACAATAAAAATCGTTATTTAAGGATTTTGGGGCAGACGTACAAACCATTTTGTGTTTGTTTGCAAACCTTGCTATTCGAAAACAAATTGCAGGATTAGCGACAGGAAAATTGTGTTTTTCAATTAACTAAATCCATTTTGTGATTCGTTAAAGCCTTTCTGAATCGCAAAATGAGTTCTAAAACTCAATTTGAATGAATAGCAATGAGAAAGGGGCACAAAAGGGGCGTTCCTTCCTAACTGTGCACTGCAATGAAAGATCAATGTTTTTTTACTGCAATAGAGGTAGCAATCCATTGAAAAGCTACAGAGTCCTCAAATAAGGTGGCAACCCATTTACATAGGCAAAGATGTCCCCATTGGACAGCTCCCCCTTTGGAAATTGTATCGGGCAACCTCGGGGAAAGCAGGCAGTGGTCTGGGGGAGAACTGCCTGTTCTCCCCAATATTTTGCGTACAAACAGTGATTGTGGCCTACAAGGAACAGAAGATCACCATCTCTGCATTTGCTTTCACAATGGGAAACTTTTGCTTTAAAACAACCCGTGTTCCTTAAAGGAACCTGTGCTGCTTTTTTGCTTGTAGGCCACATGCACTGTTTGTAACCAATCACAGGGAGTCACAAATAGCGGCCTGCCTCATTAATATTCATCAGGCAGATCCTTCTGCGTCCCCTGCCGCTGGAGAGTTTTGATTTGTCCTATTACTGCATAGGTCCCATCCAGTGCTTTAAATGGAAAAAAATAAGTGCAGGTACTCACCATATTAAGATGTGGATTAGGGGTGGGGCTTGGGCGGCGGGGGGCTATGTGGGCGGGGCTACGGGGAGTGCTAAGGGACCCGGCCAGGGGCACACATTTAATTGGATTGAGATTTAATTGGTGTGCAAAACTAGTAACCCACATGCCTATGTACATAAAATACAAATCTGGGATCAGCATGCTGTGCTAACTTATGATGAGTCAAAGCTGTTATCAGATAAAGCACAGATCTTTTCGGCAAGTACTGTTGTTGGCGTTTGAAAAACAGAACATGTGCAGGTAACCTAATTATTGAAATTGGGGTCGAGCTTAAAATGCCCCAATGGCGCCAACACCTCACCTGGCCTCCCAGCGAGGCCCCACACCCACCATGGCCTGAATGGAATGGCCTGCCAGAGAGGTCAGCTGAAACAAATTGCTTCTGCACTGGGCTAGCCCCTTAGGGCTGACGTGGGAACGGCCCAAAAGGTAGAGCCAAACCTGGCCTCTCAGGAAGGCCTCTGAATAGTACCTGCACTCCCCGCCTACCACGGGATGAACGTAAAGCTCCGGCCTGGGAGGGAGCACGGGCAAAACACAACTTGAAGGCTGCCGAGCGGCCCTATGGCCACAACACCTGGCCTGGCCTTCCTGTGTTGCATCTCAGCCTCCTCACACTGTCTTCCCCCCCGCCTGCCATGGCCTCAGTGTGAGGAGTGCTTGGCAGAGGAGTACTGCAAAGATACTGCTTTTGTGTTTAGCTGTTCCACCTACCGAGCCCCATGTCCCGCAGGAGCGAGTTGTGAATGGCCTAATGACCAGAGGAACACCTGTCCCTCCCCGACCACTTCTATTAAGGCAGTGACGGAATGGCAGGAAGGAATGTGGAATAGCACTGCTTGTGGGGTCTGGGCTAAGGTGAAGACGGCCCAAAACTACAGCCACAAAACTGGCCTCTCACTCGTCTCGGCTCCCCACCTCTAAGCACAGCGTTTTGTGCTGCGACCCCCCTACACATTCCATAGTGGCCTAGTCAAGTGGCCATAGTGGGGGCTGGGTGGCGAGTAGGATATTGTGGGTGGTTGTCCTCCATGAAACCAGCCCACAGGTGACACTCGGGCAGGGCCCATGCGCTTTGCCAATGCATCCCTGGCTGCTGCCCACATTACTAACCTTGATTCCCATCGGCTGTGCTACAGTTTCACTATCAGCACCTTCCTCCTCAATCTGACTCCAAACAAGTGCAGCCCTACTCTGCTGTGCCAGCAGGAATCCTTTCTTAGATTTCCCACAGTGACAATATGCCTATTAGCAGGCCCCGCTCGCACACCTACAGTGCTATTGAAGCCACAGAGCAAAAGTGTCAAATATCACAGTGTGACTCGGGCCCCTCCCAAACTTCCTGCCAGCTCCGAATAAAGGCATACGGGCCGCCCGCAGTTAGCACACTGAGGGCAGATTAGCACTCAATTATCAGAGTGCTTCACGAAAACGGACTGACTAGTCAGGTCTGTTGCTCTTCATTTTGTACATGGCAAATTTAACTGAGCTTGGCATGCTACCCCATGAGTACCGGTACTCTCTTTGGACATGGAGAAGTTCCGGTACTCAAAGGCAGAAAATGTAGAAGTGCTGGTACTTAGTACCGGTGAGTACCGGCCCATTTAAAGCACTGGTCCCATCGCAAAATTACAAACTGGTTACCAAAATTCAGTGTGCAAGATGAAACCACTATTTGCCACATGTTCCTTTGTAAATCTGACCGCTTGTAATTAATTGATTGACATTAGTGGAAAATACAGTGCAAACATTTTTTTATCGTTTTGGTAGAATCATTATTTTAAAAATAAAAAAAACATTTTTCTACATTTGCATTAGTTACTTTACCTCCCAAACTGAACTGACTTACATTCCAGAAATAAACTGGGATAAAAAAATAATTTACATACAAGGATCTGTAAAAAAAAGTGTACATTGTAAATTATTGACGAAATGCGCCCACTTCTTGAGTGCAAACAGCACCGAGTGAAATATAGAGGGCAGCATTCAAAAGCACAGCTTGGAGGTAGTGTTGGAAGAGGCGGCTCTTAAACACAGATCTAGCAAAGCGCCGGGGACCTGGAGGGTTCGGTAGTAAATTGTAGGAGGATGCTATCATGGAATGCGAATATGACATTTTGATTCATTGCGCTTCTGAACAGTGCATGCCATTTAAAGGGCTCTGGGAATGTTTATAGATGTACACACAAACACAGGCACGTGCCCATGCACACAGGCACCGTATCTCATTATATGTAGTATTCCTTCCTTGAAAGCCAGCATTAAATGCTTTATTGTGTGTTATGGGCGCCCTCTTCGCGTGCATTAGGCCCATCCTTCTCAATGGATCACTCTGGCCACTTTAAAGGCCCCTGATGAGTAGCGCGTCGGCCGCAGATGACAAAATAGGAATTACTGCTTAGTGGTCCTGTGGACATTAAATTTAACAACTATAGTTGATCTAAGGAAAAAAGCTGGCCGGGGGATGAATGTAAGAGTGAAAATGTGTTGGAGTCCTGGGGTTCACAAAAAACCAAGCTAAGCCACGCAAAAATAGCCGTTAGAAAGCACAACGCAAAAGACAAACGCAAGTAAATGTGAAAACTGAAGCTAGTCAAGGGCAACGATCGTGAGTGAGACTCTGCTCTAAGACGTGAGGCTCACACTCAATGAGTGACACTGAGCATCAAGAATTGCAACTCACACCCATTGAGTGAGACTGTGCTTCAAAGTGTGAGACTCAACCCCAATAACAAAGAGACTGCGAACTAAGGAGTGGCAGTCACACGAGAGGTGTGAGATTGCACTCCTACAAAAGAGTCCTACAAATAATGATTGAAATTATACTCTGAGAAGCGAGACTGACAACTTAGAATCTTGACTGTGATCCAGGACATTACACTCAAAGTCAGTGAGTGGCCTTGTGCTCCATAGAGCACTGAAGCAGTGAGACTGTGCTTCAAGGAGTGGTACTCACATGTAATGAGAGAGACTGTGCAGCAAGAAGCGGAACTCTTTCCTAATAAGCATGGCTGTGCTCCAAGCTGTAAGACTTAGGAACTAACTTAGATCTTGGCGGAGGGGACTACTCTGTCACAAAAGTGACGGAGATCCCGTCCGCCGTATTACCATGCCATTATACCCTATGTAGATTATAATACGGCGGACAGGATATCCGTCACATTTGTGACTCGCATTTGTGACGGAATATTCCATCCGTCGAAATCTAAATAAGGCCCGTAGAAACCATGGGGTGAGGCACCCACCCAATGTGTTAGACTGTGCTTCAAGGTGTGAGTCTCTCACTCAATTAATGAGGCTGCTTGTGTTTCTCACTGCTGTCAAATTGGAACAGCCAATGTTATCATCCCAGCTCACACTGGTTATGACAATGCATTATGTTTCAGCCTACATAAAGATGTGCCGTTGGTGCAGAAGGCAGTTTCCCACCTACTCTTAAAGGAGGAAGTGCACAAACCTTAGACTTAAACAACACATGATGTAGGTGCCCCTTTGTTGCAAAATGTCTCACTTCGCCCATCGATGGGAATAGGTCTGTCTTTTTTGCCACAGGAAAGTTCTACTGATCAACCTTAATATATTCCAAGGTAGAGACTATGGCCAAATCTTAGACTACACGAACCAATTCATATAGCCAGTATCAGACCCCTGTTGGAAATGGCCCTTTTTGCAGGGTCACACCTAAACTTTTTGCCTGCCTCCTGTATTTTTGCTGACCTGTTTCTGTTGGTTTTATGATTCTGGGCACTTTACCACTGCTGTTCAGTGCTAAAGTGCATATGCTCTCCCTGTGTAAATATGTCTATGTGAATTGGTATATCCCTGATTGGCTTATTTGGTTTACCTGTTAGTCCCTAGTAGTGTGGCCTATGTGTGCCCAGGGCTGGTAAACCAAATGCTGCTGGTGGGCCTGCAGCACTGATGTGTGCCACCCACAGAAGCAGCTTGTAAAGTGTGTCTCAGACCTGCCACTGCAGTGTCTGTGTGCAGTCCAGAACTGCCATCTTGGCTGTGAAGTGCACCCACTTCCCAGCCCCTGAACCTTCCCTTGGCATCCTGTAAGTCACCCCTATGGTAGGGTGCATTGTATGTGTAAGGTAGGACATGCCTTGGTGTGTGTAGCATGTCCTGGTAGTGAATTACACCCAATTTCTGTTTTTCACTACTGTAAGGCTACCTGTTCCTCATAGGCTAGAATGGGCAGTTTGACTATTACATTCTATAGTCCTAACTGACCCCAGGAACATGGTAGAAAAACGAATTTAGTATGCCTGAGCTCAGAATATTAAAATACATCTTTTAGTGAAGTTTATTTTTATATTCTGTGTTTAAAAATACCACTTTTAGAAAGTAGGTATTTTCTTGCCTAAGCCTTCCAGTGTGCTCTGCTGTTATGTGTATTGGCTGTCTGGTTTTAGAGGGGCAGGGCAGGCTGAGTCAGACCTGGGTTGAATAGAGAGATCTGCATTTAGAGTGTGGGGAGGGGTGGCTCCTTGACCTGAATAGGGCTGTGCCTGGCAAAGTGAATGCTGGCTCCACCTCCTACTGTGTGTCTGCTAGCAGACCCCTCTTTCTGAAAGGAAGGATGCAGCCTGGTAAACAAAGTGCTCCAGGCCTGAGCAGAACTGGTTCTGGCTAGGTTCAGTGACTTGTAGCTTCTGAGAACAAAGACTTTTGGGGTATAAATATCTGTGCTCAAACCCCTACAATTGGTATTGCTTTTGGATCTGGAGAGGAAACTCTGTCCGTGCCACTGGAGGAATCTGCAGGAAGTGACTGTCCCTGTGCTTGTGTGTTGTTTCTTGCACTGGCCTGCAGCAGTGACCACTGGACCTTGAAGAAGAGGAAAAGGAACTCTTGAGAGAACTTTTATTTTTGTTACAAGGAATTACCCAAGGGCTAGGAAAAGAGCTAGCCTCCTGCTGGAGTCTCAGGCACATCAGACTCCACCACCAACCTCCTGCTTCCTCCCTGCGAGGACTGCTATCTGCTGATGAGGCTCCTGTGAGTTCCAGGGCCTCTAGCTTGCATCAGAGAAGAGAGTGTGAGAAATCGACGCTAACGCATCTTTGCGAGCCGCTGCAGTCGAGAGCGCTGGGAAAATCATCGCGCTGCTGCCGCCGAGGGCTCGCAACACGAAACCATAGCTGACGCCCCTTTGCGAGCCGCTGCAGCCGAGACGCTGTCGCCGCGCACTCGCAACCCCTAAAGAAATCATCGCTTCGAGCCATCGCATTGCGGACGCCGTGCGTCCGCCACTTTGATCGCATCGCACCGAATTTCGTCGCTCCCTCGCGGAGCGTCTTGTCTTCGCATCGCAACACGATCGCACAGCGCAACAGGATCGCCGCATCGACTTCTCCCACGCGGCAAGAAAGTCATCGCATCGGCGGTCCAGCGTGCAGAAGTTTGTCGCATCGTCTCCGCACGCATCCCGCAGATCGGCGCATCATCCTCCCTTGCGGCAAGGATTTCATCGCATCGCCGGCCTCGCGTGCCGAGAATCATCGCTACAGCTTATTTGCGACCTTTTGTTGGTTTTGCTACTAAACCCAGGTACTATGTGAGAGAAAGGGTCGCAGAGACCACTGCTTTGAACTTGAACCTTATTTTTGCAACCTTTGAACTATTTTTGACAGCCCTTCAACAGCTATCCTATTTTTGACAGTATTGTGGCCTTTACAGTTATTGGTCTTGTGATAAATCTGCCTTTATATAAAGATACTTATTTTTTATAATAACTACTTGTGTGGTGTCCCTTTGTAGTGTTCCTCACTGTGTTACTGTGTATGGTCATAAATGCTTCACACCCTGCCTCCGAGATAAGCCTACCTGCTCGTGCTACGTTACCACAGGGTTGAGCAGGGGTATCAAGGAGGGTAGCCCTCTTACTCTGACTTAGGAAGAAGGGTCCCTACTTGGACAGTGGCCAGCCATTGCCAAATAGAGACCCCCATTTCTAACATTGGTGGTCAGCGGTGAGGATCTGGACTTGCATTTATGATCGCATACAGTAATTATAGTGTACACTACTAGTGAGTGCAGACCATAACGTACCACATATATTTTTGAAGTTTTTTTTTTATTCTATCTCTTATTGATATTGCCCGTGATTGTTACAATGGGCAAGCCTATGCTTTATTGATATTGCCAGGTGATAGTACCCGCATACATTTTTGAGAATTGTTGGATCCTATATTGTAATTGATATTGCCGGTGATTTTTTACCCCCATACATTTTCTTGAGAAGTTTTCTTCTATCTTTTATTGATATTGCCCGTGATTGTTACAATGGGCAAGCCTATGTTTTATTGATATTGCCAGGTGATAGTACCCGCATACATTTTTGAGAATTGTTGGATCCTATATTGTAATTGATATTGCTGGTGATTTTTTACCCGCATACATTTTCTTGAGAAGTTTTCTTCTATCTTTTATTGATATTGCCCGTGATTGTTACAATGGGCAAGCCTATTTTTTATTGATATTGCCGGTGATAGTACCCGCATACATTTTTGAGAGTTTTTGGATCCTATATTGTGATTGATATTGCTGGTGATTTTTTACCCGCATACATTTTCTTGAGAAGTTTTCTTCTATCTGTTATTGATATTGCCCGTGATTGTTACAACGGGCAAGCCTATTTTTTTTGTTATTGATATTGCCAGTTATTGCTACAATGGGTCTTGCCGAAATGAGACCTACCTTTTATATAGATGATCTGTTGACCTACAGTCTAGAGGAGCTAAGGGGGTTCTGTGAGGAGAGGGGCTTAGCAGTGAGTAGGAAGGAGACTCAGCTGTCCCTGCAGACATCCCTGAGACTTTGGCAACAAGACAGATGGAGATTCTTGGAGTCCCAGTACACCTACCAAGAGGGTAGTTGGTCTGAGGGTGGCTCTGGAGAGTCTGAAAAGGAGGAAGAAAGTGTTATGGAATATCTCATAGGTGGGGAGTTCCTTGATGAGTCTAGCGCCTATGGTAGTGCCAGATTCCCCTCAGGGTCCCCAGAGGAGTTGGTGGACAGGCGGGAAGGTCCCATAGGTAGGGAGTCCCTTGCTGGATCTAGTGCACAGGGTAGCACCCAATCCCCTTCATGGTCCCCAGAGGAGTTGGGCAGACAGAGGGAGAGGGAGTACCAGCTGGAATTGGAGAGGCTCCAAATAGAGATTGCCCAGCTGGAGGCGCACCTAGCGCAGATAGCAGAAAAGGAGAAGTTAGCTCAAGAGGGTAGGTTACCCCTGGAGCGCAGTTTTAATTGTCTTGATTCCCCAGAGAGGGTGGGGTCCAGTGGTGGCAGCAAAATTGAAGAATATAGTGATGACAGTGTAGTACACCCACCCAGAGATGTAGCACCTGACTTGAAGGAGGGGGTTGATCTACACCAGGGGATTCAAGGATATGAGGTAGCTCCATTAATGTGCAGTGTCCCTGAGGTGGATTGGGGAACGAGCGCAGGGGCCCATAGTCCTAGTGAAAGGAGGGACACTCTACCGACTCTGGATGAGAGGTGCAGGGAGAGGGGTTCCCCCGTGGTTGAAGTCCTGGTGTATGAGTGTGAGGACCGCCCAGAAGAGTGTGGGTTGAGTGATAGAGACAGTCAGTTAATGTCTCGCCCATTGCAGGAGAGTGGTGTGGGGTACGTATGTGAGGTACTGGATTGTGAGGTAAAGGTTAGCACCTGTGTGGAGCTGTGTAATCCAATTGTGGGAGAGCATATTATGAGTTCCTGTTTTCCAGAGCTAAACCAGCACCTGTCAGATTGCGAGTTCTCTGATCCTAGGGAACTTGCACAGGAGGCAGACCTCTGGGTGAGTACCAGAGGCTCTGTAGAGGTATTGGGGAATGACCCTAAGAGGAGTGGTTCAGATGTCTTCCAACCCAGAGTGGTGGGAAAGGTTAGGAGTGTTACAGCTGGGTCCCCTTGTTGTGAGGAGGTTGTACGGCCTCACATCCTGTCTCGTGGGAGCAGGAGTGAGACTGGGATAGGTCCCAAAGTGCCCCAACCTCAGTCTCCAGGACTGGATGGTTCCATGAGGGAACACCAGGTAGGGAGCCTAGTCTGTCCGGATGGACCGTCCATTGTGGGGGTCCCCCGTGTTAGGTGAGCTGGGAGTGCCTGTAATCAGACCTCCAGCAGTTCTAGTGTCTGGCAGTACCGCTCCAGTTGGGAGGATGCAGAAGGCCAGAGTGAGGGGTGAGGGGGAATGAGTCCCGGTGGAAGAACCAGTGGGTCAGGGGCCAGCCAGAAGGGCTGAGCCTCATAGGATTGGCCATGGTGACGCCACTTCTGTCCTGGGGCATCTTCACGCACTGTCAGAGGGACAGGAGGTCGTGAGCTCTGTGCCAGGCAGACTGTCACCCGACACGCTAGGTATGTGTCACCCTCAGGAAGCCCTGGTTGGCCAGGCAGTTGTTCAACCACAGAGGTTGGTCCCTGGGATGGTAAGTCAGGTCCAGGTGTTGTCTGACCTGGAGGGAGGGATAACTGTAAGCAGTGTCCCGGCCATTTTTTTTTCTAAGAGCACCACTCCAGGTGGGAGGGTGCAGTATGCTGGAAGGGGGTGCAGAGGGAGGGAGTCCTCGCCTCTGACCCCGGTGCAACCTAAGGGTTTTTTCAGGTTGGTAGATCAGTTGCAGGGTCCAAGCCCTGAACTGGTGGAGGGGTGTGTTTTCCTTGAGGGGGGCCTGTGTGCTCCCCAGGAAGTCCTGGTGTGCCAGGCAGACTGTCGCACAACTCTAGAGGAGTGTGCTTTCCTTGGGGGAATTGGTGTACTCCCCCAGAAGTCCTGGGTTGCCAGGCACAGGCCCAGCCTAAGGGTACAGACCCTAGGTTGGGGGCCAGGTTCAGGGTGTCCCCCTGATCTGGAGGAAGGGGCAACTGCTAACAGTGCCCCTCCCGGTTTGTGTTATGGAGGCACCTCTCCAGGTGGGAGGGTGCCGGGCCCCAGTAAAGGGGGCGGGAGAGGGCAGCCTCACCCCTGACCTCCGCCCAGTCTAAGGGTACAGACCCTATGCTGGGATACCAGTTGCAGGATAGAACCCCTGAACTGGTGGGCGGACTATGCAGGACACCTGCCTCAGGTGCCCTGACAATTCTGGAGGGGGTACCGCTCCAAGTGGGAGGGTACCGAGCCCCAAAGAGAAGGACCGGGTGTGGGGAGCCCACCCCAGTCGCTGGCCCCGCCGTTGGGTACAGGCCCAGGGCTGGTGGGTCAGTGTCAGGACGCGTTGCCTGACCTGACAGGAGGGAGAGTGGACAAAAGGTGCCAGACACCTGGGGTTACTGCCCCTCACTCTCTGATGCCACAAAAGTTTGAGAGCCCTGAGAGGTATAGGGCTTGGATTTCATCACTGACTACTGTCAGTGACTACTGGGGCTTGTTGTTTATCTGTTGGGACACACCTGGGGGCCAGTTAAGGTTAGATGCTGCACAGGTGGTGTCCACAGGTGTGGGGAAGAGTTCCCCATTGGTTATCTTAGTGGGCCCTAGAAGTGTGGACAGAGGGATCCACCAGGGTTCAGATTGGAGTAGAGCTGGCATATGCCCCTGCAGTTGCGGGCCAGTTCCGTGTTCTATCGCCCGAAGCAGGGAAGCCCATCAAAGTAGTGATTGGTCTACCCTGCGTTTTGGCTGGAAGGGGGTTGTGTTGGAAATGGCCCTTTTTGCAGGGTCACCCCTAAACTTTTTGCCTGCCTCCTGTATTTTTGCTGACCTGTTTCTGTTGGTTTTATGACTCTGGGCACTTTACCACTGCTGTTCAGTGCTAAAGTGCATATGCTCTCCCTGTGTAAATATGTCTATGTGAATTGGTATATCCCTGATTGGCTTATTTGGTTCACCTGTTAGTCCCTAGTAGTGTGGCCTATGTGTGCCCAGGGCTGGTAAACCAAATGCTGCTGGTGGGCCTGCAGCACTGATGTGTGCCACCCACAGAAGCAGCTTGTAAAGTGTGTCTCAGACCTGCCACTGCAGTGTCTGTGTGCAGTCCAGAACTGCCATCTTGGCTGTGAAGTGCACCCACTTCCCAGCCCCTGAACCTTCCCTTGGCATCCTGTAAGTCACCCCTATGGTAGGGTGCATTGTATGTGTAAGGTAGGACATGCCTTGGTGTGTGTAGCATGTCCTGGTAGTGAATTACACCCAATTTCGTTTTTCACTACTGTAAGGCTACCTGTTCCTCATAGGCTAGAATGGACAGTTTGACTATTACATTCTATAGTCCTAACTGACCCCAGGAACATGGTAGAAAAACGAATTTAGTATGCCTGAGCTCAGAATATTAAAATACATCTTTTAGTGAAGTTTATTTTTATATTCTGTGTTTGAAAATACCACTTTTAGAAAGTAGGTATTTTCTTGCCTAAGCCTTCCAGTGTGCTCTGCTGTTATGTGTATTGGCTGTCTGGTTTTAGAGGGGCAGGGCAGGCTGAGTCAGACCTGGGTTGAATAGAGAGATCTGCATTTAGAGTGTGGGGAGGGGTGGCTCCTTGACCTGAATAGGGCTGTGCCTGGCAAAGTGAATGCTGGCTCCACCTCCTACTGTGTGTCTGCTAGCAGACCCCCTCTTTCTGAAAGGAAGGATGCAGCCTGGCAAACAAAGTGCTCCAGGCCTGAGCAGAACTGGTTCTGGCTAGGTTCAGTGACTTGTAGCTTCTGAGAACAAAGACTTTTGGGGTATAAATATCTGTGCTCAAACCCCTACAATTGGTATTGCTTTTGGATCTGGAGAGGAAACTCTGTCCGTGCCACTGGAGGAATCTGCAGGAAGTGACTGTCCCTGTGCTTGTGTGTTGTTTCTTGCACTGGCCTGCAGCAGTGACCACTGGACCTTGAAGAAGAGGAAAAGGAACTCTTGAGAGAACTTTTATTTTTGTTACAAGCAATTACCCAAGGGCTAGGAAAAGAGCTAGCCTCCTGCTGGAGTCTCAGGCACATCAGACTCCACCACCAACCTCCTGCTTCCTCCCTGCGAGGACTGCTATCTGCTGATGAGGCTCCTGTGAGTTCCAGGGCCTCTAGCTTGCATCAGAGAAGAGAGTGTGGGAAATCGACGCTAACGCATCTTTGCGAGCCGCTGCAGTCGAGAGCGCTGGGAAAATCATCGCGCTGCTGCCGCCGAGGGCTCGCAACACGAAACCATCGCTAACGCCCTTTGCGAGCCGCTGCAGCCGAGACGCGCTGGGAAAATCATCACGCTGCTGTCGCCGCGCACTCGCAACCCCTAAAGAAATCATCGTTTCGAGCCATCGCATTGCGGACGCCATGCGTCCGCCACTTTGATCGCATCGCACCGAATTTCGTCGCTCCCTCGCAGAGCGTCTTGTCTTCGCATCGCAACACGATCGCACAGCGCAACAGGATCGCCGCATCGACTTCTCCCACGCGGCAAGAAAGTGATCGCATCGGCGGTCCAGCGTGCAGAAGTTTGTCGCATCGTCTCCGCACGCATCCCGCAGATCGGCGCATCATCCTCCCTTGCGGCAAGGATTTCATCGCATCGCCGGCCTCGCGTGCCGAGAATCATCGCTACAGCTTATTTGCGACCTTTTGTTGGTTTTGCTACTAAACCCAGGTACTTTGTGAGAGAAAGGGTCGCAGAGACCACTGCTTTGAACTTGAACCTTATTTTTGCAACCTTTGAACTATTTTTGACAGCCCTTCAACAGCTATCCTATTTTTGACAGTATTGTGGCCTTTACAGTTATTGGTCTTGTGATAAATCTGCCTTTATATAAAGATACTTATTTTTTATAATAACTACTTGTGTGGTGTCCCTTTGTAGTGTTCCTCACTGTGTTACTGTGTATGGTCATAAATGCTTCACACCCTGCCTCTGAGATAAGCCTACCTGCTCGTGCTACGTTACCACAGGGTTGAGCAGGGGTATCAAGGAGGGTAGGCCTCTTACTCTGACTTAGGAAGAAGGGTCCCTACTTGGACAGTGGCCAGCCATTGCCAACTAGAGACCCCCATTTCTAACAACCCCCAAATAAAGTATTGAATTAACCATGAGTGACTCTATTGCAAAATTATTATCCCTCAAGTACTGGAGGCTCCACCCTTTGGAACTTGCTTCCTTTACGCCTTCAAAACAAAGTAAATGTTCTAAGGCTCACAAAATTTCTGAAGATACTTTTGTTCAGACAGGATTTCTTACTGTATCATTACCAGCCGTTCTGTGTCCAGGAACCCCTGCTAGCTTTATTATACACCTTCCAGCTGTAAATCCCTTTCATGATCCTCAGTAACCTGCCCCTTCCACTGGAAAGTGCTCTGAAGTGAACTTTTGGCTCTTTTGCAACTTAATACTAATGAAAACAAAAAAAATAATGCAAGACTCATCAGTTCTAGTCATCATTAGATCAAGTTCGGAGGTCTCTCGTCTAGAGTTTCCAACCCAGAAAGTTGAAAGAAGGGGGTCTAAATTAATGGAATTGTTAACATTAAATTTATGATCATTGAAGAGTAGGTTGGTGATTGACTGCCAGGCCCATTTGTTGTCTCAAAAATCAGTTTCAATTATTGATTATAAATCGATTAATGTTGACCACCTTTATACACTGGAAAGCTTTCTCAGTTGCATGGATTCTGCCATGACCACCACCGTGTTCCTTGCAATTTTGTGCTTTGCATAGAGTGATGTCAAAGACAACTCCTTAAGAGTTTTTCACAGATATGTATAAAATGTGGTGGAATCCTAAGAATTTCTATTTCTTGCTAGAAGTCATTCTGCAGTCAATATCTGGTGAGTTTTTTAATCTGGTTTAGGATATAGTTGGCTCGACCTTGAACTTGCAAATGCTCCCAGCGCCAGGAATCAGTGCATTGGGGGCTACTGAAAATCTTCTCTTCTGAAGAACTATTGCTGATGTCGTGGCACAATATTGATTGTAAGGGACATATCAACAAAAAGCAACAAGAGTTCCAAGGATCACTTCTTGGCACTCGCCAATCATGGATGCGTCTTCTTACATGCCTGTTTTTAAAGCAGCCTGACAAGTAAGAGTTACTGGCAATGTGATAGTTTGATTTCAAAATATGCGCCTTTATAACCCAACTGGACATTTATAATTGTAAGGTCATAACTCAATATCAAATAAATTATTCTCGACTTGACTTAGGTTTTCCAGCGGGCTCTGTAATGCTGATAACTGCACGCTGTAAGACAGTGCTTAATTTGTGAAAGAAAGAGTGCCGGTGCCCCAAACACTGCTCAGAAGTCCACATCCAGTGCAATTAGACGTAAGCACGTGGAACACCAAGGCTGGTCATTTTAAAACAACCTCAGGCCTTTTTAATCCACTACCAGACACTCCCTTCCCCTTTCTCTCACTCCTGCAGGTTCCTGTATCTCCTTTGTGATGGTTGTGCCATCTTTCTCTTCACCGTCTTTCCGATCTGTGTAATTTTCCTCTCTTGCACTCGGTAAATGAATGAGGCAGAAAAATATGTGCCGGTCCCCAAAAATAAATTCTGCTGCCCAGTAGTGTAATATTAGTCCCCACAGCAACTGTGGTCTGTGGGGGACCCCGAGCTCCAGGGGCACCCCTCCGGCACTTTGCAAGGTGTGGACACCTGGCCTGAGAGCTCCTGATTGGGTCCAGAGCGTGTGGGGCTCCCTCCATGTACTTTGCAAGGGGGGTCCCCCTCAAGTTTTGTTACACTACTGCTGGTGCCCTCCACTGGCAACCACTGGCTCAAATGAAGCACTGCTGTGAGATCACTGCCTGGTGTGCCTGTATTAGCTGTAGTTTTGTTCCAGGGTAAACGTCACTGCAGCCTGAGATCTGCTGTGCCGCTGAGGTCAGGGGCGTAGCTTCTATTAGTGCCGCGGGTGTAGTGGCACCGGGGCCCAGAGTCCCGGAGCGCCAGATGCACCCTGATTATTGCTGGATTTCAAACACCGGCCAGGCGGCTCATTTCCTTCTTTGCACTAGAGCCCATGACACACTGGATGCGCCACTGACTGAGATCTGCTGTGTGCGACTGAGATGGCCATGCTTGCACTTACCATGCACCAACCGTGCACCTAGCGCGTGCCCTCCTGCCCTGTAAAGCACCATATCTTGTTCATGTTCAGTACAATGGCATGGTGATTGCTGTGCATGCCAAACAACTTGATTCACCCGAGTATTTCATAATATGCATAGTCTATAGCCAACGAATCTGGCTATACAACACTTTTACTGAAAGTGCTTTACACTGAAGATGTGTGGTTTTTAAATAGTTCTTTATTGGTTTAAAACGTATAAGACCAGTGCTTAATTTGCACACAAAAAAAATAAGAGGTAGGGCCCTCGTCAGACGGGCCACTGCAGTTTGCTCCACCCATTGCCCTTGCCAGCTCTGTCAATGAAAGTACCAACACAACTACTAACCTTCACACTCATACAAGTGTGTCAATTCAGACTATTCCAGGCCCCCCAAAGCTATAGGAATGGCTTTGGCGACAGGTATGAGTCATTTTTAATGTATACTGAAATAATAAACTACTGTTGTTGTGCTCATCTCTAAATTGGACAGTCAGCGCCACCATGTGGCAGACTGTCATAAGTGCCTGTGATGACAATTAAGTGCCGGTTCCGAGCACCAGAAACCAATAGCTTAAATTAAGCACTGTATATGACGTTTATTAATTGCACGTTTATTGCGATACAAGGTTATGACCATCACCTTCATCAATAAAGGGAGCAGTCTAGTCATTAATTACAACAACAAAAAATGAAAGATTAAGCTGTGTGATCTAACGCATGGGAATACCTGAACTGCATGTGTTTAGGTCAGTTAATAGTTCATAGATTGCTAACATCCTTTGCAAAAACATATCTCAAATACTGTTTAGCAAACGGGAGGCCCATGAGTGGTGGAAATGAGCACTAAATCAACTCGACCCCTGGCTGAACATTTATTAACTATTATTACCCTCCCTACCCTGGCAAACATTGACATAAAGGAAAAGGTGAGTCGACTCCACTGCGATACGATCTGTACCCAGTGCTGAAAACCAAAATCCGCCCTGGCAAAAATGTTCAAACCAGCACACACTGCAGGGAGCAGCCACTATAACTGGGCCAGGGGGCAGAGGCGGCTGGTCCCCTTTGAAAGGGGTGGGGCGAGTGAAGTGCCCCATTTCCCCCAAAAAACTAAATAAAACTCCCCCTCCCACCAAAACCTCACAGTAAAGCACCCCTCCCTCCAGAAGCCCCCCCAAAATAAATACCCCCGCCCTCCAAAAGCCCAAATAAAAACATAACACTAACTACAAAATAAAGCACAACTACCACACTTACATGCATTTTTCATATAAAAAAATAAATAAAACGGCACTTACCCACAGGCTGCACGTCCTCCTCGGTGTTCTTCTCCTCTGATGCATGAAGAGCTCCCCTAACCAATCCAGATGCTGCTCCCATGCTGGTAACCAGCATGAGAGAAGCGCCAGGATTGGATGGAGCGGGCTGGCTGGACGCTCCTTCAGATCCAGGAAGCTTCTACTTGGTCTCCAACCAGCCGTCTGAAGACAGCTGGGTTGAGAGCTTCAAAGTGTGCATGTCACTTTGGCTGGTGCAAAGCAGCCGGCCAAAGTGGCATGCGTCCTTTGGAGCGTCCAGTCAGCCCAGCTTCAGTCCTCCTTTGTGGCCAATCGGAAGAAGAGGACACGCCCAGCATGTCTCTGTGCTCGAGGCTGCTGCAGTTATGCACTGAGCCGGTAAAAATAAAATGGCAATGAAATCTTTTCATTGCCATTTTATTTTTTCCTGCATGGCTTGCAGCGAGCGGGGGGGCGACGCTCCCCTGCCCTCGAGAAGAAATCGCCGCTGCCAGGGGGGCATTACAAGCTCATGGCAGCCTCTCCTGCTCTAAGAGCAGCCTCCTACCCTCCAGCCCTCCGGGGAAATGCTAGAGTGGCAGAATAACCAGTCCTGTCCTGCCCTTCATGCATCAATCTCAGTCGGCTGAACTGCAGCTGCTGCTGGCCTGTTTTCAGTGCTATTCGAGCTCACAGATTTAATATGCAGTGGTTAGCGTGACACTTTGTCGCATGAAGCTACTGTGGGTCACCGCATGCATTTACGAGGGCATGCATATTTACTCTACAGGAAAACCCATCTCTATAGCACATCATAGATTTTTCAAGTAGAATACTTGAATTTTAGATAGCCGGGGCTCGAGTCGGGGTACCACGCGGGTGGACGGCGTCCCCCCACTTATTTTACCGGGAGCTCGATAACTGGAGCAAATGGAGCCACACATTCACTCTTTGGCCTCTCTGGGGGCGAGATCGGAGCTCATTCAGAACGCTGCTCACGCGCTGGCTTCTCTGATGCAATCGCATCTAAGGGGTGAGCGAGGGGAGGCAATTAGTCTGATGGTGCAAACCACCTTTTGTGACGTCACTTCCTGTCAGCGTCCCCCCACTTCTTTTTTTAGGACTTGTGCCCTGTTGATAGCTAACTGTGAATAATGAGGTTGCTTTTCACAGAGGAGTTCTGGATGACAGCAAATAGGCAAGGAGAGAAAAGCTCATGCTCTGTAAGAGATCACTCACAACACGTGAAAAACATGCCCTTCATTCACAGTTACCCATTACCAATTTTATGTCATGTACAACCTTCAGAAAATTCTCTCCCCCACCTCTCAACAGCTCTGCAGGGTAGACATGGGTAGCACTGTACAACATGGCCTTACTTGCTTGAGATTCCCGTTTTATAACAGTTATCCTGCAATGCCGCCTGCCTCCCTCTACCATCCCTCCTCTCAGAAATGCGGTTATTAATTTGGGAGGGAATCACTGCTGCCAACTTACCAAGCACCACATGGTTAGGCTAAAACACAGTTCTTAGAGAGTCTCTGATCAATCCCTGGTACCTATGGTATTAGCTGCAGGCAATCCCCAGAGAAAAGCATGCTAAGATCAAGCACTACACACAGTTTTAATGTCAGGAAAACAAAACAATAAAATCCTCAAACCATTAAGAAAAATAGTGAAAATGCTATAAGCAAAAAAGATCCAAACAATTTAAATTCAGATAAAGGAAAGTGAAGATATGTTATTTAAACCTATAAAAAATAAAGCACCAATGTAAAGTTTAGTTTATGGTTGACCGGGACCTTAGGGAATTGGTTGGTTTACTATAGACCAAAGGCACTGGAGTCCTTAATGCATTTCTGGGAATGGAGACTTCACACATTGGATGTATACCGCAGCTTCTAGTGATGATAGTTTGAAAATTATACTTGTCATCCTGAAGAAGGTGGAATAAACATTACGTGTACCACCAAAATGCAGAGACGACTGCAGAAATGAAGATTATTGGTAATACTGTGTCTATTATGTTTAATGGAATTAAGTTTCACAAAGAACCTATAGGTGATGAGAAACAGAATCTAGCAGACAAACAGTAGTATTTGTGAAACCGTGGTGATATGAATGTGTTGGGTTTTTTGTGAAATGGTTTTCCATATCTGTTTTTGTAAAAAAGACATAAGAATAGTTTTAAGATATTAACAATTCAAGTTGTATTTGTAAATTATAATAAATTGTATATTTGATATACCTTAAAAACTGATATTGTGCTCTTTGTACATATATGGAATGCTGGTTTAGGGTACAATAACAGCGATCAAGGAGATTTCATTTTATTGATTCAGCTGTGGAATTTTTAGTTTTTGTTTTTTCTACTTGTTACGTCATAACAGCGCGTAGGAGGATTCAGAATCTGGCATCCTGCTCATGTCTCTCATTAAGAGCCATACCGAACAACCGTGTCCATGGACCACCACAACCTGGATAGCTCTGCTTGTTCAACTGCCGGATCTGTCTGCTGTGTTACCAATGTTTCCCAATGTACTAGAGACAGCAAGCATCGTTGTGATGTCACTGTTATTTAAAAGAGCACACCGCCAAACTGTACTATATCACAATAAGTTGTAGCGCATTTTTACAAATGTACATATATGCATGTAAACTATCTTGACAATTGTCTGTGCGCACCCCACCTCGTGGTTTGTGTGTGTGTTGTTCTTTGAGAAGTAAAATACAGAGTATTGGAATTAGGTTGATCCATATCTGTGGTTTCCCAATACCCAGGTCAAACAGGATTACTTTAGAAGCCATCCCAGAGTCATAGGATGATCATCCAACTACTCTAGAAGTCATTTTCATGTTGTCAGACGTCATCAAGCTCTTAAAGTCATCAGCAGAGTTTAGAAACTTGAGCCCGATGATTTGAAGATGACTTGAAAATGAGTATCTGATGACTTTCCAAGATGTGATTAACCCTGATGATTTCAGGATGACTTGAAAATGATTATCTGATGACTTCACAAGGTGTGACTGTTCCTGATGATTTGAGGATGACTTGAAACGGATTCCCTGATTACTTCACAAGATGCATTGCTACTAGTGGTTTTAGGATTGTTTGAAAATTACAGTCGAATTACTTGACTAGCACCACAGTCTTCTAATTAAAAAGACTGGTTCATGATAATTTTAGGATGATTTATTGATTGCTTCAGTTAAACGTTCAACATTTTAGTTTATTTATTTATTTTTAGAGACATTCAACCCTTTGGAAGATTTCAGAATCTCCTTTTTACTGAATAATGAACACCATTTACACAATACTGCATTTTCAACTCTGCAATTAAACCTACAGTGCACGCATTAGTGGAGACTTCAATGCTAGAAGGCCTGGGTGCTCTGCCAATAGCTCTAACACAAACAAATGCGAGACCGATTGCATTTTCAATGCTTGCTGGAAGGTGCATTATAGACAGTATCGAACTACTTGCTTTGTGCACTTTTTGATCCTAATATTTAAAGCACCCAGGCTTGTTTTACCACTGTTTGTATTTTTTCATGATATAATACTTGATTGACATTTTAGGGAGAGGCTTCGCCATTTGCAGATAAATAAGCTATAGAAAATATTGGACTGATTGAATAAAGTTTTTTTTGACATTTTAACATAATTGTCCCCTTTCACACTGATGTTGATGTGGATGTAGGCTGTTCAGTTTGAGAGGTCAGGCGGGAGTTCCTGGCTGCACATAGCTGCCAAGGTTTCAGATTGCTAAGTGTGAAATGTTCATAATTTTAGTGTTAATATGAGTGACAATTCAAAGACTATGAGTGACACTTTCTCGCGAGCAAAAGTAAGCAATGAAGAAGAGGGAAACATATAACTATCAGAAATTACACCTATTTGAGCATCAAGAAACTCTAAGGAGATCTTAAAACTGCAGAGCATCACAGTGACAGTGTGGACCCCAGAGGATCTCTGTCCCACTTGGGACACAGCCCAAACAGGATGTGATGCCCCAACAACATTCTCTTCTCAGTCGCCTAGTAGTGTCACTGGGCAGGCAGGCAGGCAGGAAAACAATTAAATTGATTCATGCCTTTGCCCACTGGACCCCTAGATCCTCTTAGTCATACACCAACTTCAAAACCTTACTTGAGAACTCACAAAATGTGTCCAGGCCACACAGAAATGAAAGCAAATAAAATGCAGAGAGAGATGCTGCAGTGAGGACACGGCTGACAGACCCCTTCATTTCTTCGGACATTCACTGACTTAGGATACAGAACCACCAGCACCCCCTTATCTACTCCCGCCTTACCCCATCTATTCCTTACTATCCTTGCAAAGCTTTCTCCCCGCTTGCCATTCTAGATCAGGTCTAATGCTGCAACGTCCTTTTAACCAGTGTGCTGAGAACTCATAATGCTGAACAGTAGTTTCTGCCCCGCCTCCTCAACCCTCTCAATTAACATGCATACACCCAAGGCACGAGTTGGGGGTACACGCGGGTACACGGCATTCACCCACTATTTTCACAGGGTGGACGCCTTCCACCCTGCCACCCACTATTTTCACAGGGTGGACGCCTTCCACCCTGTCAAGAAGTTGGGCCCCATAGAAATATGTTGTACTTGTCCCAGTTTAAATTTCAGACACCAGAACACGTTCAGCAGCTACTGCACGTTGTCTGCTTTCCATTCCCAGCAGCAACGTGCAGGCAGCGAGGGGGCTTTTTTTTCACCTCCACCTGTGCTAAAGATAAAGGCAGAAGTTAAGGGGCCATCAGGCATCCTTTTGAACGAGTATCGTAATGGAGGCGGCCTGGAACCTTACACTTAAATGCAAATGCAATGGAGAGGAAACAAAAGCACACAGCTTCTTATCTCTTCACAGGTACTTCAGAGATCCATGCTTTTTACTTTGTTTAGTCCCTGTATATAAGTGTATGCACTGTAAGAATGTCAGATGGGTTAGTCTGTCCCAGTATTTACACAAATATTAATTTAAATAGCACTATTTTATTTCTTTTATAGCACTACTCATCCCAATGCAGAGTGTTAGAGCACTTAGCATAACATACACATTATCCATTCAAAAGAAATCATGTAAGTGTGCAAATCAATGTAATATACATATCAGAGCACCTTTGCATAATTAAGTGATGCATTTATGCTCACAACATTGTATAAGATGCACACCATGTGTGTTGCGACATCATGAATAACAAACCCAAAGAAGGTAGCAACAAAATAGAGGTTCAACAATCCCACCCCCCCGCCCCCAAGAACAGAGGGTGAGGTTAAATAAAATGTATTAGTTGAAGCCCAGATTTTGCGTCAGGATTGCGCCGCTTTTATGGCACAGCCCAAACTCCAAATCTCATAATGCACTTAAATGTACTCATGATTAACCTGATAAATATATGTGTGAGATCTTAGTATCTGATGTCACTTCTTGTGATGTCACTTCCAGTGAGGTCACTTACTGTGATGCCACATGGAATGTCACCCGTCGTGCCGTCATGTGCTGTGATGGCACTCGTCATGATGTCATTTGCTTACTGCCTAACTTGGTCAGTCCCCCCACTTCTTTTTATAGGACTTGTGCCCTGCATACACCATTGCTAGTGCAGAGCGCTCACGTTTCCCAGGTTCACATATGAGGCGCTTATCTAGCCCCGGTCTTAGCTCTTCATTTTGGACTCGTAGGCCCGAGTTTTGTAGAGGCAAAAACAGGGCTACAGATCTTGTGATGAAAACTTTTGGTCTCTGTGAGTTTCTTGCGAAACTTGAGGGCTCTGGAACTGGCTCTTCTGTCTCTTTTATCAGAGACGTCTTTAGTGGAGAGGCCAATAACTGTAAGGGAAGGAAGTCTCAGCGCTCCTTTAAGCAGTCTAGTCAAGTGTCATTCATGTCACTGCATTTGGTCCGTTTTTAGCAATATATATTGAGTAGACGGCTCACTGTTTCTTTCTGGCCATCACATATGTTTCCATATCCAAAGTTAAATCTCTATCATTTTTGTACAAAATGCAAACCTAAATGCTTCTTTCATTAAAATAAGCACGATAACGCTGTTGGTTCCTTTTACACTAATATAAGTATTGCTGTGAAATACAGATATAAATCACGATGTCTTACTAGCTGCATACAGACGGACACATTTATTGTTGAAACTGAGACATTAAGTGATTTGCTTAGAATGACTGGATGTTGAGCTTACGCCGAGACTCGAACTCGGTTCCCAAGCTTCGAAGCAGCCGCTGTAGCTGTTATGCCACATCCTCTCTCTGTTGTTTAAATATAAAGGAGGAGTTGTCCGTACGTAATTAAATGAAATTACAGTAAGAAATCCAGTGGTAACACGGTTAAATGAATAAAAATGCAGCACACGCGCCATGCAACCAGATAGGAAAGAAATACCTGTATAAAATTGACAGCTGCCTCTATACTTGACAGCTGCCTCTATACAAACATACGAAACATAAATTAATCTAAATGCAAGTTGTTACAAAACATTAAAAAAAAAAGCTGACACATGGTGACAAAAGCAATAAAGATATCTCATCCGATTACACTTTTGAAACACAATCCGTTTGGAGTTGGTATTTATTTATTTATGCGTTTTTATATAGCGCGGACTTTACCCGAGGGTGTCAGAGCGCTTCACAACAGGATCAGCAACATTACATAAGGAGGAGGATACAAATGAGCATAATACAAAGACAAGCGTTACATTGCATGAGGAAAAAGTGACAATTGTGCAAAAACAAACAAACCAAATACAAAAAGAGGAATAAGTTCCAATAGGAAAAAGTGACAGATGTGCATGAAACATGGGATACCAAATACAAATGGAGGTATAATACTGCAATAAATGGCAGTCACACATGACACACTGGGAAGGCGCTTCTATAGGCTTGGAGTACAGAATTTCCTATAGTGGAAGAACTTCCTTGAGGTAGTAGAGAGGGCGTGGATTCAGCAGGGGGTACATGGGGTACAAAATATATGATACATGGGGTACAAAATACACTAAAGGCAAAATACTGTAATAAGTGGCAGTAACTCAAAGCACACTGAGAAGGCCCTTCTATAGGCTTGGAATACAGAATTCCTATCATGGAAGAGCTTCCTTGAGGTAGTAGAGAGGGCGTGACTTCACAGGGGACTTATAATGGGGGAACACGCACATAAAAACCAACACAACACATAAAATAAGGAATGAACAGACAAAAGTACAACTTTCTACTGACGAGCGGACTTCCTAGAGGGGCCTAAGACCGAACGTATTAGTTCTGGAAGTGTCTTTGGAATAGAAGAGACTTGAGGTCAGCTTTGAAGATCCGGGTAGAGGAGGTGGCACGGAGCAGTGGGGGAAGCGAGTTCCAGATTCTCACCGCATTGCCCGAGAAGGATTGAGCCATCGATCTTTCCCTTTTGAAGACGGGGGACTCAAGCAGAAGCTTTTCCGCATTGCGAGAAGGGCGAGAGCAACCGGACAATTTCAGTTTATTCGCCAGGTAACGAGGGGAGGAAGTGTGTAAGGCTTTGTGTGTGATGCAGGCAGTTTTGTAAATAGATCTTGCCTCGATCGGAAGCCATCGCAGAGAGGACAGGATAGGAGTGATGTGGTCGCTTCGTTTAGACCCTGAAATGAAGCGAGCTGCTGAATGTAGGATGGATTTGAGAGGGGAGAGGTGGGATTTGGGTAGGCCAGTCAGAAGAGAATTGCAGTAATCCAGTCTTGAGAGAACCAGAGATTGTACCAAGGTTTTTAAGTCTTTCTCCGGGAAGAACCGACGGATCCCCCACAGAAGGCGCAGCTGGTACCGTGCATTCTTAGCAATAGAGTTGATGTGGGCGATTAGGTTGAGTCTTTTGTCGAGAATGACACCTAGGGATTTAGCGCTGTCAACAATGATGGGTTTGTTGTTGAGAAGGTTCAGCTGATCCATCCAAGATTGAACAGGAGGAGGTGAGAGAGAGGTAGAGAGGAGGAGGAATTCAGTTTTGGCGGGATTCAGAATGAGTTGGTGAGCTGACATCCAGTTGTGAATAGAGTTGAGGGTAGAATTGAGTAGGGAGAGATCGTGTGCGGAGGACACCTTAAGGTAGATTTGCGTGTCGTCCGCATACAGATGGTAAAGGATCCCAGATTTGCTTAGGAGGTTCCCTAAAGGTTCCAGGTAGAGATTAAACAAGGTGGGTGCCAGGATAGAACCTTGAGGGACGCCTTGACCTACGGCAACAGGAGATGAAAGACTGTTCCCTATCTTGATCATTTGGGATCTGTCCGAGAGGAAAGAGGCAAACCATTTGAGCACAGTGCCATCCAGACCCATTCTCTGTTGAAGAGTGTTGAGGAGGGTGCTATGATTAACCGTGTCAAAGGCTGCAGAGAGGTCTAGAAGAATCAGAAGACATGAATCCTCAGCATCGAGTATATGCAGCGCATCGTCAATCACTTGCAGCATGGCTGTTTCAGTGCTGCAATTTTGGATGAAGCCCGACTGGAAGACGTCGAGGAGGTTATTGTCCATAATATGTGAAGAAAGTTGTTTCGCGACACATTTTTCGGTGATTTTCGACAGAAAAGGGAGGTTGGAGATAGGGCGGAAGTTGTTGAGGTCGTTCGCATCCGCGGCGGGTTTTTTAGAAGAGGGGTGACCTGACCTGATTTGAGGGTAACCGGGAGGGAGCCTTGACTGAGGAAGAGATTGACTAGCCTGGTCCAGTAAGAGAGAGTATAGGTATAGAAATCGATGGCGATGTCGCTAGGGATGGGGTCGGAGGAATGGTTGGAGGGTTTAGTTTCGCGGATGCATTTGAGGAGGTCATCTTCCGAGATGACGTCAAAGTTCTGCCAGGTGACCAAGGATTTCCGCTCCTCCATGGGGGGGTGGGCGACCTGATCCACCAGAGCTTTGACCTTTTCATCGAAGAATATAGCGAAATCTGCTGCTTTCTTTGAGGAATCCTCAGGCTTAATGGTTGGAGGAGAACAGTTTGGGTTTTTGAAGAGGTCAAAAAGTTTTTTGGGTCTGTTTTTAGCCGAGTCAAGGAGGGATCTGAAATGTGATGCTTTTTCCAGGAAGATGTGATTGTGATATATGGATCTTGCTGAGCGTAAAGAGAGAGATTAGCGGTGGAAGGAGATTTTCTCCAATGCTTCTCCAGGAATCTAAGGTTTTTCCTTTCATCGTAGAGCGCTTTATTGAACCAAGGTGCTGAGGGGGTGGGTCTTTTCCTTTTGCTTTGGAGAGGAGCAACAATGTCGATTTCGACTGCTAGTACTGAGAGGCACTGAGAAGTGAGATCGTTGACATCCACGCTAGGGTCTAGTCTAGGAAGTGCCCGCAGAGCGGAATCACAAAAAGTGCGAAATTAAGTGATTTGCACAGAATCACAGGATGTTGAGCCTCCCGTGGAGACTCAGACACTGTCCCCAGCTTCAAAGTCGGTCACGCTGTCTCTGTTCAGGCACATACTCTTTAATTCCTGGCGGCATGAATTGCCCCAACCCCTCCAGCCTCGGAGCAGCACTACAGGCTGCCTTTGGGCTCCTTTTGGTAGGGTCTGGGCTACCATGCCGCAGCCGTCCCTGGTTGGAACGGAAGCGGAAGCTGAGTTGTACCTTGGCCGAGGCCGAGTGAGGAGATTAACCTGCTGCTGCACCGGAGTGTGTGCACATGGACAGGCTGAAAGGGAAAGAAGAAAAGTGCTCAGTTTCTTTCGTATTTTTTTCGTTTTGCTGAGGGTGCAGGTGAGATGTGGAAGTGAGGTGGGTGTGATTTCCCGCCTCTCCTCCACTTTGGACTACTCTGCCGCGCTTTTGTTTGAAAGGCGGGAGCCCGCCTCTCTTAAAATGCGGCGCTTTAATGTAGTGCTTTATGTGAGAGAGCTGGAGGTAGGATTCCACCTCTCAGGGAACTTTACTGAGTGTGGGCACTTTTCGGATAGATGGGGATAGGATCCCATCATTTATGGGCTTTTGGGACGCTGCAGGGCATTGAATGTAGGACTTCCGAATGAGGCAGTGTGTCTGAGCTCGCCTCGCAACATCAGCGCTTCAGGCTCAGATCAATTACATGCTCTATTAACAATAAGCATGTGTGGTAGCGATTGAAGGTGGGATTTTTTTTCGCCATAACTAGTCAATGGTATGCCCTCACCGTCATACCTGCAGACTTTGCAACTGGGGGCCCGGGTTTGAGTCCTAGCGTCGGATCCCCATCCTGTGATTCTGGGCAAATCACTTAAATAGCTGGATATCGGTACTTATTGCTAATTTGTTTTCATTTGACTACATTTATTTATTTCCTGCCTGCCCGTGCGTGCAGTGTCACCGAGTAGGTCACTGAGCTTTCATAACATGAAGCAGATGGCTTCAGAGGATTCTTTTCAAAGGGGCCCTTCGGTCTTTTAGCAGACAATGGCTCCCAACATAAAAACTTTGCAAAGCATGTCAAGAGCATTAATCTACCTGTAACATCCTCATTCCACAGCCATTCCTCTGCATTTTATTGTTTTTTATGAAAACGTCACCAGGAAGGGAAAAATAGGCAGAGAGAATTATAATAATAAATGTAATTCTCTCTGCCTATTTTTCCTTTTCTGGTGACGTTTTTATATGTTTTCCCTGAGCCAATTAACTAATAAAGTAAAACATATTCATGGCAGAAAACCCTGTCACGTTGAAAGAATCACTATTGTGTGTCTGGGCAGCAGAGCTATGCATTAGGTGAAGCCCAGCAATGATACATGCCTGTCCTCCCTGAACTTTATATATTTTATTTCTAGACCTCTATATTATAAAGCAGAGGCATACAGCCTTTTTCCGTCTCCTGCACTATGTTCTTTTGTTCCTTCCAATTTCACCAAGCTCCTTTTCTATTATCCAGTCTTTCTCAACTCTCCCCTCACGAACTACTTTTCACCTTTCTGTATTTCTTGCCCACTTTCTTTTCTCTCCATTTTCACCCTTCCTTCTCCAGGTCTGCTTTTTCCCTTCCATTCCCTTTCCACTTTTAATTATCATCCTCCTTTCTCTCACTCCAATTTCTGCTATTACCGGTTCTCCTCACTCGTCTCATTCCTTCTGTACCCTATCTGTCTTTACCATTCCGATATCTCCTCCTTTCTACCTCTTCCTTTTATCTGTGTTTAGGTTCGAGCCTGTGCAGCATGTGCGCTGCTGCGAGGCATGCAGTATTGGAGTATGACTTTGAAGTCCCACCCACTCTCCGCCCATATTTTTAATTGGTTTGTCATTGTCTTTCGTAAACACTGGCTTCCGAGTCGTTAATGGACTTGTTAGTCCCTCCTTGTTACCTCCTTGTCTGCATTTGTTACCTCCCATAACGACTGGACCTTTTACTTGTCTCATTATATGGTCTGCTTTATCTTGGCTTTGAGCACTATTTTGTTTAATGTTTTGCCCCTGTACCACCCACTACATCACAGCACGCCACCCGCTTTTATTTTATTCACTGATGGCAGTCCGCTTTAACTATAGCGGCCACATCTCATTATTTATTTATTTTAGCAGCGCAGTCCGCTTTAAGTATAGGGGCCGTGCTTACTTTTTTTTTTTGTACGCTTTTATATTTACAAACACTTGCCGCTCGCTGCCTTTATATTTACAAAAAGCGCTCGCCGCAGTGACACGCTTTACCTTTGGTGAGAAAACCTTAAAAAGCTTACCGCGGACATTCAATTTAATTTTTGTACAATACGCCACACACCACTTTATGTTTAACATAGCAGCCGCACAGCTTTCTTTTATGCTGTGCGGCTGAAATAACTCAACTTTTAAAACATTATTTGCTTTATATTTCTACAGCGTGTGCCTATTGTCTGTAGCTCAACGTCCCCTTTAAGAAGCATGCTATCCTCCCGGCCCGCTTCTCCAATTGGCCAGTGCCTGTGCCTTTAAATCCTAACTTGGGTCCGGCTCAAAAGACCACCCACAGCACATATTGCTTCCTTGTGACTTCGCCAGGCAGGTGTGCTTTTCTTTTTGACTGCTTTGGATGGCAGGTAGTGGTTTCATTTAGGGTAACTTTCTAACTATGTTTGCATAAAAATGTTCAGTGAAACACAAAGACAGCAGGGCTCAACATCATGTAATTGCGGTCGCCTGTTAGTATTTGCAGCGCTCCATGCGCACTTTCACTTTAACAATAACTGCAGCCCCACACAGTACTCGTGTCCCGAGAATGCTGTGTGGGGCTGCAGCCATTGCTCAAGTAAAAGCGTGCATAGCGCCCTCAAATACAAACTATTGGCCGCCATTGCCGGCTTACATGACTGGGAGCACTAAAAAACATAACACCTGTTTCAGTAATTGCGGCTGCTTGTTTGTAATTTACAATGGCTGCCAGCCCACACAGCACTCGCTGGACGCCGGCTTCATCTTCCTTTGCCTAAGGGGTCAGCAGTTGTTGACCAAAGACCACATTTTAAATAACCTCCTTAAGGTTTTACAGAATGTATACATGAACTTTAGTGATTACCAGTCCATTGACCTAGTTTTGTTGGCAAGTCAATCTCCTCCCCGTCTCGCTCATCTCCCCTCTCTTTGGTCCTCATGTCTCCCTCGACCCCTCCCTTTCTTGCTCTTCTCCTATGTTTCTCCATCACTGTTCTTTAATCTCTTAACCTCCCTGTCTCATCATCTTCCCTCCCTCCCAGATGTGTATCCCCTTCCCATATCTCTTACTGTTGCACCCACATGTCCTCCTCATCCTTCCTGTCTCACACACCCTGCATTTTGTTATGCCCCCTCTCCCCCTTATCCCACCTCTTATTTCCCATTACCACCCGGTGCACCTCTCTGTCTCCCTCTCCTATTCCTACATCACTCTCTTATGATGACACTAGTGCTCAGCAATGGTCACAGTGAGGCCACAAAGTGGCAGGCTGGGCAGAATCTCGTGTGCCTTGCACTGGCGCCATTCCTTGAAATTTACTTTAAAAAAAAAAAAAATGCTTGCCAGACCTACCATCACTGCCTGACTCCCCCTCAACTGTGTGACATGCTGTTAATGTTTCCAGTTGTATTCTGACGTCACCCTCATATTGATCTTAAAATATTAACATGTATTTAGCTGTTTCAGTACGTTTTGTGATCTTGACTGGGTTTGAATATTCTAGAATATGAAACAAACAAATGGCAAAGCTAATGGGCCTTTTGGCTTGGTTATTGTTTGTTTTCTCACAGTTTTTGCAAAACTTTATTGATGTGGAACCTATCGGCCACACATCAATATTTTTAGGTCTCGGCCTGCACCAGCGCTTGCGCTGGTCTGGCCGAGAGTTTTAGTAAGCGGGTTTTGGAAGTGCAAACCCACTGGCTTTCGGCTGGCGACCAGCTTGCGTTCACGATGGCGTGCACGCGCGCAGCTGCCATCTGGGTTTCCTATCTCTTCCTCATTTCCTCGTCATGGCTCATTAACTCTCTGGACTCTGTTTCAATCGCAGCAGCAGCAGCTCACATTACCAACTGACGGCCCTGGACTACAGTCACATGAAAAACAACAGCGATTAGCATTGAAATGCAAGCTTTTTTTTGTCTAGTTAGAAATATTGCTTCAGTGGGTTGATTTCACCTTATATTGCTATTTGTTTTATATTGGGAGTCACAGCCTAATTACCAGTATTTTTGTCTCACTCTGTTTTTTTTTTATATATTTATTCGCGCAAAGCACAAAGCTATATTTAAGGTTACTTTTTCCGCGTCACTTCTTCACTCTATTTAAACTCCACACCCCCACTCTTATTGTCTCTCTCCTTCTCTCTCTCTCCCCTCTCTAATTCTCTCTCTACTTAATTAACTCTCCCCTCTCTATCTTTTTTAGCCTTTCATTCTCTCTCACCCCTTTATCTGTTTCTCTTTCAAACTCCTTCATTCACTCTCTCTCCCCTTCTTTCTCTATTCTATGTACACCCTTTCTCTCTCTTTCTCTCTCACCACCCTCTCTAATTGGGTATTATATCTTCACTCTATCTCTCACTCGGCAACACCACAGCATCACTCAGCATCACCACAGCATCACTCAGCGCAACCACAGCATCAATCAGAGCCAGCACAGCATCAATCAGAGCCAGCACAGCATCACTCAGCACCAACACAACATCACTCAGCGCCACCACAGCATCACTCAGCGCCACCACAGCATCACTCAGCGCCACCACAGCATCACTCAGTGCCACCACAGCATCACTCAGCGCCACCACAGCATCACTCAGCGCCACCACAGCCTCACTCAGCGCCACCACAGCATCACTCAGCGCCGCCACAGCATCACTCAGCGCCGCCACAGCATCACTCAGCGCCGCCACAGCATCACTCAGCGCCGCCACAGCCTCACTCAGCGCCACCACAGCCTCACTCAGCGCCGCCACAGCATCACTCAGCGCCACCACAGCATCACTCAGCGCCGCCACAGCATCACTTAGCGCCACCACAGCATCACTCAGCGCCGCCACAGCATCACTCAGCGCCGCCACAGCATCACTCAGCGCCACCACAGCATCACTCAGCGCCGCCACAGCATCACTCAGCGTCGCCACAGCATCACTCAGCGCCACCACAGCATCACTCAGCGCCGCCACAGCATCGCTCAGGGCCGCCACAGCATCGCTCAGCACCACCACAGCATCGCTCAGCACCGCCACAGCATCAGTGAGGGCCACCACAGCATCACTCAGGGCCACCACAGCATCACTCGGGGCCCCCACCGCATCCCTCGGGGCCACCACCGCATCACTCGGCGTCACCACAGCAACACTCGGCGCAACCACAGCATCACTCGGCGCCACCACAGCATCACTCGGCGCCACCACAGCATCACTCGGCGCCACCACAGCATCACTCGGCGCCACCACAGCATCACTCGGCGCCACCACAGCATCACTCGGCGCCACCACAGCATCACTCGGCACCACCACAGCATCACTAGGTGCCACCACAGCATCACTCGGCGCCACCACAGCATCACTCGGCGCCACCACAGCATCACTCGGCGCCACAACAGCATCACTCGGCGCCACCACAGCATCACTCGGCGCCACCACAGCATCACTCGGCACCACCACAGCATCACTCGGCGCCACCACAGCATCACTCGGCGCCACCACAGCATCACTCGGCGCCACCACAGCATCACTCTGCGCCACCACAGCATCACTCTGCGCCACCACAGCATCACTCTGCGCCACCACAGCATCACTCGGCGCCACCACAGCATCACTCGGCACCACCACAGCATCACTCGGCGCCACCACAGCATCACTCAGCACCACCACAGCATCACTCAGAACTACCGCAGCATCACCACAGCATCACTCAGTGCCACAACAATATCACTCAGCGCCACCACAGCATCACTCAGCGCCGCCACAGCATCACTCAGCGCCGCCACAGCATCGCTCAGCGCCACCACAGCATCGCTCAGCGCCGCCACAGCATCGCTCAGCGCCGCCACAGCATCGCTCAGGGCCGCCACAGCATCGCTCAGCACCGCCACAGCATCACTCAGCACCACCACAGCATCACTCAGGGCTACTACAGCATCACTCGGGGCCACCACAGCATCACTCGGGGCCACCACAGCATCACTCGGGGCCACCACCGCATCACTCGGAGCCACCACCGCATCACTCGGGGCCACCACCGCATCACTCGGCGCCACCACAGCAACACTCGGCGCCACCACAGCAACACTCGGCGCCACCACAGAATCACTCGGCGCCACCACAGCATCACTCGGCGCCACCACAGCATCACTCGGCGCCACCACAGCATCACTCGGCGCCACCACAGCATCACTCGGCGCCACCACAGCATCACTCGGCGCCACCACAGCATCACTCGGCGCCACCACAGCATCACTCGGCGCGACCACAGCATCACTCGGCGGCGCCACCACAGCATCACTTGGCGCCACCACAGCATCACTCGGCGCCACCACAGCATCACTCGGCGCCACCACAGCATCACTCAGCACCACCACAGCATCACTCAGAACTACCACAGCATCACCACAGCATCACTCAGTGCCACAACAATATCACTCAGCACCACCACAGCATCACTCAGCGCCACCACAGCATCACTCAGCACCACCACAGCATCACTCAGCGCCACCACAGCATCACTCAGCGCCACCACAGCATCACTCAGCGCCACCACAGCATCACTCAGCGCCACCACAGCATCACTCAGCGCCACCACAGCATCACTCAGCGCCACAACAGCATCACTCAGCGCCACAACAGCATCACTCAGCGCCACCACAGCATCACTCAGCGCCACCACAGCATCACTCAGTGCCACCACAGCATCACTCAGCGCCACCACAGCATCACTCAGCGCCACCACAGCATCACTGCACCGCCACAGCATCGCTCAGGGCCACCACAGCATCGCTCAGGGCCACCACAGCATCGCTCAGGGATACCACAGCATCGCTCAGCGCCACCACAGCATCATTCAGCGCCACCACAGCATCACTCGGGGCCACCACAGCATCACTCGGGGCCACCACAGCATCACTCGGGGCCACCACAGCATCACTCGGGGCCACCACAGCATCACTCAGCACCACCACAGCATCACTCAGCACCACAGCAGTATCACTCAGCAAGACCTGAGTATCATTCAGCATCACCTCAGCATCGTCTGCGCAACAGTCGCCACCACCACCACTACCACCTCAGCATCACTCAGCACCACCTCAGCCTGCTCTCGGAATCTGGCATCTGTTGATTCTCCCCTAGCGTCTGGCCGCTGCTAGTGTTATAATACAGGTACTAGTTCCCAACCTTCACCCTCCGATTGTTTATGCCCCCTCAAAAAAAAAAAGCTTTAACAAACAACCATTGCAATAGGCAGAAACAAGTTGCCAGCATTGCAAGAACAAAAGAAAACTGAGGACATTTTTTATTGTAAATACTTTTTTTAATATGGTCGTTCAGTTTTACATAATGCCTTCTTGGTCATATATAAAGTAACAAAAATGCTTCTGACACTTTTTTTTATTATAACTTTTTAGCATGCTGCACAGCAGCCACACTTCTCTACAGCACAGCTTGAAGACATTGGCAAAGTCAATAGCTCTGGCTAAACACTTATAAGGCCCCAAAGGCGAGACCTATTGGCTATGCCAATGCTTGTTTAAATAATTGTCTAAAAGCAAATACATTTTTGATCTCAAAAGGACACTTTGCCATAGTAGTCACTGACTCTTAAGGGCACTACTTTGTGTGTGGATTTACTTCTTGTGAAGGGGAAGAATGCCATCACTCGCAGTAAAGTTAGCCAATAGCTTGGCTCACTGTCCTGTTCCAAGCTGTACGCTGCGGTGGATGGATGAAAAATGAGAATGACACAATAATAGACCAATTGATGAGAGGGTTGGCTGAAAGCCCCTATAGCTAAGTGTGTGTATGTATGTATATGTGTGTGTATGTGTGTGTATATATATATGTAAATGTGTGTATATATATGTGTGTGTGTATATGTATGTGTGTGTGTATATGTGTGTGTGGATATATGTGTGTCAGTGTGTAATTGTGTGTGGATATGTGTGTGTATATATATTTGTGTGTGTGTGTGTACATATGTGTGTGTATATGTATATAAATATGTGTGTGTATATATGTGTGTGTATATATGCGTATGCATGTGTATATATGCGTGTGTGTGTGTGTGTGTATATATATGTGTGTGTGTATAGGTGTGTGTGGATATATGTGTGTCAGTGTGTAATTGTGTGTGGATATGTGTGTGTATATATATATGTGTGCATTTGTGTGTGTGTGTGTACATATGTGTGTGTATATGTATATAAATATGTGTGTGTATATATGTGTGTGTGTATATATGCGTATGCATGTGTATATATGCGTGTGTGTGTGTGTGTGTATATATATGTGTGTGTGTGTGTATATATGCATGTGTGTGTATATATATAAAATACCAGACTTAAAATAAAGCTATGAGTCAGGTAGGCTCCTTGCCTTGAAATCACATTTGGTGGCAAGGAGTCCTATTAGTGTCAAGGGCGCTGTTCTCATTGCAAATGATTCTGCAGTGAAGTTAGGGTCCCATATGGTGATTTTTCCTACATTAAAGGTCTGCTATCACCAAAGTATAAATCATTTTTTATATTCCTTCTTTTAAGCGCTCTATCTTACAGTTGTTACTATTGCACTCTTTCATATTTCTCCATTTACCAGTCTCAGAAGGATGGATGACTAAGTTTACTCTACAACTCTATGCCACTCCACCTCACTCTACTCTCTGCCCCTCCATAACACTCTACGCTTCGCCACTCTACTCCACTCGACAACACCACTCTGTGTCACCACTTGACACCACTACTCTGACACCACCACTCTGCTACCACTGCTCTCAACGCCCCTCTACTCGTCACTCTAGGCCCCTGGACTCCATGCCAATGTATTCTACGCCACTCTACCATATACCACTTCACTCTACGACAGTCTACTCTGCAACACTGCACTCTCTACCACTGAACTCTATGCCACTGCACTCTAAGCTGCACCACTCTATGCTGCACCACTATTTTACTCTGCGCCGCTGCACTCTGACACTCAGCTCTATAAGACTGCATTCTCTGCCACTGAACTCTATGCCACGCTACTCTGCATCACTGCAGTTTAAGTCACTGCAATCTGCATTACTCCACGCCACTCTAATCTATTCTGTACCATTGCACTCTACACTACTGTCACTGCACTCTGCTCCACTCTGCTCTACACCTCTGCAATCTACCCTGCACCACTCCACTCTATGCCACTCTTCTCTGAAACAATCTACTTTACACCACTGCAATCTACTCTGCACTCTACGTCACTCTACTCTGCGCCAATGCACTTTACACCACTCTAATCAACCAGTACACTCTACGCCAGTCTACTCTGCACCACTGTGTTTTACACAGCTTCAATCTGGGCTACTGCACTTTACGACACTGTAAGCTACAATACTCCACTCTGTGATGCTCTACTCCATTAAACTCTACTCGACTCTATGCCACTCCACTCTTCAACACTACTCCATGCGATGCCACTCTTCAACACTACTCAACAACGCTCTACGTAACCCCCTCCATGCCACTTTATTCCACTCGATTCTACAACACACTACTCCACGCCACTCCACTCTCCTACATTACTCCACTTTATGCCACTCCACTCTACAGCAATCTACTCTATGCAACACTCAACGCCACTCTGTTCTACACCACTCCACGACAATCTGCCGCTATAATCTACGCTACTTCATCACATTGCACTTTTCGACATGCAACTCTCCTTTACCCCACTAACTTTTAGCCATGCTGAACAGCCACGCTCGTGTACAATATGGCTAAAACATATTGGCAACGCCAATAGCTCTTGTAAAGGCCAGACCTTTTGGCTTTGCCAATGCTTGTTTATTTTAACCGATTCTGCAGACCATCGGCAGAAGACATTGGCAAGCCACATGGTCAAAAAGGCAAGACCTATTGGCTTTGCCAATGCTTGTTTTTGTAACAATTATTTGCTCTGCTAACGAACTAATAAAACTGTGTATTTCTTAACATCCTGTGTATGTCAAACAAGTATTACTACTCGAGATCATCCTAGAATAATACATCTGCATATTGAAACCGCCATGCAGTGATACAGCCAGAACCCATCCTACGGTAATACATCCCCATCATGAATTAATCGACTAGTACGGTCCCAGTCCCATTCTAAAGTTATCCTTGGATCATCCATGAGTAATCCAGCCTAATCCTGAAATCATCATGGGATCATTCTGGAGTAGTACAAGATCATCACATGTTTTCCAACTGAAGTAATCAGGAACCCATCCTGGAGCAATCCAGCCAAATCCTGAAATCATCATGGGGTCATTCTGGAGTAGTACAAGATCATCACATGTTTTCCACTGAAGTAATCAGGAACCCATCCATGAGTAATCCACCCTAATCCTGTAATCAGCATGGGATCATCCGGCAGTAGTACAAGCTCATCACATCTTTTCCACTGAAGTAATCGGGAACTAATCCTGGAGTAGTTTCTCTGATGACTCGAGGAGTCATCCCATTTAAATATTCTGCCCTATAGGCATACTTCAGGATGGCTTCGGATGACATCCCCAGTTAATTGCAGGAATAGCCTGGCTGAAGTCATCAGATGACTTCAGAATCACTCCAGGATGATCCTCCTTTTAGACTTGGGTAGCCCCAGACAACATCACAGAAGATGAACCGTTGCATATTATGTTATGTGTATTTGTATAGCACACAATTCACCCGGGAGGGTGTCCTGGCACTATGTACCGCCTCCTTCTTTTCAGGGGCTCGTGGGATGGTAAGACGTGGGAGCTACAGAAGGTAAACAGAACTAGAGAGAGCAAACTGGCCTCTGAGAGTCCCATTTAGTTTCTGCATCTGTCGCTTTTTTGACCCCTGAGAGCAGGGTAACAAGGGCAGTGGCAGGGGTGCCGAATAGCAACTTACGAGCACAGCCGTTACCCTGGCTAGTGGCTACCTCGAATTGTGAGCTTGTTTGTGTGTCAAGATGGCTTTCCCGCTTCGCCCATTCAGCCAATCACATTCCATGTACTATGTCATCAGCTGTCCCTGTCTGGGTACAGCTTGATGACTTGTTTCCCATTTTCCTTGGCTCTGTTGACCACTTTGCCTCGCGCAGGGCACCCCGCGCGCCTTGGCCTCCTTGATTGCCGCGTTCCAGGAATCCAACTTTCTGAAAAGCGTTCAGCGGCAGGCTGCAGCTGCAGGGCCGGGCGCTCATTAAGGAAACGTCCAGCTGCTTTCAGCGAATTTAGCTCCAGGATGGAGCGTGGCCCCATTTCGTTGCGCATTTCTGGGACAGGTAACGAGTGCGCCAATTAATCATAGTGCCTCGCTCTGCGATTCTAAACTTACTTTGTCTCAGAGCTGAAAATGGGTTAAAACATCTGCAGTGGTTTAAACACAGCGCTCTGACACCTTCGGGTAAAGTCCGCGCTATATAAAAATGCATTAAATAAATAAATAAATAAATAAATAAAACTGCAACCCACCTTCGAAGAACAGCTAGCGTTTGATGTGAAGACATACCTTCAGCAGAAACCATTAGAACATGTCTGAAATAACAACTATATAGATAAATAACCTAATATAAGAAATGAAGGGTGTTTCTTTGTGTTACTAATAAATTGAGATCAATAATAAATCGATCTGAAAATAGGCTATGTTACGCAAAAGGGCACAAAATGAATAGAAAATACCTCTTAGAAAGAAGGACTGACTGCACGCAAAATCACTTTAAACCCTCAGAGTAAAGGAAAAAATGCACGATTAGAAAATATCATGCATTTCATGTTTAAATGATAGAAATTAGAAAGGCAAAATTACGTTTCAGTTAATCTTTCTCCACACCTGTTTTTTGTATACCTTCATGAAATACAGACAGCAGCACAAGAGGTGTGAGATAAACTAGGGCCATATTCAAAATGTACAACCAAATAATGGGGAATGTGCTAAAGGGAACTCTAGCCAACTAGTTATTAATATACATTTGCCTCACTCTGTGAATCTGACAGAAGGTTTTCTTATTTTAGTAGTCAGTCCGGAGGTTTACTGGTCTATAAGAAAACTTCACGATTTCCACAGCCCAACTGAGAATGCAAACCAGCCCTGGCAATTATGTCGGACCGGCCCCAGGGGGGGGGGTGCTACTGCTTCTGTTATTTTGTTTTACTTTGCACGGTTTACTTTTTTACAGCTGCAAAACCGGCCCCCAGTAACAAAAAAACGTCCCTCACTGCTCCAAAACCGGCCCCCACCCTTCCGGCCCACTGGGAAAACGCTCGGTGCCCGCAACGGCCAGTCCAGCCCTGACAATTTCCAAACAGACCTGTTACTCTGAAAGTCCAGTGGGCCTAGGCAGTCAACTTAGCCAATTCTCTGATAGCAAAGCAATCAAAATATTCTTAAATCTTAAGGGATCATATCCTGGGTAACTGGCGGCATCTCAATGGAAGATTCTCAGTAAAGATGATCATTAAGAGGCCATACCAGTCTGCCATGAGCTTATCCTCTATGTTTAGTCCTGAGGGTGTGAACCTTTGGAGGATGAGGAGCAGCTTATATCCAGGCAATCCTGCTCTGGACTTTCATTTAGAATGTTCTGTCTGATGGCACGAAATTGTACGCTTTTCCTCTATAAGGACCTCTCAGTGGTGTATTAAAGGCCCCCGTACTGCGGGGGGGGCCCTCTGCACAGTACCATGGCCAGAGAGCTCCTGAGTGAGTCTGGACGGGGCCCCGCCATGTACTTTTGCAGGGGGACCCTCTCAAGTTTCGTCACTGGCACCTCTCTGGCATGAAAAGGATAAAAACAAAGGCTTGTCTTCTGTGCCGGAGCTTCCAAACACCCAAATTCTTTAATTCACAAGCAAGTCAAGGGTGCCATGAGGTGTGTTTAGCTCTCCCTTTGGATACCTTAGTTGAGTTCACCATTGAATCCAAAAGATAAGGTCTAGAAAATGACAGCTGTAAAAATATTTATCATGCATTAGATAAATGCCACTAGAAGGATAGTGTGAAGGCAGTAGCAATTAAGCTAAACCATCAATATGAAGTGAATTTTACATAACATCTCATTTCAAAAAATTCGGAGAAATTTAATTTGACAGTTTCATACAGACCAAGACATTGACCTAGAAAAGGAAATTTATGTAGATATTCCCCACCCTATTTCTGTAATGAACCTCTCTTTATACCCCAGAACCCTTCCTAATGAGCATCAACCATCATTAGAACCTTGCAATGTTGAGAGCTTCATTGAAGACAATGGAGTAGCTCCGGGCTTTTAATGGCTGGTATAAGCCTTCTGCTCCAACATTCCAATGTTTGTCTTTCTGTTTCTCCCTTTTCATTTAGAACATTCTACTGGGGTGGGTCGAATGTTCTAATAGCCTTATAGCCTTTCTGCATTAGCTATACCGGTTTTTAATGGACCTCTTTCTCGTTATAGCCCGAGCAACACTCAGGTTCCAGGCCTTTAACAGCTGGTATGGCCCTTGGCTGCAGGCTTTAAAGGCTATAGGATAGGTCGCCTGGTGTCAACATTTCAATGTTCTAATTCACACCCTCTGAAGCTCAAGGATATGTGGATTTAGCAGGGGAGTCAAAGACGCAAGGCTATGGAAGAGAGAAAACAGCAAGCCTTCCTCCCCTCCTCCATAACTCAGAGCGTCACTGCTGCCTCAGAAGGAGAGAAGGGGGGATTCGACTCAGCTCCGGCATCTCCATGTCTCTGCCAACAGAGAAAAGTAGTCTGTCAGAGCCAAAGGAGAATCAAGCGCTGACTACTGGGTCCTTTCACATCTCCCGCGGCGCATGTTTGACAGTTACTGCCACAGCCCTGTTGGTGAACAGTTATTGTTAAACATTCACAGTGGTGCAGTGAAACAAAGTCTAAGACGTTTCTGAGCTACGAGGGTTTTAAAATCCATTGTCTCCGGGCAGGCTTTTGTTTTTAATTAGAACATTTTGCTCTCAAAGGCCGGTATGTTCTAACAGCCATAGAGCACGCCGTAGTGCACTACCAGGCCATTGAAGTTCCGCTCCCTTGTTATATGTGTTTGCCTTTGGCTCAGGCCTATGATGCGGGAGCAGGCTTCTAATGGCTGTTGTAGCCCGCTATTGCAGGCTATAAGGCTATACTAGTCATCCTAACAATAGACACTTGCTAATAACTACAGGTCTGTCAACTCAGAAACCAGTTTGCAAGTTTTAAAACATATGCCCCTAAGCTTTTGCCATTAATAAAGAAAGTCCAGTCCTGAACCTTCATTGACTACAATTTTCCATCAGAAGACAATCAGGTGGGTGTTTGACCAACTGACGGTCCTGAAGCAGTCACTGCAACTATTGTCATAACCGTTTGATAGCACATGGTGGTGTCGGTGCTATGGTCCTTATGGATTTATCGGTGACGTTTAACACCACCAACCATGCTATCCTAAGTCACAGATTGGCTGCGATGTTAAACATGTTTCCTTGGCTTGGTTTGACTCTTTTCTTTTTGGAAGTGACATGCAGTAAGAGGAGCAACTTGTACGTCCAGATGTTGCCCCCTAGCCTTTGGTGACCCCTGATTAGTTGTATTGTCAACCATCCTTTTAAATGTCGATTATTGTCCTCTGTTGTTCCTCCTTAAAATATGAAATTCCCATTAGTGCAACTATGATGACAATTCTTAGTTCACTATGCAAAGCTTTCAGTCCACCTTGGAGAACAAGTAGAGTTTTAGTGCCACCAGTTTGACATTGATGGCTGGATGAATGAGCAAGATCCACTGAAAACATAACTTCGCATGGTGGTGGGAGCTCTTCCCACAACGGGAACAAGGGATCTGCTAACTATGTTAAGTAAAAGTCCGACCCTTGCTCTCGAGCAGACGATTGCTGATGTATATTTGGGAATTAGCAAATAACTTTTAGCCAAACTGTAGGGTCTCGAAAAATGTGCCTTTGAAAGCCTTACTGAGCCTTGGCGGACAGGCCCATGTCTCCTCTATGAGAAGTATGTTTGTTATTGCTCATTCCTAGCCAGTATGCGATTATGATAGCACTGGACAGGGTCAAAGGCAGGTGTACAGTCAATGAGGGATTTGAGAGGCAGCTGGTCTGTGGACCCTGCATTTCTCCCTGTCAAGGAGAACATCTAATTTCAAATCACTATCCATGCTGCAGAATGCTGTGGGACTGAGGGGGTCCCTGTTTTAATTGTCATCATTTTAAGAAATGCCAACCACTATGGAAGTCACTGCTTTGTAGCGCTTCTAAGTAACAATGAGACAGACCTATCGCCTAGACCCTGGTGATTGACATTTTCTGAAGCTCCTTTTCAGTTTCTTGGCAGAGCCTTTTGACCAGTAAGAAGCCTTCATATGAGAGGCCTTAGAAAGTATATACATTCATCAGAGATTCCTGCAAATATTTTTGAACAACAAATCATGATTTTGTCTAACACAGGTACGCCATTGTTAGGCCTGGCACTAGCCAAGACTTTTTGATTGTGCTAAAATTATATGCATAACATTCTAATAGGGGCTTTCAGGCAGCTCTATTAATCTATTGGTCTTTCAGGCAGCTCTCTCAATCTATTGGTCTGTTGTTGTGTCATTCACATTTTTCTTCCACCTACTACAGGATACTGTATGGGGCAGTGGGTCAGCCTACTTCAGCCACTGACTAACTTCACTATGAGTGACATCATTCTGCCCTTTCATGAGGAGCACACCCAGAAACACAAAGTAATTCCTTTCAGTGCCAGTGTTTTTGTTTTTACTTTATTATAACTTTAGTGGTGCCTCTGTGTTCAGATACTGATGTGATCGCAGGGCGCTTTCTACCAGCTCTTTGTGTTACTTTTGATATTCAAATGTCATTTCCTGTCTGCTGTCTATTTTATCTGATTGCTGCTATTTCTCAGCATACCAGATTGTTCCCATTTGAAACTGTCCGTATGAAGTAGTCATCTTTTTAGTACGTGTGCATTTATAACCTCACTCCTGTATGTCATGCTGGCATGTATTTATTAAGGAGTATAGTAATACTTGTAAACCAATTTAGTTTGGATTCAGAGCTTCTCTGTTCCATGCTTGTATATCATTCTAGTTTGCTTTCGGTGCTCTTGTATGCCATGCTTATGTAAACATTTAGCTGTTATATTACTAATTGAAGCTGTGCGTTTGTTTGTATTTCCTATCTGTCTGCCTGCCTGCCTGCCTGTCCATCTATCTATCCATTAGCTGACACCACACCGATCGGTTTTTCCAATGCTTGTTTAACACTTGACCTTCTAGTTCTAGAGAAAAAAATCTACAATGTTTCTCACATCCGAAAATCAGACTTCATGCTGTTTTCATACTCAAAGGTGTGTCTTTTATTCTGCGTATCTCAGTCTTTTTTTGGAACTAGTCTTCAGTCTTGGGTGCTGCAGAGTGGGATCCTGTTCACTCCCCAGAGCTCCCCAATACTGCTCCAATGCTGCTTGCCATGACTCCACTCCTAATACGCCCTCCCCCCTCCCCCGTTCCTTCATATAAGCGGCTGCCTGCTCCCGCATACATTTCCTCCCAACTTATTGTCATTTTTTAGCACTGCCTCCAAACTTTGTAGCTGGATCATTTGGAAACATGCTGACATATATTTGACATACATGTGCTGGGCACTGTGTTTTGCCTCGGTAGGCGTACAAACATGTGACCCTCTGTCAATAAGCTCAAGTCACCTCATAGGCCTCTTCTCTAGAGATGGGGGCTGAGCAGCTGCCATCTTTCCACACCTCCCAACTCCCTTACAAACCAGCAGAGTAGCCCTGGACAGATCCAATGTGGTGCCACCCTGACACACAGCTGTCAACAGCTCTGTTTCCAAGAGAGGAAAAGCAAATGAGAGCAGTACAATCCCAAGATGTTTTGGTGTTTTCTGACTGAAAATAAGAAGCTGACTTTCTGGAAGGAATAAAATAAATCCTGGTGGGACTTCCTTACCAGCCTTGTTGCGAAAGTGGTGAACTTGACTTCAGGGACATGGTTGCTGTTCACTATAAAGCTTTGGCATGTAACTAATGTGATTTTGGGATCCCTCTTTACCACTTATTTTGGCAAACAAAGCCACAACTTCCCTTTCCTTGCCACATCATTTTGTCAACTGTGTCGAATAACTTGGTTCTCCTTTGCTGCATAATTGCAGTGGCACAGACTACAGGGGACCAGGAGGAGAATGAATACAGATCACGTGCCTTGCTAATTCATTAACCTACTTATGTAACCTAGCTGCATCACAACTCTGTAGAAGGGTGGCTACTCGTCGTGATTTCAAGGAATATTACTTTAATCTGTTCCGCTTAAAAAAGAAGCTGTCAGGTTTGTATAAACAGATGTACAAGAAAGAAATATATTCAGGATTTCTTTTCAGCTTTTAAATAACAGAGGTACCAAGATCCAAAACTACAAGAGAAAGTGATTTAATTTTTGTGTTTTTAGAACTGCTTTCTTTTATCAAAAATATGATTTTCAAGTTTATGACTTCAAAGTAGTCAAGAAAACGTATGATCTGACTTATATTTTCAATAAACATGTTCCTTGACACCAAGTCTTTCAATCTGGGTATTTGTTCACAGTGAGTTTTAAAGTCACCTTTACCAGTCACAGATAATTGTGTTAGAAGCTATATTGACTGCTCATCTGACCACTCTCTCCAGAGAGGCATTATGCGGGTCAAATTGCATGTAATGACTTAGAATAATAAAACGCTGCATTGTAATCATTTTGGGATCACTTTATTAGTTTAATTGAAAGCTTCAAGAGTTAAGAATTGAGTCATATAGTTAGTGACCTTTCCTGACTCCAATTTGACGTAATACAATCATGCAAAATGCATACATAGTGCATTCGAGAAACTGACTGAGGCAGTGATGAATGGCCTGTCCAGCCAGGGCAATGAGATGTGAAGAAGGCCTCCAGGGAGAGAGAGATAGCACTGCAGGATGAGTGTGCCGCCGCGTGCTGCTGCTTCTCAAATAGGTCCCAAATAGATACCTTTTGAAGAAATCTGTGGCATTATAATAGATCATTCAAGTTTTTGGAAACAAATATATTCAACATATAAAAAGCAATTTGAGCCTTCTTTTACCTTTATATATATATTTATTATATATATATATATATATATATATATATATATATACATAGAGAGAGAGAGAGAGAGAGAGATTATTTCATTGACTCAAGAAGGAAGACACGTGCTGTTTAATAAGTGAAATAGAGCTCAGATAAAGAGTGCCCAAGGATGATATTTGCACTCTAGACAACTGAGTATTCTGACACAAAGTGTGTGAGGTATTCCTATGAGTCAATTCAGATTCAACATTTCGACCATTAGGTTTGCAGGGCTCATCAGGACATTTACTATCTGTCTATGCATCTAGGAGAAGAAGGAAGGCCCTTAATCACCTATACCCATGAGTACTCATTGAATGAGGATGGTATTGAGTTCTGTGGCGTACCTGAGTGTGTCCTCCGTAGGAAAGCACACCTGATCAAGGCTACAATCTTGTATCTACTTCGTGTTGTGAATGAATCCCTGCAATAAAACCAGCAATTAGTATTGAACTATCCGCCAGCTTTGGGATCTATTAGAGACACCAGTGCTCGATGGGACTAATCAGAGAGGGAACCTGACCACATCAAACCAACATGTGAGGAGAATGCAATTAATCGCCCCAAAACAGTTCAGAGCATAGTGTACTCGTCTAGCGTGACCACAATATGTCGAAACCCCTTGTGTAACATCCACCAAACATGCCATCACCCAGACGTCTAAGCCATAGTTCTTAGCTAATTAGTAATGTGAAAAACAATGAGGTGTAAAATCCTGTGTGTCTTACAGAACAAAGTAGAGTGATCGCCCGTTTCTCTCCTATCAACGACAAATGTAAGAAGATGTTCGCGATCACATAACAGCATCGGTGCTTCACCCGCGGCGCAACCACGAGAAAACCGACCTCCAAGTGCCGCTGCCTTGTTGAAGGAACATTCAGTTTGAGCACAAATGTATGTGTAGTTGGATCTTTTCTGGAAATTCATCATGTAAATGAAAGCCAGAACTAGGTTGTGTGTATGCAAATTCATAACTAAATAATGTTGCACCAATGTAGCAAACTACCTATCGTGTGCCAGCCCTTGTTACTCAGGGAATACCGTAGGCTATGGATTACTCGTGTCCACAAAGCTACATATGGATCCAAACTAGTTAAACTTCTATAACTCATGACCTAAGGTAAATATAACTCGTGTCCCCACATGCACAGTGTTGTCATCAATGGTGTTGCAGTGAGGTTATCAATAATGTCATAGAACATGTCATGAGTGATGTAATATTTGGAGAAATTAGCAGGGCATGGCGAGGGCACGAGTTATAGTTGCCTTAGAGCAAGAGTTATAGTTACTAGAGATAACTATAACTGATAAATTCCAGTTTTTTTTCAAGTTTAAAACAGTAAGTTGTCACTGACATTTTCACCTAACTATAACATCACTTTAAAGGTTATTTTTTCAATGAAACATAAAGTAATATTTTATTACCATATGTGAAGCCAACCCCACTGCCACACACGGCCTAAGGCTGCGCTCTCCCTCCCCTTTAAAAAAAAAAATAAAAGGCTCCGGGGATGAGGTTCCTGGGATCAATACTAGCATGTGCCCGCCTCCCCTTTGTTAATAAAAAAGGTTCCTGAGACTAGGTCCCCGGGGCCATGCACCCCCTACCCTTTTTTTAATAAATTGGCCCGGGGGGGGGATGGGGTTCCAGGGAACAAAATGGGTTCAGGCAGTGGGCCCCACTCACGGCCCCTCCCCAATTATTGATAAAAAAGGTGGTGGGCCGCCATTTTCTTTCTTTTTTTTTTGCAGCAATACCTCTAGCGATTCTCACTTAGGAAATATAATAATATTTGGGGTCAGACCTCAAAGCTCCAAAACGAGCTAGTACTTCTAGATTTATTTATGTTAACTATATTAAACTGCTGTACTTACAAACCTGTTTAATAAAGTCATTTTTTTCCTTGAAGTTAAAGCACTGACTGGACTCTCATGTTAGTAACTCTCCACCTACTAGAGCAAGCCTTCACTGCTAAACCTTGCTACTGTGAGAGAGTTAAAAATCTGTAACAGATCTGCCACCTGCTTACAGTCCACCACTGCAAACTATGATCCCAGATGGTTGTCATGTTCAGATTTCAATGCTGTTACACAAGCCTCCCCATCAAAGCTATTCTGGAAACTCCAACAGGACCAAAGCAGAGCCATGAGCACAGGTCCCGACTGGCCGTAGCGTTTCCCCGGTGGGCCCCCAGGGTGGGGGCCAGTTTTGGGCCCCAGGGGGGCTGTTTTTGTTACCAGGTGCCAGCAATATCGGCCCCTGTAACAAAATCGGCCGAAACCGGCCCTAGCAAACAGCTCGGCCGCACCCCCTCTGCCCCCCAGGGGGACCGGCCGAGCAGTTTGTCAAGGCCGGTTTCGGTTCCCCATCCGGCCCTGCATGAGCATCATGTATAAACCATCAGAATACAACTATTCGGGCTAACCATGGAACTCCTTCTCCAGTGGAAAACACAAACAACTTGATGAATTCAGCTGCCTCTCCACTTGCTGTCGCCAGGGACTGCTTCCACCTTTTTTATTTCACCCCCTCGCCTGCCTACTCATCACGATTGTCTTATCTCCCTTTTGGAGAGTAATGGCCACATTACAATATCCATGCCTATCACTGGTTCCTTTTGCCAGTAGAATTTGCCTTTCCTTGTTTATTGCTTGCTGCACATAGAAGCAGTGCCCTTGGCACGTTTTGTACATTACAGATAATTACCAATACAATACAGTACAATGCAATACAATACTACACAATCCAGTATAATTAAATGCCCAAAGGGAGTAATGTGATTATCCAAGTAGAGTTCAATTGTGTTGAGACCCTTGGCCCTGGTACACAGTGGTAAATGGCAATATCCACCAGGATTCTAGCTAGTAACTACTGATTGCCCTCGGATCCTCAGTAAAGACATCATAAGGGCCATTACAAAACAAAATGCCCTGAGCCAGGACCACAACCTGCTATTTGTGCCTGACCCGTAATAGTTCCTAAAGAAAGCAAGCTTGTGGACCATACCCTGCCTAACCCACACCCGATCAGGACTCCAACCGGTGGAAAGGAACGATGGACGGAGCCAGGTCGGTTCAGCAATGGGCCAAAAGAGACACCCCTCATTGGATCAATAAGTTGAACCAACAGTCGCAGCTGCTGCCAATATGCAGTAGGGACTGGCAGGGCAGCACCAGCGGCGGTGGGGGGGGGGTGATTAAATTTAAAAAATAAAACTAAAAAAACATAGCTGATCCTGCCTCACGCTTCGGTGCACCTCCGTTTTCCTGCTACTCATGACAATTCTAGGGGCAGACTCCGCAACCAATCCAGATGCTGCTCTCATACCATGAGAGCAGCGCCGGGATGGGCCTGAGCAGGCTTGTTTGGCGCTCCGCTCAGGCACAGGGAGGCTCTGCTGTTCCTCCACCCAGCTGTAGAATGCAGCTGAGTAGAGAAACCTAACTGCGTATGTCTGTTTGGCAGGTCTAAGACGGCCGGCCAAACAGACATGCGCACTTAGAAGTGCACCAACCACTGCTCTCTGTGACCACAGCCCCGCCCCACCCTACACACGCTGACTCTGCCAGTAGCTAAAAAAAATATAACAATAATAAAATATCGTTTTATTTTTCAGCTGCTGTCTCTGAGCCAGTGGGGCGACGCAGAGCCACCGCTGTGAACGAATGGGATTGACAAAGTAAATCTAGCTGGGAGTGTGCACATTCCCGAGCATGGCTGATGCTGAATGCAGAAACGAAAATGATGCACCTCTTCAAATAAGGACCACAGCTGTCAGCTGCACACCTGGAACAGACGTGAAATGGCTATGACACCGCCTCACACTAACTCTTAAGTTCGGGGATGACAAAAATCTTTGGCCTTCACTTTTTCTCTTCTTAGCATATCTTCATTTTCACCACTAATAAAACACAAACTACAAAGTGAACTGCCTTTGTTATTAAATACAAAACTACAGGTCGAATAATTGTGTCACCATTTACCAAGAGTGTTAATTCTACTCGTTATTGATCTTAGAAGAATAAGAAGCCTTATTAAGCACAGACTTCTATGTGGACAACACTTACTATGCGACGTGCACTTCAATCATTGCATCAATCACTGGCTCATAACACAAGGCAATAGTACATAGAGTTGTCAGGAACTCTCAAGACGTCCCATGTCAGCTACAAACTATTAAGTCAATTATGGATTATTAGCTCACATTTCTCTCTCTGCATTACTATATTGGTAGCCAAATATTTATAATGGGAAAGTAAAAGTTCACCTACCAAATTACCAACTCATGTGAGCTAAAGAGCCGTGATTGGGTCAACATTTCACACCTCACATGGGATTAAAAAAACCTCAAAAATAAATAAACAAAAGTGGTTCAAAGGTGATGAAGGTTCCAAAAGCACACAACGTCAAGAAAATTGGAACAATTGCACTTTTCCATAAGGTATTGGAAATTCAGCAGTCAGTTCTTCCCAGTTTTTAAAAAGCGAAGTAAAAAAAAACAAAGTTTACCTTGTGACCAAAAAGCACTTACTTCTGAAAATAATTAGATAATATGCATCACATTCACATTCTATCAGTTGGGCCAATCAACAAGGCATAACAAATCTAAACAGTATTAGTTTTCCATCACTGGGTGCCAGGAAAGATCTTATGGCAAAACAGAAACTGTAGGGTGCAACCACTAAGTTGCACTAAATTACAAGAAAAAAGATGAAAAACAGATTTTTTTATTCATGGAGAGGGAGTGGTCCGTGGCAAAATTGTATTTTGCCAGGAAAGTTAAACTTCCTTGTGACATTTCTGCTTACAGATTTTCCTCCCACATCAAATTTATCATGCAGCTCACATGACTATTGTTAGACCTGGTATCCCTGGCATGGTTTTCCCCAAACTTTTTGCCTTCAGACCTCCTGTTTTTGCTGACTGTTTTTGCTGGTCGTAGGACTCTGTCCACTTTACCACTGATAACCAGTAATACAATGCTTGTGCTCTGTGCCCAAAACATGGTAACATTGGCTTATACCTAATTGGCATATTTAATTTACTTGTAAGTCCCTAGTAAAGTGGCACTAACTGTGCCCAGGACATGTAAATTAAATGTACTAGTAGGCCTGCAGATCTGATTGTGTCACCCATTTAAGTAGCCCTTTCAACATGTTCCATGCCTGCCATTGCAGCCTGTGTGTGTGCAGTTTTAAACTGTCATTTCGACTAGGCAAAGTACAACTTGTGCCAGGCCAAAGCCTTTGTTTTTTAATACATATAAGTCTTCCCTAAGGTAGGCGATGGATGTAGGAAGGTGGAATCTGACTGCATGGTTGCCCCCACTTTTTTCCTGGTGTTTTGCTGGTTTTCGACTTAGTTTGGCTGGCATCCTGCTATTCAGGACCCCAGCCTATCTGCTTTCCCCTTAAATTGATTGTATGTACTTTAGGTACACTCCAGATTGGATTCTGGGGTACCCTTATAAGTCCCTAGTATATGGTATATTATGTACCCAGGGCATAGGTACCCCAGAGGCCTCCCAGGGGCTGCAGCATGTATTATGCCACCCCTGAGAGGCCGTCCAAAATGACACAAGTCTGCTACAGCAGCCTGTGTAAGGTGGTGTATCCACCCCTTACTGAGATATAGGGTCCCTATATATCTCCATATCACTGCCCATGTAAACCTATCAGTCACCCCTATGGCAGGCCTTAACAATCCTGAAGGCAGGGTGCTGGGTTTCATGTGAGAGGGTGCCCATGCATGAGCAGAGGCCCTCTGCAGCTTTCGGAATCTTTATTCCGGGGTTGTTTGTGATGCAGCCAACCATATACTCTTAAGTGCATTATAACCTCCCGGTAAATGCTATTTTGAGAATGGCTGCATGGAAACATGTCGTGTTTGGTATCAAACACCTTGGAATCATACCTCCACCCCAGTAACTGGGGTGGGAGGTATGATTCCACCCTACTAGAGGGAGAAACATGGCACCTCCGGTACACCCGGAACCAGCTTAACAGAAACCTGGCATCACAAAATGGATGCTGCAGCCACAGACACGAGTCTGCCCTCCTGCTGCTGGACGAAACTCCGGCAGGGGAGGCCTGGACAATAGGTTTCCTGTCACAGGGTGGTGTGACCACCTCCCAGACAGGCTTTAGTGTATTGGGGCTGGGTGGGTGCACTCCAAGAGTGCTTTGAAGTCTGCACTGGGGGCACATTTGGTGTCCCTGTGCATAGTCCAGCTCAAACCGGTTGCAGGGGGGAACCCCTGGACACCGCGACCATTTGCAGAAGCATCAGCTTTGAGGCGACTTCTGAGGCTGAACTTTGGGTTACTTGTAGCCCTGACCCCGAGCAGCAATTCCACCGAAGATTGCCAGCCTACACTCCACGAGTGTTCCGTGAGCTGGCCCTTTGTGTTTTCTCTTGAGGTCCCTTCGCAATCCCTGGTCCGTCGACTGGTTGTGAAGGCAACACTAAGATTAATTGAGCTACCCTGGTTGCTCCGGACGTGCCCTGACTCTCCATTGCTTGGGGAGTCCCCCGGACCTTGCTGGTCTGCACCAAACCATCTTTACTCTTCCAGCGTGGGTTGCTGTTGCCAAGGCTTGTTGGGTTCAATCCGAGCACCGACACCCCAGCACTCGACATCCTTTGTGGGACAGCTCGAATCCGGCTCCTGGTTGTCCTCGACATCTCCTGGACCCCGTGGCTGCAGAGTCAAGCTTCACCTCTTCGCACCTGAAGCACCCAACATCGGTGGGCATTTGATTGCTCCGCTCCTGGTCACGTGAAGTGACCCAGACTTTGTCCCCTCTGCTTTCAGGTTCTTCACATCTTCGATCCAGGCTTGGATCATCCCGGACACTTTTCTTCTTCACGGCAGCAGCACTTTGCAGCAGATCGCCATTGAAATCAACGACGATTCCCGACACCATTTGCCACCTATGCACCCGGCTTCCCTGGGTGAGGTAACTCGAGTACTACGGTGCTCCCGTGGGTGTTGGCCCTAGAACCCCTTAAGTCTAAAGGGGTTTGCTCAAAGTTTTCTCCTAAGTGTCCTTTTTCTTTAAAATTCCAACTGCGACTTTCCTCATAGAATCCTACGGGGCTCGCGGCTGTGTTCTCACACTGCACACGTCCCCCGTGGGTCTCCTGTGTCACTACCTTGGGTGTTTCCTTGGGGTCCCAGCGATTCTACGTGCTCTAGGCACTGTGTCTAGGCAAGTCGTGGTTCTTATACCACTTTCTTAGTATATGGTTTGGTCTCCCCCTGGAGCCCACTGTGTATTGTGCTATTTACTGTCATTTTAATACTGTGATATTGTGTATCTTGAACTCTAATCTCATAAAGAGATTAGTAGTGAGTGTTTAGAAATAAATACATATATTTTATATATACCTGGTGTGGTTCTAATTTCATTTGGTCATTCAAGAGGTTATAATCTGGTAAACCAAGCTGCTTTACACTCCTTCAAGACTTAGCCTGAAGTGGAGAGGTGTGGTGCAGCGGCCAGGGCAGCTGACTTCGGAGCACAGGGCTCACAGTTCGATCCCCGGCTCCGGCGGCAGCTCAGCTCAGCACCATGTGACTCTGGGCAATAGCTCACTTAATTTCCACGACGGCCCCCAGCGCCTTGAGACCCGTAAGGGTGAGTAGTTCGCGCTTTACAAATACGGATTTAAGGCTGCTCTCCATAGCTACCACTAGGATAGCTTTCAATAAAGGTTGTCTTTAAACCTATCATCAATAAGGGTCGTTTGGACTGGTGCAAGGTGCCCACTATAACTAGTGGACAGCATATGCCAGGCCAACTTCTCACAATGGATAGCCCCAAAGGCAGGGTGCAGTGTATTTAAAAGGTTGGACATGTACTTATAAGGTTTACATGTCCTGTTAGTGGAAAACACTAAAATTAATTTTTCACTAATGCAAGGCCTACCTCTCCCATAGGATAACTTTGAAATTACCTTATTACATTTTATAAGTGTAATTTCCAAATGGGAACAGGTAACCCCTTCATGCTTGGTGTCTCCAATGGAATCACAATTTAAAAAATCCTAACTTACGGTGAAGTCGTATTTTAAATTGCTGTTCTGAAAATGCCACTTTTAGAAAGTTGGCAGTTTCTTGCCTTAGTCTTTTGGTGCCTTCAGCCTGTCTTTATCACATGACTGAGTGTAGCTGACAGCTGGGCTTTGTGTATTCCTCCTAGACAGCCACACACAGTGGGGATCTTAGGTGTGACGGGATGGCCCATCACTAGCAGAATGGGAGGAAGGAGCTGGGCACATCCCTACCTACACTTGAATAGACTGTGTCCTGCCTACACACAAAGGGCTGCATACCACCTGTAGTTAGTCTGGAGCCAGGTGAGGGAAGGCAGGGAATCTGTGCACTTCGGAGCCTGTCCTCTAGCATCTTCTCCCCACTTCAAAGACACAACTGTGTATGAATACTGGACCTCAGGCACCACCACTTCAGTACACTTCTTGACCTGTAGATACTCTGCGAGGAAGAAGGGCTGCTGTGCTGCTACAAGGACAGCCACTCCGCTGGACTGCTGCTCTAAAGGAACTGCTGCCGTGTTGTGTTGACCTGTTGCCTGCTGCCCTCTGGCCTGGGGAAGGAGAACTGGACCTGCAACTTCATCTTGAACTCAGGACTCCAGAGTGACTACATGGTCTAGTCTGTTGGCCTCCTAATCTGAGCCTCAGGGACATAAAAGGCTCCCCAACATCCTGAACCAGCTCCTTGACCCAGCTGCAGCAGGTTCCTAACCCCCAAATGGTGCCTCTCAGGTCCTGGACCCTTGGTGTGGCTTAGTGCACTGAAATCAAGCTTTTTGGCTTTTACAACCGTGAACAGACCCTTTTGCACTGAGACCTCGCCGCTTGAACCAGAAATCGGTGCGAGCTGCTGCCAACCCAACTCTTCTCACCGCAGCATCGACCGCTTGCGGGGGACCGCCAACGCAAAGTGCCAGCCCGTCCACAACGCCCTGCCGTCTCTTCTCGCCACACTGACAACCACCCGCAACACTCTATTCGCTCCCCACAACCCTCTTCAATGTAAATGGGGCTCTTGGCACAAAACTTGAGGAGGTAAAACTTCAGTGGGACTAATCTGGGACTGTATCCAACCTGCGCTCCATCACGGTCGGCCTGAACATTTGACTTTGACCCGGTCCAGTGTGACAAGATAGCCGTGGCTGGCACTTTTTGCATGGATATCAATTTACCAAAATGCCAGGGTAAGCGGAAGTGACATCACACGCCCTTTGGCCTTCACTTTCACTCACATATACATACACATACTTACTCATACACACACTCACACATATAGATTCTCTCACACATAAACACACTCTCACCCGCAAGCATGCACACAACATACATTTAAAAGCAGTTTTTTACTTACCTCAGCTGCCATGGAAGGGCATATTCCAGCTTATTGTACTCCATTTTATAACACTATTAGTGAATAATATATTTAATTTATTCACTATTAGTGTAATAAAGAATTGACAGAAAATAAAGAGAGTGGAGCTCCAGCTGCCCAGGGATTGGGCACAGATTAATTTGGGGTTTGCTTGTGCCTTACCCTGACAAGGATTGTGATTGTTGCTTGACCACGGCTCACACTCCAGTCAACCAGCAACCTGATTTCTAACAACCACAACCATAAAGCAAATACTGCAGCAGACTTATCTTACCTGGGAACCTGGCATTTAAGGTACTGTGTTACTGTTATCCATTACAGTGACTTGCTAAATTAAAATCTACAATCAAGCACAACAATTCTAAACCGCTAATTCATTCATACCACTCGGTTACACAGTGTCAAGAAAGTCAATGTAATGTAAGAAAATTCACTGGGGAGGTTTTTGCATGACCTCCTTCATCATGGTAATGGAGTAATCACTTTCAAAATCTGGAACTGCGTGTAGTGATTTCAAATCAAAAGTTCTAATAGGTTTGTGTTATTTCCATCCAATGCATACCTTCTGTGAGGTAATCTCAGCGCCAGGATACCCGTGGGGTGATAGTGCGCTTTATAAAATGATATAGCATAACATAACATGATGACAGGTGTGTGGATAACAATCCCAAGGGCATCAGATATACTAAGGAGTGTGTTTGTTTGTAACTGATTATCAAGGTCAAGTAATGTGAGTTCTTTATCCCACTATGGAGATGTCAAAGTGCCTTTCCTTTGATCACACTATTACACTGATTACTGTTCAGCCATGTTGAAACTGTTAATACAGTGACCTTTAGTTTCTTTAGATGTTGGTCATGTTCTAGGTTGCGTGTCTAGATTAATTGTGATCGAGCCTGTGTAATCCATCACCAGACTGCCTTTGACCCCAATCCATAGGTGAAAAAGTCTCCAACATCTCATCCAGCCTTTGAGCAACTGATTCACAGACAAATATACGTTTGTTTGGGTCCAGCAGCTTAGAATTGGGGTGCATTGACTGTGTGGGTCCTATTGGTGGCTGTGTGCCACTTTGGGCACAGGTGGCTTCTGTTTTCGCTGGCCATGCCTACTATTAATGTTCTGCCCCTGCAGCTTCACCGCCGACGGAAGGGGATAGTTGGGTGCAGATTAGAGTGAAGAGGTAAATGTGGGAGAGAGAATAAGCAAGAAGGGGAGATGTTCATGAGAAAGAGAGCATAAGAGAGGTGTATGGGAGATGTTCAGAAAGGAGACAGAGATCCAGAGTAGAGGTGAGATCCAGGACAGAAGGAGGGAGCGTGTGATTAGAGAATATGGCCAGCGAAATTAAAAACTGAAAGATTAAACAATCCTTAAAACAAGTAAGGTCACACCTAAGTGGCCAGTACAAAATGAGTTGGTAGGAGCAATAAATGATACAACTTGGGCCACACATTAGTCTGTGACCGACCGGGAGACATAAAAGAAGGGCTTCAACATCTGTATGTATGTCACATGCACACGGCAAACCTGGTTACAAAGCAAGGAGTGGTAAAAATGGGTGGGGGGGGTTATGGCAAGTGAAGCAAACAGGGTGGACGGGGTAAGATAGGATAAAGCAGCAAGGGTGAGTGTTTTACAAGATAAGGGCCCAGAGGAAGAGTTTATAGTAGGCTGCAGGATGCATAATTTAATTCGGGGGCTGGGGTAGGGAGTTTGATGAAGAAGGAGAGGTATGAGTTACTTCAAGGCTGCCATCACCAACTGAGAACTATGACTTTAAGAGTTTCCTTCGGAAACAGATCGAGAAGATAATGGAGATTACACTGAGAGAGAGAGAAATTGTTGGAATGAATGAAATAGTCAAGGAATATATACATTAATATTTCACCCGAAGCCATATATAACTATTTAAGGATAAATAATTCGAGTACAAGAACGAAGTTCAGTGTTTACAGCCTTGTATAACTGTTAAATTCATAATAGTTTAAAAAACAAATGGTATTTTATCAACCAATTGCGTCACACTTGTAAAGTTCTTTGGGCCATATTTACAATGAAGTAACGCAGCGCAGTGCCCCAAGCCATTTGCCTGCCCCGCGCTGCGTTACTTTGTAAGCAAAGGGATGCGTCATATTTACTACAATATGACGTATCCCTGAGCTCTCCCCTTCGCAGGCGCACAATTGCCTGCCATGCGCCAACGCAGGCACCCGTGCACCATGGTGCAAGGGTCCCTGCGTTGCGGGGATGATTGTTTCTGTGAAGGGAGGAACTCTTTCCTCCACAAAAACAATCATGAGAGGTGTTTTCCTCTTTCTATGTGTGCTGCAGAATACAGCAGAAAAATATTTCTCCTTGTTGCGCCACTCCTACGCCTTCCTTGGGGAGACGTAGGATTCCTACGCATTCCCAGGTTTACGAAATATTGTAAATCTGGGAATGCAGCAGAATCTATGGCTGTAGCGTGGGAATACCCACAGCAACACCCATGGAATGCCCCTTTCATACAAAGTGCTGCGTAAAAAGGGGCCGTATTTACAAGGACAGGAAAAGCCACTCAGAGTGGCTTTACGTGTCCTTGTAAATATGGGGCAACAAAATGCGCCGTCCGTGCGTCAAAAAAAGTGATGTACCGGCAGTGCAAGGGGCTTGTAAATAAGCCCCTATGAGCCTCATTTATGAGGTTTTGCCGTAGGGCAGCGCCGCAGGCCTTCCTGCCGCGCTGCCCTTCAGTAAAAGAAAAGGGCAGGAATGCGCCGTATCTATCAGGTACAGCGCATTCCAGTCCTTTTCCACTGCGCCGGTGCACAACGGGCTACCGTGCGCCAACGCAGGCACCTTTGCACCATGGTGCAACGGTGCCTATGTTGCGGGGATGATCATTTTTGTGCAGGAAGGGAAACATTCCTGCACAAAAACAGAAGAGGCATTTTCCTCTTTCTATGTGTGCTGCAGAATGCAGCACACATAGAAAAAGGAAAAACGAGGATAAATAAAGATATTTCTCCTCGCTGTGCCTCCCTTACGCCTCCCCTGGGGAGGCGTACGTTTTTGCCGTTGCCTCAGATTTACGATTTCTCGTAAATCTGGGGCAGTGTCAAAAAACTCATGGATGTTGTTGGGAACGCCCCCAGCAACACCCATTGTGATAACGCCGATTCTTATCTAATTATCTATAAGAACCTTCTGGTCGCCAAGATCTTTTTACCTGTTGAATAGTGTAAAGGAGAGAATCTCATCAGGTTAGATATCGGCATTCATTTTTGTCTGAAAGGACCACTGACTCCGAATTCAAGTTTGAGAATTTATTATCGCCAAAAATAACTGAACGTGCAAGCACCTCAACACGAGGTTAAAGAAATAAATGGGCACTAATACAAATAATAATCTACGCAGGAATCTCATCCGACTCAAGATAAGGAGAATAGAAAGTTCTAGAAGGATCAACCAGACTATGATTGCTCCAATTTCTAAGTTGCTCTTCATTGGACTAAGCAAGCTTAAAATCAATTGCTGTCCCTACACTAACACTAAGTGACATCCCTGCATAACGATTTTCCCAGGCAAGAGTGAATAAAAAGGTGTCAGCTGTGAAGACTTCCTAAGAAGTGCAATCACATAATACCTAAGCTTAGCTCTGTCCTTCTCTCTGGTCTCCCCTACCTCTTCTCTGGCCTCCTCCCTCAGGGCACTATCCCTAATACAAAACCCCAATACAATTGTACACGCCTTTGTCACGCCTCCTTGGCCAGGTCTTCTTTCTTGTGCTTTTCCATCGAAACGGTTACTTCATCCTGGACGGTAGCGATGACCTTGAGTCCCAGGCACCTTCTCCGCTGAAAGTATCATCCCTAAATTCCATTTCACTCCCCGTACCATGCCTCCCATCTCTCTAGCTTTTGAAAACAAAGAGTTAGTCTTACTAACGAGACATGTGTCCTTGCACCTGCAACAAAGGATACTTTCAACAGAAACCTTCTACTGTGCAAATTAAATCTACCGTTTGTGCCCAGAGAGCCTTACCAAGAGAATCTTTTCACTGCCTACGAAATAAGCTAACATAAGGATAAACCAGGCCTTCCCTTAGCATATATGTAGTCAGGCCTTTACATATGACTTTTAAACACACCTTACTTTTCCCCTAAGCATTTTCATTACAATACATATGCGAACAATGAATTACATGTGCAACTTTACTATGGTGCACGTTTAAACTACTGCAATTACATTACACACGAACTAATTCCTCTATGCATTATGTTCACACAATTCAATAAGCATTACATTACATCATTATCCTAACACCATTATGCTGCTGAGTTCACTTTCTTTCAGTGAGCTATTCATTCTTTACGAACCATACATGAGTATACAACTGAATATAAACGAATATATTTCTGAATACATGTGGGTGCGGCCTATCAGTGATTATGATGCACCCCTACAATTCACAAGAACATTTCGCTCTATCAGTTCCCCCTTTGATGACTCCTGTCATCACATTTCATTCTACTCCCTCGGAGAAAGAACCGACCTAAACAGAACTTGTTGCCATCTTCCCTGATCTAAATTTCTCCATGCTCTTGAGCCTTTGATACTGACTGTCCTGCAGTCTTGCCAACTTCATGTCATTTTCCCTCAAGGCTCTCTTGACTCGGCCTGCTCGATACCACTTGTAGGCCTTGATCACAATCCACAAGCCAACCACACAAACCACCAAAATAAGGAGGGGTCTCAGAAAGTACCCAAGGAATCCCTTTCCTAGATTCGCAAACCAACCTCCCACTTGACCAAAACCCTTGCGACCTTTTCCCAGGCCCCTTCTTCGGTCAAATCCGCTATTTTTGTGTGGATCGTAGTGATGTTACTTATATATTTCTCCAGATCCTTGCTACGGTCTGGTATATAAGTGCAGCACTCTTGAACCTTCAACATTTTACAGACTCCGCCCTCTTTTGCCAATAGGACATCCAAAGCAAGGCGATTCTGCAAAACCATTCCCCTTATCGACAACATCTCTCCTTCCACCAACACCAACGACTTTGCTGTATTCATCGAAAATTCATCCACCACAGTCGCTAACCTCCGGATCTTCACATCATTCAAGACTACTCCCAGACTGGGTATCATAGCTCCAAAGATATCCCCCACAACTATTCCTGCACTTGCAGCTCTTCTCGTTCTTGAATGCTCTCCACCTTCTAGAAGATCTAAATCTTCTGTATGGTAAATCTTTGGAAATATTATTGCCAAATAACATGTTCCATACCAATTTGCAGGCAACCTCACATATGCATTCTTCCCACATACGTAATACACCGTTGGTATCACTTGTACAGGACCTTGGAGAAAATCTTTTGCCACATCTGCCATGGTGAAAACGTGATCACAAGTACTTTGTCCCACTGCTACCTTCTCGTAGTAAGTCTGATAACGCCTTATACACAACTTACCCCTCTGCTCCTTATCTAACGCTATAGGACCATAGCTTCCCTTGTTCTTATGCAACTGTTCTTCCTCTGTCCAATCGGTCCTGTGATGCCCCAAGTCTCGGGAGTGAGTCAGCTTTCTATACCTATCCTCGACCTGATCTACGAACTTTCTCTCTACATCCGACATCAAACAAGTCAGATTGTGTCTGTGTGCGAATGCTGTATCCAATTCCAAACTCGGTATGAAGTACTTCCTCAGTCTGTCTTCTGTCTTATAATAGTCATATTTATTCAAATGCTTGTAAGCTGGGACTTCAGGAAGCACTGCGTCGAAATTGGAAAAGAAATATTCAAACTGATCTCTCTCATAAAACAAACTAAGCAAAAGACTACATGAAATACCATAAGTCAGTGGAAGATGGTGATACCTAATACCCTCGTCCACTGAAGTAGGCAACTGCATACAAACATAACAATCTTTCGCATCCATCACATCAACATACTCATACAGTAACTTAGCATATGCATTCAACTTAAAATCACCTTTAGATAAATCTACATGTAATCTACGACTTTCTTCTAATAGCAAAGCTCTGTCAGCTGCCCTGTCTACCCCCTTCGGGCTAGGTGTGATAGGTGTCGGTGTCCCTGTCACCCCCTCTACTTCTAGCTCGTGCGAACCAGTGTATGAGACTACAACTACTATGATTATAGAAATTATTACACTACTTATAAGAATGCCTACAATCCACTTTGATCTACGATTTGGATCTCCCGGCTCCATGGTTTCGAAAGTTCTCAAAAGTCTTGGTTATCGCAAAGAACCCTGAAAAAGTCTCTGTCCTTTATTTGTGACTTGCTTAACCAGCTCGAGCAACCATGAAATCTCCGGACTTTCCCTTTCCGATCACAATCTTTTTTACACAGTCCAGAAAAAGACTTCCCTAGTTTTCGTTCCTCTTCTGTGGAAAGTCCCTAAGTTTATTCTTCTTCCACTCGGACCTAGGTTATCTTCTTCTTTTGGACTTTTATTTACAGTTTATAGTTGATCCACAATAAGATCCTCATTGAGCAATACCAGAACGTGATACAAAAGTTCAAGACGCAAAATCAGCACTTCATGTGAAAACGGCTCAACTCCAAAAGGCGGGAATTCGAGTCGATGCAGAACCAAGTTTCGGGCTTCACTCAGAAGCGGGGGATTCGGCACCGTGAGGGTCAGTGTTCCTTCTATCTCGAGCCCTGGCAACTGCAGCACCACCTTCACCACCACATTCGGGCTCCGACGGACCACTTGCACTGACCTCAGCCTTCCCGTGCTCACCACCCCCTGCATCAAACACAGTGTAAGTCCACTCAGGGGTAGAGTATCTGCGACAAGGCACTCTTGTTCTCTTTGACCTTCGCCGACTGTCTTGTGCTTGGTCTTCGTCACTTGCCTCCGTTTCAGATACTTCAGACACTGGAGCAAGGTCTCTCTCAGGTGCTAACCTCAGGTTCAGTCGCCTCTGTCTTTCAGGCCAACTTTCTGCACTTCTGTTCGTTCGTCTGCCTTCCCCTTCTATACCCAGTGCACTACTTCCTCTTTCTGCTGAATCTGACTCTTCTCCGCCCACTGCACCGTTTCTGTCTTCGGTGTCTGAGTCAGGGTTCGAACTGTGGAAACCCCCTTCAGCTTGCTCTAGTGCACCACCAGCTGTGTCAGCGACCCTTACAGCTTGACTTGTCCTCCCATGTGGCCCTGCCACATCAGCTGGATTTTCATTTACGAGAGGAGCTGTTTCTTCCAAGGGTGCTGGAACTCTGCGGGTATGGGAGGCATGCACCCAGTTCGGCAATCCTCCACACTTCACTGCTGTGTTCGTGATAAGTATCACCTGATACGGGCCACGCCAGCGGGCATCCAAGCAACTCTTCCTCACGTGCTTCCGGACGAGCACCCAGTCTCCGGGACACAAGTCGTGGCACAGATCACTCGAGGCTGGGACCACTGCTGCTTGCACCTGCTGGGATACAGAACGGACCACATCAGAGAGTCCTTTACAATAATCGAGAATCAAATCATCAGTGATGCTTATCAAGGCTGTAGCTGGTACTGCTGGCAATCTCATTGCCCTCCCCATTAATATCTCATGGGGGGACAACCCGGTCTTTCTGTCTGGGACACTTCGCATGCTCATCAGCACGAGTGGCAAGGCGTCGGGCCATTTCAGGGATGTCGAAGAACACATTTTTGCCATACGGGCCTTCAAAGTTCCATTAACTTGTTCCACCATTCCAGAAGCCTCTGGTCTGTAACTACAGTGGAGTCTCTGGTCAATGTTCAATGCAGCACAAAGCAACTTCATGATTTCACTATGGAAGTGCCCTCCTCTATCTGATTCCAAAGAGGTCGGGATCCCGAATCTAGGGATGAGCTCCCTCAACAGTAATTTAGCCACTGTGAGAGTGTCACACCTGCGTGTGGGGTAAGCCTCCACCCACCGTGAGAATACACATACTAGCACTAAAATGTACCTCAATCCATTGCACTTAGGCATCTCCACAAAGTCCAGCTGTATTCTATTGAAGGGCCCTCCTGACCTTCCAATGTGACTCTACGTAACTACAGTTCTCTTTCCAGCATTCATTTGCTGACACGTAACACACCTCTGACATACCGTCTCAGCCATTGCTCGGAACCGTGGATTATACCACGTCTGTCTAAACACTCTCACCATTGCGTCTCTACCCAGGTGTGCCTGTCCATGTATCAGTCTTGCCATCGGACTCAGCAATTCTTCAGGCAACACGGCTCTCCCATCGTTGGATACCCACACATCCACATCTCCTTTCTCACAACCTGCTTTGATCCATCCCTCTCTCTCTTGGTTTGAAACTTCATCCTGCAATCGCTTAAGCTCTTCCCAAGTGTCTGCCATGGCCAACATTATGCTGAGCTCGGTTCCTCCTTGGCTCTCCCCTATCTCTCTTTCTGTGAATATGCATCCTTGTTCTGCACAGAAACGGGCGACTTCGTCCGCATAATTGTTTCCCAAGGATACAAAGTCCTCCCCTTCCCATGGGCTGAACACTTTACCACAGCAATTTCTTTCGGATGCTGTAATGCATCTAACAATTGTCTTACATATTCTCCATTACGAATGGGTGATCCAGATGATGTCAAAAATCCCCTCTGAGACCATAACTGCCCGAAGTCGTGCACTACGCCAAACCCATATTGGCTGTCTGTGTAAATCGTGATTCGAATTCGATCAGCGGCCAAACAGGCACGGGTCAAGGCAATGATCTCAGCTACCTGCGCGGAGCGTACTCCTTCTAGGCAAGCAGCCTCGACCACTCCTGAAATGGTACATACAGCAAACGCTGCTCTCAATTGCCCCACACTGTCTCTTAAGCATGAACCATCGACAAAGAAAATTTCATCTGGGTCAGCCAATGGTTCATCGACAATGTCAGGTCTCGGTTTGGTGCAAAGCTCAGTCACATCGAGGCAATCATGGTCCGCACAATCTTCATCATCCGTGCTCGGTGTAGGCATCAATGTCGCAGGGTTCAAGACAGAGCACCTCTTCAGAGTCACATTCTCTGCGGCAAGTATGACTTGCTCGTACCTTGTTAACCTATTGTTCGTTAGGTGCTGGGTCTTGGTCCTGGTCATCAATAACTCAACCGAATGTGGCACATGTACAGTCAATGGATGTCCCATTACAATGCTTTCACATCTTTCAATGCTGACACCTGTTGCAGCAACGGATCTTAGACATCCGGGCAACGCAGAAGCTACTGGATCTAAAGTAGCTGAAAAGTAGGCAACTGGTCTACGGACACCTCCATGGTTCTGGGCTAACACTGCTAATGCACACCCTTCCCTCTCGTAACAAAACAATGAAAAAGCCTTGTTGTAATCAGGCATTCCCAGTGCCGGAGCCCTGCACAAATCCTCTCTCAGTTTCAGGAATGATATCAAGCACGCCTCGTCCCATGGTACCGGATCACTCACATCCTTGTGCGTAAGCCTCTGCAAAGGCTTTGCTCTCAAGGAGAAACTAGGAATCCACTGTCGACAATAGCCAACCATTCCCAGAAACATCCTAACTTCTCTCTGTGTCGTGGGTACTGCCATGCTCATTATTGCCTCAATTCGATCTGGTGACACCTTCCTCTTGCCTTTTTCCAATCTGTGTCCCAAGTACTGTACCTCTTTCAAACAGTACTGCAGCTTGTTCGGGGACACCTTATGTCCGTTCTCTGCTAAGTGGTTCAACAGAGCTACAGTGTCAATTCTGCAAGCATCTTCTGTTTCTGAGGCAATGAGCAAGTCATCTATGTATTGCACGAGAACTGAGTTCTGCGGCAACACGAGACTCTCAAGGTTCTTCTTCAGGATCTGGTTAAAGATCGATGGACTTTCCGTATACCCTTGAGGGATACGACACCATGTTAACACGCGATTTTCTAGCCTGAACGCAAAAAGAAATTGGCTTTCCTCATGGAGCGGTATCGAAAAGAAGGCTTGACATAAATCGATAACCGTAAACCACTCGGCTTCACATGGGATCTGGAACAGTATTACTGAAGGATTCGGTACCACTGGACAACAAGGGACAACTATCGTGTTGACCTTTCGCAGGTCCTGCACGATCCTGTAATTCCCGCTCGGTTTCTGTAGTCCCATTATGGGTGAATTACAGGGGCTACCTCTGATCTCTTTCAAAATACCCTTCTCGATGAAAGTCTCGATCACAGGTCTTATTCCTGCAATCGTTTCTGGCGACAGGTTGTATTGAGGTGTCCTGGGGAAATCAACATTCTGTTTCACCTCAATCCGCACTGGTTCAACCCCTCTGATTAGACCTATTTCGTCGCCTGCGAAATCCCACACCACAGACGACACTGCGTCTCTCAGATCAGGTGGAAGTTCTTCCACAGTCACCATTGGGTACAGATCTATACACAGATGCTGATTGGTAATTTTAAAGTCGGCATCGTCATCTCTCGTCTGGACCTCCACTCCCCGTGGCGTACAATAAATCGTGCAGTTCAACTTGCACAACAGATCTCTCCCCAAAAGGCAAACTGGACTCGTATCACACACTACAAACTGATGTCTAGTTTGGAAGGAACCTATCTATACTAGGATCGGTTCTGTCAATGGGCTGCTGATTCTTTTGTTCGCTACTCCAACAACCTGGATTGATTGTCCCGAGAGGGGTAGGTTAGGGACTACTGCTGATCTTACAGTAGACCGGGTAGCACCAGTATCAACCAAAAGTGTGGCAGGATGACCCTCAATCTCTGCCTCCACAAAAGGTCCTCTCTGGTCTACCTCCAAGACCGCTCCAAGTGTGCAGTCTTCCTCCCCCTCAGGCACCGTCAGGATAAAGGGTCTAAGCTATTCTCGTCGTAATCTTCGAACAGGGGCATCTGTTGGTACGTTCGTGTTCCTTGTGAAATCCTTGGAGCTTGGGGAACCTGGGCGTGAGAACTGTATACCCCCCCTTTCATCGTCCTAGGTCTCGTTACTGTGGTAACTATCTCTTGCGCGGGTGCCTGAGCCCCCTCTTCCTCTTCCTGCAACTGATTAGCTGGGTTCAAAGGACACTCGCGTTTCCAATGTCCGACCTGGCGACAAAGATGACACGCAGTGGTCTTCTTCAATGTGGCCACGTCCACTCCTGTCTTGGGGTCTACTGGTTTTCCCTTTCCCATGGCTTGCCCATTCTGGTTTCCCTGGAAATTTCCTTGCTTTCTTCCTAAGGTCCCTCCACTAGGCTGACTCTGTGCTGTCTGCATCTGGACAAGCATCAATTTGTCTTTTAGCTTTCGATGTTTCGATTCCACCTCATCACTACAATATCTCGCATACCGCAAAATTTCATCTAGTGGCTTGTTCTGCCAGCAGATCAAATGGTGCTGTATCATGAGGCTGATTTCCATTCGCAGACCCAGTACAAACTTTGAGACAAACTGTCCCATATCCTTGGGGTCCAAGATATCTAACCCACTATACTGTTTAAAAGCTTGCAGAAGTCTTTCATAATATTCATGCACCGTTTCCTTGGGTTCCTGTACCGTCCGATCTATCTTAACCCAATCTATATCCTGAGGTGAAATCTTCAGTTTCAACCATGTAATCACCTGCTCATACTTTTTCATGACTAGGGGTGATGGACCATTTGTAACCGCCTCTCTATCCGGTTCCGAAGTCGGCCACTCAATAGCGACTTTACAGGCTGTCCACAAATCTCCTGGTACCACTATGTCAAACAAAGTGTTCAAATCAATCCACAATACTTTTGAAATTTTCACAAACCGCTCAACCTGTTTGTACCACTCTACTGGTTTTTCCCTCAGCCGAGGAAAATCATTTGTAAATGCAGCCAAATCACCTCTATTCCACGGCACATGCACGTACCCTCCATTCTGTACTTCTCGTAAAGGAAAATTTCCAACACCCGTCGCCCCCCTCCTGGCGGCGGCGTTTCCCCTTCTGCTCTCTTTACTGGTTTCTTCTTGGACCACCTTTCTTCCCATTTGTCCAACAAAATCCATATTCTCATTCCTACAATCAGATCTCTTGTGTGTGTCCTTAATCCTGTGATTCTTTTCTCCTCCAGCTCCTGGTCACTGTAATGCAATCTATGTGGTCCCTGCAGCGCTTTAGTTTTATTCAGGTCTACTTCATATCTTTTGGCCAATTCCTTCAATCTATCATGTGCCATCCTAGCTTTTCGAGTCACATCTTTTGCTACAAACAGCAGCTCATCTGATCCATAAATTTCTATCCTTTCCAAAGGCAGACCCCCACTGATCATTTCGTCTACCTCTGCTTTCAACCTCACTACGTCTAGCAACCTTGCCTGTACTGCACTCCTCAGTACATCTCGACAACCCGAGCCATCCCGCTCATCACAGTCACTATTCTGTCCTTGTGACCTATTCCCTTCCATCATATTCCTGGAGCTTGGTCTGTCTTCCGAGACGTTTTGTGCCCTATCTCCTTGCATCCTATCCTCTTGGTTTGTTACTGTTGGTGTCCACATCCTCAAAGCTGACTTAGATTCCCGCAAAGACCTCGGTCTTTCTGGTCTCTCCTCTTCTTGTCTAAAGGAAGAGTCCGCAGTAGCCGGTAACGGCGTACTTGTGTCTATTGGTCTTGGGAAATGAACCACTCGTACTCCAAACCCATTCCCACTCTCGCTGGTTACTTCTTCCCTTCCCATCTGTCCGGAGCCCCCTTCTCTCACTCGGTCTGGGTCATATACTGGTACTATAGGGCCAATGGTAACCGGTACTGTCAAGGAGTCCGGTAATCTTGTGTTCCCAACAGGAGGCTGTGTTATCATAGACGCCGTTGCCCCTCTGTTCCTGTGGAAATCCTTCCCACTACTCTCATGCTAGTCTGATTCTGGCTCCCATCAATTGTTACCGCTGGGGTCGGCTTTCCCTCTTCTGAATCTGGATTAAATGGTGGTGGCCTCTCTGCCAACATCCTATCCAACAAGCTGTCATCTAGATCACTGTCGTCCTCATCGATTCTTATTATTTTCCCATTTTGTACTAACAATGGGTACAACTTATCTCCTTCGATCGTTTCCACTCTCCACCTTTTCTCCAATGCATCCCACCTTGCATCTTGAAATGCCCTGACCGATTTCTTCACCCTTTCCTGGCATCTGTCCTTCTTCCTATCGTACGCTGCTCTTATCCACGCATGTAGTGCCTCAAACTGTGTTGGTCTAGGTAGTGGTCGTAAAGAAGCCATTATACTTTTTAGCTGGTACAACACCTCTAACCTGAAAGTACCATAGCGTGGGAACGACAATTCTCCCTCTGCTTCTGTTATTTTATGCCAATTCTCAAGCCAAATTATAGTATGCAATCCTACATTCTTTGCCATATAATGTGCTGGTGTATCCTCGGGAGGAGCTTCCTCTCCTTCCCGAACCACCACATGTCTATCGCCTCTACAAAGTTCCCGTAAAACTTTAAAACATTTCATGATGAATCAACTTTGTTTTTGCACTCAAAATGTCAGCTCTTGCTTCTCGATTTCACTCCACCAATACCAGCGCGGCTCACACCAACCGGCCTATCGCAGCGCGGCACTTGTCTGACGTCACTTTTCCTCCGCTCGCAGCAGTTCCCCTCCTTTCTAATTCACTCATTCTCACTCGCTCCTGTCCCAATCATACTCTGAAATAATGTCCGTCCTACCGAACAATTACCTCTCTGACCGTCGGTCTTACCAATGACCGATCAGCCTCTTGAGCTTGTTGACCTCAATCTGGCAATCGTCTGTCCGCGAAACGACCGGACAATCGCCTTTAACACACTCGATAGGATTCAATCACTCGATGTTCTGCACACAATAACCTACGACCTGCGTTGGTTATTCAAACACTCACACATATGTTCCCTATCTTCAGTGGGTCTGTCAATGACGTCTCGTGACCCCCACAACCTCTGGTCAACGTTCTCAACTCTGGGTGTATTCTACACCACAATAAATTTCCGGTCCCGCGCGCGCTCACGGTCCGGTTCTCAATCACACAACTCTCTTTCCAACTCCGCAAGACATCACACAACAATAAAACACCGCAATCTACAAAACATCACTCTTTTCATACTCACTCTACTACGAACTGCTACTTCCGCCACACCGGCACTCTCCGTCAGTTTTCCACGACCTCCGGCCTCCTTCTCCCGCGGTCCTCTGGATCTGCGTCACTCGGGCTCTATGGGGCAACTTAGTCTCCTATCTTGCTCTAGATCTCCCCTTACCATCAAAGGTAACCATCCTACTCTGCTACCAACTGATAACGCCGATTCTTATCTAATTATCTATAAGAACCTTCTGGTCGCCAAGATCTTTTTACCTGTTGAATAGTGTAAAGGAGAGAATCTCATCAGGTTAGATATCGGCATTCATTTTTGTCTGAAAGGACCACTGACTCCGAATTCAAGTTTGAGAATTTATTATCGCCAAAAATAACTGAACGTGCAAGCACCTCAACACGAGGTTAAAGAAATAAATGGGCACTAATACAAATAATAATCTACGCAGGAATCTCATCCGACTCAAGATAAGGAGAATAGAAAGTTCTAGAAGGATCAACCAGACTATGATTGCTCCAATTTCTAAGTTGCTCTTCATTGGACTAAGCAAGCTTAAAATCAATTGCTGTCCCTACACTAACACTAAGTGACATCCCTGCATAACGATTTTCCCAGGCAAGAGTGAATAAAAGGTGTCAGCTGTGAAGACTTCCTAAGAAGTGCAATCACATAATACCTAAGCTTAGCTCTGTCCTTCTCTCTGGTCTCCCTACCTCTTCTCTGGCCTCCTCCCTCAGGGCACTATCCCTAATACAAAACCCCAATACAATTGTACACGCCTTTGTCACGCCTCCTTGGCCAGGTCTTCTTTCTTGTGCTTTTCCATCGAAACGGTTACTTCATCCTGGACGGTTGCGATGACCTTGAGTCCCAGGCACCTTCTCCGCTGAAAGTATCATCCCTAAATTCCATTTCACTCCCCGTACCATGCCTCCCATCTCTCTAGCTTTTGAAAACAAAGAGTTAGTCTTACTAACGAGACATGTGTCCTTGCACCTGCAACAAAGGATACTTTCAACAGAAACCTTCTACTGTGCAAATTAAATCTACCGTTTGTGCCCAGAGAGCCTTACCAAGAGAATCTTTTCACTGCCTACGAAATAAGCTAACATAAGGATAAACCAGGCCTTCCCTTAGCATATATGTAGTCAGGCCTTTACATATGACTTTTAAACACACCTTACTTTTCCCCTAAGCATTTTCATTACAATACATATGCGAACAATGAATTACATGTGCAACTTTACTATGGTGCACGTTTAAACTACTGCAATTACATTACACACGAACTAATTCCTCTATGCATTATGTTCACACAATTCAATAAGCATTACATTACATCATTATCCTAACACCATTATGCTGCTGAGTTCACTTTCTTTCAGTGAACTATTCATTCTTTACGAACCATACATGAGTATACAACTGAATATAAACGAATATATTTCTGAATACATGTGGGTGCGGCCTATCAGTGATTATGATGCACCCCTACAATTCACAAGAACATTTCGCTCTATCAATTGCACTCCCCTTTAATGCAGAAAACTGCGTTAAAGGGAACCATATTTACGAGGCAGCATTAAGCCAAAAAAAGTGGCTTAGTGCTGCCACATAAATACACAGCAGGCTTCTGCGCCACGGAACGTCACAAAAAGTGACTTCTAGGAATCATTGTCTCCCTGGCGTATAAATTAATTCACAAACTGAAATCTCTTGTGCTGAATACAACATCCAAAGGATTTTTGGATTGCTTTCTGGAAGCCTTTTTAAACTATGTAGTCACTTGGAACTCTACAGGTGGTCTAGTCACCTTTCACGCTTCTCCCCTTTCCTCCTCCACCTCCCGCTAAAGCCTAGCTGCAAGTGAAATGAAGCTTCAGGGCTGTGCTAGTGTACTTTAGTTGATGGCTATTATAAATTATTTAAATTGTCTCACCTTCTCATTAAATCAGAGCAACCATTATCCAGAAGCTCTCAAGCTAAGGGAACATCAAATATTATTCCAGAGACATGTTCCTATTTGCTCTCGTTCAAGGCAATTGTTGATTTCTTTCTCAGGTCTCTGTCCAATCCCAAAATTGCGTATTTGAGGCCTACAGAATCTCTCTGAAATGCACACATTAGCTTCCAATTGTTTAATGTTTTTTTTCAGTCTGCTCATCACATCTGCTCTCCAGTGATCTGTGACTCCCTTGGTGGGACTGATAAACACGTTCAAACCATCCTTCTCTGAACACCGCTTATAACAGCGCTTATACCGGATGCCCAAGCAGGAGGCGCTTTATCACATCTGTCCATAGTACAGGCCACAGGCTCCCTCCAGCGTTCATCAACAAACAATAACATAATTTATAAAGTAGACTCATTTAACTCATGCAAGCCATGGGGCACGTTTCTCCAAAGTTAACTCTACATAAATAATATTCTGTAGACTATGGGGTTTATTTACAAGCCCATTGCGCCGCCGATGCGTCACTTTTATTGACGCACCAGCAGCCCAATGGGCTTCCCCATATTTAAAGTCATCCTGCGTGACTTTTCATAGCCTTGTAAATATGTTACCCTTTGACGCATAACAGTGCGTGAAAGGGGCATTCCATGGGTGTTGCTGTGGGTGTTCCCACGGAACATCCATGGAACTTGACGCATTCCCAGCTTTACAACATTTTGTAAACCTGGGAATGCGTCAGAAGCCTACGCCTCTCCAGGGGAGGCTTAAGGAAGTGCAACAAGGAGAAATACTTTTTATTTCTCCTCATTTTTTTCCTCTTTCCTTGCGTGCTGCATTCTGCAGCATGCAGAGGAAAATGCCTTTTATTATTGTTTTTTTACAGGAAGGTGTCAGTTCCTGCACAAAAACAATCATCCCTTCAAAAAGACGCAAGAGTGACTGCGCTGGTGCACGGCTGCCGTTGTGCGCTGGTGCAGGGGAGAAGGACAGGAATGAGCCGTATCTTGTAGATATTGGCACATTCCTGTCCTTTCATTTTGATGCACAGCAGCGAAGCAGGAAGGCTTGCTGCGCCGCCATGCGCCAAAATATTGTAAATGAGGCCTATGTATCTGATTGACGTAGTCATGGTAATTGTAGGTCTCTGGATGTAGTCTGCGGGGAATCGACCTTTAATGTATAGACTGGAGCCTTCCACTCTGAACTAAAGAAATAATTGGTTGCGTACTGTAACCATGTAGGTATTTAAATACAGATTTTGTCTCTGGCACAAAACATTTGAACTGCTTAGCATGCATGTCGACAATGGAGCAAAGGGCCTGCACCTCAAGAATCAATATTATTGTCTATTTATGGAGAAATAACATGCAGCAGAAGGCATGGATATTTATAGAAGGTGTCACTCTAAGTCAAACTATGAAGAGAATTAGATCGACAGATCATTCGATATATCCTCTGTGGTTTATTCATTTATTTGTACAAGTGCATCATTACTGAGAGGAGATTGTGTAATGCTAGAGGAACATACAAGAAGGACCACAGAGAGCTAGGACCCAGGACACAAAGATCAATAAAACAAGAAGGTCTTCACTAGTACCAAAACAGACGAGGTTAGTCGTGAGGGGTAGTGATAGAGACCACTTGTCTGGAATTTGTAGTAGGGCCTGAGTGCTAGATCACATGACTAGATGGAGCACTGGCCACCAGAAGGTCTGAATGGAAGACTGGTCCACAACTGTAATAAACCTGATGCAGACGGCCCAGTACAACTTCCAGCACCGGAAGGCAAGGATAACTGACATGTTTTGGACACGCTGCGGATGCTGAAGCACAGCCTTCCGAAGGTCAACGTAAACGTCATTCTCTCACCTCCTGAAAATCTTGCCCTTTGTTCCATCACAGTAGAAAGCTCTGATCAATCCTTCGTTCCATTGTGATGAAATAAAGCGCAAGATTGATGGAGTTGCTAGAAACAAGTTGTCCAGATACTTTGGATCTGGGCGTCGTAAGAGAGGTCACAATCAAATGTTTATGGAATTAACTTAGTTTACGCTGTTTACGCTGTACTTGGATGAGCATTCATTACCTCCTCCTCAGTCTTCCTCCTTCCAGTCAATGATGTGTTGAGCAACATTCTCCACTCACCAGCCTTACCCCTATACACAGAAAAAAAGCTTCACCCCTCCTAATTCTGCCGATGTAATCACTTCCTATGTCAAGCTATTTACGTGTGATCTGTACTCAGCGTCCCCTGTTTACAAGGAAGCAAAGGTGATGGATTATACATTTTTTAATACTTTATTAACCCTTTTATTCTCCTGGAGATTGAAGGGCAGAGGCTAATGGCTCTTGGCTGTACTTCGGATATTGCGATTTCCATTTAAAACTGAAGAACGCAAAGAACGCTCAAGGTCCAAGAAAGACACTAAAGAAACATTAATACTTCTTGTCTTTCAAGACATTTATGTGCATCTAGTTGTAATGGAAACTCTATGCTGGAATTTTTGAGAGAAGGCTTTTTAATGGGCATAGCTATCTCTACTTGAGGAAGCCAACGGTCAGCCATTACTGCTGCCAAGAGTCTGCTTTGTTTGTGTTCTTTTGACAGCGTGGTGAAATACCTTTTAAAGAGTGTTGCGTTGAGGAGGCCGGTAAGTCAAACCCTGGTTCTGGCCGGGGATCTTCCTCTGGTACTTAGCTTCCCAAATCCCTTTTGGCCTCCGGATTCTGCCAGTCTGAACTTTCTTCCATACAATGTTTATTTCCTGGTGGCTATCACCTCTGGTAGATGGTTGGGAGGGATTGATGCTCTACTGTCAGATAATCCTTTTATAAGATTTTTTGAAGACAAGGTGGTTCTCGGGCTGCACCCCATCTTTTTGCCCCCGGTACCATTATCTTTTCATCTACCACAGGATTTAGTACTTCCTGTTCTTTCTCTTCTGCATCTTCAGAAGAGAGGAGGTTATGACACTCTCTGTATTTGCATAGTGCCCTTTCTATTTATCTAAAAAAGAAATCATTTTTCAGGCAAACAGATGTTTTTTTTTATTACTTTGGATCTTTTACCTCATCTTTTAGTAAGGGGTGAAGACAACTATCTGACTTACAAAGGATTGTGGACTTAATATCCAGCCTGAGGACTTTCAGCCATGGTTTGCCGGTTAAACTCTTCTTAATCTGCCTCTGTTTTATATTCCCAGGGCCCGATTATGACTTGGGCACAGTGGACCCTCAAGTAGAAAATTCATCCACCCAATTACAACTGGCCCAGTGTCCTCACACCCGGTTTTCATTGGTGCTAGAACACCTGGTCTGGTTTTACTCGATGTAAAATCTGTACTGCACAATCACATATGTATCAGGCTGCAAGTGGAGCTTGGCCCTGACGCTGCGCAAGATGCCCTTCTATGGCACAGGAGGAGCACAGAATGCTCTCCTCTGCTTGTCATCAGCCTCCTGTGCTCCATGACTCACTCTTACTTCCAAGTATCATCCTACATCCTTCACAGCCATCCAACTCATTTAATTTCCCATTTTGTCCTACGCCTTAACCCCGCAGTCTTTACTCCACAGGACATTACCACACATGACTTTACCACTCACAATAGTACCGTGCAGGCCTTTCTTAGTACTTTGTCATGCTGTACTTTACCATACAGGCATGATTTTTTAAATGACATAATTATTATGCCGTTCTGAAAAAAGGGAGATTTAAGGATGGGTAAGGGTACAGTGTGTTCGAGTTTTAAAGAAGTTTTTAAAGTACAGGGGTGGGTATATCCTTGTTGGGGGCTGCGAGGGGAGCCCCAAGGCCCCCACGGGCCCAGCCGGTTCCCCACATCCAGAGGACGCTGGCAGTGCCCCCGCCCGGAGGGGGCAGCTAAAAATGCTGCTCCCTGCAGCCAGGAGCAATATTCAGATATGTTTCCCTACACGCACCACTGCAGGCAGGGAAAAAGATCTGAAGTCTGCTCCCAGCTGGTGGGAGCAATTTTAAAGATCTCGCCAGCTGAGAGCGGACTTCATGATTGCTCTCTCTTGGCGGGAGCTTTGAAATTGCTCCTGCCAAGCGAGAGCAAACCCAAATTTTCTTCCCTGCCTTGTTACCCCAGGACATAGCAGGAGCCGGCCCTATGGGGATGGGGTCCCTAGGGCCTTACTGGCTCCTTGAGTGGGGCCACGCAGCCCCCTCCCTTTTTCTAATTACGGCCGGGTCCTGGGAGATGGGGTCCGCAGAGCCGAAATTGGCCCGGGAAGGGGAGGCTGTGTGCCCCCTTCTTAACTACAGCCGGGTCCCCAAGGTCAAAATCGGCCTGGGATGGGGACTCGGTGCCCCCTCCCAGTTTAGTCTACATCGGGCCCCAGGGAGGGGGTCTCTGGGGCTGAAATCAGCTCAGGGAGGAGGGCCTTGGGCTCCCCTCCCTTTTTTTAAACTTATGGCTGGGCCCCAGAGGATGGGGTCCCCAGGGGCGAAATAGGCTCAGGTGGGGGGTCGCGTGTCCCTCTCCTTGTTTATTTCTACAGCTGTGCCCCGGGGGATGGGGTCCCCGGAGACAAAATCGTCCTGGGGATGGTGTCTACACCAGTCCCTTCCCCCCAAATATATATTCAAATCCCCCAGGGACCTGGCCGACCCTGCGGGCTTAATAAAACACAAGTGCAGGAGACCACGCTTGTTTTTTTATTTTGCTGCGGAACCTCTGCAAACTTGCAGCAAAAAATTTTTAAATGACGATTTTTGTCCCCGTGAATGAATTTACACTAAATTACAAAAAGAGATCTTTCCGGACCAAGATCTAGATTTCTGCCAAATTTGGTATAATTTCATTCAGTGGTTCGGGCTGTAGTTGTGTCCAAAATCCCTCTGGGCAACTGCGTGGAGAAAAAGTGTTTTGAGACCCCCCACCCCCTCCCGAAACCCCCCGCCCCACCCCACCTTTTTCTCGGGTCCTGCTTGACGAATCACCCCAAACCTTTCCACACAGAAGCTAAAGTTTGTGGCAATCTAGCTTTGAAAGGTTTCGTCAAACGGCTCCAAAGGTATTAGCAAAACCAAAATTGCCTTTCTTATGGAAGCTAGGTCCTAACTATAACTTCCTACTGGCAACTGCCAATATGTAATACTATTGCAAATGCATCATAAAGCCCTCCATGGTATTAAGCACATGTTGTAATACTAGCGGGGTAAAGGCATGTGTGGTATTGACTGATATTCTCCCATTTGCTTTGAGGTAGCAATTGGGAGCAGATGTCATATGTTATTCAGATTTCAGGGGACAAAAAGTCAGAATAGTCGGATTTAGGTGCAGGCTGGAAACGTTTTATTTCAGCCCCCCGTTGTCCCGGCAAATAATCCATCTCGCTCTTAATCAGGACGTAGGTATATTGTTCACAGTGCTTTGTTAATGCCAACTTTCAGAGTATTTTATTAGTGCTTTGCAATGCTTTGATGTGCTTTTTAGGTCTCGCCTGAGCCAGCGCATGTGCTGCTCTGGCGAGAGTTTTAGTAAGCGGGTTTTGGAAGTGCAAACAGCAGTTTGCTGGCGACCAGCTTGCGTTCACGCGAGCGTGCACGCGCGATCAGGCGCCATATGGCTTCCCTCGCGATTACTTTTGCGGCCGCGCGGCCATGTCAGTTTCACGGCCGCGCGGCCATTGCTTGTCCTATTAAGGTACTGGCAGCTCTGTCTTCCAAGCAGCTCATGTTGGCGTCGGTTGACCCACTTCAGCTGCCAAGTTTCTGTTGCTCTAAGAAGCTGTTAATCTAGTCAGAGAATCCAGATTGGTAAAAGCCACATTAACACAAACGCAATCTGCCGAGCTAATCATCCGTCACCATCACACCCTGCCATGAGCAGCTGAAAGGAAGACACTACTCCGAGGAGTGCGAGGGGAGGAGGTGGCATGCAGCTGCTATAGGGGCTCTGGGTCGACAAATCCCAGCCAGCGCCATTCTGCTGTGTCTGAGGCATAGAATTTGCTCTTTTGAACTTGCCTGACCTGTGCATTTGTGCATGCTTTATCTTGGTCACAGAATATCGCAGTAATGCTTTCTGTGCATTATCTGTGGCTTGGTAGACTGCTTTCTCTACCTAACCGATTACACAGGAAGTTAGTAAAAGGCTTTCTGCCACACATGATGTCACAAGCATGCTTTCTGCACTTTTCTTCTTCAGTGAATGTTATGAAAATGCTTTTTGTGCTCTTAGGTTGAGTCACAGCTTTATTCAGTTCCTAGCAGTTAGAGAATGTTATAAACATTGCCTGTGCGCTTTAAATGAACTAGAGGGGCTGGACCATGGCTTCTGCACTCAATTAATCAATTCTTTCTTTATTTGATCCGTTAAAAGAAGTTACAGATCATAAAAGCACAGAGACATAAAAAAGCATATATAAAAGAAACACCATATTAAAACAACTACCACAATACTTGATGTTCATTAGAAACCAATGGATGAGTGGATAACATTTGAAACCAATAAATATGATTAAAACATAATAGGAATGGGCCACAGCAGCTTCTTTGGTTAAGCAAATACGTACATGTCTGAGATAACACAGGTCCGTTTTTGGCACTAAAAACGAGATGTTGTAACCATTTTCATGGAAAATACTAATAATATTTTTTCTTCTTCTTAGACATGCCAATAAAAAGGAAGCTATTGCAAAGCAGGTAAATGGATCATCAAGCTTTTTAAACAAGCATTGGCATAGCCAATAGGTCTCGCCTTTGGGACCTTATAAGTGTTTAGTTATCCAGCACAATATCCTTGGTGCAACAACATCAAGTGTTGCATGGCTAAACACTTATAAGGTCCCAAAGGCGAGACCTATTGGCTATGCCAATGCTTGTTATTCTTTTGTTTTGATGGGGGTAAAGTGGTTTATGCTTTCCTGTACACATCCATGTACTGTTGAGAGCTTCCTAGGTGTTCTGCATCATTGTTAGGTCTTTACCTTATTAACTGCCCGTATCGCTTACACGCCTGTCATATACGGAGCAGGTGCATCATGGGATATTCTGAATATGTGGGAGATGTTGTTCCTTCATTGTCCCACTTTAAAGCTCAGAAGAATGATGTGTACTGGATGAAAGTGGATGACTAAGTTGTGATCTGGTGGGTTGAGAAGGTCCCTCCAGGACACTGCAGTTTTCACTGTGATTCTCACAAGCTCGACAGAGGAGCTGGCAGGTGGGTGAGCAGAAATCTGGCCCTGAGGCTGTGTGGCAAGTGTTCTGCAGCATGGCACACTTGGGGGAGGGGGGTGGATGCACTCACAATAAACCATGGTCACCCTGCACGGTCAGCACTGAGGCATGGGCTGTGGTCCTCCCATCTATAGACCTTCTGGCATCTGTGCCTGAACCAGGAAGTGGAACATACCACCCTTGTCTTAGATTACATACACCAAAATCTCTGTGCGAGTAAGTTCTTTAACCAAACTATGTGATTTAGAAAAGTGGTTTTGCACTTTTAAATAAGGCTAATAGTGTCTCGCGCACAAGCAGGTTCTACAGTCGCTTTCAAATACTTTAAAGTTTAAAATTTACTGTAAAGTAAAGCACAAATATGTGTTACCTGTTACCGCGTGCAGTATTCCCTGGGGCAGTTTCTTTTTTTTTTTTCTTCCTTACTGCCAAGTGAAAATTGCACAGCGTCTCGGAGGTGTACACAGCAAAATAAACAACGCTTGTCCTTTATATAATTCCTTTTTAATGAGATAGAGAGTGCAGGCCTTCCCAAATTTGATTCATTTCTTTAATACTGCGAGGTAAACCGCCGACGCGGTGCGCATTTCCGGTCCCAGGGGGTTCCTTATCTGCAGCTCCAACGCTGAGGCTGCCGCAGCCAGTCAACCTTCGGCGCGGGTACAGCGGCGACTCAATTATAGCCGCCGCTGCACCTTCCAGATATCCCGGCACGCGGCGGGGCGCGCGGGGTCACCGCGTGCTTATTACGGAATTACATCACTTTTAATGTGGCAGCCAAGCTGCGCGGGGCTCTGGTGAAAAGGTCGACCCTTGGCTGCAGGCCTCCGGCCTGTACGCTTGTTCTATATTTATTTTTAATTTCCATTTTGCTGATCCTCCCAGGTGATCTGCGATAGCGAGCCTTAAGTATCAGCAATCGAGGAGGAGTTCTCTTTGCAGCAGCACGTCAAACTTACAAGCACCGGTAAAAGCCGATGCGTCTGGCTTACGTCTTGGGTCCTGACCAGGGTTGGGATGGGATCAAAAATCGAACGGGGCACACGCCAAAAAAAAGTGGCCCACAAGTGCGTATTGCCTTTCCACAAAACACTGCTTCAGCGAAGTTTTATGAAAAGAAAGTGGGTGGGGGGCATGTTTTATTAACTTCACTTAGATAAAAAAAAAAATGCACAGATTAGTTCACACTGCTGAGCCACACATGAATGCAAGGGAGACCACTTCTGCTCAGGCCCCCTGCCCCCGCTCGATCAGTATACATTATGGGCCGGCCCAGCGAGAGAAAGGGAGTGATACCTCCGCCCATCTGCCTCTAGAAAGGCCACTCAGACACCCACTGGGCCGCTGGCAGCATCCTAACAGCACAGACAGCCCCCAGGCTTCCCAAAAAAGCATCCCACAGCTAGACCTCGGCTACCGGCCCTTAGGCCATTTCCCGAGTGCCCACGTTACCAATCCGACCCTGGTCCTTACTAAGGCTAATATAAGCCTGCTGCAGTGAAAAAACAAAACAAAAACTTTTGTGTATACAAGGAAATAATGGGACAAAAATAAAAGTCTGATAATTAAATGTACTTTTGTAATGTTAAAAGTTCTCTTGCAGTGTAATTCTGATTCAAGCACTGACTTATATGAAGTAGAAAGATACGCCAGTCAATAGCATGCTGTGAGAAAGTAATACACTCTCAGGGAGAAGCCAAAGCCCACTCAATGAATAGTTCAAAGAGTTGGTAACAATAGATCCTGCAGTAAGGTGTGCTGTCGAGCCAAACCTTAGGAGGAAGGTTGGAAGGAGAGAAAGATAATATTTAGTCAACCAATCATCAACGGAAGGTAAGTTTGATTCGGTGTGGTGAGTGAACGAACAGAACAAAGCAGACCTCTTAGATTTCTTTGTTGCAATGTCTCGTTCATTTGTTACCTGCCTCATCCCCATAGACCTTAGGGGTTATAAAATGCCAAAATCATTAGGTGTGCGGACGCTATGGATATATCATTGTCCTAACTGGTGCTCAAAATAGATGCCAGAAAACTAGTATGAAATTTGCAACAGAACTGTGGTGGCTGGGAGGGGTCTTAAGAGAAAGCCTAACATTTGAATGGGCATGAGATTAGTGGTACCTTCTCCTCCTCCGGAGTTGGTTTAATGTATACTGGTAGGTAGTGTTGTTACAAAACTGTAAAGACTTTGTGGAACTACAATTAAGCATACTGTGGCACGTGGTGATCTTGTCTATAAGCGTGTTTCCAAAGCCATTGTCTGTGAGCCATCAGGCTTTCAGTTGGCATTTCCCCTCCCCTGCAATCCACAAAGGCATTCCAGGCAGCGCAGGTCCACTGACGACTGATCCCACCGGCCACACAGTAGTATCTGTACCGTCTGGACTCCCACCAGATCAGTGGCGACTGATCCCACAGGCCTCACAGTAGTAACTGTACCGTCTGGACTCCCACCAGGTCAGTGGCGACTGATCCCACAGGCCCCACAGTAGTATCTGTACCGTCTGGACTCCCACCAGATCAGTGGCGACTGATCCCACAGGCCCCACAGTAGTATCTGTACCGTCTGGACTCCCACCAGATCAGTGGCAACTGATCCCACAGGCCCCACAGTAGTATCTGTACCATCTGGACTCCCATCAGATCAGTTCTGGGCATGAGAAAGTAATCTATGTGGGGAAGAAGAGGAGAGTGGGAGGAAAAGGTGTATTGTCTGTCATCTGTGTTGTACTTCCATTCATCGCTCAGCCCCAAACAGTCAACCCATGCCTCAAGACCAGTTGACCTAGGTGGGGGTCCATAACTGCATTAAAGTCACTACCTAATATATTCTTGCCTGCAGGGGCCTGTGCCAGGAGCCCAGTCAGGGACTTCTAGGTGTCTTCGATCACCTTGCCCTATCTCACCCTTTGGAGGCCACCCCTACTACCCTATGTTTCCTTTCAGTTTTCTCCTAAAGAGCCAATCTCGTCCATCTTCCTTAACACTGGCCATCCTCAGTGGTTGGTTGCTGCCCCCAAATTTTCCCCTTCAACAACATGGAGTACGTTGGGTCACACCCGTTCAAAAGTTATCAGCTAATCACGGATACTCCAGCCAGGCCCCAAAACAGGCTTGTAAAAGTCTGCAGACTGCACTGAAGGGCTCCAGCACTTGTATGGATTAAAAACATACCGAGCACTGTTTGTTCTGTGAATGACAAATCACAGGTCCATATTTAGAGTTTGGGGGATGGGTTACTCCATCACAAATGCGTTGGATGTCATGTCTGCCGTATTACAAGTGCATTACAGCCTATGCCACTTGTAATAAGCATTAATCATGCTTGTTGCACACTATTCCATCCGCCACACTCGGATACGGGTAATAGTATGATTTTTTTATGTTGTCATGTACAACCTTGCACATCACTTATTCTCATTTTCTTGGCTTTTCCAAGATTTAAATCAATCCCAAATCTTTCAAGCAATTGCCTGTCCAATGAGGATGAAGCCAGGTGTTTGTAGCAGGTGACTCCATTGATGGTAATTGAGATGACCAATATTTTGGGGGCTAAAGAAGGTTTGTAGAGTAAGTAAACCAATTGAAAATACTGGGAAGCAATTTTCATTTTGGGAGGGTGCAAATTATTCTAAGGCTGGTAACACCTCTCAGATGCATATGAGTCGAGAGGCGGGGAGTATGCATAATGTTTTAATTCACCAACATGCAGCCTATTGAATTGCTGTAAAATGTATTGCAAGGTGATGGGAGGACTTCTTGAATTAAATCAGCTGCTGGTAATAATTCTGAGCGACATTCCAGTCCATACTCCGTATCAGAACCAGTTTCACATAAATCTGGCTTGGCCCTATTCCAATAGGAGTAATCCAGACCAAACTGCAACGGTTCCGTCCTAACGGAAAACAAATAACCTCAGACCTGGCCTGGTAGTTCGGGCTGGTCTGATTTCTTATTGCTGATATTTTTGTCGGAGTGAATGAAAAATGATGGATTGGAATGTGTCCCGCGTGATCGCTATTAGTGAAGATTAATTGAAGAATTCCTTCCATCTCTTTGTTGTTTGTTTGTTTTAGGGATACATGCATGGCACTACAGCAGTTATATTTTTGTCGCCTCCTTTACATTAGCACCGAGTTATTATACACAGTTTGTGTAGTAAATTCCAGGAATTAAAATCAGTAATTCTATTTTTGCCTGAGCTTGAAAAGTAGTAAACCACGGCACGGTTTGCACTTAACTCAGCAGCATTAAGAAACAGGAAGTGCCCCGCCACGAGGTCATTATTGCAAATATGAACCATATCATTATAAGCCGCAACCCAAAATTCAATTTGTTATAAATGTTTGAACAGCTCCCAGTTAAGTTGCCGTGGAAACACAGTTTTTCTGGCAGATAATGCCCTCTTTTAGCTTCTGGTCAAAGAGAGCGCATGATTATCTTCCCATCATTCTAGGTTCTGCCCCTTATGTTTACAGTAATTCAGAAAATGACAAGCAGAGTAGAAATATAGAAACTTTGGGTTAAAATCCTATAACCCTTTTCGAACTATTAAAGGCTTATTTGGAGAAACAATATCTCATTAATAAATCAAGAAGCATCTGTATAAATGTCTGTAGGGTGATGTAAGGCACAGAGCATAAATACGACTCTTCGGAGGCCACGCAGCTGTGCCCAAGTTTGATACGGTTTGCTTGACCCTGTCAACACAGTCATAAGCCTGTAATAGCAATTATTCCAATTACAGCATCTCACTCAACCTTGCATTTACAGTGTCTTACCACAGTGCTTTGCTGAGCGGATTAGACCTGTTCTGTGATTTTGTAATGTGTTACCTATGAGTACCTTCCATTGCAGAAACAGCTACTCCAGTTGAAGCCCACACAATGCCTATGGTTACTATAGATTAGCTTCTCACAAATAATGTCTCAATTTTCTGAGGTTGGCATATTTAAACCTGCTTTTTCTTTAACCTCTCATCAGTCCCCATTGCCCCAGTCATCACAAAATAAGGCGGCCACATCCCCCAACAAGCACCTACAATGCTAGTCTCTTTTCTTTGTCTATGATTTCCATAGACATAAGGCTCTTCCCTCCTAGGTGTGGTGCAGCGGCCAGGGCAGCTGACTTCAGAGCACAGGGTTCACAGTTCAATCTCCAGCTCCAGCAGCAGCTCAGCTCAGCACTATGTGACTCTGGGCAATAGCTCACTTAATTTCCATGACGGCCCCCAGCGCCTTGAGACCCGTAAGGGTGAGTAGCTGCGCTATATAAAAACAGACTTACATTTTTTTTTTACTTACTGTGTCATTTCCTGTCGCCAACGACAGGTTAGACTATGCTATGGAAGATTTGAAATGTTTAAATTATTTCATACTACCGCTTTCCTGGGCGATGGGAAGTAAATCTTGCAAGTCCTGCAGCCATGATCCCCATTCATGTGCAAGGGTGGGGCGGTAAGAGAGACATAGCGGGCCACAACTGGGCCAATTCGGGACCAAAAAGGTGGTTTCTGGGTCCTATTGTAGTGCGTGTCACACAAGAAAAGCTTCAGGACGTTTCTTCAGCCGCAAGGTTTATGTTTCATGATTTTGGGGCACATTTACAAATATTTCATGCAGCATGGCGCAGCATTTGCTGTGCTACGCTGCGTGAAAGGGAGAGTGCAGAAATGTTCCATATTTACAACAATATGGAGCATTTCTGTTCTCTCCTTGCGCTGGTTCACTGTGTGCTACCTAGAACCAACACAGGCATTTTTGAACCATAGTGCAAGGGTGTTTGTGTTGGGTGCAGGATTGTTTTTGGGCAGCAAGGGACAGCTTCCTGCCCAAAAACAATCCTTATAGGTCTATTCCTCCTTCTATGAGTTCTTCCTTGCATTCCTATGTGTTTACTAAACCACGCACCAGTGGCTTTGCATGGCTTAGTAAATGCCAAAGAAAATTTTTGCATTTGGGCTATGCCACAAAAGTGATGCAACCTGTAAGAAACTGGGTTATTGGTTGACTAGGGTGCAAGCCCTGGTCAAGCAGCAACCACAATCCTTGTCAGGATAAGACCCAAACGATCCCCAAATTAACCTGTGCTCACCTATTGGTAGGTTGTCACAGTCAGGCCTAACTTGGAGGCAACGTGTAAAGTATTTGTGAAGTACTACAAATAGTAGTGAAAACACAACACAAAAGGAGCCCACAACAGATTTTGAAAAACAGAGTAGAGTTTAATAAATAAAACAAGACCAAAATGACAAAAAAATCCAATTTGTAGGACCAAAGTTATTGAATTTTAAAATTTTGCACCAAAAAGCACAAATCGCTATTGGGAGGGTTTCTGGTCGCACCGGGACAAAGTCACAAGTACAGGTCGACCGCGATGGAGTGCGGGCCGGCTATATAGACCTAGTTAGGCCCGCTGAACAGAGTACCTTAAATCCTGGTTGGGGGGCGTTGCGTTGATCCACGTCGAAGATGAATTGTGCAGCCAAGGCTATGTGTCGGTTCTGGGATGCGGCAAGGCTGCGGCTGCGGTCCTGTTGCGTTGTAGATCCTGTCGACGGGGCTTGCGATGTAAAGTCTGGTGCACAGCTAAGGAGATGCATCGATTCCGACCAGCTGTGGAGTGCAGTTTTGGTGTCTTCGTCGAGGCTGCCGTCGGCAAGAGATGAGAGGAGCTGCTCCGGGGAAAGGGTTACATTTTCACTTTGAGCAGCTCAGTGCATCAGCACAGAGGGAAAGACTGGCCCAGTTTGACTCTCTCCTAAATAAATAGGTGAAATACTTGGGGACAGAGGAAAAGACTTGCTCTTGATAAAACCCGAAGAATACAATTGTAGTCTTCCTATTAATCTGAGAACCTCCTGTAAATAAGCCCATATCTAGAAGCCTAGCTATAACGAGAACCTTTTACCGCAAAGTGTTTTCAAAATTGGAGACCTGGGGTCAGATTTACAACCGTGTCTCGCAACGTAGTACAGCAACCAAAGTTTCTGCGCTGCATGACAGGGAGAGAGGAGGAAAGCGCTATTTCTACAGAGATATGGCAGTACCCTGCTCTCTCCCTACCGCCGGTGCACAATCTGGCTGCCTAGTGTGGTGCACACAGCTTCACATTATTGTGCAAGTGTGCCTGAGTGAGTCTAGCATAGGTTTTGTACTGGAAGGGTATCCTTCCAGTACAAAATATTATGCCTAGACAAACTGCAAAACGTTTCCGACTTTGTATGTGTGCTGTACAGTGCAGAACACATGTAAAGTCAAAAAAGAAAGGAGAAATAAGTATTTCTCTTTTTAATGCATGGTTCAAAGTGATGTCATTTTTTGGTGCAAAATCCTGCCTGTCTACTAGATAGTAGATAGGGTTTGTGTAAAAAAGCATGCGTAGTAATAGGGGAACTCTCATGTAACATGTAACGCAAAGCAGAGCTTTGAAATGCTTTGCTTTACATTTAGCAACTTTCCAGCGCAAAACATGTTTTGGTCTGGAAAGTAAATTCAACATTCATCCAAAATGTTTTTTGCAGGCTTGTGTCACTTTTGTGACGCAAACCCAGTGCAAATGTTTGTAAATCTGGCCCATGTTATCACAGTCAAGCCTTACCCAATTTTACCCACACCATAAACAGAAGTCTCTCTAACCTCCTCACGTATCCTGAAGAAAGAACGGAATCCAACGCTGTATATGCTAATAGTGGCGAGCATAGGAATGACCATTAAGAGTATGTGGAAGCCGTATGCCAAATACCTAGGGGCATATTCACAACAGAATGGCGGAGCGCGGTGTTACACCACAATTGATAACACCGCTTTCCGACATTTTGAAAACGCAGGGATGCGCTGTATTTACAATAATACGGCACACCCCTGCATTTTCCCTAGTGCTGGCGCTTAATTTAGCTGCCTTTCGCCAACGTAGGGACCCTTGCACCATAGTGCAAGGGTGCATGCATTGCAGGCCATTATTGTTCATCTACTGGAAGGTGTCCCTTCTTGCACATAAACTATCACTAATGGCGATTTGTAACTTTTATGTGAGCTGCAGAATGCAGTACATATAGAAGTTGCAACTTGTCATTCTCTAATGACTGTCTATGTGCAGGAAGGGACACCTTCCTGCACATGAACAATCTCTAATGGCGATTTGTTCTTTCTATGTGTGCTGCAGAAGGCTTTCCAGGTTTTCCCTGGTCTTATTTTTGGCACGGCCCCATATTTGTGCCAGTCTTGTAAATAGGGGGCAGTGTCAAAAAGCAATAGGAGTTGTGGCAGAACATCTACTGCAACACCCACTGCCCGTCCTTTTCACTCGAAGTGCTGCGTGAATAGGGGCATTATTTACAAGCCAGCGTTAAGCCAAGTTAAGTGGCTTAATGCCGCCTTGTATGTAAGGTGAAGAATGTAAAAAAAGAAAAAACAGAAAAAAGTGACGTTCTGGTGGTGATAACCCCTTGTAAATATGCCCCCTAGACTTCCAGAGGTCCTCTTATCCCCTGCACCACCTGCCTGCCCTCCTTTTGAGGCACTTGGGCCCATGTTTACTTATATTACAGACCACAAGAGTTTAAGGACATCAGAACTCACCAACTCTGGGCCGAGATAGATAGTGCTGCACCTGACCGCAAGAGTTGAAGGTCTATTGAACCCTCGAATACTGCTGCACCTGATCACTAATCATGCTTGTGACCACACGCGCTCGAGGTGGGCAATCCCCATTCATGACACCATCACACCGGCATGTACAGGCTGTGATGAGTAAGATTATCAAAAAGACTATTGAACTTTCAGTATCCGTAAAGGCACATCCGTAATGAGAATCAAATTATGCTAGCCCTATCAGTAAATGTGAGTGCATTCTTACGTAGAAAGGTTTTCAGAACTTACACAGAATCATACCTTGTTAAACAAACTAGATGCATCTAAGTTCAGGGTTGCTGTACAAGAGAGTGTCAATCTTCACCAATTTTTAGGGTGCTTTCTTCCAATTTCCTCACTGAAAAACAAAATTATTCTTGTGCTTACCAGAACGTGATCTCCAACCATTGTAAAGGTGGGAATGGGCCCAGGAAAGTTTTGTGAATTTAGATCCAACACAAGCATGCTTGAGGTATCACCAAACTTTTAGACCATTTCAGCCCTAAAATAAATATTTTTCACCTCTCTGAGAAGATTTACTAACACAAAAAATAATGTGTGAATAAATCTTTACAAGTAGGTCTATGCCAGTTAAACAGAAGGCTCTTTGTACATGAACGTTTAGCATACACACACAGACAGCTTTACGAGTAGGGCCCTTGATGTGCAAATCCAAGAAGGATGTGACATTGTGATTAAATTGGCAATTGTGGAATCAGAGGAAGATCTATATTCCTCGCACATGTGTAACTGTGTGATCTTCTGTAAACTACCTTTCATCATGTGTCTCTGTGAACATTATCTGCCAAAGTTGACAGTGTTTAAAAATGGTTTAGTATTGATATAGTGCATTATATACTTAACATAACCAGATCTACCAATCAACTTGGACTCCCAGTAACAATCCTGTGTAAGGAAAGGCGAAGGACACCCAAGGTCCCTCTGCTTGTCAAAGACCATATGCACAACTTTGTGGGAACTGTGACCCATTCTGCATCAAGATCAGCTCCTCAGATAATCCCCTTCTTGCTATCATGCAAACATCCATTCACACAGAGAATGGAACCAAACCATGTGTCTAACTTGAAACAACATCCTTACACCAGTCAATTGACAAACTGCAAATAAGGGAAGGCAAAATAATGAAGGTATTTATGTATGTTCTAATAATGCTTGTGAGAAAGTGGATTATTACTTGAGGTGGATGGTAGTCCAGCATAAGTAGTAATGTTGCAATTCTTGTTAGGTCCACAAAAGATTTTGGTCATTTAAAATTAAACTTGAGTTCAACTCCTGGAAGCTATGGTGCAGGGCATTCGGGCTTAACTTAAGAAAATGTGTAAAGAATTTAAAAGTATGAAAATAGTTCAAAAGTCAAAAACACAACACAATAAAAATCCAACTCCTCCCAACCAAGGCCTTTGTCTCAGCTCAGGGAGCAAGTTCACACATCAAAGGGGTTATGCAAATCCTGGGTGACAGTTGGAAGCTCATGCGAATGAGCTTCTAGAGCCATCAGGCAGGTAAAAACTGAGTTTTTAAAACAACCATTTGTACAATATTTAGCACAAATCCGACTTTACCAGTGAATTAGGCTTGTAATAAATATTTTTAAAAGACCAAAAATGAACTCTGTAGCTCTTTCCTAGGCGGAGATAACATTATTTAATTTTAAAATTATTTCCCAATGCAATGGCTTATGGGGCCTTGTCACTACTTTTAAATACCATTCAACCTGCTTTATGGGCTTTACGACTGACTTAGAGGTGATTTATCAATATTTAAAAGTAGGATTCACACCTGTAAAAACTTGACAGGTCGAATTTAAAGTCTTGTAACTGCACAGACAGGCTACATTGGTAGGCCTGCAGTCAGGTTTCCACTGTCAGAGAAGTAGGTGGCGCAACGGGTGCTGCAGTCTACTAGTGACATTTACCTTACAGGCCTTGGGTACACTTTGTATAATATACTTGGGACTTATAGGTAAATTTAATATTGCAGTTGGGAGTATAGCCAATTTGAACATGTTTAGGGGTCAGAGCACATACACTAGAGCCTGGTTAGCAGAGTCCCAGTGCACACCATAAAAAAACACAACTGCATCAGTCCAAAAAAATTGGGGTGATCATGCATAAAGAGGCATTTTCCTACAATGTTCTATATTTAATCAAGTGTGTGAAATGCCTCAGTTTTGGATATTACAAAAAGCAAATTACAATAGCAAATTAACTTCCACCGGAAAATCGTCAAGAAATCCAGCCCATTGGATGAGCAGGTCTCTTGATTCAACATCTATATCCAAAACCTTGTCCGGCTTGTGCCTCACTTGGGCACACCCTACCGGACCTTGAATTGCACTCTTCCAACATGAGGTAGACTCCATTCCTGCTTATGTTATTGAATAAGCCATATCTCAACATATTTCCAAGTAAACTCGCAGAGGCATTACCATGGTGGCTTACTAACTCTGCCCAACCACAGTGTAGGACTGATTCTGCTCACAGGATCTAAGAATCAAAAGGCTTAGAGTTTGACTGTTCCTACTAGCCTGTCAAAGCATTGGCCTAACGTGTACTGCTGTACTCCTTCAATCCAGGCCATTCAATGGCATTACCTTGACATGCGACTTTCCCTGAGCCAGCCTCATCAGCCTTTCAGACACACCAGCTGTGCATGAGGCTAATTCCATGCCGACAGACGTTAAGATAACCATAGACAGCATTGGGCACAGAGGCAAAGAGATTCTCTGAGGAAAATCCCTCTAATGATAATGCTGGCGTTACATGTGTGCCAGTGCTATCAGTATTACAGAAAAGGCCGCATAGGCACATGCGGCCCCTTTTGTAATTCTATTGTGCCCCATGGGTGCGAGACACCCGAGCTGACTCATTGTTCTAGAAAAGAAGAAGAAAGCGGATCGATTCTGCAATACAATGAATTTTGATTATGTATTTACACGTGTTCGATTCAATCCTTTATACCTGAGTATTTCTAAGGCTTACCTTCACCAACTGCTGTGAAGCCTATCTTTTTTTTCAGTTCGATTCTGTATCCGCAGTGTCCTACATTTTCATGTACCGGGAGCAACCTAGCCCCTTCGCATAAATCCTATTGTGGACTGGGCAGTGCTCTACTGAGGTTGCTCCTCCAATGGTCCTGATGAACACCCAGTTGTATGGAAGGAATCACCTTCTTCCAGTTTCTGGGATCGGAACGTCAACTTTGCTTACATTCGGACCTGTACTTACCCATTCAGCCCAGAAGCAGAGAACTTATTATGCATTCATAGCATCACACTACTTGGGTTGTTTAGTCAGTTTTTTGATACATTGTTGGACAGGTCGTTTTCATATTTGTAACATAATGTTATTTTTATTATCACATCCCCATCCCTCCACGTGCACTATCTCGAGCACCTTACTCACCTTTTCACTTTGGAGCAACCATTGAAATTGCGAACTAATGATTAATTCATAATCTAAACTTTTTTGATAACCAAGTTAACCTGGTCATTGTTCCATTCAAATATTGTGGGGTGTTCTCTAATTTTGTTTTCCTCATCGAGAAGTTCACCGGTCAGTTGGACCATTTGTTTTACGTACTACCATGGGCGCACCAAGCAGACATACACATCCGTTGACCTTAGGGCCCAACGTATCATCCGGCCCCCAATCTCCATAAGGATGAGCTATACAGTTGGCCAACTTCGTCTTAGCCCGTTAACTATTCATACAACTGATTCAAACTCAACTCCATTTTCTTTCAGGAGTCACAGACCTAAACTAGAGGCTGAATGCCATCCATACTGATCTCCCATTGGAACCATCCTGAAAGATAGCTGACTCTGGTCCAGACCTCTGGCAGACATCTTCCACGCACACAGCTCCAACATAATCACCTATGCCTATCACACACAACTGATTTTGTCGCTCTCTGACAAAATACCCACACCAGGAACAATTTCCACTCATGCATGACCGAAGTGGCCACCTGAATGAAGTCCAACTTTCTCAAACTTAACATGGACAATACCCTGTTCCCTGTTCTTGTTTTTGGCACTGCCCCATATTTCCGCCGGCCTTATAAATTGGTGACAGCGTCAAAAAGCAATGGGTGTTGTGACAGAACGCCCACTGCAACAGCAACACCCATTGCCTGCCCCTTTCGTGCTAATTGCTGCATGAAAGGGGCATTATTTACAAGATGGGGTTATCGCCACCAGAACTTAATAAAAAGTGACGTTCTGGTGGCGATAACCCCTTTTAAACATGCCCTTCTAGTGTTTCTTCTTTTCCACCTTATCCACATGCCCCATTTGGTGCCTTCAACACTGCACCTGCATTATGGAAAGCATTGGCATTGGGGCCGGTAAAACTTGTGAGTGCATATTTTGTTAATACTCAGACACCAATGCAATTTTAGGATTCAGAATATATGGGCGTCTCTACGCACTGCATTGCCCTTTGTTAATTAATCCATATAAATCGCTGAGCAACAGAAAAGCTAAGATCTGAGCGACCCCTGACCTTGACTGGTAGGTCGCTCCCCCACCACACAGCTCCATCTGTGTGCCCTGCTGCTGCCATCTGATTGTGCCCGTTTTTCTCTGTGTGCCCTGCTGCCCCTGACTGTGCTCGTTTTTCTCTGTGTGCCCTGCTGCCCCTGACTGTGCTCGTTTTTCTCTGTGTGCCCTGCTGCCCTGATTGTGATAGTTTTTCTCTGTGTGCCCTGCTGCCCCTGATTGTGATCGTTTTTCTCTGTGTGCCCTGCTGCCCCTGATTCTGATCGTTTTTCTCTGTGTGCCCTGCTGCCCCTGATCGTTTTTCTCTGTGTGCCCTGCTGCCCCTGAGTCTGATCGTTTTTCTCTGTGCCTGTTTCCCGCCGCTGCGCCCCTGCGGCCCCGCCCCCTCACTGACCATTCGCTGCCCCATTCCCTGCTCCTCCCTCCCACCTCCCCATTTATGGAGGCCGCTGCGTGGTGAAGAGAGCGACCCCTGACCTTGACTGGTAGGTCGCTCCCCCACCACACAGCTCCGTCTGTGTGCCCTGCTGCTGCCAGCTGATTGTGCCCGTTTTTCTCTGTGTGCCCTGCTGCCCCTGATTGTGCTCATTTTTCTCTGTGTGCCCTGCTGCCCCTGATTGTGCTCGTTTTTCTCTGTGTGCCCTGCTGCCCCTGATTGTGCTCGTTTTTCTCTGTGTGCCCTGCTGCCCCTGATTGTGATCGTTTTTCTCTGTGTGTCCTGCTGCCCCTGATTGTGATCGTTTTTCTCTGTGTGCCCTGCTGCCCCTGATTGTGATCGTTTTTCTCTGTGCCTGATTCCCGCCGCTGCGCCCCTGCGGCCCTGCCCCCTCACTGCCCATTTGCTGCCCCATTCCCTGCTCCTCCCTCCCACCTCCCCATTTATGGCGGCTGCTGTGCGGCTGCGCTGCTGGCGCGCCGAAGGCGGGCCTAAGGCAAGCCTGTCTGCGCCTGGACCGCGCCCAGCGCCAGAACCCCTGGTGCGGGCATCCCCCGCGCCCGCCACATCAACAGACGCCGATACGACGCCAGCACCCTCCACGCACTCAACCCCGGAAAAGATCACGCCTGCTACCGGGCCACCCCGAAGCGCACCCAAGGGCCCTTCACCTGCCGGAACTGAAGCTTCGCCAGCACCCGCCCCACCAAACCACCGCCCAGGAAAGAACCCAACTACCTCAGATGCATCCTCCTCAACACCCGCTCCGCCCGCAAACACGCCATCGAACTCTGGGACCTTCTCGACTCAACCTCCCCAGACGTCGCCTTCCTGACGGAGACCTGGCTGAACCCCGCTTCAGCCCCCGACATCGCCATTGCCATCCCGGACGGCTACAAGATCACCTGCAGGGACCGCACCAACGGAGTCGGAGGAGGCATCGCCATCGTCCACAGGAACACCCTCAGAGTCTCAACCAACACCGACAACACCCTCAGCACCGCCGAACACATGCACTTCCAGATCCACACCGATCCCAACACCACCCTCAGAGGAACCCTCATCTACAGACCCCCCGGACCCCGACCACAGTTCAGCGATTCCATCGCTGACTTCTTCAGCACACACGCCATCGCCTCCACGGACTACATCCTCCTCGGGGACCTGAACTTCCACCTCGAGAACAACAAGGACACCAACTCCACCACCCTGATCGACAACCTCGCCACCCTCGGATTCAGACAGCTCGTGACAACACCCACCCACGCCGCCGGCCACACGCTAGACTCCATCTTTTCCGCAAGCCCACACGTCTCCTTCAACCACATCTCCGAACCCCACTGGACCGACCACCACTGCATCCACTTCACCTACAGGAAGCCCACCACGCACCACCGCACCCAACAAATGTCACCGAAGACCAGCTAACCACCACCCTCGCCCTGAGCCCACCCGCCGAACCATCCGACCCTGACACCGCCGCCCGCAACCTCAGACAGTGGCTCGACGACTGCGCCAACACCCTCGCCCCGCTCAAGAATCCGCCCAACAGCCACACCAGCAAGAAAGCCACCTGGTTCACCGAAGACCTCCAGGCCTCCAAACGAACATGCCGAAAACTGGAGAAGATCTGGTTCCACGAACGGACAGCGGGCTACACCACCCACAAGAGCGCCACCCGCAGTCACCATCACCTCATCAGATCCGCCAAAAGGGCCTCACTCAAAGACCGCCTAGACAACAACGCACACAACAGCAAAGAGCTCTTCAACATCGTGAAGGAACTCTCCAACCCCAGCTCCAACACCAACGACATCCCGCCGTCACGAGACCTGTGCGACTCACTGGCCACCTTCTTCCACCGCAAAATCGCCGACATCCACGACAGCTTCAACACCACGACCGCCCCGGCAACCACCGAGACCACTGCCCCCACGACCACCAACCGCCTGCTCTCCTGGACCAACATCAACGACGAGGACACCAGCGAGATCATGAACACCATCCACTCCGGTTCACCGCTAGACCCGTGCCCTCACCACGTCTTCAACAAAGCTAGCACAGCCATCGCGCCCCATCTCCGGAAAATAATCAACATCTCCTTCGAGACAGCAACCTTCCCGGAAAGCTGGAAGCACGCCGAGATCACCGCCTTACTCAAGAAACCCAAGGCAGACCCCAAGGACCTCAAGAACTTCCGACCCATCTCTCAGCTCCCGTTCCCCGCGAAGGTCACCGAGAAAATCGTCAACAAACAACTGACCCTCTACCTCGAGGAGAACAACATCCTGGACCCTTCCCAGTCCAGCTTCCGCAGCAACCACAGCACCGAAACCGCCCTCATCGCCGCCACCGATGACATCAGGACCCTGCTAGACAACGGAGAAACAGCAGCCCTCATCCTCCTGGACCTATCAGCCGCCTTCGACACGGTCTGCCACCACACACTACGAACACGCCTTCACGACGCCGGGATCCAAGAGAAGGCCCTGGACTGGACCACATCCTTCCTTTCCGGCAGAACTCAAAGCGTCCGCCTCGCCCCCTTCCGATCCAAGGCCACCAAGATCATCTGCGGCGCACCCTAAGGCTCCTCCCTCAGCCCGACGCTGTTCAACATCTACATGGCACCCCTCGCCCACGTCGCCCGACATCACAACCTCAACATCATCTCCTACGCCGACGACACACAGCTGATCCTCTCCCTCACCAAAGACCCTCACACCGCCAAAGCCCACCTCCACGAAGGAATGAAGGCCGTCGCCGAATGGATGAGGTCCAGCCGCCTGAAGCTGAACTCGGACAAGACGGAGGTCCTCATCCTTAGTTCCAACCCTTCAGCCTGGGACGCCTCCTGGTGGCCGACATCACTGGGAACAGCCCCGACACCCACCGACCACGCACGCAACCTAGGGGTCATCCTCGACCCCACCCTCTCCATGACTAAGCAGGTCAACGCCGTTTCCTCATCCTGCTTCAACACCCTCCGAATGCTCCGCAGGATCTTCAAGTGGATCCCCACCGAAACAAGGAAAACAGTCACCCAGGCCCTCGTCACCAGCAGGCTGGACTACGGAAACGCCCCTACGCAGGAACGACGGCTAAGCTCCTGAGACGGCTGCAACGCATCCAGAACGCCTCTGCACGTCTTATCCTCGACATCCCCCGCCGCAGCCACATCACACCCCACCTGAGAGACCTGCACTGGCTCCCTGTCAACAAGAGGATAACCTTCAAGCTCCTCACCCACGCACACAAAGCACTCCACAACTCCGGACCAGCCTTCCTCAACAGACGACTCAGCTTCTACACTCCCCACCCGCCAGCTCCGCTCCACCAACCTCGCCCTCGCCACAGTCCCCCGCATCCGGAAAACGACCGCCGGCGGCAGATCCTTCTCCCACCTCGCCGCCAAGACCTGGAACACCCTCCCCACCAACCTTCGGCAGACCCAAGACCTACTGGCCTTCAGAAGACTCCTCAAGACCTGGCTCTTCGATCCGTAGCAGCAGCCCCCCCCCTCTTCCCCCAGCGCCTTGAGACCCTTGTGGGTATGTAGTGCGCTTTATAAGTGACCTGATTGATTGATTGATTGATTGAAATAAGGTTTTCACTTGCATGCTTCATTCGTTATTGATTTTCAGCTTTTCAAGTAAAATATAGTCCTCCCACCATGCCACAAAAAAGGTGGCTTGCAGGCACTTCCCAGTAATTTGGTACAAGCACTTGTGGGCTACTGCCTTACCTTGCCTTATGGAAGCGCCACTTTTTAGCTTGTCCTGTGAACACACAAGCACATCAAACTTCTGCAACTGGGTCACCACACCTGCTGCTATCTCAGAGGTCTTAATGGATTTTTTTTCTTGCTCGGCTACTAAATATTTCAAGGCCTCTCATCAGAGCTGTTTAATGCTTTTACAGCATTCTACAGTGGAAGGATTCCCCCTGAGATGGAGTCCATGATATCTTAGATTATTTGGTTACAATAGTCACTGCCTCTAGGTCTGCCCTTGGCTAGCAGTGAAACCAGCTAGTGCTCAGCTACAAAACCAATTTCAGGAGACAGTGGACCTGTGATCTCACAAGCTGTGTGACTGCCAGGAAGATCAACTGTATCTGTTGTCAATGACATAGAACTGTGTCTGGAGTAAAATATTGTGTGGTCCAGTACGGTGAAGACGTCCAGGTATATAAAAGATAATAGCTTTACTAACATACAACACGTGTGCTCCTTGACACAAAGTGGTGCAAAACGACAGTTTCAATCAACTTTTTGATGCAAAATATATTTTGTTATGAACAGTTGACACAAGTGCAACTCAAAATGTCTTTGTGTCAGGGATGGCCAACCCTTCTCATTATCTGTGCAAAGGTGGCTTAATAGGGCGGAGGGGTAATGTAAACGCCCATAGGTGTTCACGGGAAGTCAGCTCTTCTAAAATAGCATGAACGGCTTTGCATAAGTTCCTGATGCAAAATGAATCTAGGCGCCACAAGGTGTAAGTAGCACAAAATGAGACATTTTGTATGGCCTACTTTTGGAAGGTTGTCCTTGCGTTGAACTTTGCACCATAGGGTGTTCAATTCTCATACTAGACACTCCTGAGTGGTCTTTGTGCCACAGCTTTTTTAGTCTACGCTCCATCAATGACATCATTGGAACGTGACGCAGTAAATAAGGCCGGGTCTCAGGAAGTACCAAAATCCACATGTCATTCCCCAAAAGCTAGTGAGTCGGATCCTGTTTCCATGAAAAATTCAGCTAAAACAACACAATCCCTAGTGTTTTGTGGAGTAATCGGCTCCCCTGGGTGCAGATCGACGTAATCTGCCCCTAGGAGAGCAGATTTGTTGTTGCGGGTAGTTGAAGCTAGGGCCCATGTCAGGGGGGACAGCTCCCAGTAAACACTGGCCAAACTTGTATCAAACAATATAATAACATCTGCCACAAAATCAGTCCCTTGTGTCTAGTGGGCAATTGGCTACTCTGGGGGTGCGGGTCAGTTTAGCATGATCTGCCCCCAGGGGAGCTGATTTTTTTGTTGAGGGTAGTTGGAGCCAGGCCCCATGCCTGAGGTGGTGATACCAGTAAATATTTGCTGAATATATATCAAACAATATATTAATATCTGCCACAAAGTCAATCTCTGGGGTCTATTGAGGTGATTGGTTCCCCTGAGGAGTCGATTACTGCACTAGACACTAGGTGGGCCTGCTCTCACAACATCCACCAATCCCTTGTGTCTAGTTGGGATACCTTCTGGAAGATCTCTTCATGAGAGCATCAACCAGGGATCCACCTGGGAAAGGCACCAAAGGACAGGGATAAAGCTTACCTTTCCTCTCCCACTCCTAGATCTTCCGCTGTGGGCTGATGTTGAATAAAGAGATCGGTCAGCACAGGTGGGCTGCTTACATAATGTAAAGAGCACGCATCCTATGACGTCAGCATGTGCAGAGCGCTCTGCACACGCTGACTTCATAGGATTGCCATGGGAGTGCCCCTCAATGGCAGCGGAAGAAGCTGCCAACCAGGATGGGGGGAGCAGAGAGGAATCTCTCTGGTCAATGCACCAGAGTGATTACTCGCATTGAGCGCATCATAGAGATGGTCTTATCCTTAGCACTATTAAGGCTGAGTCAAGTATGAGACCATCTCTTCCATAGCATTGAAGGGGTTATTAGTCAAAACAAAACAACCTGGAGTTGGTGACTTTTGGACAGATTACCACTGTTCCACACATGCAGCCGTGATGATTGTCAGCCGGGCAGAAAATTAGAATGGGTTTTGGTCTGTTGACTACTTTGAGCTCTTGAAAAGTGCAGTGTGGAATAGGGGTGGACCAACAGACCCACACAGCTGCAGCAGGAACCCACCCACCATTTTCTGTATCCACAGCCACGGAAAGATAGTTTCCACCCACCTATAACTCACCTCAATTACTCAGCACATTGAATAGTACTCAGTCAAAGGGCACACCCTCAGATGCTCATATAGAACATAACGTAGAGATAGAACTAGACTATGTAAGAAAATGCCTCTTTATGCATGATCAACCCCATTTCGTGTACTGATGCTGCAGTTTTTTTGACTCTGTGCACTGGGGCTCTGCTAACTAGGCCCCAGTGCATGTGCTCTGCCCTCCCCCTAAAACATTCTGAAAATGAATTGACAATGCTCCTAATGGACATATTTAACCTATCTATAAATCCAAAATGTACCCTGAGCCTGTAAGTTAAATGTCACTCTTGGACAGCAGCATACACTAGAGTGACAGAGCAAAACATGACTACAGGCCTACCGCTGTAGCCTGTCGGTGCAGTTTTAAAGCCGTTATTTCGACCTGTCAAAATAACACCTCTTGATAGGCCTAAACCGTCCGTTAAAATATTAATGAATCACCCCTAAGTAAGCTTTTATGCTCACTAAGGGAGGGTGCATGGTATTTAAAAGTAGAACATGTGACATTTTTATGTAAAACATGTCCCTAAAGTGACAAGGCCCAAAAAGCTATTTTCAATGTAGCAGGGTTAGATGTTTCATATGAAAGCACTGGGAGTTATTATTAAAAATAAATAATGTTATCTCAGCCTAGGAACCAGCTAAAAATTTCATTCTTGGACTTTTTGAAAACTTTATTACAAATCCAATTCAGTGGTAAAGTCCCCTTTCACCTGCCTACAGTCTCTAGAAGCACATTTCCATGGGAAACAGCCTTCACTCCGAAGTTTTTACTTCGGAGTACATTCACCACGCATTTTATACTTCGATTACACTTTTTCCTCGCTAGTCTTTACATCGCAACACTTTACCACGCATTGTGTACACTTGGTGGCAGTGTTCCACTATAAAACAGGACGTAGATGTATGTTAATACTAAGTTTTAAGAGGAATTTTAACAAAAGATGCTGAGTGTTAATTTGATACCATTTAAATTGTTCTGCCTATTAAATAAAAAATAAAAAATTAATGTTTAGGGGCTATGTTTGGGTATGCATGCTATTATTCAGGTTTATATTAAAAACATGTGTATTTGTTTCATACCAAATAAATAGTCCTGCATGATGCCTATTAAATACAAAATACCGGGACGGGGTGCAGAAGGTATAGGGGGAGTGGGTGGGTAAGTGTGTACATTTTCTTGTATTTTTAAACATAAATAAATACCTGAATATTAATTTAATAATTTATAATTTGCAGATTAAGCTACTCATGTTTAAGAGGTAGTTGATTTAGGATCTATGGGTGGGTAAATATGTTATTATTCACGTATGATAACAAAAGAAGCTGAGTATTAATTTGATACCAAATACATACTTCTACCTATAAAATAAAAAATACCGGGACGGGGTGCAGGAGGTATAGGGGCAGTGAGTGGGTAAGTGTGTTAGTACTCGGGTATTTTTAAACATAAAAAAATATCTGAGTATTAAATAGATAATTTATTGTTAGAAATTGTAAGCAGTTTATTTTCAGGATGGGGTACAGTAGGTTTAGGGGTATGGGTGGGTAAGCATGTTAATATTCAGGTTTTATATACAAAACCTGTGTATTTGTTTCATACCAAATAAATAGTTCTGCATGATGCCTTTTAAATAAAAAATACCGGGACTGGGTGCAGTAGGTATAGGGGCAGTGGGTGGGTAAGTGTGTTAATACTCAGGTATGATAAAAAAAAAATACTTGAGTATTTACTTAATAACAAAATAAAATTAACAGATAAACATGATGTTTTCAGGATGGGGTGCAGGAAGTTTAGAGGCTATGGGTGGGCAAGCGTGTTAATATTCAAGTTTAAAAAAAAAACATGAGTATTAGTTTGAAACTAAAAAAATAGTTGTGCATGATGCCTGTTAAAAAAAATGTAAAAATGGTGCGGGGAACAAGGTATACATTTAAACTATAATATTACAAAAAAATAGATTGCATATGGTTTATTGGTAGTACGTTGGAAAGTTTGTGACAATCTTTTGCACACCCAAACGTTGAAAAAAGTACTTCAGTTTCTTCAGTTCTCACAATGTCTTTTCCCCAAATAAAAACTTAACTGGAAATGAAAGATTTCATTTTTATAAAACCAATTTATATATATATTCTAATTCACTAAAATAGGATTCACACTTATTTTGGAATGACTTCTTTAAAATACTTACTTTGGACACAAGGTGGCACTGCAAGTTTGTGACTAAAACGACATAAATGATGTATATGTTTCCGTTCTAGTTGTTTGCGTGGTGAAGGCATTTTGTATTGCAGAGAATACAATTCCGGACTAACTGAATGTGAGGTTAAAAATGTGAAGTAAAGCCAAGCTTGGTAAAAACAAGCGATGTAATGACATACATCCATTTCCATGTGCTTTCAGCAGTCATCCTGGAGCTGAATAGCTCCTTGATGACGTGTGACCTTGATCTCAGAGCTGAGATAAAGACATTGGGTGTAAGGAGGTGTTCAGTTCCTCTGACAAGATGACCATTGAGGTTTGCCCAAGAACTTAATTATCTACAAAAAGGCCAACCCTTTCACAGGCAGATTTAGCTAACACCTGGTCCTGCCCTATCCAGTCAGGCACCACGTCCAGTAGGAGAGGAGCTGCCCCAGAACCAGTTTTTAGAGATCACAGACAAGGGGTTGCTCATTTCCCTGAGCACAACACCAGGGTGAGCACAGAAGCTGCTCTGCATAGGGGAAGAGAGTGTCCGCTACCTTGTTTTTAATTGGCAAGGCGCTGTGAGGGATTGTTTAGATGAAGGGCACACAGGAACTGCTGCAAACAAGGGTAGGATTACCTATTGGTTAAGGAGGGACCTGGAGGCATCCTCACCTTAAGGCTAGTGCGAGACATAAATATGGCACCCTCTTCAGAGCACTGCTGGAGGTGTGGAAGACAGAAGAAGGAGTGCACCTGCTGTTGAGACTTGTGAGGACAACCCAAATGGCTGGGCCTGCTCCCACTTATATGCAGGACAAAGAAGTAGACTCCAAGGGTCAGTTGGCTGATCTTCTGTTAAGCTCCAGGGTCACAAAAATTGCAAGAAGCCCACTTTCCTAAAAAAAAGCCCAGCAGACCAGTTAAAACTGTACCTGCCCTGGACCCTGCTGGTGGCATCTGCTAAAGTGAGTCTTGACCCCAAGTGCTGTTCCGGAGATCCTGGTACCCTTGGCTGTATCAAAAGTGTACTCCTCTTAGCATCCTGAAATCCTGTGACTTAGAAGACCTCTGGAGGACCGGGACAAACCTGTCAAGTCTATCTAACGAAGGTGCTTTGCCGCTGGGCCAAAGATTCAGGTTGTTTACACTCTGAGCTTCTCCATAGCATCAAATCTGTTTAAGTGGGTTGTTGCATAGAAGGTATCTGTCCTCTTAAAGCCCTGCTGAGCCACATCTTCTATTGGAGTGAGTCTTGACCCCCGAGTACTGTTTTTCTGCCTGGAGAAAAGTTGTGGGATAGGGACCAACCTGCCGGACGATCCACTAAGGGTTGACCTCCAGTGGGCATGGCTTTGCCACAGCTCCTGCTATGTTCATCATAGCAGCAAATCAATTCAGTGGGTCTGACGCCAACGGACATACAACGACGTTGATCAATCTACGTCTACACCCAGCAGCTTTGCCCTGCTATGAAAATCCGACTTCCAATCCAAGGGTAGAAATCTTTATCAGGTCTGACGCCGAGCAGCATCCAATCGGCATCAACAGTTTCCTGGGCACAAACTTCCCACTTTTCCAGCTTGCTCCTTTTCCAACCTGCATCTACAGCTTCATCAAGACCTCGTCCTTCATCAACGAGCCGTCTTCGGATCCAGCTTGCAGTCGTGCACCGCTCAGGACTCTACCTTATTGTACATTTTCTAAGTGTGAAGGTAACTTTCTGATGAGGACCAATCCAACCTGTCTATCTGACCCACACCCCATCACAGTCAGCCTTAAACCTTACCTTATCCCAGTCTAGCACGACCAGTTGTCCACAGTCGGCACTTAGCAGTTTTTTGGGGCTACATTTATTTAAAACTGTAAAAATGCATATCTATGGTTCCTCCTATTGGATTTTTGTCTCTTTGGTGTCATTTTGTGCATTTAATTATTCTCTATTTTTATAAACTGGAGTGGGATTTTTAATTGTGTTGTGCTTTTGACTTTGTAACTGTTTTGATACTTCTAAATGTTACACATTTTCTGTGTGCTCTGTTCCACAGCTACCTGGGGTTGAGCATAGGTTCAAATTACTGAAACCTTTACTGGACCTAACAAGAATAGTGACATTAGTATCTCTGGTGGACTATCATCTACCCTAAATAATAATAAGCTTTCTTAAATAAGGGTTCAGCGGTGGGATCCAGGACTTGTGTTTAGCCATACCACTCAGCTATTAAGTAGGAGATTAAAAACCCCTAAAGTGAACTGAAAGCAGCATTTTATTTTTTATTTTTAATTAGCATCAGCTCTTTGATTGAGCCATTTTTTAATTTTCCAAAGCATTTTTTATTTAAATTTTTGCACCTTTTAAATGTCTCCTGTAATATGGAGTTGGGTCTGACTACCTTGACAACCCAGAGTTCCTTTCTTACTGTTTTGTATAATTTATTCTGCACTCGTAAGACTGAAAGAGCATTGTCTAGACTTCTACTAGGTACTCCCTTATGTCCGGACAAAGCTATACCTCTCCAATGAGCTCTAACTAGAGCAGAATGGCACTCTGCTAATCCTGTGCTTAACGACTTTGCTTTAAAAATGCCAAAGGCTTTATTCTTTCTAGCTTGATTTGGATAGCACTGTCCTAACCCTGTGCTTGAAACTCAGATAGAAAATCAGACATTTGAGGTGAGCAGATTTCTATATAAAGGAGCTCCTCTCCGCCTAAACTAGGGAACTACCCAGAGTTCCTTCCTTCCAGTTTTGCATAATATATTTGGTACTACAAGCCTGATATGGTATTGTCTTGATGTGAGGAATTAGGTTGTTGGTTGAGGAGGGTGTAAGCCCTTCTCAAGCACCAGCCACCCTGCCGAGTCATGCGTTATCAGATCCTACATTCCTTGAACTACTAAAGTCACTAAATTAACTTGTGCTTAACCCTCTGGTAGCTTGACACAAAAGCAGTCCGGCAACTAAAAGGTAATGTGCAAAGTATTTATGGAGCAGACAAAAAGTAATAAAGTAAAAACAAAACACAAGAATGATTCCACACCAATTGAGAAAAACAGAGTAAAATGCAATACATTATTTGACACCCAAATGACAAAAATCGAATCAGTTGAACCGGGGATATGTGATTTTAAAGATTTAGGTAAAAATAGTGCTTAAAAACACAAAGCGTCAATGAAGTTATCTGGTTGCACCAAACCGGGTCAAAGTCACAAGTTTAGACTAACTGCTATGAAGCGCAGGCTGGATATAGGAACCAGGTTAGGCTTGCTGAGGATTGTACCTTATGTCCTTGATGCTGTTCCAAGGAGCAATGCAGGGTCCTGCGTCAAGCTGCGTCATGCTGTGTCGGTCTGATGTGGAGCTGTCAAGGCTGTGATGCGAGCTCTGCGTCGAGTTACGTTGTGCTGCATCGGTTCTGATGGGGAACTGTGAGGGCTGTGTCGGGTTGCATGACGCTGCATCGTTTCTGATGGGGACGACAGCAAGGCTGGCAGAGCACCTTTATCCCCACTTCCAAGGGTCAAGAACTGCAGAGGTACAACTTGGGAGGTAAGGACTCATAGCAGGCAGAGTCCTAACAAAGTAGGGTGCAAGATGGGTGGAGCCTTTTCTGTCCCTTAGACTCTGATCAGGTTCCAGCCAACTAGCCCTTGGAGTCCCTCTGGTGGTCCTGGGTTCAAAGTGCAGGTCCAGTACTTCTTACACAGGCAGCTGGGAAGCAGAGCAGTCCTTCTTGCAGCAGAGCAGTCCTACTTCTGAGTCTGAAGAGTGGTTCTAAGTGTTCAATATTTGTACCAGGTGCCCACTTTGAAGTGGGAACAGCTTCTGGTGTTTCCCCCTATAGAGGTGTCTGGAATTTCCTGCTTCTCTGCCCTGGTCCCAGTCTGAATGGGGGCACAACAAGCTAGTGTGACGTCCTTTGTGTGTGAGCTTAGCCAGTGCCTTTGAAGTGCAAGTGTGGTAGGTGACATATACGTCCCTCTATCAAGTCAGAGATGGCCCATCCTGTCAACACCCAGGCCCTCTATTGTAATGCCATCTGGGAGAAATACACAAAGGCCAACCGCTACTCATACATAGTCATGTGACCAACTAAAAGGCTGCAGGCACCAAATGGCCAGGGCACAAAAATGCCATCTTTCTAAAAGTGGCGTTTTTATAATTGTGACTTAAAATCCAACATTACCATTATAGAGGATTACAATTACAATTCCACAGACACCTAACATGACCTTCCTGCCTGCTGTCAATCAAAAGTTAGCACTTATTAAATGTAATAGGGTAGCCCAATGTTATCCCATTTAAGAGGAAGGCCTAAGTAGTAAAAAACGAATTTGTGAGTCTTTCACTTCCAAGACATGTATAACTTGAAAGTAAATGTTCAACTTTTTCATTACAATGCACCCTGCCCTATGGGCTGTTTAGGGCCAGGTTTATATGTAACAAAAAGAGAGTTTTAGGCTTGGCAAAAGAGTTATTCTGCCAAGTTGAATTGGCAGTTTAAAACTGCTGGCAGGCAGCACTGGCAGCCCAGAGACATGTTTTAAAGGGCTACTTAAGAGAGTGCCATAATAAGCGCTGCAGGCCAACTAGTAGCCTTTAATTAACAGATCCTAGGTATATGGCATTCCATTTTACTAGAGCCTTATAAGTAAATTAGATATGCCAATCTAGTGGATACCAATTTTTCCATGTTTTAGGACGTGAAAATAGGCACAGGTTAGCAGTAGTAAAGTTCCCAGGGTCCTATGGCCAACAAAAATTAATTCAGAAAAATAGGTGGGGTGAAGGCAAAACATTTGGGGCTGATGCTGTAGAGAGAGCCAAGTCCATCACTTGACTTATACTGGGTGCTCCCATTTGTCTGGACAAAGCTGTACCTTTCTGATGAGCTCTAACTTGACACATATGTCAGCAGTTGCTTTTATTCATTTCAGGTTGGGTTGGATTACATTTTACCAATTCAAAGCTGTAATACTGTGCCTGGAGTGGTAAAGGGCACTGTGCTAATCCTATGCTTAAAGACTTTGCTGTAAAATAGCAAAAGGCTATGTCCCTTTCTAGCTTGGCATGGATGGCATTGTGTGAATTCTATGCTTAAAAACGCTGCTAGAAAAACAGACATTTGAGGTGAGTAGATTCAGAGTGTCGCTCCCTATAAAGGAGCTGCTCTCCGCCTAAACCTGGGAAATAACCAGAGTTCCTTGTTTTCTGTTTTGCATAATTTATTTGGCACTATAAGCCTGAAAGGATAATGCCTTGACTCATACTTGGTGCTACCTTGTGCCTGGACAATGTTGTACCTCTTTGATGAGCTCTAACTAAGGTGAAACACGTGTCAGTGGCTGCCTTTATTCATTTCAAGTTTGCTTGGATGGTATTTTACCAATCCATAGGTGTATTACTGTGTCTGGAGTGATAAAAGGCTTTTGTAAATTTTCAGCTCGACGTGGATGGCACTGTGCTAATTCTATGCTTAAAGACTTTGCTGTAAAAATGTCAAAAGGCTTTGTCCCTTTCTAGCATGGTGTTCGACCTGGCATCCTTGGCGTGGGTTCCCCTAACTTCTTTGCCTTCGAACCTCCTCTTTTGCTTACTTCCTTTTTGCTGGCTTTAGGACTCGGTGTACTTTACCACTTCTAACCAGTACTAAAGTGCATGTGCTCTCTATTTTAAACATGGTAACATTGTCTTATCCACATTTGGCATATTTAATTTACTTATAAGTCCCTATTAAAGTGTACCACATGTGCCCAGGGCCTGTGAATTAAAATACCAGTGGGCCTGCAGCACTGATTTTCCACCCACTTTAGTAGCCCTTTAAACATGTCTCAGCCTGCCATTTCAGAGCCTGCGTGTGCAATTTTTAACTGCCACGTCGACCTGGCAAGTTAACCCTCTTGCCAGGCCTAATCCTTCCCTTTTAATATATATATAAGTCACCCCTAAGGTAGGTCTTCGACAGCCCAGGGGCAGGGCGCAGTGTATTTAAAACGTAAGACATGTAGTTTTAAGTTTTACACGTCCTGGTAGTGAAAAACTCTTACGTTCGTTTTTCGCTACTGCACTGCCTATCTCTCCAAGAGGTTAAGATTGGGATTACCTTATTAAATATTATAAGTGTTATTTCCAATTAGGAAGAGATGGGACCCCCACGTTTGGTGTCTCTGTAATCATAATTCTTATTTATGGTGGTTAGATTTTAAATTGTAATTCTAAAGATGCCCCTTTTAGAAAGTTGCTATTTTCTTACTTTAGCCATTTGGTATCTTCTGCCTGTCTCTGAATACATGTCTGGGATGGGTGACAGCTGGCTTTGTGCATTCCCTCTAGACAGCTACACACAAAGGGAGCTTAGGTGTGACTGATGGGCCTTCCGCATACTGATGGGCCATCCTGGAAAGGATGGAAGGGAGGAGATGACACTTATATCTGAATGGGCTGTGTCCTGTCCCCACATAAAGGGCTCCATAGCCCTGTAGTGAGTCTGGAGCCAAGGCAGTAAGGGCAGGGACTCTGTGCAAAGGCACAACAAGGTATACGTATTGGACCTCTGACACCACCACTTCAGTGCACTTCTGGACCTGCAGATATTCTGCGAGGGAGAAGGACTGCTGTGCTGCTGAAAAGACTGTCACTCTGCTGGACTCCTGCTCTGCTATGATGATGTGCTGCCTGCTGCCCTCTTGCCTGGGAGTGAGAAGAACTGGACCTGCATCTCTACAACCCAAAACCAGAGTGGCTCAAAGGCTTGTCTGCTTGCCACCTGTTGGAAGTCTCAGGGACATCAAAGACTTCACTTCACTCATCAACAGCACCTGGGCTCTGCCATCTGAGAGTCTTGCCCTGCCAAGTGCTGCCAATCCAGTCCTGGCCCTTGGAAGGGAGTAGGGAGTGCTGCCATTACCAAAACCCACGCATCGCCGTCGATGCGTGGTTCGGAACCAGCGGATCGTCCTCGACGCATCACTGATGCTGCAAAGACCGAAGACATTGCATCACCGACTCCACGGCCAATGCCTTCAGTTCCCAATGCATCCTCGGCCTGCGCGGCTACATGAGGATGCATCACCTTCATCTTGGGTTTCGCCTATGGCACGTGTCAAAACCGATGCATTCCCTACATCCGAAGGGATCGCCACCGATGCATCGCCTCCTCTGCTCCACGCATCACCTCATCTGCTCCATGCAGGACAAGGTTGGTCCCTGTTCGACCCTCACTCCATCGCGATCCGCCTGAACTTTTGGATTTCACCCAGTCTAGCATGACCACATAGCCACGGTTGGCACTTTATGTTTTTAAGCACAATAATCAAAGATATTCTTTAAAAATTCACAACTCTGGGTCTACCTATTGAATTTTTGGTGTTTTGCTCATTAAATTAAGCTCTATTTGTCTAACCAGGTGTGCATCTTCTTGTGTGGTACTTTCACTCTTTTGCTGTTTGAAGTGTTACACAAATTCCTTACACATTGCCTCTTAAGTTAAGCCTGACTGCTCTGTGCCAAGCTACCAGAAGCTGAGCACAGGTTAATTTAGGGTGTGTGTCTGACTTACCCTGGCTAGGATTGTGGTACCTGCTTGGATAGGGTGCATGAATTATGTAATAGGTGCGGTTGTGAGCAGGAAATCTTTGCCAGGGGCAGTTCAGACGTGCTCTACAAGGGAAATGGCATCCTCTTGGGCAGAAGCGAGTGGAGCATCAATCATGGATGTATGTGGAGCAGTCACATGGGAAAATCTGTCAACATCTGTGAATTGGGCACAAGGTAATGTTCAGATTACTTACTAGTAAACGTCATTATTCGGATTCTGAACTCCACTTCTCATTACTTATATTCTCTCCCTTCTGTTGTTGGTTTCTTGACAGAAATAGGAGCTTACATATGACAGGAAGAGAGGAGGGGTTGCTCCCGTAGGATAGTCAGGGGGCGGGCTTTGTTCACAAAAAAGGAAGGAGTATTAGCTTGGAAAGGATGCCAATGGTAGGATAAATCCTACAGAATGCATGTGCAAGTAATAGGAGGAGGATGGGTGTTGATCAAGTAATACCATTTACATTTTAAACAAGTGTTGTAATTCGAGTTAATTAAAAAATAACAAAAATAAATAGAATTTAAAAAATGTAAACAGAAGTCAATGTTGATGATGTGATCAGCGATGCAATGCCCACAATATAGTTGTAGATTGATGCATTGAAGGTCAACGTAATAACGTATAGGTCAATGTTTTCTACTCTCCTACTGCCAAAAGATTTTTACAGAGACATTTTAGAAGAGCCTTGTACCTGCGTTTTCAATCTAGCTTCAATCCTGAAGGATGTTATCTGATGAGAGGTGAGCAACACTCTTTCTTCTCTAGTCTATGACTCCCAGTTAAGAGACGATCCCACGTGCTAGTACGTCATCTGGCGAGAAGCCATAATAGGAAAGGGACCAATCGCTCTGTCCTGGATGGTGTTTCCTACATTGTTTGTACAACACTCAGGCCCGGACTGGGGTAGCAAAAGCAGCCCTGGCAGCAATGCTCAAACCAGCCCACAGTCTCAGGGCTGGGAAAGTGATAGGAGTACGGGACCTGGAGTGGCCCTGGGCTTTGAAAGCCAGGTTCCAGCCCACCGGGGAAGTGCCCAGGGGAATGAAAGGCCTGTCCGGCCCTGACCCCACTGCTCTCCACCTCGCTCCGTTTCTAACTCTCACCTCTCCATCCAGTTCTCTCTTTCTCTTCCTTCTTGTTCTTTCTTCTTTTGCATCTCTCTCCCTCCTCTGTTTCTGTGTTTCCTCCACCCATCCTCCCTTCCCCGTCTGCTAGCACCTTTGGCTTAGCCTTAGGGCTCCCCGAGGCAGCACAGCTAATAACCAGCAACAAAGGGCGCCCCCCGAACTGTGAGGGACCCGAGGTTCTCCTCTGTAAGTTGCAGTGTTTTGTCATCAGCGTGAATGTTCACGGAGCGGATCTTCAGAGGCAGCAGTGATGAGGAGAAAGGCAGGATATGTGTGTTTAGAGCTGTTCCTTCCGGGATGGGAGAGCTCTGGTGGGTTTTAATCGATCCCAGTCAAGATGTTCCAAAATCTGTTTTATCAGCTACTCGAATTCTGCCAGCTGAGGCACAAAACACTGCGGCTGCTAATTAAAGGGAGAAAAAGCTGCCTTCCATTGTGGGACATCGGAAAGCGCGCAGCTGCAAAGCCCTCGCCCGCGGGAGGGGGGGGGAACTGTAGCGCATCCGAATCTGGCGCTCGACGCTCTCTCGATATTTAGACTTGCTCTTCACAACTGGCCATCCTTTACACTTCCACGGTGTTTTCAGGTGTAGGAGACAAGGCCTACTTTACATTTTCCGCCCCTGATACCTTTATTTCTCTGTCATACCTCCCAGCCATTGGCTCTTCTCCACTCTCCCCTCTCCTGACGCATTTTCGCTTTCTTGAACCCTCAATAAGCGCACCTATCCCTCTGCCCTCAAGCGGTCTCTATTTACCCCACCCCCTAAACACCGAGGGCCATATTTATCAATATAGCACGCAAATCAGTGCAGCAAGTCACCTTGCTGTGCTGCATGATAGGGAAAGGGAAGTAATGCACCTTACTATAGCCTTATAGCCCGCCGTAGCGGGCTATACCGGCTATTAAAGGCCCGCTCCCGCGTTAAAGGCCCGAGCCGAAGGCTTTAACAAGGGACCAGGACTTTAATAGCCGGTATAGCCCTGCTACGAAGGGCTATAAGGCTATTAGAACATTCTGCCACTAGAGGGCAGAATGTTCTAACAAATAAAGCAAAGGCCTCTCGAAGCTCGAGGGGATTTAAATCCCCTCGAGCTCCGAGAGGCCTTTGTAAAACATTGGAATGTTGCTCTGCGGGCCTTTACCGGCCCGTAGAAGCATGGCGCACTCCATTGCCTACAATGGAGCTCCCAACATTCCAATGTTCTAATTAACATTGTACGTACGGTGCATCCCTGCCTTTTCACAGCGCTTGCACACAATGTGCTGCGTAGTGCCAACGCAGGCACTCTTGCTCCATGGTGCAAGAGTGCCTGCGTTATTAGCAGGATTGTTTTTGTGCAGGAAGGAGCACCTTCCTGGGTAAAAACAATTCTCCCAAAAAAACGAGGACCAATAATGATATTTCTCCTCGTTACGCCTACTCTAGATTTAACAAACCACTCAGGGCCGCGTAAGGGGACCTTACGTGGCTTGATTAATCGCCTCTTAAGGGTTGCGTCGCTTTTGCACCCCGTGTGGTGGTGCAAAAGGGACGCAACCCCTTGATAACTATGTCCCAAAATGTCATTCTGCTTCTTGTCTCTCAGCTGCTTTCCCCAAATTGACTGCAGAATCTCATACAAGCCAGCTAAGTAACTCTCTCTCCCATTCTTCTCCTTCTTACCTGATCCCGGTACTATCCGACTCCAAAATCTCCTAAGGCCTTCTCGCTGACCTCTACTACTTTCAGATATCTCATATCGCTTTCAGTTACATTCTCTCATCCACCCCTTTCACGTAGTCCTTCCTCTCTGCCTCCCTGTACTACTGGCTTCATTTTTCAAGAAGTCACTTTAATTCGTTTACCCAAGTGTATGTCTATCGAAGTGTATTTCTATTGTGTGTCTGTGGCCATTTCAGCTTTCACCTTCCCGGAGCTTAAAGTGGGATGAAAAACCTAGGAGGGGTCTCTAAAAGGGTGTGACAAACCTGTTAAAGGGGCGTGGACAACACAGTTGGGGACATAGCCTAAATCATAAGAACTAGTATCATGTACTCAAGAAATTCATAAAATCGCATTAAAAAAAGGATAATAAAATAGCAAAAAAGTTATATTTATTTACCATAAGCAATAAAAACAGAAAACAGTTTAGAAAGTACATTAAAATGATTTATATTACTTAGAAATCTATAGCAGGCAGGGCCCGAAGGGCTGGTCTGAGAGGCCAGTGAATGTGCTGTTTTTTGGCCGTCTGGTGAGCTGGTTTTTACTGTTGATTTCCCTAAAATTAAAACAAACATTGGCTGCAGCTAGGTGATATCCCTGCAGCCTTGCATACTTTACAAAATACTTATACTGTGTCTTTACAAAACTGCACAATTTAAAAATATGGGCAACTTTTTTAGCTATACGCTAGGCAATTTCAGGATGCGTGCTCTCTTGTGTTTCTCTTAAAAGTCTATATTGTAATGGGTAGTTTATTGCTCTGAATCGGTATTGTACTGGGTGATGGATAAGTCCCTTGCCAGTTTTTTCTTATGTGAGTGTGAGTGCCAAGCAGTAAGAGAGAATTATTAAGCAGCTTGTATGAACTATATCGACTATCTAACTGCTAAGAATTATAGTATTAGTGTAGCTTATATATTGTATTGTCAGTACACTATACAGCAATTATTACCCCTGACAAGGCAATGTTGTGCTTTATGGTAAGTAATCACGGGGGAAGCCAGCGTGACCCTAACAGAACCTGGGCATGATCAAATACAAAAATGTTGAGTTTTGCAGCTACTAACGGGATAAAGCATGCAGTAGTACCACATTACTCCTCATTCCTAGGTGCTGAACTGGTGAGGTGATACTACAGCTGGAAAATACTTCAACCTGCAGTATCAGGGCTTTATTTATAAGGCCCTGTGCGCTGCCGGAACGTCACTTTTAGTGATGGTCTGGCTGCGCATACTGCAGGGAGATTTCTACAAGGCCACATAAAGCCAGCCTGCATGGCTTTACGTGGCCTTGTAGAGTGGACTGAGGCAATGCTGCATAAGTCACAGCATTGCCTCATCCTGCGATAGGAGGCGTGCCATGGGCGTTACTGTGGGCGTTCCCACGTAGCACTCATGGCACTTGACACATCCTCAGATTTACGAGATTTCGTAAACCTGGGAATGTGTCAAAAGCCTATGCCTCCCCACGGGAGGCATAAGCGAGGCTCAAAAAGGAGAAATGCCTTTATTTCTCCTCACTTTTTCATTTTCTATGTGTGCTGTATTCTGCAAAAAAACTTGCAGTGCTGCCCTATGGCAAAACCTTGTAAATAAGGCCCTAAGGCTTCTTGCTGCACAGCCCTACAGCAAAAGAAAAAGGCAGGAAGCCACCGTATCTATCAGATATGGTACATTCCTGTCCTTTTCCCCTACACTGGCCCACAATGGACTGCCATGGGCCAACGCAGGCACCCTTGCACCATGTTGCAAGGGTTATAACGTTGCAGGGTTGATTGTTTTTGTGCAGGAAGGAACACCTTCCTGCACAAAACCAATCACAAGAGACGTTTTCCTCTTTCTATGATTTTTGCAGAATACAGCACACATAGAAAAAGGAAAAACGAGGAGAAATAATAAAGGTCTCTGTCCTCTGTGCGCCTCCCTTATGCCTCCCCTGGGGAGCGTAGGCTATTGACGCATTCCCAACTTTACGAAATCGCATAAATCTGGGAATGTGTCAAATGCCATGGGTGTTATGTGGGAACACCCACCATAACCCCAATGGCATGCCTCCCTATTGCAGGGTGAGGCTGCAATGCTTCAGCCCATATCTACAATCCATGTAAAGCCACGCTGGGTGCCTTTACGTGGCCTTGAAGGGTGCACTGCAGGACCGTCACTAAAAGTGACGATCCGGCAGTTAGGGGCCTTGTAAATAAGCCCCTTCGTTTTTAACAGGAGCTGTATTACCTGTCCAAATAATGGGTTTCTCGGAAAGAGTGCCATGGCTGAGGGTTACTATATTGCTTCAGTCTTAGACATGAATGAGAGGGGCGGTGAGGATGTATTAGGTAATAGTGAATGAGTATCACACTCACTCCTAGCGGGTCTCCCTAATCTGTTTCAAGGCCTCTGCAGAGTATGTGGCTTTAGATGAGATATTTTAAAATGCTGTCTTGTTAGACAGAGATCCATTCAATATGTGACTGTCAGAAGCACTCTTGATCGCAAGACTACAACTGTAATTCACTTTATTAAGAGTCAAGAAAAGAGGATTCAATAGATACAGCATGTAAGTAATATAGTATGTGGAATACAATAGGCGCGTTCAGTCAAAGTTAAGTATGGTTTCAAGACAAAAGGTAAATCTTGGTCATCGTAAAAAAAAAGTACCTTGATAGGGAAAGTATTTATTGGTTAGTTCAAGGTGCTAGTAGCTTAACAGACACATGCAAGGCTTGCGGTGCACGGCGGGGGTAAGCTTCAGGGGGTGCCATTCTGCCAAGGCTAGTGAATATCTGTTAGGTATGGGTGACTCGGACCCCTCATCACATTTTGCAGGGTGGGGCACTGGAGGGGCACAGAGACAGAGTCTGCTTTGCTGTGCTGAAATGGCAGGAAGACTCCATGGTGGAGTGGGGCAAGACTGTCTGTGCTTCATGGTGCCCTGAAGTGATGCTCTCCAACCAGTGAGTAGCGTCCCCTAGGTGTGTGGTGAGCGGGGGTCTGCCCAGCTGCTTCTCTCAGCCGCATTCCTGGCAGTATGCATGGCCTTTCTCTGTTAAAGGACAGCGGCGCCATGTGTGCGCATTGTCTCCAATGCCCTGGCACCGAGGGCGCACATACTGCCGCAAGACAGGGCATCGCACAGGCTTGTGTGTGTCCTTCAGGGTGTGTCCTGAAGATGTCCTTGAGTTCCCCACTGTGCTTTAAGAACATACACCCTCTGCCCTTTTCTGTGCCCCACTATGTGGTGATGTTGCATTTGTGTAAACGTTTCATAAACTTGGGCAGTGCCAGCGAAGGGCCACCCGTGACTCATCTTATTCTGATGCAGTATCTGTCCAGGGGATGACTCTGGTCAGATTACCAACAACTCCGCATCCAGCCAGTGCTTAGTTTGAGCCAGTGGTTTCCGATGCTTGGCACCAGCTCTTGTAAACAACGGCACTTATGACAGCCTGCCACATTGTGGTGCTATTTGTTTAATTTGCAGATGAGCATTATAAAAGTTGTTTATTAATTAAATACATATTAAAAATGACTAATATCTGCTGCCCAAGCCTTTCTTATAGCTTTGGAGGCCTTGAATAGTGTGAATTGTCACACTTTTAAATGTGCGATTGTTATTAGTTGTGTTGGTACTGTCATTGGCAGAGCTGGCAGGAGCAATGGGTGGTGCAAGCTGCCGTGGCGTCCTGACATGGCCCAGGCACTTAACTTTTTTGCAAATTAAGCAGGGCTTTAAGTGGGCCGGGTCCAGCCAGGTGCTCAGCACTGTCAGTTATTATAAGCAGGTGCCCAGACGGGTCCCTATCGGGCTCTCCATTTTAACCCTCAGGCTCTGCATCTATCACTGCTTTTGATGTAATTTCAAAGAACTAGCTTTTCAGTTTTATACAGCGCAACCTTGGAGCGCTTTACATGAGCACCAGTTACATAACACAAGGACATATTCATTTGGATGTTGAGCCGATGTCAGGCTTGAACCTGCTTTCTCAGCTCGAAAGTCGGCAGCTCTGTCCTTTCGCCACAACTTCGCGCTGAAGCATTTTCAAAATAAATGATATACAATGAAGTCATAGTTGTTGCTTATTTATCTTATGCAATTTACAGTCATTGACAAAGTCAATAGTCCTGGCTTGTTGTAGGTGTAATGTTACTTGTTGTGTTATATGTCTGGATGAATGGACAGAAGCAGCAAAATACCAGTCGGGCGGCACACTATGCTAAGTGCAGATTTTTAGCTTACGTTTTTTAAGCCTCGCCCTTAATTACATCGGCCACGCCCCTATGAGAGACCTCCAGTTTTTTCAACCCACTTAATGCCCTGAAATTAAGCACTACTGCATGCAGCAGCAATGCAAAGGTCACGACCGATAAGTAGCAGAAGAGATCGGGTCCACAGAAAATCACGCGGGGCATGTGCAAGAGACTCCAGAGTGATTCTAGACACAGGGCTTTAAGTGGGCCGGGTCTCACCAGTGCTGAGCACCGGCAGTTTTTTAAAGGGGGCCTCGAAACAGGTCTCTATCGGGCTCTGTTATGTGCCCTGGCAAAGGCGGTACGTTTTTCCCCGCACTGCAGTGACAGCAGGCACATCGATGTACACGTGCTCACACTGCTCACTTCTCACTAGTGGAGAAGTTACGCATGACGTCAGGCCAGGTGCGCGTTGTAGGGGAAGGGAAATCCTTTAAAGAGAGTCATTTTCTCTCTGGATTTCCCTTCTCTTTTTGAAACTCAGGAGCAGCAACATTGTCGTGGTGTCACCAGGGCTTTAAGTGGAAGCTTTTTCAATATTATATACAAGCGATAGTTGCTGCTTATTTACCTTATGCAACTAACAACCATTGACAAAGCCAATAGTCCTGACTTGTTGTAGGTATGATGTTACTTATTTTATTATATTTCTAGATGCAATGACAGAAGCAGCAAAATACCAGTCTTGCGGCACACTGGGCTAAGTACAGATTTTTAGTTTACGTGTTTTGTAAGCCACGCCCTTAATTAAATTAGCCACGCCCCTTTGAGAGACCCTCCAGTTTTTTCATCCCACTTAAAGCCCTGTCTAGACATGTTGCTCGTTTGAGCGGAGAAAGTGTTACGAGTGACCCCCATAGCAATGCATGACCCATGTTTGTTAGGCCCATCCATCAGTCTGTATTGCCATGGCATGGCACAAAAAGCCAGGGCATAGAAACAGAGCACGATAGGACCCGCTTCGATGTCCCCTTTAAAATACCTGCTGGTGCCTAGCAAAGGCAGGACCCGTCCCACGTAAAGCCCTACGCTTTCATATAATCTTTTGTGTCTGAGTCATACCTTTGTAGGCCCATCCTGGGTCAGGCTTGAAAACAAACAAGCAATGGCAAATCCAATAGCTTTGTTTTAAGGTGGCATAGAGAAATTATGTTTTGGTGTAATAGCATATTAACGCTAGAGCCGTTTGGTCTTGCCACTGCGTGGTAGTGGGAGTGTTAGTACTGGTGTTGATGGAATGATATTTGTGGGGGTGATCAAATTGATGGTGGTCTTTTGGTAGTCTGATATTGCTACTGTGGTGGTGATCTGAAGACACCGTCGCAGCAGAGGTATTTTGATCTACAAAAAAATCTTAAAATAGGAGCTCCATTATGGAGTAAAATGATTGTAAAATGGTAAAGTCATTTAATTTGTATGAAAGTAGGAACACAAAAAAGGCATCTTAAACACCACATGCATGTTTATCACAGTAAAATAATTTAAATGAATATGTGTAGCTTTTTCTTGTTTCTTTCATCTTGTGAAATGCCACACTAGATTGAATTTGTATTTAAAGCAGGAATATCAACATTAATAAACATTTAACTTTCTCTGTGTAAAATGGGCGTCATGTATTTTCTCCTGGGATTTGATTTAACACAGCAGTGCACTCTGGCAGTCAGGAGTGTAGAATTCATATCACCGAATGCCTAGGGCATATTGTTTGGGGGTCAAGGACAGGTCACATTTATGTTGTACACTGGAGATGGACAGCCGACCCATGCAACATAAGCCCATTTGCTGCCAGCTTACTGTTTCACAGGATGGATCAGTTAAAAAGGAATGGCTGCCACAAAGGCAAGAAATGTACCTATATGTCTAGGTTATGGAACATGGATATATAATTTATTAAGTCGAAATCTTTACTATTAGTGTGAGTGCTTGAAGGAAATTGATTCATCTGTGAGCTCCACTTGCTTTACTGATACTGGTTCCAGATTGGAAAAAGTATACACATATGTGCAAAATGTAATAATTTGAGAGTATTTACAATACCGACAGAGTTCTCCCTGATTAAATGCATATATATGCCAAAGCATGAAAGCAAGATGGGTAATTGATTACAAAATAAAATGCACATAAAACAATTGCAAATTGAAAACAAATATTTTGTTAAACAATTTTACAGCTTTTTCTGAGGCATTATTTAGAAAAAACAAGTTTGGTCAAAGCCAATGTATTTTTGAAAAAAAGTTTAATAATGAACAATCAGGGGTGGTGCTTGGAGAACATGGCGGCCGGCGAGTAGCGGGTCACGGAGGCTCCGTAGGTCGGGAGCAGACTCATGCTAAAAGCGTGTCCTGAGGCTTCGTAATGCGCTGTAAAGTATTGTAAAGTATTGACTACCCCCCCCCCACCCAACTGAAAACTGAAAGATGTATTTCAAGGAATCGAGTTTGATAATACCTTCTTCCGTGGGAGTCGACTTGCACGTCTGCCGTGGCTGATCCTGCCGGTCGGCGTCCTTGTGGCGGGGGCCGTTGGGGCTCCCGGCGTTCTTTGGTGGGACTGGAGTTGGCGGCTGTGGACGTCCCGGTTGTCTCGGGATGGCAGGCGGAGAGATCCTGCCCGGAGAGGTCCCCGAGAGAGTTGCCGGGTTTGCGTGCGGTCTGGGAGCCGCTCTGGGCGCGTGCGGCTGGGGAGCTGGACCGGGGGAGGAGGGCCGTGGCTGTGCTCCCCTTCCAGGGCGGGAGAGGTAGGGGCAGCACAGTTATGGTGCCGGTTAATGCAATACAGCCTCAGTGCCTGAGTCGAGTGGAGAAAAAGCTGCAGCAAGTGGTGAAGGCTACGGAGGGGGACTTGGAGTAGGAAAACCTGTGCAGAGTCTTTGGAGTGCCTCGTGTTGGCAGGGGAGGTAAGACTGAGCAGCAAAGGTACGCGGAATTGGGCTGCATGTCAGTAAATTCAGGCTGGGGGCGAACTAGGTATTCCCTTAGAAGTGCAAAATTAAATACACACATTGGATTCTCAAGGAGGCGAAGTTACAAAAGATCCTGGGAAACAGCAAACAAAAAGTAACCAAAAATCGCCAATACAGAACAAATTGAAGAAGAAAGATTCAGGCGTAGCAAAATTGAAAGCTCCTTGTAAAAAGAAGAGTGGCTATTTGACTAAAGAGATTCCTAAATTAACACCTTCCTTGAGAAGTTATTTCAAAGCTACCCCGAGCACGTTAATATTAAAACCAGTAGAGCAAACCTCTTTACTTGACTCAAGTGACTCTCTGAAGAATCTCCCCACCTTCAATAGATTTCTTCCATTAATGGATGAGGCTGATGAGGCCGAACTAATAGTTTCAGAAATGGCTGACAAAGTAGATAATACTACGGTGGCAGCAGAGGGGGGTCAGAACCATCGAGACAACTTCATAGAGGTATCAGAAATACAGGATTCTTTAGATAAATCTCGAGCTGGCCAAATTAGAGACAACTCGGAAGTGCTTGAGGGAGCTCACGCACAGGTTGCGGAAACTATGAGTTCTGACACTGGGAGTGAAAATCAGTCAAAATCACTGTGCGATATGCTACAAGTCTTTGCTAAAGAGATGAGAGACAGATTCTCAACTTCGGAGAATAATCAAGTGGATATTAAAAACTTGTGCGAAAAATTAGAGAGTAAGATAGATTCACTGGCTGCTAGAACTATGGCCTTGGAACTCACTGTAACTGAGTTAACAAATCAGATGGAAGAGAATACAAAGAGCATAGCGGCATTAAGAGAAAAAGATCTGGAAATACAAGACAAACTGGAGTCGCTGGAAAATTCTCAAAGGAGAAATAACATCCGCTTGCTCAAAGTACCAGAAGGAGTTGAGGGAAATAACATAAAAGAGTACGTAGCAAAGCTAATAAAACAAACAACACATGTTGAGTGCTCGGTGGAGGCTCTGATGACAGATATACAAAGAGTACATAGGGATCCTTTTAGGCTCAATCCCAACAACAACGAGACCAAGGAAAATCCTAGTACACTTTTTGACATACAGTCTGAAAGAGGAGATACTTAATAAAGCACTAAAATTGAATTCCTTGATTGTAGATGATATAACATTTCAGATAAGATCGGATGTCTCGGCAATCACAGCTTCCAGGCAATGGGAACTCGGAAAATTGCTGGATCCTTTTAAAAAAATGGGTGCAACAGCACAATTGAAATTTCCAGCATCTCTGAAAGTGATGTATAACAATAGAATGAGGATTTTCAGAAGAGTGGAAGATGCCGAGACTTTTTTACAATCTATATCAGGGGGAGTAGGGGGTGATGAGGTAGAGTGATAGATTCTCTCGGGATATGGAAAAAAATTGTGAATTTCAGTATTAAGCTCCTGACCTAAGAAGAGGGGCCCCACAGGCATAGGTTGAGGCCATGGAGGAGGTAAGGGGGGGTTCTCCGGGGAAGGGTTCACTAAAGTGGGTGAGGGAAGGAGCAGAGGGTGGGGAGCAGTGGAAAAAAAAAATATGTCCAAATCGTCATGTTGATAGTATAGAAGGTTTTAATCAGAGAAAAGATCAAGAGAATGGGCGGCCCAGTAGATAACCAGAATTTTGGGTTAAAGGTGCTTTCTTGGAACCTTAATGGACTGAGAACAAAATATAGAATGGAAAAAAAAATTCAGTACTTGAGGGATACTTCAGAACAGATTCTTATATTACAAGAGATGCATTTGTTGGAAAGTGAGTTAAAGTTATTATGTAAATCTAGAAAATGGATTCAGAATGTTATCTGTACCACGCAACAACACTTAACAAAAGGAGTTGCTATAATTATTTAAAAAAATTCAGCTATCTCTCTTGAGTCTAGTACGGTAGATAAAATGGGAAGATGGGTCATAGTCAAGGTTAAATGCCATACATTTAAGTTTAAAGTGGAAGGATATTATGGCCCAAACACTGACGATCCAGGGCCTTTTAAAAATGTATTGTCTGAATTATTGAACTATACAGATCCATTAATATTGGCTGGAGATTTTAATGTGCTTCTGGACCAGACACTTGATAAATCACAGAGAAGTAGAGCTACTCTAAACTACAAAATGGCTGCACTGATTAAAAACACTATGAAACAGCTTTCTTGGTATGATGTATGGAGGAATAAAATGGGAAAGAAGAGGGGCTATACTTTCCATAATAAGAAATATAATCATAAGTCAAGAATTGACTACTTTCTCTTAAGTACAGTTTTAAAGAAATGGGTCCAGGATATCAACCATGTAGGGGAACATCTTTCTGATCATTCAGCAGTGTCTTTAACTCTTAAGTTACCAGTTAGACCGATTTCTAGAAGATGGACTGTGGAGCATGCCATTCTTCTGGAAGAAGAAATAATTGAGAAGTTAACATCAGAAACAGAGGCCTTTTTTCAAATTAATCTAGGTACGGTCCCGATACATATCGTTTGGGATGCATACAAGGCTTTTCTAAGGGGTTTAATAACCTCCATACAACTTGCTAGACATAAAAAGTATAAAGCAGAAGTTGAGGGAATAGAAAAAGAAATACAGGTAATAGAGAATCATATTATTACCCATCAGAGTAACTCCTCAGACACGAATATGCTAGTAAGGATAGAATTTCTAAAGTCAGATCTGGCAGCTGTTCTTGACTCAAGGTTAAAAAAGAAATGGCAAGCTAGTAAACTAGCTGACTTTGAGTATGGGGAGAGTTGTGGGAAGCTTTTGGCATGGAAGACCAAGCAAGATTTGGCCAGAGGCACCATTAATGAGCTGACCTCTGAGGTTCCGGGAGATACACTTAAGACCCCAGATGAAATTGAAAAGGCCTTTCAGTCATACTTTGAGGAAGTGTATCATGAAGATTTAAATGTTCAAGAAAGAGAAATAAGAAAATGGCTGGGTCAGACCCCTATTAATAAGATTACTGATGATAAATCACACAATATGGATATGCCAATTTCTAGGAGAGAGATTGAGAAAGCCATTGATTTGGGTAAATCTGGGAAAGCTGCAGGCCCGGATGGGTTACCTGCGGAACTGTACAAAGTTCTAAGGGATGTTCTTGCCCCGGTCTTGACGTTATTATTTGCCCATATCTTTGAAGAGGGAGGAGATATCCCACATTCGTGGAATGAAGCAACGGTTTCACTAATTCTTAAACCATCCAAATCACCAAGATCTTGCGATTCATATCGGCCCATCTCTCTGCTCAATATTGATTATAAGATCTTCGCAAAAATATTGGCAGAGAGGTTGAATGGGATATCAGAGTGCCTTCTTCATAGAGACCAGAAGGGTTTTGTTAGAGGAAGAGGAATAAGGGAGCTCACCTATAATTTGATTGGGGCAATCGATATAGCTACTGTATATAAAACCCCGCTAGCCATAATAACGATAGATGCTACGAAGGCTTTTGATAGAGTAAACTGGGCCTACCTAAAATAAATATTAAAAGAATATAATCTAGGAAATAATTTTTGTAGGTCAGTTTCTCGGATATATCAAGCCCCTATAGCTAGAATTTTAGTGAATGGTAATCTATCTGCTCCTGTTAAAATCCAGAGAGGCACTAGGCAGGGATGCCCCTTATCCCCGATGCTTTTTAACTTATACATCGAGCCTTTGGCTGAAAAGATCAGACAACATTCAGGTATACAACCTTTTAAATTTTAGGATTGGGAAAAGAAGGTGGCGTTATACGCCAATGATTTAATGGTTTATACATCGGACTTGAATGTCTCAGTCCCGTTGATATATGAAGAGGCAAAGAAGTTTGGGAGTATTTCGGGATATGAAATAAATGCTACTAAAACTGAATGTATGGCATGCAATATGGGCCCCTGTGCTTATCCAACAAAAAAGGTGATTAGGTATTTGGGAATACTGATTACTCAAAACATTGATAAAATTGCAGAATTGAATCTTCAAAAGATCACGAAAGAAATACATAATTCTTTAATGGGTTGGGTCTACTTACCTCTGACTTTGATTGGTAGAGTGAATTTAATAAAAATGATGCTGCTGCCCAAGTTAATTTTTATATTTCAGAATAACCCTTTGGTATTTAATGAAAAAAGCCTGAGGACTCTTCAGTCGAAATTAAATACCTTTGTATGGGCCTTGAAAGCAAGTAGAATTTCGTGGAGGAAGTTGCGTAGGAAAAAAAACAAGGGGGGGTTATGCCTACCTGATATAGTTTTATACACAAAGACATATGCACTGAGGACAGGTAAAATCTTCATGGAGATACCAGATGGTTCGGATGTGGGCGTAATGTTTAAGGAGATGCTTTTAGATGTTGAGAGTGGGAGTCAAGGTTTTTTATACAAATACGGAGACCCGAGATTTTTCAAGAAAGTTTGCTTAAAAACATTAAGTGGCTTTGCTGGCACTTTGGCCCAGATTAGGAAGACTTTGAAGATTAGCTATTTTAGTGCTTTGGCCCCTATCTGGAATGCTCCAGGATCACCAGGGTGGACTAGAGATTCTCTGTCAACTCCTTTGATAGACGCAGGTATTTTGCGTTGGGAACAGATAATAGCGGAAGGGTCTCTGATATCCTGGGACGAGCTGATCTCACTCATAAACAACAGGCTTTCTAAATTTAAGTACTGGCAAATAAAAAGTTGGTATCAAAATATCGGGACGGAGGTGGGCTCCACCAATGAATTAGAAAAAAAGAAGGAGATATCGACTTTTTACTGGTTAATGCTGGACCTGGAGGAAGGAGAATTTAAATTACCTACGGAGTTGTGGGGAGAGAGCTTGCCTGGCTGTCATCTTGAAGATATATGGCAAGTATCTCATGACATCTTCTATACTACGGTACAACCTGCAAACTTAAGAAGGAATCATATTTTTTGTGTTCACAGGGTGTACTGGTCTCCCCTAAAGCTCTCAAAATTCTCGAAAGGTTCACCGCCTAAGTGCCCTAAGTGCCTCCTTGTTGATGCGGATGATGTTCATATGTTTTTAACCTGTCCTAAGCTTCGGCATTTTTGGGCGGAGATAAAAAGAGGTATGGAAGATATTTTTGGTCTAAATATCCAGGTAAGCCCAGCTTTAGTTTTCTTTGGTTTGTGTTCAGATTATAAGTCCTTTTCCAGATGGGAAAATAAGTTATGTTTATTTTTGATTTTGCTTGCAAGAAGAGAAATTTGTAAAAAGTGGATAAAGGATATTTCTCCAACTTTTTTAGAATGGGTGATTTCCATCAAATATACAATGAAGATGGACAGAGTTAAATTACAAAAATATAATAATAAGAGGGACAATAGAATAGACCTTTGGGGACAATGCGAGGAATGGCTGGGCACTCTTGATCGATAGAAAAATCAGTCCAATGATTAAGCCTTACATTTGTTTTACTTTATCTCTCTAGTTCTGTAGGGCGCCCAGGATTATACAGAACAAGTATGTAGAGAGGCTTTGTGTAAAGCTTTTCCATCTAGATACAGAGATCTCCAGGTGGTGCTATTCGAGGGAGGCCACAGGAGTAAATCTAACAGCTCTGAAGTATCTAATGGCGAATGAAGACAAAAAAAAAAAAATAATGAACAATCAGTGTAAAGCCATTATGGACCGCATGTAAAGAAATAAGGTGCCCGCTTCTGAAAGAAAGACACAAAAATAATCCCGCATTGGTGCAGATTTATGACTATCAGAAATTCATAAAAGTTCAGATGTAGCCAGAAAACTGTCCTCCTAGGAAACTTTTGTGAATTCAATTTTCACATGAGCAAATATACACCTGTACAGCCATTTCATTTTCACTTTATTACCATCGTGGAAAAAGCTTTACTCCTGCTGTTGTGAGTAGTATATTTCCAATCTTTTTCAGTGTGAGAGGAGATCGCAGAGGAGTGGTAAATAATCTTAAACATGTTAGTTTGTGGGTGTGCACAGACTCACAGGGTGTTCCAGCAGGGCCGGCTCTAGGGCGGTGCGATCGGTGCCACCGCACTGGGCCCTGACTTGGGGTGGGGGTGCCCTGTTTGCAAGTATATTTTCATTTTAAAAGCACCTGCTGCCGCATTCCTTGCTTCCAGCAATTTTCAGGCATCAATAAAAACGTCAAGATCACTCCAGTGATTAATGTTCCTGCTGAAGAGAGAGATCGTAGGTTTGTCTAGTGGAAGTATTAACTCATCCTAAGGCAGTGCAGTGGGTTAATATGCCTATTTGAAAGAATGTGTACCATGCAGATCACAAAGTACATATAATGTAAACAGGTCAGTGGGTTACTGCTTGTGTCCCAGGGATCCTTTGTTACTTGCAGTTTATAAGTTAAAATCCTAATATAGCATAGTGAGCTATTAACTGTCATCAAAGAGCTGCATGCAAACTACAAGATATGTATTAGCGCTATATGTCTTTTTTGCCCTGCCTTTCATTATCCTAAACTTGCAAAAAGGGTTCATTTGGGTAGAAGAAATCAATTTTTATTATTAAAGAAAACCCCTAATAATGATGTTATGTTTTAAATTCTGAATTTGTGCTTTTCCAGACCAAGGACTCAAACTATACTGCCTACCAGTATAGATGACATGTGACTCCTACACCTTGTAGTCCTCTGTCTTATGTAACATTTCCTATACACTGATTTACACACGTATGATTGTCTCTGTGCCAATGTGTGTGTGTGATTTAAAGTGCTATGACACCCTACACTGGTATGAGTGGCGCTATAAAACTAAATCAGTCTGAGAGAGAGTGGTTATAAAGACTTGAGGAGCACTGTTAAATGGTGATAGAGAGGGAATCCATGGTAGATGTGGTCATTGGCAGGGCCGGCGCTATGCATGGGCAGCATGGTCAGCTGCCCAGGGCCCCGCGCCTGCACGCATCCATGGGGCCTCGCACCTTTAAAGACATCAGAAGTTCCGAGGCCCAGGGGGCCCCCTGAGAGTTTATATTTTTCTTTTTTATGTCAATCTCCCCTGCTGGCCCGTCTCTGTGGGCCTAATGGCTGCATCAGCATGTTGATGACAGCAATCAACTGAAATAAATGAGTGGAGCACTCCTCTCCTCTTCTGGTGTTAACTCAACTAGACTATTCTCTTTATAAACTATTTAGACTGAGCGTGCTAAAGTGGAGTACGTGTTGTCTGAACACTTCTAGCTAAATCATCATATTTCACGTCACTTTGACCTGACCACTTTGCACTTTTGCTGGATGCAACTGCACTGTACAATTATAATACACAAAACAATATTTAGATTAAGTTTATATACATCTATGTAAACATTTATTATCAGAGAGTGGTTAGAACAAAATACCATCAATCAATCAAACTTTTGTTCAAATTCCTAGTACATTTCCAAAAATCAAAATACATTTTTCGTGAAACTAAATATCTCCAAGAATTCTTTCATGCCCAAAACATCTTCATGAATTCGTTCATGCCCAATGCATTTCGGGCCTGAGGGCCCTTCTTCGGGGCTTCAATCTAAAAATACAAAACACTTTTTGTGCCACATACTCAATGAGCAAGGAAAACATCAATATACATTTCACAGTTCATGACGATGTGAAAAAACAACTGTGTACGATTTAAATGCGCACAACATTAGACACTATTTCACCATTGTAGGCGGAAATGCGATATACACACAAAGTGCTTACCCTCTATTACAAAGAAATTAAATAAAAAACAAGATAGCGTGAAATTAGACACAGAAGCCAAAATGCAACAGACTCCCGAAAAACCTAAGTGAACAATAAAGTTGTGCAATACAAATGAAAACCGTGACTGCCACTCACGCAACTTCAACATAATCACTGAATGTCACCGTGATCAACGCTGTGGTACTATTAGAATGAACCGTAACTGCTAGTCACACAACATCAGTATATCCCCAAGTCAACTGTGTACTCACTTTAGCAGGTCCTATAACACCAAACTGTAGGGGAGCACAAAAATTATACCCGTTATCTTAATTTTGAAACCTTCACTACTCAACCATATTACGAGAGTCTTCTGCCAAACATCAACCCACCTTCAACTCTCCTTGGAATCCTGCGAACGATACTACCACAGCTTAGTCGATTTCCTCCAACTTCTATACGAGTCTGCAGGAAACAAGCAGATGCTTCATGAATGCCCCGTTTCTGACCCAAGCTGAACCCCATCTACTTCCAATCACTAAATATTACCTCCAAGATTATTTCAGCTGGTTCGGGGAACAAAATGGCTCGCTCTAAGGCTGTCAATGCTTACAAAGTTTACGCTCCGCGTCTGTCTGCATATAATGCCGGAAAAAAACCTGCCTGAACCTCTAATTGACTGAACATCAAAAACGGACTGTGCGCAAAAGGTTGAGCGCCATCTGGACAGGGGTATATTCTACTCTTAAAATGTGCAAATCACTTAATAAGAAACTAAACCAAAACTTTTTGAAAAGACTGAGTCTAGAATCAACCAGCAACCCATACAATCTAACTTTCTGAATAAGATTTATTCCCAGTCATCCGTCCACCTAATTCAACACACAAGAAAATGACGCCCTCTTAGAATAGGTAATATCCCAATTCCTCTGTTACAGCTAGCCACAATAAACACACGAACATGACGTACAAATAATCATACCGACGCTAACGGCGAAAGGACAGGAAAGATGTAGAACGTTTGAGAAATAATGAAAAGGAAAATATAGTATAAAGAAGAAACAAAACAAAACAATAATAATAATAGAAGGGAAACTCTGTGTTATGAACTAGTAGCTTGTTCACATTGCATATACCATAACATTTGTGAACCTCTCACGGGTGCAATATCATAAATAACATCCATAATCAATTTTTTCATTGAGACCCTTAGGATCTTGTGTGTCTAGTCTCCTTATCCAATACACTTCTCTTTGAAGTAGAGATCTAGTAATGTTCATTCCTGGATAATACTCGACCTTCTCTATAACTTGAAACTTGAACTGAGCTATAGTATGACGTGCCTCTGTCCAGTGAGTTGCCAAACCACTGGTTGTGTTTTGAGTTCTAATTTTACTCTTATGTTCGGACATGCGTGTTTTTACTTTTCTCTCTGTTTTGCCCACATAGAGTAATCCACACGGGCATTTGATACAGTAGATGATGTTAAATGAATTGCAATCAGAATTGTGAAGTAGCTTAATAGACTCTCCTCTTAGAGGTTCAGGCGGGTTTTTTTCCGGCATTATATGCAGACAGACGCGGAGCGTAAACTTTGTAAGCATTGACAGCCTTAGAGCGAGCCATTTTGTTCCCCGAACCAGCTGAAGTAATCTTGGAGGTAAGATTTAGTGATTGGAAGTAGATGGGGTTCAGCTTGGGTCAGAAACGGGGCATTCTTGAAGCGTCTGCTTGTTTCCTGCAGACTTGTATAGAAGTTGGAGGAAATCGACTAAGCTGTGGTAGTATCGTTCGCAGGATTCCAAGGAGAGTTGAAGGTGGGTTGATGTTTGACAGAAGACTCTCGTAATATGGTTGAGTAGTGAAGGTTTCAAAATTAAGATAACGGGTATAATTTTTGTGCTCCCCTACAGTTTGGTGTTATAGGACCTGCTAAAGTGAGTACACAGTTGACTTGGGGATATACTGATGTTGTGTGACTAGCAGTTGCGGTTCATTCTAATAGTACCACAGCGTTGATCACGGTGACATTCGGTGATTATGTTGAAGTTGCGTGAGTGGCAGTCACGGTTTTCATTTGTATTGCACAACTTTATTGTTCACTTAGGTTTTTCGGGAGTCTGTTGCATTTTGGCTTCTGTGTCTAATTTCACGCTATCTTGTTTTTTATTTAATTTCTTTGTAATAGAGGGTAAGCACTTTGTGTGTATATCGCATTTCCGCCTACAATGGTGCAATAGTGTCTAATGTTGTGCGCATTTAAATCGTACACAGTTGTTTTTTCACATCGTCATGAACTGTGAAATGTATATTGATGTTTTCCTTGCTCATTGAGTATGTGGCACAAAAAGTGTTTTGTATTTTTTAGATTGAAGCCCCCGAAGAAGGGCCCTCAGGCCCGAAATGCATTGGGCATGAACGAATTCATGAAGATGTTTTGGGCATGAAAGAATTCTTGGAGATATTTAGTTTCACGAAAAATGTATTTTGATTTTTGGAAATGTACTAGGAATTTGAACAAAAGTTTGATTGATTGATGGTATTTTGTTCTAACCACTCTCTGATAATAAATGTTTACAGAGATGTATATAAACTTAATCTAAATATTGTTTTGTGTATTATAATTGTACAGTGCAGTTGCATCCAGCAAAAGTGCAAAGTGGTCAGGTCAAAGTGACGTGAAATATGATGATGACAGCAATCAGACAGGTAATTTGAGTGCCCTTGCCTGTGAAGTGGCCCTGCCCCTGTATGAATAAAAGACAGAATATCCTGCAGGGGCACAGCAAAGGATAGAGTGGCTATGGCGGCACATCACAATGGAAACTGCTCACCAAGGACAAGTGGAAAGGGAGCAGAGAGGGGAATAAAAGGGGCAAGACAAATGGAATACAGTGGGGGGAGCAAATAGGTGTGTGCGCGGCATTGAGACAAGAGGTGCACGCAGAGGAGCAGAATCCGCATGCAAAAGTGGATGGAGCAGGGTTTAAAGTCTGCTGGGTCACTCAAGTCTTAGACCTGGTAGTAAATTAAAATGGACATTGAAAAGGGGCCCTATATTCATGTCCTTAACTTTGCCTGCAAAAACATTGATCCAGTGTCTGCACAATGAATGAAAGTTCTGAAAAACAGGTGATGAGACGGGCCCGATCTCCATTTTTGCCCTCACCCTCAGAGGGAAAAACAAATCTTAACTCTGCATCAGTGCCACCCTTCCCTACCTTTAATGCAACTTCAGTGAGACTCGTTATAGTTCTTTCACAGTCTCATCATGTCAGAACTGGAGCATTTTCAATATTATATACAAGGAAGCTGTAGATGCTGCTTATTCATCTTATGCAACTAATAACCACTGACAAAGCCAATAGTACTGGCTTGTTCTAGGTGTAATTTTACTTGTTGTAATATTTATCTGGAGGCAATGACAGGTTTTTTCAACCCACTTAAAGCCCTGCTCTCAGGTCAGTATGTAGGCCGCTTTTTTGGCTAGTTGTTGACCTGCTTTGTGGTCAAGTGAGCCGGTTTTTACTGTTGATTTTTATGATAATAAAGCAAACATTGCCTGCAGCAAACTCAAATCAGTGCAGTCCTTCCATACCTTACAAAAACGTATACAGCATGTGTTTACAAGTTGAAAACTGTGCTAGTTTGCAAACATGGGACACTTTTCTAGCTAACTAACTCCCTAATGGGGGCCCCTTTTATTTTGGTACTGAGGCCTATTTTCTGTCCCAGTCTGATTCTGCATGTTAGGCAGGGCCACTGGAATTATGCGATTGTGCGGTGGCGGCGATTTCTGCATTATTATGCATTGGACGCATTTGCTACATAATCCATCAGCTGCTGCATAATCTACAGATTTTAACAACAAAATTGCTTTCTATCTCAAACAGTTCAAAAGTTACTAAAAATGCAGCGACACGTCTGCCGCATGTGGGAAGGCCCTTTGAAAAGATGGAATAGTCAAATTTATATTTCCCACTACTAAATTTGGGTGTTAAATTGTTACTAATGGGGTGCAACCAGTGCCCAAACAGTGTTACCAAGTTTAAAAATGGCAAAAAAAATGAAGTAATACTATTTCAAAATGTGCCGGGTTATGCCGCATAATTTGCCTTTTTTGCCACATAATTTACTCACCCTGCCACATAATTTAACCCTCTCCTGCCACATAATTCCAGTGGTCCTGCTGTTAGGGTAATCCATGGCAGTAATTTTGTTCCTGTTTATATTTCTCATGCTTTACTGAATCTTGCATTCCCCAAGAGTGCTAGCTATTTCCAGCATGTGTGTTTGTGTATTTTATTTCACAGCATATTACTCTTGGATGATGCACCCTTTGTACTGAGTCGCCTCCAGGTGTTTATAACAGGCTACAGTTGAGCACTTTGGAGTTGAGGCTGCAGGCAGTACAACTTTCACACTGTGACTGTCTGTGAGTCAAAAAGGTGTTCAGATTACATGACCATTCAAAAGTATGGCCTCTCTGCAGAGCACAAAGAGCAATGGTCCTGCATTGCAGTTGTGATTCTATGCAAGTGTGTGTGAAGGAGCTACTTATTGGTCAAAACAACAAGGTGAAAGTAAAATCATTTATTGTAGTTACTCATTTAGCTTAAACTGCTAACAACAATTGACAAAACGCAGCCGCGGCCGACTGATGCCGGCCGCGGCTGAGTTTTGTCAATGGTTGTTAGCTGTTAACGGTGGGGGCGGGGGGTAATTTTAATTTAAAGGAAAAAAAATAGCTTTCTTAGCCGATCCGATCCCGCGTCGTATCTGCTTAGGGGCCCCACATGTTCCTATTCTGCCTGGGGCCCCACATATCCTAGGACCGGCCCTGGTCATTGGGGGGCATCAACAAACACTGTTGCACAGGGCGCCACCTGTGCTAAAGCCGGCCCTGTGTTCCAGCCCTGGAACTACTGCTTCCCACCTCCTATCAGCCGCTGTATGTAGATTTGCAAAAGGAGGCAAAACCAGAGCCTTGCTGGAATCCAATTCCTAATGCACTCTGAGCTCTGACCTAATCAGAGCTCTGATATAATGAGACCACTACCAGAATTTGTCACCTCACTGCACAACATCAAAAGGGACAAGTGGATGTTTTTACAGGGGATGTAGATTACTGAAGCATCCCACACCTTGGACAAGTAGATATTTTATCAAATTCCACACCCCTATTGTCTTTGCTTGCTTCAATAAACCAGTGCATTTTATAATGGTCATTAATAAAAGAAACAAGCAGAAGTAGGTAAAGAGGGCGTGATTTCACAGAGCCATTCACATGTGAGCAATCAATGTACACATGCAAATGAAGTTCACAATTGGTCAATTTTGACTTTTAAATTGATACCCTCACACATAATATTAACATATACTGTGGCAGTTAATCTGCGTCCATGTGGGGAGTGGCCGTTTCAGGAAGGGGATGTCTTAGAAATGTGGTGTACTCTCACAAACCTTGCTATAACCCATTCTCACCCTTTCAATGTTCAGATATCAAGGACAGAAGTCAATCTATTTCTCTTGTGGGAATGGGCAGGGAACACACCTAAAATTAGAGGAGGTGTCACAGAAGAGAATAACATTTTTCCCATGAAGAAAAAAATAGAAAAGGGAAAGAAAATTGCAGTTGCACTAATCGGATGCCATTTTCGGATGCACAGCTGTACGCTATGCACAAATAAACATGGATGAATAGCTTTACATGAACCTAAATCAGAATTCATGGGTCTTTTCCTGGAGAACTCTTGGGTACATATGTGAATACCAGAATTCAGAAAATCTAAACTCAAACATAGATAAGTGCAGCTTGTCATATTTAGTTGACAAAGGGACTCACAGCATTTGGAATAGATGGCCTATGCTTGTCACATTCCAGTATTAAATTAAGGTAATACAATTGCAGTGCTACATGTGTATGCTTATATGTATGTATGATTATAGCAAACAGGCCAAAGAATCGACATGCATAGAGCTCTGCACTATTACACACAGGTGATCTTTCCAAAGAGACCAATTGGAACACCCAGAAGAATAGATTTCTCTAAGGAGAGATTACCGATCTGAAACTTGATTTATTCAAAAAAACGTCTAAAGAATAAATGGACATAAAACCAATACATATACCAGGCCTTCCATATGTCTGTCTCTTCAGCCCCCTGTGACACCTATGTGTGTCTACATGTTTGCTTTGTGACGGCATCAGTGTTGTGTGGACCTATGTGTGCATGTACATATGTTCCTGTGTTTATGTCAGCATCTGTTCGGTATCATTCCCAGTTCTCCATAAGCTTCCAATTAATTACAGCAGTGGTTCTTAACCTGTGGTCCTCGAACACCTGGTGGTATGCAAAGCCTCTCTAAGGGGTCCATGACAGTTTTACAAAATTAAATAATATTAAAATTGATACATTAAAATTAAATTAACGTGTATACAATTAAAGAACCAAAATAGGAAATTTGAAAATGTTTCCAAATTTTATTATGAATTAAACTAATTATTCCAAAATGTGGGTATTTATTTGGTTCATACGTGTTTTTGTATTTATATGTATTATCTTGAAGTTCAAATCAAAGAAATAGTTTAGGCTGGAGGCCCACGGCTTCCAATATGACACAATGGTGGTCCCTGTATTCCAGTAATGATTCAGTGGGGGTCCTCCTCTGTCTAATGGTTAAGAACCGCTGACTTATAGTATTGGCTCTCTGTCCCGTGGTTTACCCCTCATACCAACTCTTGCTGCCCCCTTCCCTCTCAGGAAGACTGCTTTCCTTTCTTGGCGCATATGGTTGGGTACCAACTACTTCTCTGTTTTGGGGAGGATCATCCCAATCACAGGCTCTTCCCTCATTCCCTTTCTCCCTTGTTACCTTCACTTCACTCCCCCATCACTTCAAGGATTTTGAGATGGCCTCAGAACAACATATAGGGCAATACATGCAGCCACCATGACACCACACAAGTCTCTCAGTGTGTGTGTGTGTGACTGCATGGTATGCAGTGTATATGTTTGGGTGCCTACAGATCTGGGCACATGAGTTCCCTTTTTTTCTGCTGGCCTGTCTGCAAGGCTGCCTTGTAGGTAATTTGTCCAGCCAGCCTTTATGCCGTCTGTCAATATATCTGTGGATGCTGCATGTTGTCATCAAACACTATGCAACAGTCATACCTATTTTCTTTGCCAATGGCTATTTCAATTTGTCAGCCAAATTCACAATATTTTTCCGCCATTTATTGTTTTTTATTGCCAAGCAGTGGCGGCTCGCCGAGGGAGTGCTGCGGGGTGGTAGGGCGGGGAGGGGCAGGGCTTTGTGGTAGTGGAGTCCGACATACAACGGTCAGGAGTAAGGTAAGTAATTAAATAAATAAAACAATTTACCTTCCTCGCACTGTATCGCCATCTCGGCGATGCAGCGCACGCAAGGTAAATTGTTTTATTTATTTAATTAGTTACCTTACTCCTGTCCATCGTATGTCGGACTCCACTGCCCCCCCACTCTGCCCCTCTCCACCACTCCGCAGCACTCCCTCGGCGAGCCGCCACTGTTGCCAAGCTTATGATCTGTGCCTTTACTCCTAATGGCCATCACTCCAGTTATAGACATGTAATACAAACAGTGGGTACAGTGCATTTAAACGTATACCAGGGCCTTTGGCAGCTGGTGAACCTCCAAACAGGTGTAATATGAACACTGGGCCTGAACTATACAAAGAGACCGAGGAAGTCAAACTCTTACAGCGGCTTATTACATGTTACTTACCTTATGTGGCACCTAAATAAAGGTCCCACGTGCTTCTGAGCCATGTCACATCTATCACACAGACATTGTCGCCCCTGCCTCCCAAAGACATGGTGAAAAACAATGAGGCCATATCCATCAATATTAAAAGCCACCAGGCAATAATGAATTAAAGCTGCATTTTACGATGTCCCCGACTGTGCTGTGAATTGCCTCTCACTGTGTTCAAATGCAGGATAATTATTTTATTGTGCACCTCTGAGTAAATAATCCATACAACACATATTTGTAAATGATTCTAGAACTCAAATAACAGTCACAAAATACTAATATAAGTTTTTATTTTAATTATCTTTTTTTCAAAATCACTTTATTTTCAATAAATATCCGGGCATTTGGCATGAATCTTCTTCAATAATGTTCAATCCAATTTGCCCATTTTTTACACCATCTTGCCTTGCAATTTTACTCTAATTTACCAGCATGTGTTTTTCAATATTGTTGCATCGCTTCATCAGGGCAAAAGCCATTAATTTGTATAGTTCATACAAACAAAACAGTCAAATGAAAAAAACAAAAAGCTTCTTAGGTAAACTGGTTAACCAAGGAATTATTTTAGAATATCTTTACAGAGAGACCACAAATAACATTATTAACACCATTATTTCTAATGATGCCATAGTTTTCATGGATTCTGGTTCATATATATCATATTTTTATGCAGGGCTCACTGTATTTATTACTAGGCTATTATTACACTGCTTCCTCGGTAGACAAAAGACCAAGGGGGATATGTACAATAGAAGTGGCGGAGCGTGTCGTTAGCCTCCTGGGCTTAACGACATGCTCTGCCACTTCGGAATCACAAGGCTGCACCATATTTACAAGAATGTGGTGCAGCCTTGCGTTTCCCCCTGATGGCGCTAAGTTTAACAACTTAGCACCAACGCAGGCACCCTTGCACCAGAGTGCAAGGGTGTCTGTGTGCAGGGGAGGATTGGTTATGTGTAGGAAGGTGTCCCTTCCTGCACATAAACAATCCTAAAATGCCATTTTGTAACTTTCATGTGTGCTGCTTCATGCAGCACACATGAAAGTTACAAGAAGCAGCACACATGAAAGTTACAAAATGGCATTTTTTAAAAAGGTTTGTTTATGTACAGGAAGGGACACCTTCCTGTACATAAACAAACCATGGCCTTTTGCTTTTTCCATGTATGCTGCACAAGGCAGCACACATGGAAAAAGCAAAAACGAGGAGAAATAATGCATTTCTCCTCGTTTCGCCACCTTAAGACCAGGGTTTTCCTGGTCTTAATTATGGCGCTGCCTCCTATGTACGCCACCCTTGTACATAGGGGGCAGCGTTAAATACAATGGGTGTTACGGTGGAACGCCCACCACAACACCCACTGCATGCCCCTTTTACGCTAAACATAGCGTGAAAGGGTGCCTTATGTACAAGGTAGCTTTAAGCCACATTAAGTGGCTTAACGCTGCCTTATACATAAGGCAAGGCCCCTATCGCCACGGGAACATCACAAAAAGTGACGTTCCCGTGGCGTTAGGGGCAAATTACATATGCCCCCAACTTTTCTTTGTTATCGAGTTTTGTAACATTTATCGTATTTGATTAAAAACCCTGAGGGGCATATGTACAAGGAGTTAACGCCGCTTTAGCGACATTTTTATCGCCGTATGTACAAGCTGTCGCTAATCTCTGTTTCCGGCGAAAACGTCCATTTTTAAGATCGCCACTTCTGTTAGCGATAATGACATGCAAGGGAGGCGTTCCCGTGCAAAAACGGCCGCTAACCCCACTTCGCGATATTTACAAGGGAATTCTTGAAGTGTGGAAGACCAAAAAAACTGCCTCTAACTGCAGTTAGAGGCAGTTTTTTAAGACCAGAGAATAGCTGGTCTTAAAAATGGAGATAACACTTGGGGCCTCATTTCAGCAGGTTTTGGTGCTGGACCGCACTGCAAGCAATGTCGCTGCGCTGCCCTGCGACAAAACTACAGGGCAGGAATGCGCACCATCAATAAGATAGTGCGCATTCCTGGGCCTCACTCATGAAAAGTGTTGCAGCGCTGCGACAAGACAGCGTTGCAACACTTTTCACAACGCCCTTCTTGCAACACCATGGATGCGCTGGATTCACTGGACAGCGCTCCATGTCGCAAGTAATGACAGATACGTCTGGAATCCTAACGTATCTGTCAGCGCTAAAGTCACGCATTGCTGTAGTTGTGTCACAAGCATGACGCAACTCCAGCAATGCATGGGGCCAGCCTATCCCTGTGGCACTGCGTCACCCTTATGCCTGCCATCAGGCAGGCGTAAGGTACTGATGCAGTGCCGTTCTTGAGGGGCGCCCGGGTGTCGGGCAGTTGGATATCCATCGGTGGCGGTTGCGCGCTGCGGTGTCATCGTCTGTAAGCGTTGGCGGAGTGGTGGTGCTGAGGGAGTTGAGGAGACGTTCTTCGGTGGCCTTGATCCAGCTGCGAGGGGAGGTCGATGATGGCGGTGGTGTACGGTGGGCATGGTGAAGACGTGATGTATACAATGATGGTCGGTCCAGGAGAGTCCGGTGGTGTGGCTGTAGTTGAAGTTCATGCTGGCGGAGGAGATGTGCTCGACCGTGTGTCCTGCTATGTGGCTTGCTGCGGTGACTAGCTGCTTGAGTCTGATGTTGGGGAGCTTCCCCAGAAGGGGGTGGTGTTCTGGTCACTGGGGTTGTCCAGGTGCAACTTGAGTTCACCGAGAATGATGTTGTCGGTGGATGGGAGAGCCTGGGGTGCAGTGAGGTCTACAATGGTATCGGAGAATGGGGCTCCATGGCACGGGGGGCCTGCAGATGAGGGTGCCGCAGAGGATGGGCTTGGGGTTGGTCTGTATCTGGAAGTTGGGGTGTTCCATAGCCACCGTTGGGTCATTAGAGTGCGTGATCAGTCAGAGTGTGCTTCTATAGGTGCTGGCAATGCCTCCACCTGGATGGTTGGGGTGGTCCTTGCGGGTGATTCAGTAGTCGTCAGTGATGGCAATGGCGATGTCCGGCCCAGCGCAGAGGTTGGTCCTGGCAGGCGATGTGGCGTCCAGGGTTGATGGCGAGGAGGGTGCTGGCGTCGTAGTGGTGGAGTGTCCGAGAGGAAGGGCCCTTGGTGCTGAGCGTGGTCCAGGGGCAGACAGACGCAGACGGGCTTGCCTTTGGCACGGGAGACATCCATTACAACGCAGGCATTACATCGTAATGCCTTTACAATGCTACTCCAACAACGCAGGTACCTTTCACATCGCAATCCATTACAACGCATTGTGAGGTCAGTAATGGGGTATTTTTAAGTTTTAGGGTGGGTATGGGTTTCGTGTGTCGGAGATTAAATTTGAGGTGTATTATGGGGTAAAATTTCAAAATTGGGGTGTGTTTTGGGGTCAATTATGAAAATTGGGGTGTGTTTTGGGATCAATTATGAAAATTGGGGTGTGCATTTGGGTCAAATATGATTTTTAAGGTGTGTTTTGGGGGCTCAAAGATGAATTTTAGGGTCCAGTGTTTGCTTTGGGGTGCAAGGGTTAGTTTTTGGGTTGCACTCACTGAAGTGGGAATAGTAATTTTTACATCTCCGCTATCCAACACCTTCCCTACTGTTGCAATATGCCCAGTATTAGTATGGATTGTAATGGAATGCGATGTAATGGTATGCGTTGTAACTTCATATATACCTTTGGCACACCAGTGGTACGCCGCTGCGCATGGCCGCACAGCGGCCGCCATTGAGAAGTGCTGCGGGGGGGACTGGACAGCTGGGAGGTGGGAAACGCCGGAAAGAACACTGGATGGGGCGTGGGCGCGTGGGTGTGTGTGTGAGCGGGTGTTGTAAATATTTAAATGAGAGAAATCTTACCTCGTGGCCTGAGTCTGCTTCCAGGAACAGGAAGTAGGCAGCCAGGCTCCCTCCCCTAAGCCAATCACAACTCTGCAATGCGGTGCCGGGACAGGGCGTTCGGCCAGCGGCTGGAGGGGTGGGCATGTTCTCCATGCAGGTTGTTATGCAGCCTGCATTGCGAACAGGACAGTACGCATGACTGCTTTGGGCGGCCTGAGCGGGCCGACCAAACAGTCACTGCGCACTTGAGTGGGCATGCCACTCCGCCCCTGCCCTGCTCCGTGAGTGGAGCTGCCCTACCCACCCTCCCACCCGCAAAGGAAACATGGCACGATTACATCAGGAAGTTATCATCATGTGATGATTTTTCCTCTTCTTGCACTGCTTGAAAGCAGTGGGGCGACGCTCTTCCGCCATAGCGGATGAGCCGCCACTGGGGGTGCATCATCTACAGGTGCGAGGCCTGGACGACTTGACCCCCTGGGCCTCCTCCGCTATGCGTCCCACCTTCTCCTTACCTAGACAATGACACCGTGGCGCAATCCACTGCACTCTCTCCAAATCTGTGACTCAGCCAGCAGGTTTTCACAAGCCTGGGTACAGCAGTTGCCGCCAAGTCCGCTGGGGAACCTCCCGATGCAGGTGATGCAACAGGGCCCCCTTATGCGTGAAGATGCTGCGCTCCCGCCACACAAGCTCGGCGCAGCTCAGGGGCCTCACCCTCCACAGCGTCCGGCCAGTGCAACATCATCCGGCCTGTGATGAAGAGAGGTGCCGCCTACCGTTGGTAATCCCGTACATGCACCCCGGTGTAGTGGTGGATCGTAGTATGTAATGCAGACCTCCCTACGTTGGTGCACAGGGGCGCCTCTACCATTTACAGCTCCAAGGGACTCAAGGTGGTCTTCTCACACAGGTCAGCAACGTGTCTCCATGCGACCTGCCAGACTTCCCCACCAGGCACGGGCGATCGCCGCGCCTCAATGTCTACCGCCACGGCTCATCGACTCCACAGCACCTCTGCATCCCACTCCAGGCTCCAGACGCAGGTCCAGCGAGGCATCCAGGCTCCAGACGCAGGTCCAGCGAGGCATCCAGGCTCCAGACGCAGGTCCAGCGAGGCATCCAGGCTCCAGACGCAGGTCCAGCGAGGCATCCAGGCTCCAGGCGCAGGTCCAGCGAGGCATCCAGGCTCCAGGCGCAGGTCGTGCGAGGCATCCAGGCTCTCATCCTGGTCATCCTGGATGTTGGGTGGCTTGAGGGGGTTGTTGATGTGTACTGCACTTGGCCCTGGCTGCTCCATTTTGCATTTCATTTTTTTGTGTGCCTATTTTCTATTGGAGGTCGACTGTTTTTTTCCAATAGAGGCAAAAAAACTCATGTTGTGCTGACTAACGTGCGTTTTTTTGCCGCTAATGGGCCTTTCGTTGGTTTTCGCCCGCTAATGCCGGAATTCCTATCGCCATCACGCTATTGTTAGCAGCAGTTTTCACCGCTGATCCCTGAAGCTATCGCCATGTAGCGACGTCTTGTACATACGTCGCTAACAAGGCGATAGTTTTCAGCGGTACACAGCGGTAAGAAAACTGCTGCTAACTAGCATTAGCAGTAGTTTTCGCCAGTCCTTGTACATATGGCCCTGAGGGGCATATGTACAAGGCCCTATCGCCACTGGAACGTCACTTTTTGTGACGTTCCCATGGCGATAGGGGCCTTGCCTTATGTACAAGGCAGCGTAAAGCCACTTAACGTGGCTTAACGCTGCCTTGTACACAAGGCACCCTTTCACGCTATGTTTAGCGTGAAAGGGGCGTGCAGTGGGTGTTGTGGTGGGCGTTCCACCGCAACACCCATTGTATTTGACGCTGCCCCCTATGTACAAGGGTGGTGTACATAGGAGGCAGTGCCAAAATTAAGACCAGGAAACCCTGGTCTTAAGGTGGCGAAACGAGGAGAAATGCATTATTTCTCCTCGTTTTTGCTTTTTCCATGTGTGCTGCCTTGTGCAGTACACATGGAAAAAGCAAAATGCCATGGTTTGTTTATGTACAGGAAGGTGTCCCTTCCTGTACATAAACAAACCTTTTAAAAAAATGCTATTTTGTAACTTTCATGTGTGCTGCTTCTTGTAACTTTCATGTGTGCTGCATGAAGCAGCACACATGAAAGTTACAAAATGGCATTTTAGTATTGTTTATGTGCAGGAAGGGACACCTTCCTAGACATAACCAATCCTCCCTTGCACACAGACACCCTTGCACTCTGGTGCAAGGGTGCCTGCGTTGGCGCTAAGTTGTTAAAGTTAGCGCCATCAAGGGGAAACGCAAGGCTGCACCACATTCTTGTAAATATGGTGCAGCCTTGCGTTTCCGAAGTGGCAGAGCGTGTCATTAAGCCCAGGAGGCTAACGACACGCTCCGCCACTTCTATTGTACATATCCCCCTTGGTCTTTTGTCTACCGAGGAAGCAGTGTAATAACAGCCTAGTAATAAATACAGTGAGCCCTGCATGAAAATATGATATATATGAACCAGAATCCATGAAAACTATGGCACCATTAGAAATAATGGTGTTAATAATGTTATTTGTGGTCTCTCTGTAAAGATATTCTAAAATAATTCCTTGGTTAACCAGTTTACCTAGTATCTTTTTTAAGTGATTCGATCATGCTTAATTTAAGCAACATTGCAGACATTTCTTACTTCCATATTTTCTGTGAATACAATTAACCTGTACTCATTTGTCAAATTATATACTTATTTGTATTTAAAGTAAGTTGGTTTATTTGAATTATAGTTTCCAGTATCTTTATTTTCCGATTTCTATTCCACAATTCTCTACGTTCTGCATTATTTGTCAAAACTCAGAGGTTTATTTATTTACTTTTGCTTTTTAAAATGTGTGCCCCATGTTAAAAGTCACTGTATTTGCTGATTATACACGACGCAGAAGTATGACCTACCAACTACAAAGCACTATCAACTAAAACACCCAAATTATGTCTACACTTGTGTTTAAAATATAGCACTTGTGTGAAAGAAACTAAGGGCCAGAATGTCTAAGTTTACGACTTTGGGAATTCACAAAGGGCATTTATCAGTAGTACCTTTACGGCCGCACTTGGGCCGGAGATCCACCCTGAATGTGGACATAAAGATACTTCTCATAAATGCCCTTTGTGAATTCCCAAAGTCGTAAACTTAGACGTTTGGTCTAAGTTTAGAGCAAACATCTAAGTTTACCTTTGTGAATCGGGTCCTATATGTGTCAATGTCTTCTAACTATACATATTATACATGCACTATATCTTATATTGGTAGATGTAAGTAAGCCATGTACAACTGTGTTCGTGCATGAGCTTCAGTCTAGGTGCAACAGAAGGTAACACACCTCTTCTCAGCGCTTTTCACTTTACGAAGGTTCTTGCATGTGTGCTTCCTTCTCATTAGCTGCTCATTAACATGACGGCAGCCACTGCTGCCTCAAGTTTGCATAGAGACGAGCAGGTACCTCCTTCAGCGGCTTGTTTTGACAAGGATTGAAAGACAGTCATAATTAATCCATCTCCTATCATGTGGTGCAAAGAGCAGTGCAAGGAATAGCAATATCACAACTCTAGGAAGAGTGCATGCAGTATCGCATGTAAAAACCACTTGACATTTGGTCTGATTGATTAACACAACATCTTCCCCATTCAGAAAAAATAAACTCCGTGGTCTTCCTGCCTTCCATGAAGCTCATCATATGTTTCATTAGCATTGTCCTATACATAAAGGGGCAGATTTACAAGCCCCTTGCGCTGCCAGTACGTCACCTTTTGTGACGCACTGGCAGCGCATTTCCCTGCCCCATATTTACAAGGACAGGAAAAGCCACCCTGCGTGGCTTTTCCTGTCCTTGAAAATACGGCCCCTTTACACGCAGCACTTTGCGTGAAAGGGGCGTTCCATGGGTCTTGATGTGCGTGTTCTCACGTAACACCCACGGAACCAAACACATTTCCAGATTTACGAGAAATCGTAAACCTGGAAAAGCGTCAGTATGCTATGCTGTGGCATAGCGAGGCGCAACGAGGAGAAATGTTTTCATTTCTCCTCGTTTTCTTCCTCTCTCAATGCGTGCTGCATTCTACAGCACGCATTGAAAGAGGGAAATGCCTGTAGTGATTGTTTTTGTGCAGGAAGGTGCCCCTTCCTGTACAATAACAATCGCCCCATGGCGCAGGCATCCTTGCACCATAAGGGTGCCTGCGCCGGCGCATGGCAGCTGTTTGTGCGCAAGCGCAGGGGAGAGCACAGAAATGCAACATATCATTGTAAATTTGTTGCATTCTTGTGCTCTGAAAGTGCCGCAGTGTAGCGCAGCCAAAGGGCTTGCGGTGCCGCGCTGCGGCACTTTCTTGTAGATCTTCCCCAAAATATATAAGCAATGTTCGTTATAGGTGTGGCCACTTGCACTCAACTTCCCTGCCTCTGTCCAGTCTCGACACTGCTGTCTGTAGTGTCCCTCCCCCTCTCTTTCTGAATCCTTGTGCTCCTCCCTGCATTTCTCCTGATTAAGGATGTCTTCTCTCTCTCTCCCTTTCCCCTGACCAAGTCTCCCACTGCCAGGATGTCTCAGTCCCTCAACATTGGTTCCCGGCCAGCTCCGATATACTCCATGGTTTGTAAGCCTGCACCCTTTCCACCATGAGTAATGATTCCAGGTTACTCAATTCATCATTATCTGAGGATGAGGAGTCAGGGATACCGTTGTCAAGACATCGTGTCCCAAAGACGGTCTACCAGTTATTCTGGTGTCTCATTGGCGGAGTCTAGGCTAGTAGGAGTCTAAGGACCAGATTTAGCGTAGAGAATTGACAAACCTACGGTTTCTGGTGCAAACTCTAAATTTAAAGTGGAATGCTAAGGCTGAAGTTGGACCAGAACGCTATTGTAAAGGATGCTGAAATTCAGGTAGTTGATTCCACTCTGCATTCACATTTTCTATCAGGATGCAGTGGGAGATGCGCTTACCTCCACACTCTGGTCCCGCACGATGCCCTACTCTAAATCCCCTAATCTTGCAGGTCACAGTAGCAGCAGAGGCTGGAGAGATGCGCAGACTGAGGGCGAGCCTGATCACAATTCAAACCAGCCACAGGCTATATGTCCATTATAATATCTTTGCAAGCCCTGACTTCCGTAATCTAAGGGTTCAATTTGTTGTTTATTTTCTATGTGCCATCTCAGGAGATGAGGGACACCAATTATCAGAGAAACCTAGCATTAACTTTATCACATCTGTTTTGGTAATGGACATTTCTAGCTTCCCTGTATTGTGTTCGTTTTCTGTGGTCTAGCCCTCCACCCTTGACTCCAATCCTACAGGTGGGTGTGTGGTGATGCTCTTTGTTTCTGGTTGTTAATAGCTTCAAAAATGTATCTGTACTGTATTCTGTAATCGCACAAGCTGTCTGTACCTTGTCCGTGCCCGGTGGGCGCCAACAAACACCTGTCGAAATTGATCACTGAGACAACTCCTGTTCACCATCACAGATTTCAACACTTTGTGTATTTTCCTAGTGTGAAAAGGGAACTATGCTTCACACTGTGTCCCTGAATACACACAGAGGAACCACGAGGTACCAGGAGCTGCACTTATAACCTCAGATAGGGGGTAGAGAGCTCCACATCCCCTGAAAAGGGTGAATTAAGTTGTGTACAACACACTGACTTTACAATCCCTTTTTCCCATCTGAAAATGCAGGATGTAATTACAATCAGTTAAGGAAAGTCTGCTGTGGTCTCTGTGCAGGGCATTTTAAGTTTCAATGTGTCTTGATGCAAACTAGTTGTCTAACTAGGTCCAGACCAGATTGTTTATCATGGGTGAAACTGTGCCGCGCCCTGTTACCACTGCCCTTTCATGTGCAGCGGGGACATGCATCAGTCCCAGTGCCACTACAAGCTTTGATATCATTTTCACTGAAATTTCGCAGCCATCTGTAATATCACTTCCCGGCGTCGGGACAGCATTTTAATTGGACCAGGTCCTATAGAAGCTGTCAGCTATGCCATATTTGTGAGCCAAGAGGTGTTTCTGTTTTTATCTGCCTCTGTGTTGTTTGCAATTCCCAACTGAGGGTCCTGTCTTGGTCTTAGATAAATGAGTTTGCTTACCAGTGATCTTGATTACGCGGAATCCTACTTTTCCTCATCACAGACCCTATCTATGAAGTGTAACCCACCTGCCTCCGACAAACAGGACACCTAAATGCTCTACACACACTAAACTACTTGAGGTTACTGGAGTCGCAACTGTTCTATTTGCTGTACAGGCTCATCAGGACATTGGGTCATCAAAAGGTTTTTGAGATGGTCGTCTCACCCTTAACTTATCAAGGCATGCGTCATCATTTGACTACCTCTCACACTGGGGTAGGAACAATGCCACCCCAGTGGACTCAATCAAGGGATACTATGCTATTGCCCTGAGAGTTCTTAAAAATCTATTTTCAGGACAATTATTCAGGACCTGTGTTTTTGGCAAGAAGAAAGATTAAATTATACCTAGAGGTACACTCAAAAATGTACTTTATTAACGAGTACCACTGGTATGGTTAAAAGCATAACCCTTGGCCAAAAGGTGACATACGATGAATCACCTGACCTAAAAAAATCCTATAATTACCAACATGTTTTGACCCCTTTGGTAGCCTATACAGGTCTCGGGTCTTCTTCAGGGCAAAGGAATTAAAATATATGGGATACAGTCAAACCATGAAGATAAGGTAACAATAAGCACCCATGAGTCCCTCTCTCGAATAGGGGCACCTAAGGAAAAATGGTACAGAAGGGACAAATAATTTAATCTGTGTGACCCCCACCTTTCCATTCAATCTATAAAGTGTAGCAGATATATTCCATTATTTTAAAAAAGCAAAAAAAGATTCATAGTGCACCAATATTTTCCTAAACTACCTCTAGGTATATTTTAATCTTTTTTTCTTGCCAAAAAAACAGGACGTGAGTCACTGTCCTAAAATTCGATTTCTAAGAACTTCCAGGGCAATAACATAGTATCCCTCGGTTGAGTATGCTGGGGTGGCATTGTTCCAACCCCAGTGTGAGAGGACGTCAAATGATGAAGCATGCCTTGATGAGTTAAAGGTGAGACGACCTCTCAAAAATATTTTGATGACCCTATGTCCAGATTAGTCTGTACTGCAAATGGAACAGTTGAGACTCCAGTATCCTCAAGTTGTTTAGTGTGTGTATTGATATAGTGGAGCATATACTTGAGGTTCCACTTCCTTGTCTCTCTTACGGGGATAGAAACCTAAAAGCCCTAACAGTTGCTTGCGGTGCTTAAATTGAGCCGGTGGTTTCCGGAGCTCGGCACTGGCCCTTAATTGTCAGTACCAGCACTTTTGATAGTATGCCACATGGTGGTGCTGTTTGTCTAATTCAGAGCCAAACACTCTAGCTTCTTTTTAATTCAAAATACATTAAAAAGACCAATACCTGTCGCCAAAGCCATTCTTATAGCGTTGGGAGCCTAGAATAGTCAGAACTGCCCTACTTGTAGGAGTGTCATGGTTAGTAGTTGTGTTGTTACTGTAATTGGAAGCGCTGGCAGCAGAAATGGTCGGTGAAAGTGTGAGTGGCCTTGTGACGAGGGCCCTGGCACTTACTTATTTACAAATTAAGCACTGGTTGCTTGTTTTAAGCTCCACCCACATGAAGAGGTATAAGATGGTTACACATTCCCAGCAACTCCAGTAATTACAAGTAAGATCCCATACAGCTACAAAGATGGGAGGCCTTGCACGACTGTGACAAGTAAGTGTAGGACTCTGCAAAATAAAGATTACTGGTAAGTAATCAGGACTTACCACCTCATTCCCCTTTCTCTTCCCACTCATTATCTATGAGGATATAGCCAGTAGTAGAGCAAGGTTGTGGAACAAAAAAGACATAACAAAGAATAATGCAGCATATGTGGTCAAATTTCTGTACAAATTGCTACATTACAGAGTTATATATTTCAATACAGCTATACTGAAAGCAGCTCTAGATGGGAGAACCTGGATGTTGTAATTATTTATAAAGTTCTAGGCAATGCCCAAGTGGCTGCTGGACAAATTTCTATAAAGGGCACTCCTCTTGCCTCAGTTCAAGAGGCTGCAATCCCCACAGTAGGACAACCTGGAAAAAGCAAGGAGGGGGCCTCCAGACTGGACACCTTGTAAGGAAGTGATAGAACATAACTGTAAGAAATGGGGGACCTTCTTCCTAGTCAGGGTAAGGGGGATACACTTCTAAAATAACCCCTGCTCACCCCCTTGGTAGCTTGGCACGAGCAGTCAGGCTCATCTCAGAGGCAGTGTGTAAACTGCCATGTCGACTTGGCAAGTGCACCCACTTGCCAGGTCCTTATCTTCCCTTTTCTTACATATAAGTCAGGGCAGGAGGTCAGGGAGAGGTTCACTCTCCTCTTCCACCCCATCATCTGTCGCCAAGAGCATGCTCACTTCAGACCTCTCAAAGTGAGGCTTGAGGCGGTTCACATGGAGGACCCTCAAAGGGTTCCTGGGAGTCTGCCAATTCACCAGGTAGGTGACATTACTTTTGCGCTCCACCACCTCAAAAGGCCCAGTCCACTTGTCCTGCAAGGCACAAGGTTCCACTGGGATCATGACCTACACTTTCTGGCCAGGCTGAAACTCTACCAGAGTGGCATTCTGGTCGTACCAGCGTTTCATCTCCTTCTGGCTTGCTTCCGGGTTCACCTGAGCGAGTTTCCTGAAGCGGGCTGTTTGGTTCCTGAAGGCCAGCATGTAGCTAAATACATCCTGGGGAGTCTTCCTGGGAGCTGCCTTCATTGACCAAACTAGAGGTCCTCTCACACGGTGCCCATACAGAAGCTCAAAGGGACTGAAACCTAGAGACTTCTGTGGTACCTCCATGTAGGCAAAGAGAAGGCATGTCAAGAGGACATCCCATTTACGCCTCATGGGTTCTGTAATACCCTTGATCATGCCCTTCAAGGTTTGGTTAAACCTCTACACCAAACCGTTACCTTGCAGGTGGTAAGGAGTGGTGAACTTGTAGATTACACCATACTCCTACCACAGGGATATCATATACTTAGATATTAAATTGGTGAAACGGTCAGAAACCACCTCTCTGGGGAAACCCACGTTGGAAAAGATCCCCATTAACGTCCGGCCCACCACTAGTGCCGTCAATGTCCTGAGAGGGATCGCCTCCGGGTACCGGGTGGCATGGTCCACCAAGACCAGTATGTACCTGTTGCCCATGGCTGTCTTGGGATCTAGTGGCCCCACAATGTCCATCCCAACCCTTTCAAAAGGGGTACCAACAACTGGAAAAGGTTGAAAAGGAGCCTTACACTTCCTCCCACTCTTACCACTTGCCTGGCAAGTTTGGCAAGCCCTGCAATGTCCATCTGACTGCCTTCGCATTTGGGGCCAAAAGAAGTGGGTGACAAGCCTGTCAAGGTCTTGTCCCACCCCAAATGTCCTGCCAAAGGCACGTCATGAGCCAGACCCAGTGGGAAGGTCCTAAAGAGCTGGGGTACCACCAGCACACGGGCTGACCCAGGCTCAGCGACCTTAGGCTCGCTATACAGGAGACCATTCTCCCAGTAGATCCAATGTGATCTAGACTGATCACCAGCTGCCTGGTTTGAAGCCTGCTGCCGCAAACCTTCCAGAGAAGGGCATTCTTTCTGCTCCCTACAGAATGCCTCCCTGGTGGGACCACCTTCTTGCTGCCAATGAGTCAGCTCAGATAAGTACCCTAGTTCAGCTACCTGCTCCCCTTCAGGTACCGGGGTGTCCCCCTCAAGGTCAGCCTCCTCACCGACCGTGGGTACTTCAGGGTGGGTTTCCCGCACCCCCTGCCCTTTCTCTTGGCAGGACCTGGGCCATTGTTTCAGTCCCCAGGTCCTTCTGATCACCCTTTCCAGCCGCCATTGACCGAGTTGTCACGCATGCCTACTCTGGCAACCCAAGCATCTCCAAGTGAGACCTGAGCTCAACATCCTTCCACAAGGACTGCTCCAGGTCGTTACCTAGCAGACAATCTACAGGCATGTGAAAAGAAGACACTACGCAGAAATGGGGTAAGTGTCCGGTTTATTCTGTCTGACGTCCTCCAGGTCCCGGCAGCAACTGCCTGCCTAAGGACTCCACATTCCAGAGTAGAATCCCCCCCGATGACACAAGCTCCTCACGAGCCAGCGTTCCACAGATCCCAACACACCCCCTTCCTTCACAATGAAAACAAGAAAGTAAGGTTAGGCAAAGAAAAACAATAAGATGAAGATAACAGGAAACAGGATATGCAGAAGAACAACATCACTACATTTTGTAATCTTGGAATTTTACAGGAACAAATTTCAATCTGGTGGAAACAGCTCTGGAAGAAACATGATCGGAATGCACAGGTTCCATCCCGTGGGTATTGGTCGGCACTGATGTTGGGGAAGGAACAACACCAAGTCTCTTGTTGACATAGACCAGCATTGACTCAGGCACAATGGAAATAGCAGACTTGCTCCAAACTTTCCCATTCTCCAACACCACCACGTGATTTCTTACAGCTGACACTCTTTTGGGAGCAGAGAACCGAGACTCCCCTTGCGAAGAAAACCCGGTCTTTTGACCCTCACCCAATCCCCCACCTTAACAGAAATGGGATAACGAACTCCAGGCCTGGTGTCGTACTTGGCCTGAACAGCAGCCCTAACGTCAGTTACAACAGACAATTTCTTAGTGTCCACCACCCTCCTGGACATCCATTCCTTGTTTAATTTAGAGCCAGCAACCCTTCCCCTAAGTAAGGTAAACGGGGCAATGCCGGTACTAACATGGGGAGTGGTCCTCACAGCCCAAAGCATGTTGCTGACCGCTTGCCGCCAATGCAACCCATTCACCAAAGCCAATTGCAGATGTTCCTTGATTACGCGGTTGAAGCGCTCAACCAGGCCATTGCTGCGGGGGTGATAAAGAGAAGTAAGAATGTGACTGACACCTATGTCCTTGAGGAATTTCTCCATCTCACAAGAAACTAACTGGGTACCATTATCCGACACCAACTCCTCAGGAAAACCCTCCTTGAGAAAAACATCTTGCAAAAAGTTGATAACAGATGAAGAATTAGCATTGTCAACGAATCTGACCTCTGGCCATTTTGACATGGAGTCAATTAGAACAAGGGCATACTTTGGAGAACTCCCAATGAGTCCAAAAGGACCCGCGATGTCAAAGGCCAATTTAGTCCAAGGCGTGTTTTTCACCACCACAGGTGTAATCGGGGAAGGATGAGTCACCTGGGATTTGTCACTCGTGACACATGCACAACAGTCACGAACATAATGCTCCACATCCTTATCCAGGGCAGGCCACCAAAAATCTTGTCTAACTCTACGTTTCATAGCTCGAATCCCAGGATGGCCCTCATGAGCTAAATTTAAGATCTTATCACGAATGGATGAAGGAACCACCAACAAACCCCCTCTCCTTAATACTCCATCTACTAAGGATAGCTCATCCTTGATCCTATTGTAAGGCACCAACTCGGAAGGGCAATTTTTGTCGCTAGGCCACACACCGGCTAAGAGGTCAATCACCTTTACGACAACAGCATCATTAGACATGCTCTCCAACCATTCTTGTTCGGTGAGTGCACTACCAATGGTGCCCTCCAACGAGCACACAGCACAAACCATTTCCAAATCATCACACTCCAATACCTCATCCATGCCAGAAAGGGGTAACCTAGACAGGCAATCGGCAACATGGTTTTTGGCTCCAGCCACATACTCAAGCCGATAGCGGAACTCTTGTAATCTATACTGCCACTTGGAAATACGTGGCGTGGCTCTCCCACCACCTTTGGTTGTAAACAAATCAACTAAGGGCTTATGGTCGGTTCTTAAAATGAACTCATTGCCCCACAAAAATTCTTGAAGTGTTGAACACCCCACCACAAACCTAAAGCTTCCTTTTCTATGGTAGAATAGGTGCTCTCAGCACCCCTTAAAGTCCTTGAAGCAAAGGCAATGGTTTCTTCACGACCATCACTCCTCCTCTGAAGAAGTACTGCCCCCAAACCAACATTACTCGCATCAGTGGATACAATACATAAATCATTAATGTTGAAGTGTTTAAGGGGTGAGCATGTATAATTTCCTGTTTGATACATTCAAAATTATTGTTGCAGTCAGCATCCCACACATACTTGACGTTTCTCTTTAACAAATTCCGCATGGAAGCAGTTTTAGTAGAGAAATTGCAAACAAACTTGGCGTAATATTCCACTAACCCTAAAAAGGAACGAAGTTGGTCCTTGTTCACAGGAGTGGGTGCATTCTGAATGGCCTCAATGATCTTGAGTTTGGGTTCAATGCCCTTGTGTGAGATATGATGACCAAGATAATCAACACCCTCTTGAAGGAACTTGCACTTATCAGCCCTCAATGTTAAACCGCTTGACCTAATGATATTTAGCACATGCTTGACTCTCTCATCGTGTTCAGGCTCCGACTTCCCAAAAATGAGAATGTCGTCCTGAAAAAATACGACACCCGCTATGTCCTTAAACAAATTGTTCATTAATCTTTGAAACACAGCAGAAGCTGAAGCAAGACCAAAAGGCATGCGAATGTAGCGATAAGCACCCTCTGGAGTGACAAATGATGTTAAGTGCCTAGACTCCTTACTCAGCTCAATTTGGTGATACGCTGAGGAAATATCGAGTGAAGTGAAAAATTTGGCACCCTCCAGAGTAGCCAACATTTCATTGATGTTGGGTAAAGGTTGACGATCAACCCAAATGTTAGCGTTGAGATCTCTCAAGTCAACACACATCCTGAGAGATTTATCGGATTTTCGTGCTAAAACAATGGGGGCCAACCATTCAGAACCTTCGATAGGTTCAATCACCCCTGCAGTACACAATCGCTTCAACTCCCGCTTGAGTTCATCTCGTAGACTTAAAGGTACCTTGCGAACCTTGTGAGCCACAGCTATCGCACTGTCCTTAAGTACGATGCGATGCTGAAAGCCCCTAAGCTTCCCAAGTTCCCCACTGAATACTTCAGGAAAGATGTGTGCCCACTTGTCATTAGCTGATTGAGTAACGGCATGAACAGGTGATATGTCGTGGGGAGTGAGACTGTAGAATTGCCAGAGGGCATTGCGGGACACCACCATATCAGGATGATTGGGGTCCAATATGATGTTGAGAGCACCTTGCTCGTCCCATCCCAACAAATTTGCGCCCTCCTTAACTACAAACACGATTCCCGTAGTTTGATCATCATTGAAAGCCAGTTTTGCTGAAAACTTTCCCAGCACTTCAACTCTTTTACCACCATATGCAAAAATTTTGATGTTGGATTGTACCAAATGGACATCAACGACCTTGTCAAAATCCTTAACATTGATGATGGTAAAAGGCGAACCTGAATCAGCAAGGAAACTAATACTAACCCCATTGACCTTAATGTTGCATGAAGGAGATTTCCTCTTGTGGGACCCCCCAAGGAAGATAATTCAACTACACCTTCAGCGTGAGACGATGAAGGAGACAACATCAACAGTTCATAATTCTCATCATCAGAATATGTGAGGTCTTCTGCAATAGCCTTCACTACCTGAGATGAACTCTTCTTAACCATGACTGCTTTGCACATTCTGGAATAATGGCCTTGCTTACCACATTTGTAGCAGGTTTGATTCAGAGCAAAACAAAATTTGGCATTGCCTAGATGTGACTTGCTTCCGCAACGAAAGCACACAACTTCATTTGGTTCAAATTTGGGTTTCGGGTAGAGTGTAGGACGTGAAGTGCTAGGAGAGGAAGCCTTTAGAATGGATGACCTAGATGATTTGGGGACAGATTTGGCATTTAACAGTTTGACCTCATTAGTTGAAACAGTGCTACTCATTTCTTTTACACAAAATTGGGAATGCTCAATAGACCTGGCCAAAGTGAGTGCAGTTTCTAAGTCAGGATCATCAGAGGATAACAATTTCTCTTGGATCTTCTTGTTGGATGTCCTTTCAATTAATTGGTCACGGATGATTTCATCACGAAACTCCCTGTAATTACAGGTGACAGCTAGAATTCGAAGAGCAGCAACGAAGTCATCAATAGACTCACCAGGAGTTTGAGCGCGTTGCAAGAATTTGTGACGTTCAAGAACTACATTCCTTTTAGGACTGAATCTCTTGTCAAGAGTCTTGACTACAGAAGCATAGTCATCAACGAGAAGTGAATCTCCACTGTCACCACCACTTACAAGAGTACTTACAACCTCTAAGGGTAAAGTTTTCAAGATGTTTCTGCCTTCAGGGCCAAGATTGTAGATTAGAAGTGCTTTCTTCTTCTTAGGGGTAAAGGTTTCACCATCAATGGCTTCTAAATAAGCCTCGAACGTCTCTTTCCACTGTTCCCAGTGAACAGGTGGAGTACCTACAGATTGCAAAAAGGGTGGAGGCGCCGAAACGCGATCCATGGCAAAACGTGGGTGAGTTGCTGCCCAACGTCAATACAACTGTACTTTAATGGTGCCAACTAGATGCAGGGATGACTATATGTATACGGAAAATAAAGCATAATAAACAGTTAACAGGAGGTGTGCACAAATAAGACAAGCAGGTGTGCGCATCACCGAATGCACATCAAGGATGTAAACAAACAGAAGTAATCACTCATGAGTAGTAGGGGTGTGCGCATCACCGGATGCACAATATGGCATAATCACAGCACATTAAGAGTTGCAACTTACGATGGAAGCTTGAGAAAACGAAGAAAGGTGAGCACATCACCGATGTGCAACGTCGAAAAGCAGAAGTCCTCAAAGTTGAGTTGAAGATGAGGAAAGTAGAAATGATGCTTGAAGCGGTGAAAACGAAACAGCCTGATCCTAAAATGGCCGCTGACGCTGACGCGTGGTGACGTCAGGCGTCGTAGACGTAGAGCGACGTCGTAGGCGTAGAGGAAGAATGCCGACAATCTGTTGCGTGGCAACGGTAGGGAACGGTGCGCGAGCCTTCGCCGCACCACGGGGACACACCAACTGGCACAAAAGAAGAAGCGATTGCCCAGCAGGAAAACAAAACGGAACGAAACTTGCCAGACCACGGCGAACCTCGGCAACAGCACACTGAAGCAGGACAGCAGGATGAAGCAGGAGGAACAGGCAGACCGGAAAGCCAGGAAGACCGCCAGGGAATTCAAGCTCTCTCAGCAGAACACAGGATACGGCGTGGCACAGCTGGGGGTACTTCGTGGGGATCCTGAGGCGTCAGACCAACTCGTCGCCACTGAAAAGAAGACACTACGCAGAAATGGGGTAAGTGTCCGGTTTATTCTGTCTGACGTCCTCCAGGTCCCGGCAGCAACTGCCTGCCTAAGGACTCCACATTCCAGAGTAGAATCCCCCCCGATGACACAAGCTCCTCACGAGCCAGCGTTCCACAGATCCCAACAGCATGGTAGGGCTCACAACCACCCTCAAGGGACCTGAGACCCCCCCTCCCATTCAAAGGGAACCTGCGCCACCATACATTGGCGCTCTGAGTTGTCCACTGCAACTACTTGGTGGAATGCCCCGGGGACTACTTGCTCCTCAGAGACCAGGTGACACTGGACTGAGGTCACACTGGCTCCAGTATCTCTGAGAGCCTCTACCCTTTTCCCATTGATGGTCACCCAGGCGCTGTATTTTTTAGTGTTAGCAGGCACCTAGTTTCCTGAGACCATCTCACTGTCCCCTAGTGAGACGAGGGTCATTTTTGCGGGATCCCCACCCTCCTGTGGGCACCCCTCCTCCCCAAGCGCTACACTAGCCAACACCTTGGACTGTCCTACGGTGGGTGGCTGTGCTTTCTTGGGACACATGGGGTCCCCCTTCAAGTGACCCACCTGATCACAGGCATAGCACTTGCGGGGGCCGGTCTCTGCAGGCTTACCTGTAGAGACCACTGCTTTCTTGTCTCCTTGAGGATGGTAACCTTTACCCTGGGAATTAGTTTGGTGCCCTTTAGAGAACTCCTGCGCTTTACCCATGTCCCCCCCACTCGTATGCTGGGGACCCTGACCACCTTTGGCTTAGTCTCCCCCAAATGTTTTCTTGTGGACCCTGGTACTCACCGAGCAGTACGCCTCCATAGCAAGCTTCCTGGGGTCAGTCAGCTTACTATCAACCAAGTGCTGGCACAGCTCTGCAAAACACAGACTAGACAAGTGCTTCTATGCAATCAAATTTAGAGCCCCTGAAAATCTGTCACATTACTGCCCTTCACCCAGCCATCCAGTGACCTTCAAAACGAATCCACACATTCCAACCAAGTGTTGGCATCAGTTTTCTTACTGGACCTAAAGTGATCCCTGTACTTTTCAGGAGTAAGACCATACCTGGTGAGAAGGGTCTCCTTCATGTCAGAATAGGTAAGGTTACACCCCTTACCCAAAGCCACTAAAGTGTCCCTTGCTTCTTCTGGGAAAAGAGGCCACAATCCTGCCCCTCCAATTCTTCTCAGGGACCCCATTCATGTATAAAGATGCCTCATAATCCTGAAACCACCTTTGTATGTCATCCCCCTTCTTGAATTCCTTGCATACATTCTTGGGGATGTGCACAATTCTATCTGTCTGAATTGATGAATTGCTGCCACCATCTGAGCTGGGCCTACTCCTTAGCTCCAGCTCCTTAAGACTACGTTCATAATCGGTGCGAGATGCGGCTGTGCCTTCTGCGGTGCCTTCAGGACATGGAGCCAGCGACGGAGTCGGTTGCTTTTCCCTTCTCTGTGGCAACTGAAATAGCGGTTCCAGAAGCGGTACCCATAGGTTGGTGAAGTCTTTGCAGTCCCTGAGACTTCAGAACAGGAGGCAAGCTCTACTTCAAGCCCTTGGAGAGACTCAGTAAAAGTAAAGAAAGTTCAGTCCAGTCATTTCACTGCTCAAGGCAGAAGCAGCAACTGCAGGCCAGCCCAACAAAGCAACAACACAGCAAAGGGGCAGTACTCCTCCTGGCAGCTCTTCCAGCTCTTCTACTTGGCAGGTTCCTTGATTTCAGCGAGTTCTAAAGTTCTGGGGTCTGGACCCCAATATTTATACTCCAAATTCCTTTGTTCTCTCAGGCAGAGAGTGCCTGTGCTTAGTCCAAACCAGTTTGGTCCTCTCTGGCCCAGCTTCCCAGCAGGAGGCGGAGACAGCATTGTCTACAGCAGACCAGGCCCCTTTAGGTGCAAGGAAATCTCCTCCCACTACTCTAAATGCAGCTCAGGTCTATTCAGCCCAGCCCTGACTCATCCAGGAAAGATAGGACACACCTCGACCCCCCAGTGTCTGTCTGAAAAGAATGCACATCTCCAGCCCCTGTCACTCCAAAGCCAGACTGTCAATCCACAAACCCAGCAGAGGCACACAGAATGGCTAAGCAAGAAAATACCTACTTTCTAAAAGGGGTATTTTCAAACACAGAACATAAAAATCATCTTTACTAAAAGATGCATTTTTACATTCTGAGTTCAGGCATACTAAACTCTATTTTCCTATATTGTCCCAATGGGAAGTTATATTTATAAGATGTTATAAATACACTCCCATTCTACCATATGGGACAGATAGCCTTTCCATAGAGGAAAACAAAATACACTGTAATTTGCAACCAGGACATGTCACACACACCAGAACATGTCCTACCTTTAATATACACAGCACCCTGCCCACAGGGGTATCTTGGACCTACCTTAGGGGTGACTTTTATGTAAGAAAAGGGAAGATAAGGGCATGGCAAGTGGGTGCACTTGCCAAGTCGACATGGCAGTTACAAACTGTGCACACACTCTGCAGTGGCACATCTAAGTTACCTTTACAGGGCTACTTCTGTGGGTGGCACAATCAGTGCTGCAGGCCCACTAGTAGCATTTGATTTACAGGCCCTGGCACTCTCAGTGAACTGTACTAGGGACTTACTAGTAAATCAAATTTGCCAATCTTGGAAGCACCAATCCATAACACAATTTACAACAGGAGCACTTGCACTTTAACACTGATCAGCAGTGAGAAAGTGCACAGAGACACTAAACCAGCAAAAACAGAGTCAAAACCGGGAGGTCAGAAAGCAAAAAGACAGGGGAAACACGCCAAAAGATGCCAAGTCTAACAGTACCCATCTGCTAAGAGTAGCAGCAAAGGTCATATGACCTTGGTGATTAATGCCAAAAGTTATGAAAAGATAATCTGACAACCAAAAGGAAGCCATGCGACTAAGGCAAATCTTGACTGCTCTACCCACATCAAGGGTGCGGAGAGCGTTTCTTTCATTTGGAGAAGGAGAAGGACAAAATAGGGTAATCGGCAATCGGCGATGCAGGGCGTGCAATATAATTCGTTTTATTTATTTATTTATGTACTTAAATCAGTTCGGCCGTAAGCCGGAGTTTACTACCCCCCACCCTGCCCCTCCCGTGCCCCGCCCCACCGCCCCGCAGCACTCCCTCCAGGATCTGCTACTGCAGTTTCCTCAAACACCCTGGATGTTTGGTAATGGATCCTGTACAGCATCATCCAAACAACTATTGGCACAGTCAATCGGTCTCACCTATAAGGCCTATTGAATTTCTCAATGTTTTTAGCCACGCCGTGGAGGATGGCAGCTGTTGCAGTGCATGGATAGAAGAAAAAAGAAAAAGTGCTGTAACACAACTGCTGCATTATTTTGTAGGTGTGCCCATACTTCCAACACGCATGCACACAACTACAAAATGGCACAGGTATGTTTTAATTTTTATTTAACTATCTGAGATAGATCGGTATTTTTTAAGTTGTGTAAAAGTATGTTTTTTTAAAACGGAACTCGAAAGCGCTATAAAAAACTAAAATGGATAAGTGCGTGGCAGGAGCAGGTTGGAGAGCGGATGAGGCAGAAGTAACACATTGGGCACGGGTAAATGCAGCACAGAAGGAGGGGGGGAGAACAGGAGGGAGAAACTACAGGGCAAATGGAGAAACGCACGAGGAAGAATCATGCACGCGAGAGAGAGAGAGCAAGTACGGGGGAGGGAAAAGTACATGGACGAGAGAAACCAATATTGAGGGAGTAAGGATATAAGGGAGACACCTGGAAATCATATGCAATCTCATGGAGTGCTTAAAGAAAAGAAATCAAAAGCTCCCTAAAAGCGAGCAGTGAAAGCATAGAAGGCAGCCAATCAAAGAGATGGTAAAGAGGCTGTGCTCCATGGAAGGGACAAACACAAGATGGAGAGGAGGGAACACGGACAGCCATCGAATAGAAAGCAAGCAAGTAAAAGTGACAATTAAACAAGCCAGTGATAAGCAGGCAAGCTATTGCGAAGCCCACAATAGGTCTTTGCATCCAGACAGCGCTGCGCTCTCTGGTAGGCTTGACCTAAGAAGGGAAGGAAAGATGACCCGGTAAGTCTGAAACCTACCTTTTATGGGCAGATGCTGTAACAGAGAGACAGGAAACAAAACTGGAATTTCTGGGTGGAGTAACCATATTGAAGGAGTTAAAAAAAAACATAGGGGCAGATTTATGACGACTGGCGCATCCCTGCAAATCAGCAGGGATGCGCCAGGTAAGATGCGTCACGCAAGTTTACCCTTGCGCCACCACAGATGCGCCGCATTTACAATGCGGCGCATCGTGGGGCAAGGATAAACAGATGCGTGACGCATCTCCCGTCGGAAGGGTGGCGCATTGCTGGAGTCGTGTCGCAAGCACGACGCAACTCCAGCAATGCTCGTGGCCTGCCCATAACGTGGTGCGTCACGCCTTACGCCTGCTTCAAGCAGGCGCAAGGTTTTGACGCAGCGGCGTCGGAAAAGTGACTGAGTGGAATCTTGTAGATTTCACTCAGGCACTTTTCTGAGGCTTTACTGCGCCGGAACGCCCCCCCCCCTGCGCCGGAACGCCCACATGAAACCTGACGCAGGTTTCATGTGGCGCAGGGCTTTACAACGTGATGCATCTCCCTAGCTGCGTCACGTTGTTAATAGGTCGCAACGTGGCGCATGGTTTACGCCGCCGCTGCGTCACAGAAGTGACGCAACGGCGGCGCAAAAGTGGCGCAAGGGGCTCGTAAATCTGCCCCATAGTGCTTTTAGGTGTCCTGTACTCAGGAGGTGGATTGTTGTGCTTACCGGTAACCTTCAGTACGCCGATTGGTCATCGCAGACCGTATCTAGATAACGACTGGGACAAGAAAGTAGCACACAGTAGTAAGAAAATCGCGAGCAGATTGGTCAAAGAACCTGTGGTACCCTCGCTCAGCCGTAAACAATGTAAAGTGAGACTTTAATGTATAACAGCCTCGGAGGATGCCAAGAAGTAGATCTATTAAACTGAGCTTTCAAAGTGTCCCGAGTTATTGGGAATGAAGATGGTCTCGAATCTTCGCTGAAAAAAACATTTTGCTCCACTTCTGTGATAAATGTCCCATTGTTAACATATGGCTGGTCTCCTGAGCACAAGGCGGGAAAGGGCAAAAGTAACATAATGCGATATCAAATGTGCTACACATTTCATGTGAATTATTTTAAAATACATTATCTTTATATATGGTTGAATTAGTGCCACTGCAGGGGCCGGATAGCACATGGCATCCGCAAAGGATGCTGGGAAGCTGCATCTGTGAAGAGTCATTTAAGTAGAAGTCTGTACCATAGGCCCTGGTGTACAGCCTGGTAAACCTGCCTAACTTTAATTTCTGTTGTCTTCCTCAGTATGGCCTTAGTGATTGGCCATGGCTGACAGTGGTGGCTGCTGTGCCATTAAAGTGGTAGAGCAGTGCTGGGGGCAGCAAGTGCGAGAATATTTTTAAAACAGTGCTTAGCTGGTGTCTACAGCCTCGGTGCTCTCCTGAGCCTCTGCTTCTCGATTCCCGGCATTACACAGGCTCCCCTAAGCCAATCCAGACGCTGCTCTCATGCTGCTATAACCCAGCATTAGAGTAGCGCAGGGATTGGTCTGAGTGCCCGGCTCGGCACTCACTAAGGGACTATAAGCCTGTGCCTCTTCCCCACCCGTCTGCACAGCAGAGCTTGGGTGGAGAGATCTAAGTGCGCATGACGGTTTGGCTGTCCTAAAACGGCAGGCCAAACCGTTATGCGCACTTGCAGCAGTGCCACCACTCCTCCTCCTTCCTGCAGCTGCATGGTGTTGACGTGTCATCAGAATGGATGGCCCCGCCCCACCCTCGGCTCGGCTGAAGTAAGCGAGAAAAAATAAAATGATAATAACCTGTGTTATTATCATTTTATTTTTCATGTTCTCACTGCTGCAAGAGCAGTGGGGCGACACTCCTCCGCCTTATCGGAGGTGCCGCCGCTGATGGCGAAGAAGCCCAGAAGGCATGCCATTGTTAGAGCACTAAGGCGGTAGCAGTGGCGGCTCGCATAGGGCGTGCTGTAGGGTGGTGTGGCGGGGGAGGGGCAGGGTGAGGGGGTAGTAAACTCAGACATACGACGGAACGGGGGAACGTAATAATTACTTTACTCCATTCCGTCGTATGTCCGAGTTTACTACCCCCGCCCTGCCGCCCCGCAGCACGCCCTATGCGAGCCGCCACTGGGCGGTAGTGACACCCAACAGATACAGATCTCGTGTTAGGAAGGGCCAATGAACATGAGGGGATTTTTATGCTTATGTTACAACTGTTCACATACATCTTTTATGTTTAATTATGGGCTTTTTCAGAGTAGACTTGCCTGATTTCTTCACATTTCTCACGTATGTTATAATGTGTGATCCTGGGTACTTCTGTCTCCCACTTGCTGTCTCCAATTATAAGGCAAACTTGAAGAACTTCGAAACAGGCTAGCCACCAATGTTAAACACATATAAAAACGATAGTCTTTTCTCAGTCTAGAGGTAATTCAGTTAGAGCTGATGTGTAGGACTACCAACTCACTTGGTGCTGTCGTGTCACACGCGGTTTCTTCACTCCACCTGTGGAATCCCTGTGAAGTGCTATTATCACAGATTGAGATGGAAACCCTGGCACACAATAGTTTTCCAGCTCAGACATGAACGCTCTGCACAGCTGGGCTCTATTTAAAATCTCTCAGGACATAGAAGGTGGCTTCAGATGATTGCTGTGGGGGAGGGCAGATGCGACTGTTAAGGCAGTGAAGGGGGCCCAAATTCTCACTCTTGAAGGTACCACACCACTCCAAGGCCCCGTCACCATCTCTCTATACAATAACACAGTGAAAAATATTCCATGTTTGGCAGGTCTGTGCTGTGCTATGCATCTAAGATTCACCCCCACCCTTCTGTAGTTCCAAAGAGTCCTAGAAACCCACATTCAAAACCTTGAGAGCCCTAACATGGAACAACCCCACTTCCTTCACTTGCATACCATCCATCGATGACAGGACTCAACCTGCCTCTGCTGCTACCATGATATAACTGTTAGACCTGATCCTTTCTGCAGACTTTTTGCCTTCCTCTTCCAACTTTTTGCTGAATTTGTTTTTGTTGGCCTTAGCGCTCTGTGCACTTCACCACTGCTAACCAGTGGTAAAGTGCTTGTGTGCTCTCCTTAAAACATGGTAGAACTGGCATATTAAATTTACTTGTAAGTTCCTAGTAAAGTGGCACTACATGTGCCCAGGGCCTGTAAATTAAATGCTACTCGGGAACCTGCAGCACTGGTTGTTCCACCCATTTATGTAGCACTATAAACATGTCTCAGTTCTGCCATTGCAGAGCCTGTGTGTCCAGTTGAAAGTGCCATGTCAACTAGGCAAAGTAAACCTTTTGCCAGGCACAAACTTTCCTTTTTAATACATATGTCACCCCTTGGGCAGCCTAGAGGGTAGGGTGAATTGTATTTAAAAAGTAGGCCTTGTACTTTTATGTGTTACATGTCCTGGTAGTGAAAAACTCTTAAATATGTTTTTCACTACTGCAATGCCTATCTCTCTCATAGGATAACATTGGAATTGCCTTATTACATTTTATAAATGTAATTTCCAAATTGAAAGAGATAACTGGTTTATGTTTGGTGTCTTTGGAATCCTAATTTAAAATCCTAACTTATGGTGAAGCCAAATTTTAAATTACAATTCTGAATAAGCCACTTTTTGAAAGTTGGCATTTTCTTGCCTAAGCCATTTGGTCCCTGCAGCATGTCTCTGGTCACATATCTGGGTGTAGTTGGCTGTTCGGCTTTGTGTATCCCTCCTAGACAGCCACACACAATGGGAGCTTATATGTGACTAATTGTGCCATCACTGGCGGGAGGAGCTGAGCCCAGTCTCACTTACACCTGAAAAGACAGTGTCCTGCCTCCACACAAAGGGCTACATACCAATGTAAATAGTCTAAAGTCAGGGTCAGGAAGGCAGGGTATCTGTGCACTTAAAAGGCACGCCTCTAGAAGTTTCTCCCTACTTCAAAGGCACAACTGTGTATAAAAGAAGAACCTCATTCACCACCACTTCAGTACACTTCTGGACCTGTGGATCCTCTGCCAGGAAGAAGGACTGCTGTGCTGCTACAAAGACCGCCACTCTGCTGGATTCCTGCTTTGCTGTGCTGACCTGCTGTCCTCCTGCCTGGGTGAGGAGGACTGGACCTGCATCTATCGAACACATACCCCAGAGTGACTCCAAGGGCTATTTGGCTGACCTCCTGATCTGAAGCCGCAGGGACATAACAGGCTTCCAACAACCTTGCATCTGCACCTGGACTCTGCTATCTTCTGTCAACCATTATTGAACTGTGTTATGTATGTGATGATGTTGCATTGATTGTTTATTGCAAACTGTATTGTATGTAAAAACTGAGACCGTGCAGATGCTATTGTAATAAAAATCGCATTTTCGCCCTATGCTGTAATTTTACATACGCATTTTTATCTTGTTTTTATTGAAATGTTCAGTCAAACTATTTGACGCAAATATTGTAAGCGCTGAGTTCCTAGTACGTAATTTTTAAGATTACACCACGTACGATTGCCCCTACGATTAGACAATGAAATGTCATCTGAGTTGTAATTATCCAAATTACTAAAATGACCATGGATTCCCCATTGAAGCATGTGGAAACTTGGTTCCCAAAACAGATAAAGAGAATTAATAAGTTTTGCTAAGAGTGGCATTTACACATAAAGGCACACACATTTCCTTGGCCTTAGGAGGGAAAATTTGACAATAATATAATTGAACATACTAAAACACATAAAAGACTAAAAATGCAGGACAGAGAAGACAAGAGAGTCAGTGTTAAAATTATGGGCCATCTTTGAAGAAGTTAAAACCGATAATCTCACAATGCCGATAGCAAGCAAGGCGTGGGCACCTCCCCCACCATATGCAGGGATGAATGTACTCACACCAGATTCCCCTGCATTAGGATATTCAAACCCAATAATAGTAGAAGCTGACGAGCCCCCCACCAGAAAAAAATCAGTTAGATCTAAGCTCGAGAAAACCAAAAGCAAGCGATCCCAGACACCTCCAGCTTGGCCCAAGTCCCTAGGGAATGTCCACAAGCGCTCGACTCCCTGTCTACCATGCTAAACACAGGACTCCTCAAAGGAAGATAAAACACCCCCCCACTGCTTCCGCCAAGTATAGACGAGTGTTAGGAAAGTTTGTGGCAGTTCTCGATAGCAACTCAGCAAGCTCTGGTTTGCCCAGGTAGCCGAAGAGGAAACGTAGAATGAATTTGAGGGTAAACCAGGCTAACAAAAACAGAGCATAGCTCAGAGCAAAAGAAACATGCCAGACGGCATGAGGAAGAGAGGCATGAGCTAATGCTCGAGGGAGAAAGGGCACGCAACCAGGAGTTGGGACAAGAGTACAGGACAGTGCACCCTTTTCCAGTGGCGGGGCATCCATTAGGGCGCTTGGGCGTTGTCCCACTAATATTTTTGAGGCCACATGGCCGCCACATTCATTAGAGTCGCAACGGGGTGCCGCGCCGTTACAGCAAACTTAACTTACTCTAATTCCGGGCCGGCCGGTCACCGGGCTACGCCCAAGCCAGTCAGGACGCTCTGAAGGGGGTGGGGCAGCAGGGTTTGACTGACAAGTTCTAGCGCTAAGCGCAGCAGCAAGAGGGCGCATGTTCTGTTTTGGGCTGGTAATTTTTCCGACCAGCCCGAACATGCTCACTAGCCTGCACATTAGGAGAGCGAGGGTTGCTCAATGCTGCAGCCCCCGGTCTCTTAATGAGCGGGGAGTATCCCTGCTCAAGCCAATCCTGGCACTGCTGGAGCAGCGTCTGGATTGGCTGAGAGGCACGCGTTTGCCAGGCCTCTCTGGCGCAGTCCTGAGGCATTGGGTGCCGCGCGTGGATGGCACACTGTGGTGGTATGATGACCAGTCACTGTGGCTTATGTGAAGCCATGCAGACAGTGATTGGCCCGATTTCTACGCCGATGATGATGACGACCATAGCGACACAGAATCACTGCCGGGGTTTGGAGATTGAGAACGGGCTCCGGATGAGCGGTTCACCCCTGCACACCATAAAGAAATAGGACCCTCTCACTTCACCAGGGACCTCCGCACAGATTATCATTAAAGGTGGGTGCAGCATGCATTCCTGTACTTCATTGTCCACGCGATGAACCTAGCAACTTCAGAAACTTTAGGTGACAATGTTAAAAAACCCATAAGTTTCTGAAGACATTCCCGAGACCTAAATATTATTGGAAGAATTGGCAGATTCTGTTTAATGAAAACCTCTCTCGTTGATATGTAGAAGTGGAATACTTGAGAACTATGCCCCCCACTTCGCACATTTTTTGTCTGACAGATCAAATCTCAGTATTGGGTATGAGGCTCGCCTGTTGGAGCAATATTGACTTGTCAAAGCCAACAGCCTTACTGCCCCAGTGACTTTAATGGTCACCAGCGTCTGTGGGGCACTGGGACTCAGATTAGGGGCTTTACGATTGCTGCGGAAGGGTCCGAGCGATTCCATTGAGCTCTTGAAAAAAGCCCTGTAGTCCTTGACTCTTCAAAAAAGGGCGCTATTTTGTACTAGATATCTTGAGCAGGGAGCCGCAAAGGGGGGTAGCGCAGGAGGGTAGTTCGATGGGAGGGGAGTGGGAAGAGAGGGAGGGGGGTATAAGAGCAGAGGGGACAGGAAGCAGAGGAGGTGGTGTGAGATGGAACAGAGAATTGACGGGGCAGTGTGTAAGCAAACCAGGCACTTTGTAAGCTGAAGAGGCAGTGAGCCCCCGGAAGGGTTTACTGCATTTTCGGATTGAATACTTGTAAATTGCCTCTGCCAGTTGCTCACCCGTCCTACTTGCGAGTCTTATATGTTTATACTAAAAAATGGATCTTTTAACTTGAGCTCCATACCTCCCTATGTATTAGCATTTGCTTTACAGGCAACTACAGCACACATAAACAGCTGCAGACCCACCAGCCCTTGTAACGACGTTTGATTGTGTGAAAGGGGCCGAGTGAAGCTTGTTTGTTTTGTATGAATACTTCAATGTGTATTTAAAGTTGGGCATAGAAAAGTAAACCTGGCAAGAGTCGGGGAAAATATTGTGACACTATGTGTTTTATATATTTGTTCATGCTCCAGTGTTGGACTGGTTTAGAGTTAGTGTGCATTGGGCAGTTTAACTGCGTGAAAGAAATGTTTCTGGGTTAAATCATGTTATAGCTCTGCTCTTGCTTCCCGATTAAAATGGCATGTTTTACTAGTCTGGCGACTTATGTTTTAATTCCCCTGAGTTGTGTTCCACTATAATATGCATATGTTGCTAGCATGCAGAGTATTCGTCCCTGATGGAGTCAGGCGTCCAAGCAACCCGGATGCTCTGTTAACATGGGCTGGACCGTCCCCATGTACAGGCTGAAGCATGATGAGAAGTTCATGGCAGCTAACCCTGAGCCCTGTGTCATAGGTATCTTAACCTGTAACCCTGGTTGTGGAGGCTTCCTAATGTTCCTCGCTGTTGAATCTGCAGAGCCTCTTGGGACTGTAACCCCTCACTTCCTCCAGATGTGAGATTTATTGTGCACGTGTAGCATGATTGTGGTGGACATGAAAGAGTGGAGTGTTGGGGGAGGGATGCCTCGCTGTCACTGATTGACTTTTATGGCTTGGCTTCAATCTACCACTTCAGTATACTCCCTCCCCCAAACATGCCAGTGCAGCTGCATTATCCAGCTTTTGTTGTTAATTGTAGGCAGGAGGCAGTTGTTTATATAGCGCCTAATAGTGTGGTTAGGCCTGCTTCTAGGTGGCACAAGTTTGGCAAATGGTTAACTGAAGCACAGGGCAGTGGTGCAGCCAGCATCATAACTTGAGTCTGTTCGTACCACAGTGGAACACTGTTGCACTGAGCATGTTTACACCTCTAGTTAGCTGCCTTAATAGTGATGCACTGGTCATGGCTTCCATCTTGTAATGGCAGTGTTTTACAGTGGTGTGTGTGGGACACATCTGTGTTTCGCCACGCATGGTGCGCTCAACCTGTGTCCAACGCTGAGAAGCCCTGTCTGCATGTATGGTCAGCGCCTCAAAGCACTGCACAAAAACATATTGTTGATGTGTGAATAGTTTTCGCAGTTCTCGACTCATTTGTGGAGAGGTGTGGTGCAGCGGCCAGGGCAGCCAGGGCAGCTGACTTCGGAGCACAGGGTTCACGGTTCGATCCCCGGCTCCGGCGGCAGCTCAGCTCAGCACCATGTGACTCTGGGCAATAGCTCACTTAATTTCCACTACGGCCCCCAGCGCCTTGAGACCCGTAAGGGTGAGTAGCTGCGCTATATAAAAACGGACTTACATTTTTTTATATTTGTTGACTTGCATAAGAGGTGTCTGAAGGAAATGCAGATATGTTTGAGAGCCTTGGAGTGAGAAATTGCTACTTTCCATAAGAGCTAGTGTCCAAGTAAATTCATCACCCTGTCAATCATGGTATTGTACATGTTAGCTTGTGGTTCTATCCAGTATGATTAAGAATAGTTGTGCTACTGCGGTACCAGTAAATTGTTGTTCATTTTAGTTCCATATTCCCAGAGCATTCTTATTATGTGTCAAACTTCTATAAGGTTTCTTAACTCCCACAACTCTAAACAGTAGTATTGACTGAGCTGCTCTTCACACCTTCTAGTTTGCTTGAAAATGCACCATTTGCCCACTCTTTTTTCAAAATTTTCTCGGGGGGAGAACCCCCCGTAGGTGGTTGAGGCTCGCTCACAACGCTCGCCGCAGTGAAGTACGACAATTGTTTTACGACTCACCACTTTCAAATGTCACCAGCCGCCACTGCCCTTTTCATGAGGAAAGTGGAGCCAGGTACAGGGTGCAGTGGTGGGAGGAATCGAGGAAGATGAAAGGCTACTAGCAGGGTTCAGGGGCTGACCAAGAAATAAAGTAACAAGGCAGCCTGCTACTTACCCATCCACGACACAGTAAAAACAAAATGACTCCTGTACGTGCACACGACGGAAGCAGCGGCGAGGATACTCACTGCTCCACACGGGGACAAGACAAAGATAAATTAACCCGAGGGAGATAATAGCCAAAAAGGAAGGCAAGAATTTTGCATGCCCGTTTTGCGACCTATTAGCAGATTGGACTGAGGAGAGGGACCAATATGACAGGTCTTGGCTGAGGGAGGATCATTTGATCCAGAGGACATGGCAGTAGCGGAGGATTGCATCAGGCATGAAGGAGGAAATCCTAGTTGGGACTTCTACATGCAGCAATGCCTCGCAAGATGGGAGCACTAAGTTGAGGAGAAACCCATAGAGTCACCTAGAATGAGTATGTACCCATTACTGCAGGTAGGCGCAGCGGGGATTGTATACGTGCCATGGGCCCAGATGGACAAAGAGGGGTTGAGAATAAAGTTACAGTCATTGATGTATGGGGCCGGAAAATAGATTACATGCTACGAGAAGAATACCGCAGGATTCAGCCTAGCCATAGGCGACCTTAAAACCCTGCTAAGCAGCGTAATTGGGAAGCACCCAAGCTCGTATTTCAGAAATCACGCTATCAAATACCCAGCATGACGGGGCCATGGTTAATACGCAAATGCACCGGATATGAATCTCTGACTGCCCAGATGTAGGAGGGCAGAGACCATGAAGCCAGAGGAGAGCATAAACAATTTCCTAAATAGAATGAGGGAAAGATGGGGTCAGGAAACTGGGCAGCAGTGGGCCATCATGGGCCTAAAAGTCACATTTTTCTATAATATTTTGAAGAAAGGGTTGCCCACCGAAATACAGAGCAGGCTGGACAGCGTAGTTGGGTTATATATCAAACCCTGGCAGGAAATACAAGCCCATATACTCCTCTCCATAAGAAAAAGCAAGAAAATATAGAGAGGTGCAGGAACAGACCCCATCAGACACAGCAAAATTAGTGCAGTAGAAGTTGAAAAAGACTGACCTCGAGGGAGCAGAGATGGCTGTAGCCGTGGAGATGGCGCCACTCAAAATGGGGGCTCTACCGCAAAAGTTTAGCGGGTACCAAACAGGTAGCCCAGCAACACAAACAGGTTATGGTAGTAGAGGCCAGGGAGCCTGGCCGCAACCAGACATTAGAGAGGGCTACTATTGTCGTAGGCGGGGGTCATGTGGTAGAGGCATGCCGGACAAAGGCATACCATGATCAGCAAAAGCAGCAGGGGTTAGAGAGCTAAGCCACAAAACCCTACGTGACAGGTTATGATTAACGTCCCTCCTCAGTACCAAGCCCAGGGTAATCAGAACGTATCATACACTCAGTCGCAGGGACGTCCACCCTTCGCCACACAACCGCAGCAGGGATCAAGTAATTGTGCGAGCACGTGGCAGCAGCAACCACAGATAGGGAGCGCAGCACATCAGGGACCAGGGCCACAACCCCAGCAAGGAGGGTTGGTAGTGTACTTGCGCAACCACGGAGCCAACATTCACAGTAAAATAGACCCTCCCCCCCAGTAAATGAAGACAGGAAGTAATAATCCCAGACACTCAACCCTCAGTAGAACACCTCCGATGAGATAATAAAACAGCACCCCCTCTCCTGAGAAATTGTATCAGATCAGAAAGCACCAACAGACAGTTTTGGGGTCCAATTTTTTTTTACTTGAGTCCAGGAGTTCTAGCCTGCTGTGTGCCATGTTGATCATGTGTCTACACTAAGTTCAGCATCAATGGTGATTCCATGGGAGCAAAGAATAATCAGGTTGCCTACGGCATCTAAGGGAACTAGGCCCCAAACTCCTGCTGATCCCCCAGAGCGGGGTTCACTGGCCACTCCCCAGGGGCAGGGCAGTCTAACAAAGTGGCAAGAAAGAAAACTGTTTAAAAAGCCAATACCCAGGTCTTGCAGCCAGACAGAGTTCAGCAGTGACGGTGGCAGAATTTCTACAGTGCTCTCTAGAGACAAGAGGATCCATATTTCAGAAGATCTGGTGCCTGACTTTGTAGTGGGAGACGATATAGACAAGTGGTTTGAGGCATATGACATTGCCTTACATAGAATATATGACGTTACAATGCAAACAATTACAACGCATGCTTTTACAACGCGGTTTTTACATCGCAACTACCATTACATCGCATGATTTTACAACGTATGCCATTACAACGCATTTTTAAAAACTACCATTATAACGCATTCCATTACAATGCATACCTTTACAATGCATACCATTACAACACATAATACTTTTAGGGCAACAGTAGGGTAAGTGTTGGATAGTGTAGGGGTAAAATTAATATTCCCACTCCAGTGAGTGCAACAGTAGGGTAAGTGTTGGATAGTGTAGGGGTAAAAATTACTATTCCCACTCAAGTGAGTGCAACAGTAGGGAAAGTGTTGGATAGTGTAGGGGTAAAAATTACTATTCCCATCTACCTCAAAACCCATACCCACCCTAAAACTAATAAATCTCCATTACTTACCTCATAATGTGTTGTAATGGCAAGCGTTGTAATAGTATGCGTTGTAATGGCATGCGTTGTAGTGACAAGCGTTGTTATGGCATGCGTTGTAATGGCATGCGATGTAAAGGCAGTTGCGTTGTAACAGTTGTGTTGTAAAAGCAGTGTGATGTAATGACTGTGTTGTAATGGATGTTTCCCCTTACAGATGCACAAGATCCCTGGGAAGGATTGGGGGGCTAGTCTGTGGAGGCATATCCCTAGTGAGAGGAGGGACACCCAACTGGCCCTAGAGAAGAGAGACAGGATGAGGTAGCCCCCTATGAAGGAAACCCTTGTCAGAAAGTATGACCTGATCCCTGAGAAGTACAGCCAGAAGTTTAGAGACAGTCAGAAACTGGCCCAGCAGACCTGGGTGGATTGTGTGGATTCCTTTTGCAAGGCACTGAATGGTTGGGTGAAGGGCAGTGAAGTAAAGGATTATCAGGAGCCATACAATTTGATTGCAAAGGAGCACATGATCAGTCTTTGCTTTTCAGATTTGCGCCAACAATTGATTGATAGTAAGCTCACTGACCCTAGGGAGCTTGCTAAGGAGGCAGACTGCTGGATCAGCAATAGGGTCCAATAGAAGGTGCCTGGGAGTGACACCAAGTAAAGTGATTTAGATTCCTGACCAGAAGAGTGAGGGGGAAGCCAAGGGAGATACAGACTGGTCCCAGAGTAATGAAGGAGAAAAGGGTTCTTTCTCAGAAACATGGAGAATGTTCTGGTGGGTGGTGGCCCTGGATGCCCCATTTCCACAGCTTTGATTGTTCCCAACTAGGACACAAGCAGAAGAACCCTGTCTGTCCTAAGAAACCACCCACTAGTGGGACCTCAACAGGGTTGGCCAATGTGACCCTAGAGGTGAGTAGTCCCATGGGGCAGGTCATAGATCAAACCATGATCTCGCCTTAGCTCGCGGGTAGACTCAAAGGATGAGCTGGTAATCCCTGAAGGTGGGAGTCGTCACTTCCATGAGGTGAAAGTCAATGGAGTCCCAATCACTGCTCTGAGGGATACCGAAGCTAGCCAGACCATGCTAGTGGAAAAGCTATTTCTACAGAGCAGTACACCGGCCAGGTGTGTAGGGTGACTCACGCCCATGGCCAGGACTTTTTACGTCCTATGGCTCTTGTACCCCTGGAATGCGATGAGGAGGTGACCCAGAAGATGGTCATAGTTAATCCCCAGATGCCCATAGATTGCATTCTGGGGAATGAGTGGCCACCAGTATCATGAGAACTGGGAGGGACGGCCGCTCAGGGCGCCCTGAAAGTTCAGTTTTCTGGAAGTATTGCTCCCAAGCGGAGGGTACAGGAGCCCAGCTGTATGGGCAGTGACCCCTGTCCCCTGTTCAGCCTCAGGATACATACACAGGGCTCATTGGCTAGTCTCAGGATACCAACCCTGAACTGATGTAAGATAGAGTGGGAGTTGGGTGCCAGACACCTGCAGCCCCCCACTCTGAAAACCCTCAGAGGTCAGAAAGTCCTATATGGCCTGGGGCATGGTTCTGGACATTGACAGTTGTCAGTGGCCTCTGTTGGTTGTTGTCTTTATGGGCAGAATTTTCCTTGGTGGGGGACAGACGTTTGATCCAAGGGGTGGAATGGGCCACATCACTTTGTTGGCCATTGTGGTACTGTCTGCCTACTGGAATGCATCTGTGAGCAAATTAAGGTTAGGTGCTGCACAGATGGGGTCCACAGATGAGGGGAAGGGTTTCCCATGGGTCAGTTCAGTGGCTCTAGACAGAGAAGTCAAACTGAATTCGGAAGAGGGTAGAACTGACAAGTGCCCCTGTAGTACAGGGCCATTGTTCACGTTCTATCTCCTAAGCAGGGAAGTCCATCAAGGTATTGATTAGCATTAGAACCAGCACGAAAGTGTTTGTGTTCTCTTATTAAAACATGGTGGAATTGGCTTGTATGTCTCTAGTAAAGTGGCACTACATGCCCATGGCGTGTAAATTAAATGCTACTAGTGGTCCTGCAGCACTGGGTGTGCCACCCAATAAAGTAGCACTCTAAACATGTCTCAGGCCTGCAATTGCAGTCTGTGTGTGCAGTTGAAACTGCCATTTTGACCTGCCAAAGTAAACCTTTTGCAAGGCCCAAACCTTCCTTTTTAATATATATAAGTCACCCCTAGGGTAGGCCCTAGACAGCGAAAGGGCAGGGTGCATGGTTTTTAAAAAGTAGAACATGTGCTTTTAGGTTTTACATGTCCTGGTAGTGAAAAACTCTTAAATTGGTTTTTCAATACTGCAAAGCCTATCTCTCGCATAGGACAACATTGGAGTTGCCCTACTACATTTTATAAATGGGAAGAGATACTGGTTCATGTTTGGTGTCTCTAGAATCCTAATTTAAAATCCTAACCTATGGTGAAGTCCGATTTTAAATTACAATTCTTAAAATGCCACTTTTAGAAAGTTGGCATTTTCTTGCCTTAGCCATTTGGTGCCTGCAGCCTGTCTCTGGTCACATGAATGGGTGTAGTTGGCAGTTGGGCTTTGTGTATTCCTCCTAGACAGCCACACACAATGGGAGCCTAGGTGTGACTGGATGGGCTATTATTGGCAGGATGGGAGGGAGGAGCTGGGCCCAGCCTCAATTACACCTGAATAGGCTGTGTCCTGTCTCCACACAAAGGGCTACATATGCCCGTAGTCTGGAGCCAGGGCCAGGAAGGCAGGCCATGTCTGCACTTAAAAGGCATGCCTCTAGAGGTTCCACCCTACTTCAAAGGTACAACTTTGTGTAAGAGAAGGACCTCAGACACCACCACTTCATTACACTTCTGGACCTGTGGATACTCTGCTAGGAAGAAGGACTGCTGTGCTGCTACAAAGACCGCCACCCTAGAGAGGCTCTAGACTTCTCTATAGCCATATCCCCACACTTCATACTAGGCGGCACACTGGTGTACAGACCGCCTGGTCCACCCGGAGCCTTTTTGAAAGCCCTAGATGAGGTGATTGTCCCTAGGGCCCTCCGCTTTTCGAACTTTCTGCTTCTCGGAGACTTTAATATCCATTTGGACTGTCCAGAGGCTAATGACACCAGGGAATTCTATGATTCGCTTGATATGGCTCAACTCACTCAATGGACTAACTCTCCGTCCCATAGTGGAGGGCATATTTTAGATCCTGTATGTTCTAATTTCCCTTTATTCATTACCCAACCCCTACAAGTGCCATGGTCTGATCATTTTTTGATTCAGTTCTCCTGGACCATTGCGCCTTTTCCCTTATCTCAGGTACCTTCTCAAGGCAGACCATCACCTAGAATTGATGCGGCTGCACTATGCAAGGTACTGTCCGACACACGTCCCACTCCCTCCATAAATCTGTCTAGTGCGTTGGAGAGTTTCACTAATTGGATCTCTCAGGCAATTGAGTTTTTAACCCCGCCCCATCGGAGTAGACAAGTATGAATCGCTCCCTCAAAACCTTGGTACTCCAGTAAGCTTAGGGAATTGAAACAGTCCTGTAAAACACTGGAACGAAGTTGGAGACTGGCCTACTGCCCCCTGGCTAAAATAGCGCTAAGGAAGGCCCAGCGGGTATACTATGCTGCCATCAGGGAGGCTAAAAGTTGCTTCTATACGGAAAGCATTGCCAAGTCTAAAAATAGCTCGAAGGAAATTTTTGCTATTGTCCAGAGTTATTTAATGCCCAATGCTGAACGCACTTCCCTTCCTGCCTCCACCGAATGGTGTGAGAAGCTTTCTAGTTTTTTTATTGAGAAGATTCAGGCCATTCAGGACAGTCTGGGTACTAATTACCACGGGCAAGCTAGGTCTGTCAGCTCGAGCACTTTTGCCTCCGCCCAGCCAGTCTCCCTCCTGACGGGGTTTTTACCCATCGCCCCGCCTGATACACTGTCCATTCTTAAATCTCTTAAATCAGGCTCGCCGACTGATCCGTGCCAGGCCAGACTTCTCGCCGAGGCAGCAGAGTTGGTTAACCCTGAGCTGAATACCATCATAAATTTATCCCTCCTCACGGCCACAGTCCCCCTGGATTGGAAGCAGGCTAAACTGCTACCGCTCTTAAAAAAAACCTCCCTTGATCCCAATACACTTGCTAGCTATAGACCTATATCCCTACTGCCGGCCGTGGCAAAGGTATGCGAGAAAGCAGTTTTTAAACAGCTATCCGCCTTTGTTGAGGCATCTGGCGCCCTCCACCCAGCTCAATCTGGTTTCAGGGCATCCTATAGCATGGAGACGGCCTTAGTTGAAATATCTGAGGCCATAAGGGAATGCTTGGATGCAGGCGGCAGAGCGGCTCTGATCTTATTGGACCTCTCTGCCGCCTTTGACACGGTGCCCCATTGTCAGTTGCTTGCTCGCCTTTCAAGTATTGGGATCTCTGGCCAGGCCTGGGACTGGCTCAAATCCTTTTTAGAGGACAGGACCCAACAGGTTTGGCAGCCCCCGTTCTTTTCGGCCCCCAGACAGGTGACTACGGGAGTACCGCAGAGGTCTACTTTGAGTCCCCTGCTCTTTAACATCTATGTCACTCCCCTAGTCTACCTAGCAGAGGAGCTGGGAGCGAAGATCATAGCTTATGCTGATGATACACAGCTCCTCTTTACCTGGAAGAAAAATCTGTACTCGGCCAAAGTGAAAGACTGTCTCTCCGCTGTTTTTAAATGGCTCGCACTGGCACAGTTGAAGTGCAATGAAGACAAGTCAGAGGTTCTCCTGTACGGATCCTTTCCCCCGCATTTTAGGGAAGCTATCTGGCCTACTGATTATCCCCACCCAACTCTGTCGGCAACCCGGTTAAGAATTTGGGGGTCTGGTTCGGTGAAGACCTCAGGTTTTCTATGCAGATCAAAAAACTGGCGGGAGTGTGCTTTGGTATGCTGAAATCCCTCAGAAAGTTTTTTCCCCTGTTATCCCGGCCAGCTAAGGAAATGGTGACTCGTGCTCTTATCTTGTCACGTATTGACTATGCCAATGCCTTATATATTGGCCTGCCCGGTTATCATTTAAGAAGACTGCAAACCATACAGAATGCGGCAGCTAGGGTTCTGCTCGGAATCCCAGGAAGATCAAGCATGAAGCAACATATTCGGGACCTTCATTGGCTCCCTGTGGCCCGCCGTGTTCAGTTCAAATCCCTAACGTTGGCAGATGGAGCTTTACACGGTGAGGGGCCACACTACCTTAGGAGACGCTTCACCTTCTATGTTCCACGAAGACATTTACGCTCCGCCGTCCACCGTCTGGCAGTCATCCCTCGCTTCCGCCTCACTCGGATGGGCGGCAGCTCCCTATCTTTCAAAGCGGCTGAAGCCTGGAATTCCCTCCCGTTGGAACTACGCAACATTCAAGACACTAGACTGTTCAAGAAACATCTCAAAACCCTACTTTTCAACTAAAGCCTGTTATGTTTAGCCTCCCCCGCTTCCTTCTATTAGCATTCCGCACCGGGACACTCTAGAGTATCTGTGTGCGCTATAAATGTAGTATAACATAACATAACACTCTGCTGGATTCCTGCTTTGCTGTGCTGACCTTCTGTCCTCTTGCCTGGGTGAGAAGGACTGGACCTACATCTATCGTATGTACACATTCAGCCAACGGTTGAAAAAGCTGGCACTCCAGTCCACACGGGCATCCAGCACCTTTTTTAAAAATGGGCCACCATCACATTAGTGTTCTCTCTCCATGACAGTATGACCAACCGGACAAATCCCTATCTGGAACCTATACACACTATATGGGTGCTGAGAGATACCGCACCAAACCCATGCCAGTCCAGGGTATGCTAAGCATAACCCCCACGGCCAAATAAGAGTGTCTTCAATACACTGTGGGAACACACAACGGTGGGCATTTCGGCTGATTGACCACTCCAGAGATGGACACAGAACACACATAACCCCTTCATGACATGTAATTATGACAGCAGCATGTTCATCTTGTCCTAACTGACATACCAGCACTCTTTCTCAATGATTCCGCTTCAGGAATTTCTCCAGACACGAGCTGGAGTGCACGCTGTCCATTCCGCCTGCCTTATACACCACGGTGACAGCGACATGCTTTATATAAAACCTACAAGCTTTATTCATGAGGATCTATTACAACCTTACTCTCATTCTTCTCAAAACTTTATTCGCCTGACATCAACCACGTGCTACATGCGCAGTCAATGCAGTCCGCTTTCAGTTTCAGTATTTTCGGGCATTTCCCCAGACACAAGCGGAAACCCGATTAGTCTATTTACTCTGTCCACTACACGGTGGTGACAACATGCTAAATTAATTAAATAGAACTACTAGCACCATATTTACTTATGAGCATAAATTACAACCTGACTCATTTTCCTCACAAAACTTTACTCGATTGACACCAACATACGTGTGACGCACGCAGTCAACGCAATCCTCCTTCAGTTTCAACAGCCCTGCCAGTGGACGCTACTCACGAACACTCGACGGCTAATGAGGCACACGGGCCCTGATGCGAGGCACCTGGCTAACACGTAGGGTATTTAAACCCTCTTCCAGTTACCTGCACACAACGACGGAATCCCGGTAGAAGGCCGCAGTAGGTACGGAGAGTGGGCTGGAGACCTTGATGAAGTAAGTGGGGCACTTTGGGGGTCTTTCATTCTGCCAGCCGGTGGACACAAACCCATATGCGGCTGGGTTTCACACTGCAACTGTTTTTGTTTTTCTCTCCTTTCACACACACAGTGTGTGACTACAGGTCCGGCCCCCCTGTGGGATTCATGGGGCTCATTCTGAAAGTTTCAGAGTAAGCATAAGTCTTTCCTTCGTAGCACTCGTCACTCTGATTTTGATTGCTTACCTGACGCCATTTATTTACAGCACAGTAGCGCATAAATCGGCATTAGCAATCAGCTACTTTTCTACAAGCGTCACGTTCCGTTCCACTAACGCTCATTTACCTACATAGTGTACGGACATGACGTTTACCCAGTCACATGATTAATGTGGAAGAAGAAGCTTTTTACTGCCTGAATGTTTATGTCTGTGTGTTTTGTTTGTCCCCCTTTTTTTCCCCTTCTCAACAGGTATTGAGCAACTAGAGGAATACCTCCTCTTCCAATTAACGCACCTTAGCGCGTGAGACACATTTTGGTTGAAATACACAATTTGTTGACCATCACTAATCCTCCACTCACATAGGTCCTGACGAAAGCCAGCACAACGCTGATATCTGGCTGAAACATGTAGACCACACAGGATACTGGAGGCATAATTTACCTCCACATATATCCGCCGCTCTGTTTTTAATACTGCCAAGGGCCCTTCATTACATTTCTCCAATCCTTGGGACTCTTTGGACAGTTTTGAAACCACACTCTCTTCACTTCCCTGCACACTCACTGCACAAAACCTGCTCCGCTGTAATCAGGCGTTGAAGCACACCCGAGGTGCACTTTGCGCCTTAGGTGGGACCCGATGATGAAGCATGCCAGCAACTAGGTTGGTGGGTGAGGGTCTTCATAAAAAACAAATGACATGAACGCCCAGCTTCTACACAAATAGCTAGTTCTCATTGATATTTACTTACAGTACCAGGGGAAGTGAACTAGTACACCTTTCCTCTCTCTCTCGCTTGATATACATTATTCCCTGTGGATACTCTGCCAGGAAGAAGGACTGCTGTGCTGCTACAAGGACTGCCACTCTGCGGGACTCCTGCTTTGCTGTGCTGACCTGCTGCCCACTTGCTTGGGTGAGGACTGGACCTGCATCTCTTGAACCCATTACCCAGAGTGGCTGTAAGGCCTGGCTGGCTGGCCTACTGATCTGAAGCCGCAGGCACATAACAGGCTTCCAACAGTCTTGCATCTTCACCTGGACTCTGCCATCTGTGAGTCAACCCTGCCAAGTGGTGCCACCCCAGTCTTGGACCCTTGGATGTGGGCTTAAGGTGCTTTGCCAGCCTCCATGGATCCTGTGGTATCGATGCATCTCCTCTGCTGTGTGGTGTAACCCCGAGCAGAGCCGACGCATCTCCACTGCTGCGTGGACTGAATCCGTCTTAAAGACACACATCGCCGCTGCGACCCGCAACGCCTTTGGAACTGTCACTGCACGACGGATCCTCGGCGTAGGCCCTCGCATTCTTCGTCGATGGCAGCCTCGACAATGACGCCTGACTCCGCATCGCAGCCTCACAGTTTTTCAGAACTGACATATTGCTCCTTATGGTGTGCCACATCCTCAACACCGGACTTTGCTTTGCAAGCCCCTTTTATGGGATCCTCGACGTAGAAGCAATAGGAACTTGCACCGCAGCCTTGCCACATCTCGTAACCAATGCACCACTTCGGCTGTGGTACGCATCTTTGACACAGATCCACACAACGCTCCGCAAACCAAGATTTAAGGTACTCTGTTTAATGGGTTTAACTGGGTCCCTGTAGCTGGCCCGCACTCCATCACGGTCGGCCTAAACTTATCACTTTGTCCCGGTCCGGTGAGAACAGATGTCCACAGTTGGCTCTGTGCTTTTTGGCGCTATTTTATTTAAAAACTCAAATTCAATATCTCTGGTTCTACCGATTGAATTTTGTCGTTTTGGTCTTGTTTTATCTATTAAATTAAGTTCTATTTTTCTAACTTAGTGTGGGATTCTTTTTGTGTGCTTTGTTCACTGTCTTACTGTTTAAAGTGTTGCACAAATACTTTACGCATTGCCTCTAAGGTAAGCCTGACTGCTCTGCAGTGGCGGATGGTGACATTTGAAAGTGGTGAGGCGTAAAATGCTGGTCATACTGCACCGTAGCGAGCGAGCGTAGCGAGCGAGCCCGAACAACCTAAGGGAGGGTTCGGGGGGTTCTCCCCCGAGAAATATTTGAAAAAGGGTGGAAAAATGGTGCATTTCCAAGCAAATTTGAGAAAGCAGGAATTAATGAGGGATGCACAGCGCAACTTGAGAGAGAGATAATTCTCTCAAACAGAAATTGATCACTTCAATTACCATTTTCATGGGTTCATGTGACTGCATGTGTAGAGAACACTCACATCTAATGTTACCATAACATAAGATTACTCCTATTTGATCTCAAAGATCTTTGTATGAAAGTCTGTGCTGCCTCTTATATAGTATGGTAGCACAGAGACCTAAAGAAAATGATGAAAATAAATGGAAGTTTATTTCTTGAAATTCATCATTCGAGGAAATAATCGGATGGCCAAGAGGAGTGGTCAGATCTTTGTAAACGTTAGGTGAGAACTAGTTTAGAATATGGTATAAATTCTTATTCTAACAGGCCCTTGTCCTTTCAGTCCCATAATATGCAAAAATACTTGGATACACTGTCCTTATGATCCACAGCTGAACATCTGCAGCCATTCGCCATATTTCTATGCCTGGATAATCCTAGGGGTCAGAGGAGGGAGACTGTTCCCCTTACCTGGTCTCCAATCCTGTAGAACTACTCAACCATCCAATGCCCATTGAGTCTGTCTCAGCAACTTAAGTCCACCCAGGGCAACTGTGTCCTTGTGTGCTGATTGCTGAAGCCAGCAAGCCAGGCAGACACTAACTTCTTTCGTGCAATGCTGTATTCGGGAGTCGAAACTAGAGGCCCGTGGTGTTTTTAAGCCAAACCAGTGTGTTACTACTGCCTAGTTCAATAGTGCACATATAATGTACTGAGAAGAATGAAGGTCTAACTGTAAAGTGTGGACAACTGAAATGTAAAGTGCTTGTCGGCAAGAGCACAAAATGTCTGTAACAGTGTCAGCCCTATACAACTTTGCATTTCTGTGACTTTTTTTATACAATTATTTTGGGGTATTAGTCAATTGAATTGAATGTAGACTACATCCCCGATGCATCACTGACTTGTTCAATAAAAAGCGAAACGAAAACAACGTAACGTTTGAAAATCTGTTAATTTAGGAGCGCGTGAATTAAATAAATCCCAGAGTCCACACACTTTTACCAAAAATATTACAAAATTCAAAATAGAAAGTTGCATAAATTCCTCTAAAAATGTCAAAGGCTGCGGACTGAGATATAAGGACGGTGCAAGTGTGGGAGTGGAAGCATGGACGCGGAGTCTGGGCCCGGGGAGGGGGTCGCACAGACCTGAGAACAGGACATTAATCTCCACGGTTTCCATTGGTTCGTCGAACGGCGGATAGCACACTTGCTGAAGCCGCATCTCCACAACACGCGCTCACCAAAATCATTGTGCTTAATCATTTCCTGGGCGACCTCATGTACTGATTAATAAAGTTCCACGGAACATGTAAATGGCGGGGACTAATCACTTCTCTGCCACCAGTGAATGTGGGCATTCATCACACTGGCACGGGAATCCAAAGGAGAACGAACCCAGTCCCACGTAGCAAAACTTTTTCACCTGCAGAGTATGTGCATTATCTAAGTCAACAATCTCACACTCTAACCAGATCTGTGTGTGCTCCACTGATCGACTCAGTCACATGGGGCCCTGAACACAAACATCCCATGCTCCCAGCTCCAGATGCAAACTTGTGCAAGACACACCTCCAAGTGCCGACTTCACATACACGAGCTCAGAAAGCACATCTTTGAGCGCACACTTGTCTAAAAGTTATGGGCTATGGCAGTCCTGCGCACAGCTATGAATACAGTCTTCCCCACACTCAGCTATAAAAGCCGACCTGTCATGCTCTAAATTGAATGCACATGTCCTACCTAATATATACATCTGAACGCTAATATACACATCTTTCGACATTTTCAGTATGCACAGGGTTATTAACCTACAATCGGAACCCACAGGTCTGACAAGCAGTATATTCCCATGCAGATCTAAATGCATACGTTACTCGCGTGCACATTGAATCCTCGAAGGCATACTTTTGCCACGGCGCCTAAAAGGTCCCTCAGCTAGTTGTTATTGTATTGGTGGCCGACACAGCTCTGACTGCACACCCGCAACGTACAGTTGTAAATGCAATCCTTTCATGCACTCGGGTTGAATACACACCTACCTACCTGTTCCTAGCAAGTCTTTAAATGCACTGACCTAGATATAGCATGGGTTGTTCAAGTGAACCTCACAGTTTTGAATGTGTAACCGACACAAACATCCAGTCGCGGCTCGCAATACTCGCGGGGGGCAGGGGGGTTGCGAGGAGGGGGTCTTGCGCGGGGGTGGGGGGCCACAGGGGTTTGAAAATAAAGAAAGAAGCTTAAACTTACTTGACCGGATCCGCCGCCTCTGCTGTCTGCTTCTGGGCAGGGGGCCGCGTTTGGCGCCTTCACCGTCGTCTTCTGCCGCGTGAGTGGCTGGCAAGCCCTCTCAGGCTCTCAGCCAATCCAGACGCTGCTCTAGAGTCCAGCAGCGCCAGGATTGGCCTGGAGCAGGGTCACTCCCTGCCCATTAGGAGACCGGGGGCTGCGAATGAAGCAACCCTCACTCTCCTAAGGGGAAGGCTTAGTGCGCATGTTCGGGCTGGTCTTAAAAATGACCAGCCCAAAAACAAACATGCGCACTATTGCGCTGTTAGTCACTCACCCTGAGTGCTGCCGCAGCCCCACCCCCTTCAGCGTCCCTCGTTCTACTTCAAGTTCTGACGCTAATTCCATTCCAATCAGGAGTCCTGATTGCTGGAATTAGCGTCAGTAGAACGATTTCTAAATGGGGCTGTGGGTGGTGGGGCAACGCCCGAACGCCCCAATGGACGCACCGCCACTGCTGCTCTGTGCCAAGCTACCAGGTGGTGAGCACATGTTAATTTGTGGTTTGCTTGTGCCTTACCCTAACTAGGTTTGTGGCTGGTGCTTGACCAGGGCTCGCACCCCAGTCAACCAGTAATCTAAAATTTCTAACAATAACTATATCAATTTTGATAAACGTATGTTTTAACTGTATGTCATGTACAGTAAGGGTCAGTTTTTCATCATCTACACAACATCTTTCATTACCACTTCACCGAACCACTGTAATTCCTCTAGCCCATCAATAATATTATACTTTATTTTTTATTTGTAGTTTTGTGTCGTATGAACCAGACCTACCAGGGAATCAAAGGTCTTTAAGGGTAGCAAGATGAATATAAAGTAGAAAATAGAGGTACAACTTTTATAAAATCCATGGTAAGGTTTCAGCAAGGATTAGCACATATTATAAGACTTAATACCTAACTACCTCCAATAACTGTTCAAACAGAGCATACAGTAAGGAACTGGGGGGCAGATTTACAAGCCCTTTACGCCACCGGTGCGTCAATTTTTGTGATGCATGAGCGGCGCATTTAACTGCCCCATATTTTCAAGGACAGGAAAAGCCACTCTGCATGACTTTTCCTGTCCTTGTAAATATGGACCCTTTGCACGCAGCACTTTGCGTGAAAGGGGCGTTCCATGGGTGCTGCTGTGGGTGTTCCCACGCAACACCCATGGAACCAGACACATTTCCAGATGTACGAGAAATTGTAAATCTGGAAATGCATCTGAATGCTACGCCTCCCAATGGGAGGCATAGGGAGGCGCAACGAGGAGAAATTTGTTCATTTCTCCTCGTTTTTTTCCTCTTTCTATGCGTGCTGCATTCTGCAGCACACTTAGGGGCCGATTCCGATCTCGCTCAGAAGGGCTCCGAACGTGATGCGGCCGGAAAAAGTACGAGCCGTACGTGTGTTTTCCGACCGACTCGTCCAGCCGTACGAGCGAGCAAGTACGATGCGAGAAACGCGAAATCGCCGACCGAATCGTTTCCGGGTCCGAACCGCTCCGTACGACTCGGCCGTAAGCAAACCGTGCCGTGCAATGGAGGCGATTTCCGACCGAGCCAGTACGATGCACGATTCGGACAGCCGGATCGAGTCGGAGCCTCCGACACGTAAACGCCCCAGGAAGCGGACTTCGGGGGTCCGCGCCGGACCCCCTTCACCCGTAGCCTTACGAGTCGATCACAGGGGGGGACCCAAGGGTCCCCCCTACACATGCATGTATGGTGCGGGTGGCACAGACGCGTCCCCACTACAGGGGGCGCCCTTGTGCGCAACGTACCCTTTTCGTCAATGGGTGCCTATGTACGCGTCGTACAACAGGCTCCCATTGACTTCAATGGGGCTCCGAGCGACCCGTGTCCGTCAGCGCTTGTTCGCATTGTACTCGGGCGCTCGGAGCCCCAGAGCACGAGTTGGTTGGAAAGTCATCCGGTTCCGAGTCGGACGGAGCCTTCTCCCAGCGAGATCGGAATCGGCCCCATAGAAGGAGGAAATCACCTCTGGTGATTGTTTATGTACAGGAAGGTGTCCCATCCTGCATGTAAACAATCAGTAAAACAATGACGCTTTGCAAGTTCTATGTGTGCTGCACACATAGACGTTGAAAAATGCCATTTCTGATTGTTTATGTGCAGGAAGGGCACCCTTCCTGCACATAAACAATCTCTCCACGACGCAGGCATCCTTGCACCATGGTGCAAGGGTGCCTGTGCCGGCGCATGGCAGCAGTTTGTGCGCCAGCGCAGGGCAAAGCACAGAGATGCAACATATTGTTGTAAATATGTTGCAACGCTGTGCTTTGAAAGTGACGCAGTGCGGTGCAGCCAAATGGCTTGCGGCACACATTGAGTCACTTTCCTTGTAAATCTGCCGCAAACAGTTTAGAGTTTGGCGGACTGTACTCTACTCTGCCAGGGCATCAGAGGCATGTGCTCGGCTGCCTTGTGGACTACAGATCGCCACATTTAGAGTTCCCTGCCTTCCTGGAGGAGATCTGTATGCCTCACTAGCTCCTTTGAAAGGAGCAAAAGTTTGCTGAGTGGCCACTTTACTGGACAGTCTCAAGTGTGTTAGGCTGTTGGTGTAAAGGTTCCACTAGAGGGCCTCTACCTACAGACGAATAACGGTCTGCCCAACCCTAATTATAGCATGTTTTTTGTTTACATGATGCACAAATAGGATAGTTGATCTTGTATCAGGTAACCTGTTGGACAGCCATTCCTTGTACTATGTTTGCTGTTTCCTGTTGATGTAGTCAAAGTTAATATTGGTATATTGGAATGTTTATTTGAACTATACATATTAGTAATGACTGGTGTGAAAATGGATATATAGTTAATTCAGAAGCACAAAGGGCACCAGATGTTGCATCCTTGAGTACTATACAGTTGTCCCTGTGGATATTTAATTTTAGAAGCACTAGGAGGACAATGAGACATCTGACCCAGATCAGGAATCTTGAAGTTTCTGTTTTCCCTCAGGCTGAGAAGAAGGCTTGGACTCTAAAAGAAGTCCTTGTGTCTGGTGCTTCCAGCCCTGGAAGAAGAGAAAGCTGTAATATTCAAGGTGGAAAGGGGCTGACCCTTGCGTATGGGTACAAGGAGCAAGGCTCAGCAGACTCAAGCCAGAATTTCAAGGAAATGAGCCACTGGGAATTAATGAGGACCTTAAAGCCCCGCTGCCAGAAAATCCCTAAAAATATCTGCTTTGCAAGAGCTGCTTCTGCATCATGCACCCTACTTGGGCCATCCCTGGCTTATCGCCGTATCGCCCTTTGTCCATCCCTTGCTCCACTGGCCAAGGCGACTCATCCCAATTTCAACCATCTCTATGTTACGGCTCAAGATGCACTGTGGTTTAAAGGAGTCACTGGATGTAGTTCTATATCACTGACTCCAGCACTAATGGCAGCCAGTGAACAGAGTGGTGACGTGGCCCAGAGACAGCCTTAGTTGTCTCGCATGCTTCATGTACATGTGTGCTTGAACTGGGCCTTCAGTACATTAATCCAAAGCCAACAGTACATTTTCTTTGTACCAATAAGGCAACTATTTTCGTTTTTTGTGTGCATTAAAGTTAAGAATGGTTTCTATACCTGTTCTATGTAAAACTGACTACTTACCGTTTTATAAAGATTATATGCCATGTTTTTTTAGTTTTTTTTAGATATTTATTGCAAACATATGGGGGCAGATTTACGAGCCCCTTGCGCCACTCTTGCGCCGCCGTTGCGTCACTTCTGTGACGCAGCGGCGGCGTAAACCATGCGCCACGTTGCGCCCTATTTACAACGTGACGCATCTAGGGAGATGCGTCACGTTGTAAAGCCCTGCGCCACATGAAACCTGCGTCAGGTTTCATGTGGGCGTTCCGGCGCAGTAAAGCCTCGGAAAGTGCCTGAGTGAAATCTACAAGATTCCAACTCAGTCACTTTTCTGACGCCGCTGCGTCAAAACCTTGCGCCTGGTTGAAGCAGGCGTAAGGCGTGACGCACCACGTTATGTATGGGCAGGCCACGAGCATTGCTGGAGTTGCGTCGCGCTTGCGACACGACTCCAGCAATGCGCCACCCTTCCGACGGGAGATGCGTCACGCATCTGTTTATACTTGCGCCACGATGCGCCGCACTGTAAATGCGGCGCATCTGTGGTGGCGCAAGGGTGAACTTGCGTGACGCATCTTACCTGGCGCATCCCTGCTGATTTGCAGGGATGCACCAGTCGTCATAAATCTGCCCCATGGGCTTCACATTTAGGCAGCTATGGTGTTTTCTTCCTCTCTTTTCTTCTTGGTGTTCTTGTATTTGCTTACAAAAAAAATCCACACACGAGCTTGCCAAGAGCAGCCTATTGTCTTTAACAGTTTTTGTTTCGTAATACTTTTCCTCCTTTCTTCTCTCCCCAACAGCTGGTGCACTGATGATCAGAGACTGGCCATAGCAAAGCACGCAAGACACTGACTGCCGTGCGCACGCGCCTCTCAGTGAATGATACTGTACGTCTGATATCTGAGCTGCTCATCTATTAATGAGTGATCTTCGAGTGAATGTACACTCCAAAAGTAAATTAACTGTAATGAATGAACTTGTCTGGCAGATCGGACTTGCAAGACGTCTGAATTCTCATTAACTCTTGATTTATGGTCCCATAAACCGAGTAGGAGCCACGTGCATGCGCAGGGCCTGATTATGGCCCTTGAGAAGGTAATTTCATGGTTGGGAGGGTTATTCAGGGGATGGAGGACTGACACCACGCATGGGAGGCATGAGAATTAACCGCCTGCCCTCCCTGACCCATCCTCCGTTCCACCAGTTGCATCTACGCCCTGGCACTTGTCATGCAGGGACACACACCCCGGCTCTCTCCTCGCCCTTCATCTCCAATGTGCGGCGACAGGAACAAATCTGCTAAAATGGAAACCGTAGTGAGTCACAGGAGAGGAGGCAGAGGACAAGGTGTCCCGTCATTTCAAATAGGTTCAACAGCGACATTACAGAAACTGACGCGCACTGTAAAAACCCGCATGAAATACATTTTTGCCGGGCTTCATTTTTTGTGTCTGAGTTTTAGTGCTGGGAAAGTTGCTGGGTGATCAGGTCCTGAGAATTGAAGTCGTCCTTACAGGCACATATTCTCTACACTACAGACTACAGCAGCTTAAGCTTTAGGGAGCACAGTTTTCGTATACAAAACCAACATTGTTTTTCAGAGGGTTGTAGTGCTGGGTGGCACAAAAAACTTAAATAATAAATAAAATGGATTTACCTTCAGGCTTGCAGCACAACGTTCTCCTCCCTCAGGTGTCTTCTCTGGTACCAGGAAACTGCACTAACCAATCGTGGTGCTGCTCTCACAGCATGAGAGCAGCACCAGGATTGGAGGGAGCGGCCTCACTCAGCGCTCTCAAGAGCACTGGAGGCATGCGCTTTCTCTAACCCAGCTGTCTAAAACAGCTAGATTAGAGAAGTTTAAAATGCACGTCTGGCTGGCCCTCAAGATGGCCTGCCAAAGAGACATGCGTATTTTAAAGTGATCAGCTCCCTCCTGCTGCCACTCGGCAGCACTGACCCCGCCCCATCCTTAGTTCGGGGTTAATTGCTGAAAAATAAAATGGTAATAAACTTTATTACCATTTTATTTTTCAGCTCTGTGGCTTGTGGGGCGACGCTCCTCCGCTCAAATGGAGGAGCCGCCCCTGGAATTGGCACACAAAAATGCACATAAAACATACACACACACGCACACGCACACACACACGCACACACGCACATTCACACACACACAGAAGGTGCAGCATGAACCTCAGCAGTGCAAGTGTCACTAACATACAAACAAACTAACATATATGCAGGGCTTTAAGTGGGCCGGGTCTCGCCGGTGCTGAGCACCGGCAGTTTTTTAAAGGAGGCCTCGAATCGGGTCTCTATCGGGCTTTGTTTTGTGCCCTGGCACAGTTGGTCCGTTTTTTTCCGGACTGCAGTGACTGTAGGCACATCGATGTGGGCTGCTCACACTCTCACTTCTCACTAGTGGAGAAGTTACGACATGATGTCATGCCATTTGAGCGTCCTAGGAAAAGGGAAATCCTTTAAAGAGAGTCATTTTCTCTCTGGATTTCCCTTCTCTTTTTAAAACTCAGGAGCAGCAACATTGTCGTGGTGTCACCAGGCCTTTAAGTGGAAGCTTTTTCAATATTATATACAAGCCATAGTTGCTGCTTATTTATCTTATGCAACTAACAACCATTGACAAAGCCAATAGTCCTGACTTGTTGTAGGTATGATGCTACTTGTTGTATCATATCTGGATGCAATGACAGAAACAGCAAAATACAAGTCGGGCGGCACACTATGCTAAGCACAGATTTTTAGCTTAGGTGTTTTTAAGCCACGCCCTTAATTACATTGGCCACGCCCCTTTGAGAGACCCCCTAGTTTTTTCATCCCACTTAAAGCCCTGCATATATGGAACAATTACAGCACAGGCAGCAGTGCAAGTTTTTACACACACACACAAACACACACTTATTACAAAGCGACAGCTGCTAAAGTGTAGTTTTTGATTTGGCTATAAATCTTGTCTGACATGCCAATTATGATGGAGATTTGTTCAGGGGAAAAAAAGGTAAGCAGTGGTGAAAAATATCTATTTTCTTATTTTATGTCCCATAGGAAATTAGTGCCTACAGCAAAAACTGCTGAACGGATTTACATTACACTTGGCAGGAAATTATAACTTTACATAGAAAGTGTGATTTGCCTCTCCGGGGAGTCATGGCCTCTCCCCACACTCAACAATGTGTTCTAAGTATCGGTATATATATATATATATATATATATATATATATATATATATATATATATATATATATATATATATATATATATAATTTGAACGAAATTCCAGAAAATCCAGAAAAGACAAAGCGGCACACCTGAGGACAGCACAATAATTTTTTATTGTGCACAAAACAAAATGACGCGTTTCGGCAAAGCCTTTCTCAAGTGATGCATTGTGCTCAATCGCCTATAGAAATACTGGTTGCAGTCCATAGATAGTGACGACATACTTAAATTTCAACATATCGAACATTCAATTTGTAAAACTTTATTGAATTTATAATTTCAGGATTATATTAATAGATCTTCCATGCTCTAGACCATGATTGAAACAGCATTCCATTTGCAGATATTTCACCCTAAATTATAAAAAAATCAAAATTCAATAAAGTTTTAAATTCAAACAATAAATCGCTAACAATTATTTCTCAGCAAAATTGTTGGTATTGTACCTGTGACATGCAAATAGGATAGACCTGAAAACCGATATAGATCCCCCCATAGGAGTGTAAATGTATGTGATGTAACCTGGAGTCAAGCTGATCCTGTGCTCCACGTGCTGTCCTAGTAAGAACATCACATAAAGTTTTCAATTCAAATTGCCTCTTGTGTGTTTGAAAGAGAAACACATCTAATACACATCACAAACATTCATCAGGCATGAAACAAAGTTGCCGTGAACTACAAAGCCAAAATTACTAACTAGCAGCATGGTTGATGTTATGTGTAGATCGATAACATATGACATATCCTCGCAATTACATATACAATCGATAAAGTATAACAATCGAATCCCTTCTAGTTTAATATAGACCACCTTAGCTGCTAGTCATATGACAATAATACATGCTAATGATAAACTTGAACCAATTTTACACGCCCTAAGGGACATGATGCATGATCGATATTCTAAGGCCCCTGGTAACTCAGCCCACCTCAAAATAGTTAGTTAGGGATGTTACTTCACACCACTTGTTCAATTCACGTTTTAATAATTTCTCTAAAAGGGCAAGTTTTTGCTTCAATGAAGATCCTGTTACATTGTCAACGCCACTGGATACGGTCTGTATCTGTCCCACCTCAAGTTCCTCATCAAATAATGAGAAATTGAGGAAGATGAGCGATTGGGAAACTGAGAAAAAAGCTGCTGCACTCTCATTATTTGACGAGGAACTTGAGGCGGGACAGATACAGACCGTATCCAGTGGCGTTGCCAATGTAACAGAACCTCCATTGAAGCAAAAACTTGACCCTTGTAGAGAAATTATCAAAACGTGAATTGAAGAAGTGGTGGGAAGTAACATCCCTAGCTAACTATTTTGAGGTGGGCCGGGTTCCCAGGAGCCTTAGAATATCGATTATTCCAATTTACGAAAATCCAAACCCAGAACTATTAAAAGAACGGGCAACTTATATGGCCAAAACATGCAGAGGCATGCTGGAAATTTTGGTAAAATATGCCAAAATTGACTTGGAAACAACACGAAAGAAATTAGCTGGTCTCAGACAAGACCTTGAAAAATCAAAAAATGACAAAGCAGTTGTGGAATTCCAGAAGGGTCTAGAAAGCAGATTAGAAGCATACGAGGACGCAATTAAGGCCAAGAAACATCACAAATTCTTGAGCAACAAAAAGGACCATGCGAAGGGTCGAATATTAACGTAAGCTAAACGTTTCGATTGGGCGCACAGAGATTTCCAGGTGTCCCATAAGCAGAGACAACAGGAGATATTACCTACTGGCTCAAGCTCGGATCTAAGCTCAGACACAGATGGATTAAACTCAAATGTCCCTTTAGGGGTGCGTCCCCTAACTTTCCTGCATGAGTTCCAGCTACTGAAACAAAAGAAGGAACAGGGATCGTACAACAAGACACCTGCAAAAGGCAGGGGAAGAGGCAAAGGGCAAAAAAGAGGAAGAGGCAAAGGAACCAGAAAATATTCTGATTAACCAAAAGGCGAGGCGGAAGAACAACTAAAACATTGCATGACATTGCTAACAATGTCAACGACAATTCCATTGTGAACCTTTCATCGGGGACACTCACTGTAGAAGAAAAGTCACTTCCCCAACTAGGTTTATCATTTTGTCCCACCAATGATATGAACTATGTTGACACATGCGAAGACTTATTTTTGTACATACGAAAGCTCAAGCTCATGAAATTACACAAGATGACAGTGGGACACAGAAAGGAACGGGCTAGGAATTCTATGTTGGCAGATCCTTCTGAATTCCGGCCAGAAGATATTGACTTTATTCTCAACCTACATGAATGGGAGGAGAATACTGAGGTAGTGCCCCATCAGGACAAAGGAAAGACTTTGATGCAACTTGGTTTTGCTCTTGACATGTCCAGCCACAATGGCCTCAAGCCTAAGTCGAAATTCAATCCGAATGTCCCATACGATAATATTGAAGCATTCAGTACTGTAATGGTCCAGTAGTTAATGAAAATGCAGGAACAATGTTCCAACCAAAAATGGGACAACTTATCCAGAGAACAGAGACAAACATTTACTAACCTAGCCAATGATCCCAGTATTATCATAAAGCCCTCTGACAAGGGAGGGAACATAGTAGTAATGGACATTGAACAATACAATAACGAAGCCCTGAGACAACTAAGGGATACTACTTGTTACGAAGAAATTGGATGGGACATTTATAGATCGTCAATCACTACATATCATGACCTTTTGAAAGGGTGGTGGGTAGCGGGTCTATTAGATGATGATGAGTACAGCTTTCTAAAAACGGACAATCCCCATGTACCTTGTCTATACCTAACCAAAAATCCACAAACATCCCACTAGACCGCCAGGGAGACCCACTGTATCCTCAAATGGAGGGCTCTTAGAGAACACCTCCATTTTTTTGGATCTCTTTCTGTCCCCTTTTGTGATCAATTTGAGATCCTATTGCAGGGACAGCACGGATTTTTGCGGCGAATACATGATGTGGAATTGGAAGACAACTACACCATGATAGCGTTAGATGTCTGTTCTCTATATACGTACATCGATCAGAGAAAGGGGGTGGAAGCGTGTATGTATTATTTTTGCGGCCGACACATATCCCTATAGGAACATACTGCCTTGCTAGAAACTATGATGCTATATTGCCTGATGCTATATTGCCTGAAGCAAAACATCTTTCTGTTCGATAAAACCTTATACCGACAGAAATCAGGGTCAGCTATGGGTACTTGTTTTGCCCTTAGCCTGGCAAATTTATTCCTAGGTTGGTGGGAGGAACAGGTAGTGTGGGTGGAGGAAAACGATAAGAATACCGAACACATCCCAATCTGGATAAGGTATATAGATGACCTTTTCCTGATTTGGGATGAGCCACGTGATTTGGCTCATGAGTTCATAAATAAATTGGGAATCAATGATCTGATTTTGAGTTTTACATGCAAGATTAGCGCCGACTATTGTGAATTCCTTGATGTGGCCATCTCCATAGAGAACAATAGAATCGTCACAAGGCTTTTCAGGAAGGACAGGACAGGTAACACGATCCTACACGCCCACAGCAACCACCATGCCCCCCCCCTAATTCACACCATCCCCTATGGGGAATTTTTAAGAGCTCGCCGTAAATGCAGCGCTGAGGCTGGATACAAAAATGAACAAAAAATCATGGAGACAAGATTCAGGCAACGTGGCTATGTGAAAGGCAGCGAGTCTTCTAAGACCCTCAATGCTGCCCGGTGCAGGGTTCCACCTCTAATTCTCTTTGGGTTCGCTATCAAAATAATGAGGCAAGCGCTGGAAACTGGAAGACAAGAAAAAGGTTTATTTCTCATGAGGAGATCACGTCAACTGCAGACACCGGGATGTCTGAGGGAAGTGTTCTGCTGATACTCCTTTGGCTCTTCCTTTTATACAGGTTTGACACAATGCATTTGTTTTGTCAACATGGTTACACAAGCTTGGGGTCCCGCCCCGGGCAGGTTGTCACACAAGCCCAACAGTAATTCTCTTCCCACCCAGGTCAAACAGACAATCTTATCTTGCAGCTGGACCTTGCTTCAGGGTCTAAAACATGTGAGACCGGCCAGATCTAAGAGTCCGTTCTGTTGATAAAAACAGGTCCCATTGTTGGTAACAACAAGTCTTGCTGTTTGCAGTGCAATAAATCATGTTGCAAGAGTCTTTTTGGTGTTTGGAACCTGTTTGTGTAACTAGGTGCAGTGAGGGGTAGAGTGTCCAAAGGTTTGCCTGAAAACAGAGATGAGAGGAAAACGAGTTTGTGGCAGCAAGTGGCGCTGAGGTTTGTTGTGGCAATAGAGTTTATAGCCCCCAGCACACATACCAGGTTGGTCAGAGGGTCAGAGGGATGCTAGTAAGGGCAGGGTGAAACAAAGGTGACCAACAGAGTACAAAATGGCTGTGATAGATTAAAATGACTGCAACTTATGTGCACATAGAATTCCACCAGACAAGATGGCGCAGGTAATGTTCATTATTAGCGTTTTGCTTTTAACAGTGGCCCCTTTGAACATAACTAGCCAGCTTGTCAGTCTATTTCGATCTCCATAATGTCCCGTATCTCTTGATCATACATTACTCTCATTTTTGTTAGCTGAGTGTCCATAGTCTTAGGGTGCAAGGTAGTTATGCAAAGAGAACACAAAGGTGGTATACAGTGTATACCCAAACAACAACCACATATTGTCAATACTGGGACCAAGAGAATCATTGATATTTTCCAACCCCACTCCTTCAAGATGCCCCAAAGCCAACTTCCAATTGTCCAAGTCTCTGATCCTTGATGAATTTCTGAAGATAGTCTATGGAGATGTTCGATTGCTTCATAGACAGAAGGTGAATTATCAGGAATGTATACACAGCAGCTGGCACCGATGATGCGGAATGTTCAGTGGCATGTGGTAACAGCCCACAGACCCAACAGTTGGTAGCATTGGTGGCAAGATTGTGCTGGTGCAACATCTGCACGAAAGAATTATTCCAGAATTCTTTGCGTCGTTCTCGGAGATGTGGGGGTAGTGATACCAGGTAGTGTTCTTTCTTGGTGGTTGGTTGCATGGTGGGTGACAATGTTCTGTATGCAGGTGCATTCTCTTCAATGATCCAGAGTGCGACCATTAGCAGGAGACAGGTGAGAAATGCGGCTACAAGTGCAATTGTCTTTGTGCTGTGCAGGTTAGCAGTCTTGGTGTCTTTGCGGTGGTTTTGCAGGTGTTCAGTTTCTTCCATCATCTTCGAGGAGCTCAATAACTGTTAGGACCACAGACTTTTGTCTGGCGCTTTCCTGGTAGCTTTGTTTGACTGTGCTACCGATCTGAGACCTTGACTTAGTTAGTGGCCTGGTCGTTGGAGCTCCCTCCTTTCGTCGATCTTAGGTTGTACCCTTTCCTGGATGGCACCGTGGGGTCGGGAAATTCTGATAGTTCGAGGGTGTATTCTTGTGGGTAGCAACTCAGAGCTGGTCGGTCTCTCGCGAGTACTTCCTCTTGCACCTCCACCCCTTCACAGGTTGCCAGGGTTGGAGGGACTCGTTTGCAGTGGTGGGCATGCAGCCAGTTTCGTTTTCCTTCCACTCGGAGGGCAGTTCGGGTGGTGATCAGGACTTGCCAGGGGCCCGTCCACCTAGGCTCCAGATTCTTCGTTCTTTGGAAGTTGCGAATCAATACATGGTCGCCTGGCTTTATTTCATGTCCCGGGCCCCTGGATACGTCAGGCAAGGCTTGCTGCACCTGTTGGTGGATAATTGTTAGCTCGTTTGTCAATTTATGCAAGTAATCCGACATTAATATGTTCGGGACATCGTTAATGGAGGTGGGTCTTGGTGCCGCCCAAATGCTCAAAGGGGTGGTCGGGGACTCCAAACCCTCCCCGTGGTACTACTGTCCCCTTCCCTGGGTTGTGTTGTAGGCAGACTATACATTGTTGTACTAGGCGTTTTGCAGATTCTGCTATCTTGACGTTATGCCATACTCTGGTGATTAGTTCAATCATGGGGGTGGAGCCTATGTGTGCTGTTAAATGTGCCATGGTCAATATGGGGATGAGGTAGGTATTGGGTAACAGCCATTTATTTCCGTCTTTAGTTCTCCAGCAATCTTCCTCGTCTTTTAGTCCCACCTTTTCCCACTCGGTCAATTCGCCTTGTGTGCCTGTAGTCTGTATGTCCCTTACAGTGGTCCTAGCGTCAGTCCATCGTTCAGCTTGTGACCTGGTCACATACATTCGTGTCGTAGTTCTGTCTCCTGCCGTGGCTCAGGCAGTAACGTCTGCTAGTGCATTTCCCTGTCCAATGAGATCAGTCACTTTCCTATGTGCTTGGCATTTTATCACTGCTAACTTCTTGGGGAGGAGGACTGCTTGCGTCAAGGCGGAGACTAAATCTCCATGCAGGATGGGTGTACCGTGTGAAGTCAGGAACCCTCTTTCTTTCCATAAGATCCCAAAATGGTGAACCACCCCGAAGGCATATTGGCTGTCGGTGTATATGTTAACTGTCGTGTCAGTCGCTAAGATACATGCTCGTGTGAGGGCAATGAGTTCTGCAGCCTGGGCTGAACGTTGGGGAATACGGGCTGTTTCCAGAACGGTTCGGGCTGTGGTGACAGCGTATGCAGCTGAGGTGGTGCAGTCGGGGAGTTTGATGCACGAACCATCCACCCATAGTTCTCCATCTGGTTCTAGAAAGGCGGTGTCTCTGAGATCTATTCTACTCTTTGTTTGTTCATCGGTTAGTGTCACACAGTCGTGTAGTGGAGTCACGCTAGGATCATTTTCGGGTAGGGGTAACAGTGTGGCTGGATTGAGGGTGGTGCATCGCTTTAGGGTAATGTGCGATGCTAGCAGGGTCAACTCATATCCTGTCAGTCGGGCGCTAGTCAAGTGTTGGGTTTTGGTCTGGTTTAGTAGTGTGTCGACTGCATGGTGTACTAAAACAGTGACTGGATTGGAGAGTACTATTCCTTCGGCTCTGGCGTATCGATACTGCTGCAGCTGCCACAGCGCGCAGGCACGCTGGCAGCGCTCTGGCTACTGGATCGAGGGTGGCAGAGAAATATGCACAAGGGCGTTGTTTGTGACCAATTGATTGTGTTAGGACAGACAATGCACATCCTTCCCTCTCGTGCGTGTAGAGGAAGAATGGTTTGGAGTAATCCGGGGTTCCTAGGACAGGCGCTGAACAAAGGGCATTGCGTAGTTCTTTAAAGGCTGACTGGCATTCGGCGGTCCAGGGGAGAGGTGAGGGGATGTCTTTAGCTAGGAGGGAGAGAAGGGGTTTGACAATGAGGCTAAAGTTCGGTAACCACTGTCGGAAAAATGAGGTGAGACCTATCAAAGAGCAGACTTGTTTCTGATCTTTGGGGACAGGGGTGTCTAGAATTGTCTGGATCCTGTCAGGCGTGAGTTTCCTCCCTTCTTTGGATAAAAGGTGACCCAAATAGGTCACTTGTGATTTACAGAACTGCAATTTCTTTCGGGAGACCTTGTGACCATTCTCAGCAAGAAAATGGAGTAGTTTGATGGTGGCGGTGACGGCTATTGGTATGGTGTCCGCTGCTAGAAGGATGTTGTCTACATATTGTATTAGTGCCACTCCATCTGGCAATTGTATGGCGTCTAACTGTCTTTTAAGCGCCTGGCTATAGATGCTTGGGCTCTCAGTGTACCCCTGAGGTGCTCTGCAAAATCTGTACGAACTGGAGTTTAGGGTGAATCCAAATAGATAGCGGCTGTCCTTGTGTATAGGTATGGAAAAGAATGCGTTTTGAGGTCAATTACAGTGAAGGTGGTGGCAGTGGAGGGGATTAAAGTCAAAATTGTCGTGATGTCGGAAACTACTGGGTATTGTGGCACTACGATTTTGTTTATCTCCGCGCAGGTCAATGATGAGGCGGTAGGCTTTTCCGTCTCCCTCTCCCTGTCTCTTTACAATCGGTAGTATGGGACTGTTACAAACGTTGCTCACTACTTCCTCTACCACCCCTGCCTCTACCAAAGAGTGTATGATCTCTGTCAGTGCCTTCTCACCCTCTGGCGATATTTTGTACTGCGGTACTTTCGGTAGGGTTGCGTCCTGTCGTATTGTTACGTGTACTGGGTCAATCATCATTCGTCCTACGTCTGAATCAGCCCTAGCTCATAAGTGTGATGGCAAAGTGTCCAGTAGGGATGCGTCAGTCTCGGAGATGGGAAACATGTGCTGAGAAGGGTTCTCTCTATGGCGCTGGGGGTTGTCATACAGGACGACACGCACTCCGTCTGGTGAGCATCTGATAGTCGTATGGAAGTGTTTCAAAAGGTCGAGACCCATAATGGCATCTGGGGTGTTGGAAGAGAGGAGGAATGTCGTTTCGACGCTATTGTTGTCAAGGTTAAAAGGGATCGGTCGGGACAAAGGGTTGGTGGAAGGCGTACCGTCAAATCCTATTGAGGTCACATGTGAGCCTGACAAGGGTGCCCTTGGAATCAGTCGTTTGGATAGTGCACTACGTGTTGCTCCCGTGTCTACCAGAAATGGCGACTTTGTGCCCAGGACCTCAGCGGTAACATAAGGGCCTTGCTGATCAACATAGAGCTCGACTGGATCCCTCCCTTGCCCCTGGCTGTCCTATGCAAAGTCGTACGTATTGTCATAATCTGTCTGTTGGTACTGATTCTGTTTGGGATGGTCAAATGTGTTCACTCTTCCTGGCCTTTCCTCGCTTGCTTCACACGCGTACCCTCTCCCACGTCCTCTTCCTCTCTGTCCACTTGTTATTTCCCTCGCCCCTCTGCCCCTACCAGCATTGGGTTTTCCAGTGTCCATATTCTTTGCAAAATGCACATTGATCCTGTCCTAGGTCTTGGCGTCCTACATATGATGTCGATGAATTGTTTCTAGGTGGCTGTACTCTAGGGGTATTCTGCTGGTATCCTCCCCTATATTGCTCCCTTCCTGTATTCGCCCCCTGGAGTTGTGCTACCATTACCCTTTCCTTCAAGTCCTTCTTTTCCTTTCTGTAGCCCTGTCATTTTCGTTTTTCTGATGCTCATAGTACTGGGCCATTTGGAGAATGGCCGCCGGTTTAGATGCTGCCCAACTACTTTCGCTGGCTTGTAATTTCTGGGATACATCTGGCAGTAGTCCTTTGACATAGTTCTGCACAAATAAGTGGTGTCCGGTTGCGGTGGACATGTCTTGTCCACTGTAATCGGAGAACACTGTTTCAAATCTGGAGAAATACTCTGAGACATCCTCTTGTGGTTTCTGGCGGCATGCGGTTACTATGGACCAGTCTATCTTTTCTCTGGGATCAGCGTTTTCACTTTCTGCACTATTTTGTCAGGGAGGTCCAATATTGCTTTAACCGGTTTTTGACCAGGGTTCCGCTGTTTATCTAATGTGTTGAGTTGTTCCCAGGTATGACCAAGCAGTTCGGTATGGTCTATTTTCCTAATCTGTTTCCACACATCTGCTGGCAAACATAACCCGAAGAACAAGTCTATGTCGGCAAGTGTCATTATTGTTGATCCCAGAGCGGTACCTAGCCTCGGTGTAAAAGGCGGTGGGGTTCTTTCGTAAATCCGTAAAGATTTACGGAACGTCAAAATGTCCTGTCTGTCCCATGGTTGATACACCCAATTGTAGACCACCCTTCCTCTAGCGTCTTGATGGTTCATATCGTCATGAGTCCCTTGTCCTCTAGGAGGTACCCAATAAGGGGCAGCTTCTTTTATCGGCATCATGCTATCTGGTTTTTCCACCGGGGTCCTGCTATCTTAGATGTCCTGTCCTTATCTATCCGTCCTTGTTCCACGAGGTGACGGAATACCTCCAGTGTGGATGAAAAGAGTTCTGTAACATCGTTGTCGCCTTCATCTCCGGTGTCTACCTTCCTATAGAGCGCCACTAGCCGCTCGGGCCCTACATCTTGGTACTTCTCTTCATATGCAGTAAGAGTGTGGTAACAGAGACGTACAATAAAGTATCGTTTGCGGTTTTCAACATAGGAGTTGCATATGTCAGTTACATACTCTTCTGTCTCCTTCCTATCTATGAGGGATTTAACTATTTTATCAATGCCTGCTCGCTCATTTTTACTTAATCGCGGTACCCTGGGCGCTCCTTTTTCTTTTGATCCTACCCACACTACTGTATCCTTTGATGAGGCATTTGGTGTGGGTGACTCGGTGGGAGCAGAGGCGGTGGAGACTGAGGCGATCGTGCCATCTCCGGCTATACTTTGGTGGTCCTGGCGTTGTGCTACGGGATGAGTAGGGGCGTAAGGGGGTGGCATGTATATGATTAGGGGACCTAACAATAAATCATCATCTACCCTTGTTTTGCTGGTAACTTGGGGTAAAGAGTCGAGGGCGTTCTAACAGGGCATTGACCTGATATTTTTGATTCCTGTTCCTTTTATCGATTTCCTTTTCTTTTAGTTTTTCTTCTAATCTTTTACAGGCTTGGTAAGCTGATTTTCGCGTTTCTTTATCTTGTCTAGCTTCGTCCCTTTTCTTTCTTTGAGCTGCCTCTTTTCGCCATAAACCAAAACTGTCAAACATGGCTGGTCTAGTTTTCTTTTGTGGAGAGCTAATTCTAACGTTTCTATTTTAGCGGGATCGAAAGATCCCGTCAGTGGCCACTGATTTACCCGGTCCTTCCTAGTGTATTTATGCCATAGTTTGCTATAAGCTACGGTGGCTAATCCATACTTTACGTACATGTCCTTGTTAGGAGTGCCTTCCGGCGGTGCCGGCTGACTGACCTCTAACGAATGGTCGGGTCCAAAACAATTACAATCAAACAATCTAGAGAAAACAGGCATGACGTATTTATCGGTCAAAAATGAATATCTCAATCAATCAATTTAGACAAAAAGTCTGCACTACCTGTCCTTCGCTGCCTGCAAAGAGAGAGAATATTCCTATTCTTCGTTGTTTGCAAGCAGGGAAATGTCATAAATAACTCAATATCAAAAAAAAAAAGGGAATACTAGTATTTCAATCAAACTATTCAATCAATTTAAGTCGTTTTTTTCACGACCTTACCCGGACCGTATGGACAGTTCTTCGTCTTCCCCTTCCAGCGCCTGGTTGGCCTCTCACTCCAACAATCAATGCGGCGTTCCTCTAAGGTCCCAGTCAGGACCGCAGGTCACTCGAGAGAGGTCCGTTCGGAACCGGTGAAGTTCAGTCGATCGGCAGCCAGACAAGGGTCTTCTCAGGCAGGTATACCCCAATCGTTTAGTCGTTCACTCCGTCGTTAGGACCTCTCTACCGGAACCACGCGTCGCTGATGGGCCCCACGTTGGGCGCCAATTTGTGAAAGGCAGCGAGTCTTCTAAGACCCTCAATGCTGCCCGGTGCAGGGTTCCACCTCTAATTCACTTTGGGTTCGCTATCAAAATAATGAGGCAAGCGCTGGAAACTGGAAGACAAGAAAAAGGTTTATTTCTCATGAGGAGATCACGTCAACTGCAGACACCGGGATGTCTGAGGGAAGTGTTCTGCTGATACTCCTTTGGCTCTTCCTTTTATACAGATTTGACACAATGCATTTGTTTTGTCAACATGGTTACACAAGCTTGGGGTCCCGCCCCGGGCAGGTTGTCACACAAGCCCAACAGTAATTCTCTTCCCACCCAGGTCAAACAGACAATCTTATCTTGCAGCTGGACCTTGCTTCAGGGTCTAAAACATGTGAGACCGGCCAGATCTAAGAGTCCGTTCTGTTGATAAAAACAGGTCCCATTGTTGGTAACAACAAATCTTGCTGTTTGCAGTGCAATAAATCATGTTGCAAGAGTCTTTTTGGTGTTTGGAACCTGTTTGTGTAACTAGGTGCAGTGAGGGGTAGATTGTCCAAAGGTTTGCCTGAAAACAGAGATGAGAGGAAAAACGAGTTTGTGGCAGCAAGTGGCGCTGAGGTTTGTTGTGGCAATAGAGTTTATAGCCCCCAGCACACATACCAGGTCGGTCAGAGGATCAGAGGGATGCTAGTAAGGGCAGGGTGAAACAAAGGTGACCAACAGAGTACAAAATGGCTGTGATAGATTAAAATGACTGAAACTTATGTGCACATAGAATTCCACCAGACATGATGGCGCAGGTAATGTTCATGATTAGCGTTTTGCTTTTAACAGCTATAGTGCCAAAGTAGTGTCAGAAGCAAAAAGAAAATTGGTGGTCTAACACAGGATGAGGCACTATTTAGACACAAAAGCAAGAAAAATGATGAAACTAATGCCCCAAGAATGATCTCTACATTTGATAAGAGATCCAATCTAATTAAAAGAATCATGAAACGCCACTGGAGTTTATTAGAAACTGATCCATTCATAGGCAAATGCATTGGCAAATCACCCCTTATCACGTACAGAAAACCTAAATCACTAAAGGACCGACTAGTTCATAGCTACCAAGGAGAATCCATCACCAATACTTGGCTAGGTTCACCCAAAGGCTTTATTAAATGCAATTCATGCAAAGCCTGTAAGAACAGCATAAATCACGGCAACTACATTACCTACAATGACAGGACCAAACAAATCACCAAATTCATCACTTGTACCAGTGATTTTGTGGTATATGTATTGGAGTGTCCCTGCGGCCTTAGGTATATTGGGAGCACTAAATTGCAACTTAAAACAAGAATCCTACAACAAATGCGAGCTGTGACCCATCGAGGTTTCAGATATCCCGTGGCCAGACATTTTTATGAGAAGCAGCAGTTTGGTACCGTTTTTTGGCATCGATAGAGTCCTGACACACCCGTGGGGTGGAGATAGAGAGAAACAGCTTTGTGTTATGGAATCTAGATATATAATTGATCTTAATACCAGAATTCCGAATGGACTTAATAGTGGGGAGGAACAAGCCACACACATAGGATGCTAGAATCTCCGTTGACTGTACTGTGCCGTTTCCTTTCAGTCAAATTTTAACCACAGTTTATTTCTTTTTTTTCACCTTTCAACAGAGGGTTCCAATCATGAGTGTAAATTATGTGACATCGAGGTTAATTGTCACCGTGATCCAAAGACACTTGTCTATGGATTCATTTGTGTATGATAGTATCACATACACTAGTATATGATAGCAGTATTCTCGACACTGTGAGTTAGAGAAGGGAGATGAAGGTCAGGGACACGGCCAACAGAAATTCAAAAATTAATAAAAATTGATTAATTGATTCTCACTCTTTGAAAATCCCCTCTTATCACAATTCTTTCATTTTGCACATACACGTGATCATGTCTCACGATTGTTGCCTTGTAATTACGGTATGCCTGCCATCAGGGCTGTGACGAAAAATTACTTGTGTCTTACCTTGTAATGTGTAACTGGGTATTTTTCCAGATGTAACCTATTTATCGTTTAATGCATCATGTCCCTTAGGGCGTATAAACTTGGTTCATGTTTATCATTTGCATGTCTTATTGTCATATGACTAGCAGCTAAGGTGGTCTATATTAAACTAGAAGGGATTCGAATGTTATATTTTATCGATTGTACATGTAATTGCGAGGATATGTTTGAAGTTCACTGCAACTTTGTTTCATGCCTGATGAATTTTTGTGATATGTATTAGATGTGTTTTTCTTACAAACACGCAAGAGCCAATTTGAATTGAAAACTTTATGTGATGTTCTTACTAGGACAGCACGTGGAGCCCAAAAACAGCCTGACTCCAGGTTACAGTGCATACATTTTCACTCCTATGGGGGGATCTATATCGGTTTTCAGGTCTATCCCATGTGCATGTCACCGGTACAATACCAACAATTTTACTGAGAAATAATTGTTAGTGATTTATTGTTTGAATTAAAAACTTTATTGAATTTTGATTTTTTTATAATTCAGGGTGAAATATCTGCAAATAGGATGCTGTTTCAATCATGGTCTAGAACATGGAAGATCTATTAATATAATCCTGAAATTTTAAATTCAATGAAGTTTTTACAAATTGAATGTACGATATGTTGAAATTTGAGTATGTCGTCACTATCTATGGACTGGAACCAGTATTTCTATAGGCGATTGAGCACAATGCATCACTTGAGAAAGGCTTTGGCGAAATACATCGTTTTGTTTTGTGCACAGTAAAAAAATTTTGTTCTGTCCTCAGGTGTGCCGCTTCGTCTTTTCTGGATTTTCTGGAATTTCGTTCAAATTATATGTTGTGGGCAGCTGCCGCCATCGCAGGCACCGGCACCACTGGATGTGGAGCGGCCCGGCGCAGCAGCAGTTAGGAGGAATATATATATATATATATGCTTCATAATCCATTGAGCGAGCGTACATTCCTCCTCTTCAGTGCTCCGAAATAGGAATTTATATATTTTCTGAAAAAAAACAAAGGTTACAGAGACGTTATAGTTAGGCTTAGATTTCACTTGTACAAAGCCAGAGAAATTCAGCAGTTATAGTTAGCTGAGCTAACTATAACTCGTGCCCCCGCAATGCACTGCTTATGACCTCACATTTTACATCACTCATGACATGGTCAGTAATATTACTGATGACATCTCAAATGACATCATCCAGTGACTGTGAGCGTTTTAAAAACGTTTATGAGTATAAAATATATATACCAAGGTGTATTGGTGAATCACTGGGTGTATGAATGCCTGTATGAATTATTCAGTAGGTGCGTGGCTGACTGTATACATTTGTGATTAGGTGTCTCAGTGAATGTATGGGTAAGTGACTAGGTTGTGTGAATGTCTGTATCAGTCTGTCAGTTGGTGTCTAAGTGGCTGTGTGGGTGGGTGAGTGGGTATGTGAGTGGCTGTATGGGTGATCGATTGGTTGTCTGAGTACCTGTGTGGGTGTATGAGTGTCTGTGTGGGTGGGTGAGTAGGTGTGTGACTGCCTGCATTGATGAGTGAGTGGGTGAGTCAGTGACTGTATGGGTTAGTGAATGTGTCTGTGAGGTGCTGTATAGGTGACTGAGTGTGTGTATGGCTTTGTCGGTGAGTAAATGGATGTCAGTGGTATATGGGTGAGTAAATGCATATATGAAAGGCAGTATAGGTGAGTGTTAGAGTATATGAGCGACTGTGTGAGTGAGTGATTGTGAGAGTGGCTGCATGGGTGAGTGTGAGCCTGTGTCAGTGAGTGTATAGATGAGTGAGTATATGTTAGTATCTGTATGAATAAGTGTAGGAAGTTGGCTCTGTATATACTATACCAAAGTAAGGTATAGTGTGCACAGAGTCCAGTGGATCCCCAAAGGTAGGCAGAAACTAAAGTAGATAATACCTTACTCTCTATTTGTGGTAGTGTGGGCGAGCAGTGTTAAGCATTTATTGTACACCCTCAGGCAAGAAATGCTTTCACACACTCAAAGACTGAACTCAGACCAATTTGTTTGTATACAAATATTATTAGTTGTATTTTATTTTCTAGAACCAAGCCAGGCCTGGTACAGGTAAGTATAATAATACTTTGCAAGAATAATGCAGTTTAAATACACTTTGAATGCAGTTGAACACAATTGGATTGGTTACAGGTAAGTCATTTGTTTATAAAGCAGTCTGAATTACTTTTCAGTTACTTTTCAGATTACTTTTCAGGTTACTTTTCAGATTACTTTTTAAGTTACTTTCTCTACTCAGTGTGATATGCCTAGATATCACACTGGGACATTTCCTAGAGAAAAAGGTAAGCAATTCAGTTTTTATACATTTGCAGTTTTTTAAGGTTTCATACAAACCAACTCCACACTTGCACCTTCAGTGGCATTAGGGCGGCCGGGTGCAGAGTCTTGAGGCCCAATGTTATCCAATGGTGGTAAGGGGGCTTCCGGTTGGTGGCTGCTCACGAGCAGACCATAAGGTTGCAGGAGCAAAGCTCCTGGGCTTAAGCTCAGGGCAAAGGGGGATCCAAGTTAGCACACAAGGTGCACCCACAGCGGCACCGGGGCGGCCCGGTGCAGGGTGCTGTTTTGGCATCAGGTGTTCTGTTGTTTTCAATGGGGATTGCCAGTTTTGGTTTTAGGCTGAAGGCTCGGGCCAGGAAGATTTACGGGAGGAGCCAACAGCTGGGCAGGTAAGTTGGAGGGCTCGGGGATGTAAGTGCACCTCAGGTTCTCTTCTCCAGGGTGCAGGGCGGCTGGATGCAGGGGTATCTTTTGAGGTCGGATTTCACCTTACCGGGCTACTCGCGGTTGGGGGGTCTCCGTGCAGAGGCTGCAGGCGACGTTGGGGAGTTCTGGAGGGGTCAACCCACGGTGGACTCGGACTCTGGAGCGTTGGGGGACCTCGCTAGGACTGGTGGGCCACTCGGACTCGGGCCATAGGCATCGGGTGCATTGGTGGTTCCAGGCATCGGGTTTCTTTGTCCTCAGCAGGCTCAGAGTCTTTCTTGGCTTTTTCCTTTGTACAGGGCTGCTGTTCACAGGAGATCCGGTCTTTGTGGAAGGCAGTCAGTCCTCCAAGGGGTTCTGGAGGTCGCTGGCTGCAGGACAAGGCGACTTTTGGCACAGGATCTCTGTGCCAAACACGCCTCCTGGTGCGCTCCTAGTTGGGGGATGAAGTCCCCTTGATTCTTCAGGGTCCTTGGGGGCTAACTAGCCCTCCTGCTACCTCCAGTAAGACCTACACAGGTAGATTGCTGAGAGGTCTTCGGAGGCACACCCCCTTTAACCACCACTCTGCAAACGCACCACCTGGTGCACTACTCGTTGGGGGAAGAAGTCCACTTTAGTCATGAGGCCTTCAGGAGGCAAGGGGCCCTCATCCCCCCACCAGCAGTGCACTGAGAGGCGCTTTGCAAATTGGTGGAGAAAGGGGGCGTGGCCTCTGACTACCTCTCAGCAATCATACTGTGTGGGGCTTACTGGAGGTAACAGGAGGTCTTGTTGGCCCCTAAGGACCCTCGGCAGCCACTGGGACTTCATCCCCCAGCAAGGAGCGCATCAGGCGGCGTGCTTGCAGCGTAGTCGAGAAGGGGGGCGGGCCTCCAGCGAGTTGCCGGCATTTTATTTTAGGCACTTCCCTGGACCATTTTGGGGCCTGGGGAGCCCGTCCCCTGGGGCCTGGCCCTTTTTAGAAAAAAATTAATTAATAAAAGGAAGGGGATTGCGCAGCCCACTAGCTCGGGCCGATTTTGGCCCCGGGGACCCCATCCCCACGGGCCAGGCCTTTATTTTATTTTTTTTATAATAGAAAGGAAGGGGGCCGAGCAGCCCCTGCGCCATTTTTGGCCCTGGGGCCTGCATTTTTTTTTCCAAATAGGAATGGGGCCGTACGGCCCCCCTCCCACGGCCAATTTTGGACCCGGAAACCCCATCCCCGGGATCAGGGCTTTATATACTTTTTTTATAATAGAAAGGAAGGGGGGCAGCGTGGCCCCCCTCCCCAGTCTGATTTTGGCCCCGGGGACCACATCCCCCGGGGCCAGGCCTTAATATTTTTTTTTAAAAGGGGAGGATGGGCGGGAGTGGCCCACCTCCCTGGTCCGACTTTGGCCCCAAGGACCCCAACCCCAGGCCTGGCCACTTAGTTGGGGTGCCTGATGGCCCCCCGCGGTCCCTGCCGGCTTTCCGCCTACTGCAGGAGCCAGCATTGCTTTGAGACCCAGGGAGCTGCTGCCATGCAGCTCCTTGGATCCCAAAGCAATGTCTGTTTCCTTGCTTGCTTCACAGTGGTCAGGGAAAAATACACTGCCCTGCTTTCAGCAAGCAAGAGCCTTTTCTGCTCTCGCTTGCTGAAAGCAGAAAGAGTGCTATGGCTTGGTGGGAGCTGGGCTCCCGCCAAGCTATAGCAAACTGTAATGTCCCGGCAGTGGGCACCCTGGGACATTGCTGGAACCGGCCCTGGGAGTGGGAGTCCCCAGGGCCATGTAAGGCTCCTGGAGAGGGGCCGCGCGACCCCCCTCCTTTCTTCAAATTTGCCAGGGGTGGTGGTGGTCCCCGCAGCCAGGGTAAGCAATGGACCCCCTTAATTATTCTATTTGTGCCCCAGAGAGGTGGCGGTCGACCGTGCTGCGGGGGGAGGACGTGTTTCTTTTAAATAAAATACGGGCCGCATTACTTAAAAAAAATAAACAGTATGACCCAGCAAAGCATCAGTTCCCGGGGCAGCGGGGGGTGCAGGAACCCCCCCGCTTTTTTATGAAATCAACCCCTCGGAGGTGGTGGTCCCGGGGTCTGCGGAGGGTGCGTGGCTCCTTCGCATTTCAATATCTCAGGCCCGAGGGGGTGGCGGTCCCCGGGGCTGCAGGGGGCCCGCGCAGGCCCCCCACATCATTATCTTAACTTGCCCCCAGGACCTGGCCGAACCGGAGGCCTACATTAAACGAAGTGCAGAAGTCCGCGCCTTGTGTTAGTCTTTTTTGAATTTCGGTGGGAGTCGCGGATCCAGCCCAACTCCCACCGAATTATTTTTAATGCTTTTTTGGCCCTGGGGGGTCGCTGTGGACCCCCTAAAGAGGCGTAGAGGGTCAGGGTGTTTCTACCCTGCCCCCTTTTCTTTTTGTTACATTTTTTCTAGTGACTCGGTTCAACCGAGTCACAAGATGGCTGCCAACACTTCCTGGTTTGAAGTGTTGGCAGCCAATCAGATCGAAGCACAAGACTGGAAGGGGTCTGGGATCCACTGTGTCCCTATATATACAACTGGAAATGTCTTTACATTTCTCAGCAACTACTGAACAGTTTTACACCATTTAACAAAAAGAGTCTTTTCTGGACAAAGAGCTACCTTTCTGCCAAATTTGGTGTAATTCCGTTCAGCAGTTCGGGCTATAGCCATGTCTAAAGTTTCCTATGGAAATTAACAAGGAGAAAAGGCGTTTTGAGACCCCACCCCCCTTTTTCTCGGCCCACGCTTGAGGGATCGCCATAAATTTTCGAGACAGCAGTTGAAGTGAATGACAAGTTAGTTTTAAAATTTCATGAGGATTCATCAAACGGCGGCAAAGTTATTGGCAAAATATGATTAAAATACACAGTTACACAATGTTTTCTAATGATTCTGTAACTGTGTATTTTAATCATAAATTGTGTTTTTTTAATCTTTGAATGGTGTATTATGGTTTTAATTGCATATCTGTACTGAATAAATCTTATATTGATTTTATATTTAGTTGGTTATTCATTCCCAGTGTTGCACTGATTATTTGTTGTTTAATTAATTGTATAAATATATGTTGTTTAATTAATTGTATAAATATATGGTCCTTTGAGTCTCTTTTAGACACTGATTTTGCGTATAAACATATAAGTACAACAGAGATTTATGTAGGGACTTTTTATGTTTCTATTTATACTTACCCTGTCCCTACTAAAAATATTAGGGTACCTCCCTTTTTGTTTCTTCTCACCATGGGAATGCCACCCATGATAGGAGCTGGGCACCGCATTGAAGGCACTGGCCGAGTGGTGGGGTCAGGGGACCCTGACACCAAGTGAAGAATCGTTTCACCCCAGACACAGGACGCTAAGATAAGTGTTGTGTTACCTCCGTGTGAACATTCCAATGGGATATATAATTTAGAGATATATATAGAGCAAGAGATGTGTAGATATACATATAGATAATCACTGAAAATAACCAAAGGTTTAAGTAACGTAGTAGTTAGGAATGTTAATATATCTTAATTTGCATTTAAAACATCTTACCAATTCACTGAAAAAACAAAGGTTGAAGAGATCAATTAAAACATACAGTTTTAAACAAATAAAACCACTGATATTCAACAGTTATAGTTATCTCAAGTAACTGTTACTTGTGCCCTAAAGTAACTATAACTCGTGCACCCGCCATGCACATTGCTGTTATCAATGATGTCATAGAACATGTTATGAGTGATGTAATATGTGAGGTCATAAGCAGTGCAAGGCGAAGGTACAAGGTATAGTTATTTTAGGGGGCCCACCATTTTTTCTCACATCCGCCGCACTGAGAAAAAAAATAAGTTCCCACCAGGCCTAGGCGGGTAGAGTATCCCTATCCCAGAGTCCTTATATGGCTGCCAGCACAGCTTTGTATTTTAACATATGTTTTATTTGCATTTCACAAGCATAACTGTATGTACAGCCCTGCCAAATATCGTTAGAACGATAAAGCTTCAGTCTTCGAGGTGAACCTCAACATTTGTTACATGGCACAATTCAGTAGGCTTATGTGTGAAGGAGCCAATAGTACATACCAACAGTTTAATGGATATTTTACCAACTTAAAGGTTGAACTTCCTCACCCATTCTTTCCCCCCCAGCCGTCACATCTTTGTTGATGTGGTGGCAGCAATCAGATCTTATCTTGAGGTCTGTTGGATGCGCAGACCCCCGCATCCCAAGATGTCTATATATTTTAAACCTTTATTTCTCAAAAAGTACTGAACATATTTACACTAAATGACAAAAGCACACTTCCTGGACAAAGATTTAGCTTTCTGACAAATTTGGTGTAATTATGATCAGCAGTTTGGGCTGTAGCTGTGTCTAATTTTCCCATGGAAAAATTAAAGGAAAAAATGTGATTTGTGACACCCCACTTTTGCACCCCAAAACTTTCCAGGAAGCAGCTGAGGTGGATAAGACTTTTTTTTTTTTAGAATGTTTTGTGAAGATTCGTCAAAGGTTGCCAAAGTTATAAGCAAACCAAAAAATCAATTTCTTATGGAAATGTGGTCCTAACTATAACTACCTAGGGGCAACCACCATTGGGTTATATGTCATACTTACATATAACACCTCTGTAGTCACAGTTAAATCTGAATTTGAATTTAAAAGGCATTTTATTTTCTTAATAACTTCTGCCTTGCCACGAATCTGCAGATAACTTTCCAAAAAAAGTTCATCCGATTTGGGTTACCATTGAAAGTTTAGTACTAATCCATTAGGTGAGGACAAAAAAAAGCGGGATGGCAAATGACAAAATACAGATACAGAAAAGCCCTGAACTGAAGTACATTGAACTGGGCATAAAAGTAGAACCTTACTCAAAAATGTGCCTGTGCTTGGTTTAGTGTAAATCTTATAAAACAGCTAAGTAGTTTTCGGGAAATCAGTGTTATAAAAATAGGTTTTGTAGGTCTTAAATTGCTCCAATATGTCAATCAAGAGATAGATATCTGGGCCATTTGGGTTGGTGACAGGGCCTGGTATATAAGTGCACCTGCATTTATGCTATTAATGGCGAGCCAGTGAAAATAAATGTGACCAATAGCACCCTATTTAGAGAAAGTGTAATGAGAAATGCACATTTTTATGTTCGTTATTACAATGCAAAGGTTAAATTCCATGTTATTACTGCAGTATGATGTAACTGCTTATTCACACATTCATTACTACAATTGCAAATGTAAAATTCCATGTCAGATTATATATTTACTATCTTCCGAACCTACTACCCTACAAAACAAAATGACAGCATTACAAAACACAAGTGAAATAAACATATAAAAAAGTAAAATACATATAAAAGGAGATAAAACAGCACAATTACACAATGAATAATTAATTAATTTACATAATTATGAATCACATATTTATTTGACAAAAAATAATTAACACAAAATAAAAATACATTAAATTATATTTACTTTCCAACCTTATTCCCCTACAAACCCAGCAACCCGCAACTAAAATATAAGTTAAATAAATCACTATTAAACTGTTTACCTAATTAACAATAAAATAAATAAATAATTTACAATTAAAAACTAATTAGCATTATTTTCTAATTCTGTATAAATTAATTATCTTCCACCCTATACACCGATAAGCCCAACAACCAGCTACTAAAATATTACTTACTAATATTATTAATAAAACTATAATTAAAATTACAAGTTTAAATTTAAAATATAATTTAACAATTATACATTTTACATAAGAAATAATCAATAAAAAATTAATTAACAAGAAAAAACGAATTTACCATTAAATTACAAATATTTCTAATTTAAATAACAAGTATTGGAAATTGGGTACTGGTTGAAGGGGTGAAACCCTACTCAGGCAGCAACACCATTCTTTGTCAGAGTGAAACATAAGCAAACCCCAATTTAACTGGAGCGCATCCTTCTGGTAGCTTGGTACGAAAGCAGTCAGGCTTACCATGGAGGCAATGTGCAAAGCATTTGCGCACCACTTCAAACAGTAATAAAGTGAAAACACAACACAAGACAAATCTCACACAAATTTAGAAAAATAAAGTAAAATGTAATTAATTGACACCAAAACAACACAAATCTAATCAGTAGAACTGGATATATGCAATTTGAAAGATTTCAGGTAAGCAAAGTGCCTAAAAGCACAAAGCTCCACTTGCAGCTATCTGGTCGTGTGAGACCGAGTGAAAGTCACGAGTCAGGCTGACTGAAATGTAGCGCAGGCCGGATACAGGAACCATGTTAGTCCCGCTGAAAGAGTTACTTTCAAAAGCCAGCGCATAGAGTTCCGTTCACGGTTAAAGTTCCCGCAAGAGGCAGGTAGAGAGTTGCAGATGATCATCGATGTAACGCGAAGAGCAGGTCAGGTATTGCAGATGGTCGTCACTGTAGCGCGAAGATCCTGTCGGGCGTCGTGGATGGTCGTTGCTGGAGCTTTGAGTTGCCGGTCTCCACAGGCTGTGGGTGCTGTAGTGTGAAGTGCATATTTTGCACTGCCAGGTGTTGCTGGCGGTTGCTGTGACACGAAGATTAGGTTTCACCGGAGCTTCGCATTGGCGGGTGGTGTGGTCAGCAAGATTCTAGAACAAACAGGCCCGTTTGCGGTCACAAAGATCCCAAAACTTTAGGATGTCTCCTTTTCTTTGAGGAGGAGCCCCACTGATGCCATACCAAGGATCTATGGTCTGAGGGGCATCTCTTCGATATCAGGAACTCACTCCAGGAGGACTCAGGCAGGTCCAGTTGTAGATTTAGCCAACTGGCAAGATGTAGGCAGGCATCTGGAGCCTGTTATGTCCCTGTAGCTGATCCTTGAAGTCACTTCAGCCTGGGATGAATGTTGCATGTACAGTCTTCCTTCTCAGCAAGCAGGGCAGTAAAGTAACAGGACAGCAGGGCAGTGGTCTTTCTGGCAGTAAAGTAGCACAGCAGTCCTTCCTCTGTAGTATCCACATGTCCAGGAGTGAACTGAAGAGTTGGGTCTGAGTGTCCAATATTTATACTTGGTGCCAGCTTTGAAGTAGGAGAAGTTTCTAGAGAATTCCCTTTTAAGTCCTTGAAGTTTCCTGCCTTTCCTGTCTTGGCTCCAAGCTGCCTGCATGAACAATTCAGTGGTGACTAGTCCTTTGTGTGAAGACAGGGCACCGCCTATTCAGTTGCAAGTAGGGCTGTGCCCGGAACCGTCCCTCCTTCTTTCTCCAGTTAATGGCCCATCTAAGCACACCTAATCCCTCTATAGTGTGGCTGTCTGGAAGGAATAAACAAAGTCCAACTGCCAACCACGCCCAGTCCTGTGACCCAGTAATAGGCTGCAGGCACCAAATGAATAAATAAATGAATATCGGGATCTGTAAAGCGTGCAGCTACTACTAGAGTTTCCCTGCGCTAGACCAATGCAGAAGGTACAGGACCCCAATTTAATCCTTGAACAAGTGTGTTTCCAATTGTTTGCTGAAGGTTTTAGTATAAATGATACCTCTAAGGACCACCATATGATTAGGGCAGGAAAATACCAACTTTCTAAATGTGCCATTCTCAAAATTGTAACTTAAAATCTAACTTTACCATTAGAGAAGACTTTTAATTACAATTTTTCAGACACTAAACGTGAAATGCTCACTTGTTCCCAATGAAAAGTTAGCACATATTAAATGTAATAAGGCAACCCAATTCTATCCTATGGGAGAGGTAGACCCCACAGCAGTGAAAAACGAATGTAGGAGTTTTTCACTACCATGCCACATAAAACATAAACGTATGTGTCCAACTTTTCAAATATACTGCACCCAGCCCTTTGGGCTGTGTAGGGCCTACCCTAGGGGTGACTTACATGTATTAAAAAGGAAGGTTTAGGCCTGACAAAACGTTTATTTTGCCATGTTGAAACAGCAGTTTAGACGACACATACATGCTGCAGCGGCATAGCTGACACATGTTTAAAATGGCTACTTAAGTGGGTGGCACAATAAGTGCTGCTAGCCCACTAGTACCATTTAAATTACAGGCCCTGGGCACATGTAGGGTCACTTTACTAGAGTCTTACAAGTAAATTAAATAATTTAATTTTATAAATGCCCTTGTTACCTTGTTTAAAGGAATGTGCACAGGCACTTTAGCACTGGTTAGCAGTAGTAAAGAGCACAGAGTTCTAAAAGTCAACAAAAACGGGTTTAGAAAACAGGAGGGTGAAGGCAAAAAGTCTGGGAATGACCCTGAAGAAAGGGTCACGTCCAAAAATAAACCACCCTATCCCCCTACAAACCCAACAACCCACTATGGCACTATAAATTACTAATAAAAAATTTTTTTAAATTTATAAATCATTTAAAGTTACAAACTATATTTTATAAAATTAATAACAATTATACCAACAATACTAACATCTAAAATAATATATTAACTAAAACACATTAAAATAATTAAAAAACATAGTTATTACAACTATATTACTGAAAACGACATTAAAAATGATTTTCTTGAACATGTATTATTTACCCAAAAAACTATATTTTGACAACAATATTCTATAGCATGATATTTTGTTATCACAATATTCTTTTCCAATATTAATGTGCCGCAATATTTTAAAGTCGATCGTCTGTCCAAACACCCTGCAACCATGGCCTGAAGACTTGTCGGCAACCACCTTCTAGTTACCAACACACATAAAAGTGAGGCAGGGGCCCAGACTAACTGATATTCTTGCAGTACTGCACACAAATCGGCTGGCTGAGCAGCACATATGAGAAAACATTGTGCAACACCATATTTAGCAAGCCTCAATATCTGATGTTCAACACTGCAATAGGGCTCAAGACAGAGCTGTTTTACTTGAGATTTCTACTCAAGGTATACCCTTAACACAGATTTTAATGCAAACGCAACTGCCAAAGAGTAAGCCGTGTAAAATTGTCATTTTGTGAGAATTACATGTTATCTGTAGGAATAACAAGTGATAGTTCCCTTTCCCCTTTGTTTGCGCCTGGTCTCCTTAGGTTCTAGGATTTTACACAATGCCAGGATTTGCAGGGTTTTTCACTGTTCCTGCCCCCTTACTATCCTCTGGTCAGGATTTCCAGCGTGTATGTTACCTTAGGTACGAGGACATACTTGCTTCTCTTTAAGTTTTCCCTCAAGGCTCAATCTCTTTTTCTTTTTGTGGTTCACAGCATTGTAACATACTTTTTCAGAATGGTGGTAAGGGGATGCACTGGGTGAGATGTTTGCAAATTTGTTTCATGTTGTAGCTTGCAAGAAATTCTGATAACTCCCTTGCACTTCCTGCATGCCTGTGGACGTTTAATTCATGCCTATTTTCATATAGGAAATGGAAACGCTGCTGTCTTCTCACATTTACTACCCCATGCAGATGCCAGTCCTAGAAATGAAGCAGAGAGTTTCTTATCCAGAATTTCAACGTGGCATCAAGCTCTTTCACAAGGTGTCCCTATAATTATACGCATGTGTAGCGCATTTCAGAAAATAACATGATACGCAATTATGAATTTGAGTGGCCCGCTACTGAAAGAAATTGCCAACATTCCTTCTGAACAACAAGCAGGGGGACTGTAGGCTCACAAATTCCCTTGCTCAATTGGTAGGAGCCAATGTGGCTCCTACCAGACGACAGACGAATTCTGTAGTGTGTTGTTTGTCTATGTCAAGCTCCAGTTAGTCACAAGCAATCCCATTGGTCTTCGCATGTATACGCATGTTGATCCACCCAGGCCCTTCTCGAGCGGCGGTGGTGGGTTCCGGAGGTCCCACCAATAAAATTCCACAATGTTTGTTGGGCATGGAGGACTCGATGGGCAGTCACCCGATCTCATTCAGCGCCCACAAGACCGATATTGGATCAATAAAGTTAGCGCAAACCCATGGAACCAAGCATGGGCATTTACCTAAATGTACATGTTAAAACTCTTTTTATAAGCAGACTCTCAGGACAACTGTACTTCTTCATCTCTTTTTTGCTGCGTCAGATAGTGTGTATGTTCTTGCTGGCCCTGAATCCAACCAGCCAGTTCTCTTTATTTGGGCCTACCTGAACACCTTTTCTTTTACAGCAGATGGCTCAGACTGCGGCTGCCAGCTTGTTGTTTCAAGCCAAAAATGCAGTCTTTCCTTTTGAGGCACTAGACCGGTCTCCTGTTGTTGTGAGGGTTCTGTGGCAATGGTACTCAATTCTTTAAGGGGCCATCGATTGAAGAGAAAAGAACAGTTCTCTTTACCCAGTCCTGTATCTTTAACAATCACCATCAATAAGCTATCCAGATTGCCCTTTGTTTGATGAAGCTAAATTGGGTTTTAGGGCATATTATTAATGGGAAGGGCCCTCCAAGAAGAAATTGGATGTACATTCATTTGCAGGCTTTGGTCACTGCTTCTTCTTTCTGTTGAAAACAGCTCCACGTGGTGCTCCTTCTCAGCCTTGCCCTCTCTTGGAGGAACGATCATCAGTGACGTAGCTAGACCAACTGTCACGCGGAGCGGACCCTAAGTTTGTCGCCTGCTGCAGGTAGGGGGGGGGTGGCGGCGGCCGACTGGCTGACTTGTTCCTGGGGGAGAGGGGACTGGTGGCCCACGGACAACTTGTTCTTGGGGGGATGGTGGTAGTTGACAGACATGACTTGCTCACGTCCACCGCCCCAAATAACAGTGCTGCCCGGGGCAGACCGCCCCCGCCAACTCCCCCCAGCTACGCCACTGATGACCAACCTCTTGTCCTTCAGCGAAAAACTTAAAACCTGAGTGTTTGCTAGGAAGCTTTATTCTCCTGCTATAATATGTCAGTGGTATGTGAGCAATGGCTGCTTTGCTTCATCTACTTGCCAGTGCCAAATAACCCTCCAAATAAACAAGTCCTCTATAAAACTCAAGTAGAACATATCACAACAAAGGAAAAAGGCAAACCTTTCCCTTTTAAATGTGATCCGGTTGTTGAGTCTTCATAAGATATCCTATGGTGGGTTCAGGTGTTAGAATCCGTGCAGGGTTTGTCCTCTGTAACTAAATCTTTCCCCAAGCCCAGAGTGGATCATGGTGTTCAGAGCATCCTAGGAACAGGTACTTAACACAAAAGCGTGTGCCAATAGGTACAATCAATAAACGACAAGTAATTTGAGTTATCTTAAGATAAGAAAAGCAGCCCAGTAGATATATAATGCTTGTACCATGACATGCGTGAATATTTTCTCCTGCCAGTGAAGCATGTTTGAATTGCATACTTTATGTTCATGCAAAGATGAGTAATTTTGGACTATCCTCAGAAACAATGAGGTAATAGGACTTTGTAAATACGTTTTGTAGATAAATAATGAAGTATTGTATTGTCAGTCAATTTGTGTTCTGTTGATTGTATCATTTGTCTAACTAATCGTTTTTTCCGTATGAGTTAAAGTCCACAGGGGCAGATTTACAATAACTGGCGCATCCCTGCATGGATGCGCCAGTTATTGTGCGTGACGGAAAAATAGCCTTGCGCCACCATGGATGCACCGCATTTACAATGCGGCGCACCGTGGCGCAAGGATAGACAGATGCGTGACGCATCTGTTGGCGTAAAGGTGACGCAGTGCTGGAGTAGTGTCGCAAGCGCGACGCAACTCCAGCACTGCTCAGGGGCGGCCTATACAGGCGTAAGGTTTTGACGCAGCGGGGTGGTAAAAGTGACTCCGTGAAATCTTGTAGATTTCACTACGTCACTTTTACGAGGTTTTCCTGCGTGGGTACGCCCACCCTGCATACATTATACCTGACGCAGGTATAATGTGGCACAGGGCTTTACAAACGTGACGCATCTCCCTAGATGCGTCACGTTGTAAATATGTCGCATAGTGGGGCATTGTTTACGATGCCGCTGCGCAACGGTGTCGTAAAGATGTCGCAAGGGGCTTGTAAATCTGCCCCATAATGTTGTGTCAAACACAGTGAAGCACTGATCGCCTTTTGTTTCTATGGTGCAATTTATAAATTAATATGTGTATGTGTGTGTAAAAAATGTGTATTTAACTTTAACAAGTAAAAAGACAAAACGGCAATTCGTAACAATCTTATAAAACCTTTTTCAAATCCAAATGAATTGCGGGGTAACAATATTAACCTGTAAATGTTAATGAAAGTAAAATCCATTTATGGACCCCGTATTATAGATGTGAGCACAGAGTCAAAGGAACTGTCAGGAGATTCACTGACTCTGCGCTGCAAAGATGTGGCATACAGTTAGTGCGCTCCCTGAGGTCTTCCCCTTCGAGGGGAACCCCAAGCATCCCCTTCAAAAGCAGGTCGCATTGCTGCCAGCACAGTGAAGGACGGACTGGCTGCTTCAAATATCCTGGCTTTCTTCCTCTAATGGGCTGCCCATTCAGCAGAAGTGAGTTTGCGGCCGTGCTAGGGTCAGGCATATGACTACAATAGGAAGTGTAATAGCACCATCCCAGTCTGCAACCAGCACACCTAGATAAAGGTGCGCAGCGGAGCAGAGGGGGGCAATGTGCAACATACATCATTTGGGACTTGGTGATTAAGTTGCCAGAAATTACAGATCTTGCTCATTTTGAGTGGACAATACTTCTTATGACACTCATGCTTTTAGATCTATCATTATCCAATACCTTTGATTTTGATAAAATATATATGCATAACATATGTACTTATAAGGCCATTTACATTTTGCTTCTGCCAACGATACCACCCAACCTGGGCAATGAATCAGCCCTCTAGAAGTTATGTTTTCTTTCTCTGTGAGTGATGGCATTCAGCCCCAGCACAAAGTCGTCACTCACAAAGAAAGAAGTCCCTTTCAGTGACAGAGACATGTGGGCCACTATACGTTTTTCTTTTAAAATAATGCATTACAGAACCAGTAACCAGGGAGCCACTTACAGCGCCAACCCTACCCGGGGCATCACGTGACAGACACTGGTCACACCCTGTAAAATATCATAGCGTGGGCCACCCCGGCGCAGGGCTAGAGGGCTTGGCCCATCAGCAGGTCAGTCCCCCCCACCTCTCTCTACAACCAGCACCTGTGCCTAGCTTAAACCCTCATTAATGGGGTTAGGATCCATCCAATTAAGGTGTTATAGGTCATAAAATTGACATCTTTTGGCATAATAAGCCCAACAAACATAATATTGGCATATTATATAACATACGCACAATATTTACACCCATCTTCAGGGTCAGGTCTCCGCCGCTGGGACACATTTGCATAAGTGATGTTAAAGTAAGCACAAGACCTGCAGATGATCGCAGAGTTGTATAGTTACAGAACCAGTAGCCAGGGAACCTCATACAGAACCACCCATACTCGGGCGCCACATGACCAACACTGGTCACCCCGCAAAAGAATATTCCGTGGGCCACTCCACGGTGGGGCTAGAGGATCTGCACGACCAGCAGGTCAGCCCCTTCTCTAACCCAGCCCTGTTCCCAGCTCAAACCCTTATGCATAGGGTCAGGAACATCCATTGAAGGTGTTTCTAATAACAAAATTGATCTCTTTTGGTATATTACGACCACTGCGTCTGGAAAACTAGTGCCAAATATGAGGGTCTAGGAGGGCGCGTAACTGTGCAGGACATATACAGGACCAGCTTTAGCGCTGGGGGCGCCTGGTGCGAAAATCATTTTTGGCACCCCCACACCCCAAGAGTGCCTTGTCGGATTCTCTCACTACAATCGGGCAAAAATGCTCAACTCTCCAATTATAAGATATTGCTAAACACAACGCCCCCCACCCCCTGAGGTCAGCGCCCCATCTACAGGTCAGCCCCCAGTGCGGCCGCACCGGTCGCACTGCCCTAAAGCCGGCCCTGCCCATATAGCCAGGGCTTAAAGTGGGCCGGGTCTCACCGGTGCTGAGCACCGGCAGTTTTTTAAAGGGGGCCTCGAAACAGGTCTCTATCGGGCTCTGTTTTGTGCCCTGGAACAGGCGGTCCGGTTTTTTCCGGACTGCAGTACAGCAGGCACATCGATGTTCGGGTGCCCACGCTGCTCACTTCTCACTAGTGGAGAAGTTACGGCATGACGTCATGCCAGGTGAGCGTTATAGGGGATGGGAAATCCTTTAAATAGAGTCATTTTCTCTCTGAATTTCCCTTCTCTTTTTGAAACTTAGGAGCAGCAACATTGTCGTAGTGTCACCAGGGCTTTAAGTGGAAGCTTTTTCAATGTTATATACAAGCCATAGTTGCAGCTTATTTGTCTTATGCAACTAACAACCATTGACAAAGCCAATAGTCCTGACTTGTTGTAGTATGATGTTACTTGTATCATATATCTGGATGCAATGACAGAAACGGCAAAATACAAGTCGGGTGGCACACTATGCTAAGCACAGTTTTTTAGCTTATGTGTTTTTAAGCCACGCCCTTAATTACATCGGCCACGCCCCTTTGAGAGACCCCCCCAGTTTTTTCATCCCACTTAAAGCCATGCATATAGCTACTGCTTCGGAGGAAAACAGGACAAAGAGGGCTACCAGGGGGGTGGCACCTCATACCCGCCCTCCGGGTACAATGGTCCTTAAACGAAAATGACGCCTACCATAAGGCACCAGGGCTAAATTGGAACAGGCTTAGTGATCTGACGAAGGGGATGCCATGCACTCCTCCCTGGTTCCACTTCCAGCCCGTAGCAGGACGGATGTTGCCCCTCTGCAATATGCAGGGAGCCGGGGCGCTGTCCATCAGAAAAGCATTCAGAGACAGCCTCTGGTGCATGCACCGACAGACACTTTTAAAAAAGTTTTTGCTATAAAGCTTTAGCTAATTATAAAGAATGGCAAAGCCAAAAGACTGGCAGCCAATCAATACAAGCTAGACTGCCATTGCCAGTCTATGTTTTGTATTGTAGTTGCATTTATAGGGTGCCTTGTAGATTTGAGGGGGCCCGGAAGTGCATCTCGTGGACATGTGTCACCGCACTCAGTTCTTTGTGTCTGCTAGAAGGTAAAGTGATTAATCAAGGGAATACAACGGTAAAACCTTTGGACTGCTGATGACGTTCAGTGATAGGGCCTCAATGTACAGAGATTAGAAGAGAGGGGTGTGCTGGGGGGGTGCAATGTGTGATGGCACTAAGTTCCATGTGCATTATCCTGTGTGTACATTTAACACCGTTCACAATCGATTCTTATCTATTTAATTATGATTATATTACTGACCCTAATATGAAATTCTATTTGTCCAATGCATGGACCTCTGCCAACATGTGCATGTAAGATACTCAGGGGCATATTCTCAAGAACGTGTGATAACCACCGCAAGTGTAGCTTAACGCAACCCTTCACATCGCAGTCTATCGCGGGAAAACAACTCCGTGTCAACGTGGTATTCACAACACGGCGGTACCATGCGATAGTCACACGACAACGCGTCAAATGAATGCGTTAAAAACAACGCGACGCCGCAAAAACGCGAAACCCCAACGCGAAAATAGTAGCAATGACGCCAATCGCGATACAACAATCTACGAAAACCAGCCAAAGGCCTGCAATTCCCACGCGTCATGCGGGGAAAATGAACTATAAAAGTAGAAAAAAAACATACCAACAAAAGCCAAACAACAGCGAAGCACAATGGAGGCATCCGGAGCAAGTACAGAGGACAACCAGAACCCCACAAGCCCCCCTAAGGAACAGCCAGGTCGGGGTCAGGGAAGGGCAAGGGCAAGAAGAGTAGGAAGAAGCGGTTCAGTCCGCAGAAAAACAGGATCCTGATAACGGAGGTGATAGAACACCATCAAACACTGTTCATCACCTCCACTGTGTCAGTGGCAACTAAAAATGGAATATGGCAGACCATCGTGGACAAGGTGAATGCAGTCGGAGTGCTGAAGAGGACAATGGACAAGGTCAAGAGGCGCTGGAATGATGTGAAGCGCAAAACCAAGCTGAAACTCGCAAACAACCGGAAGGCAGCAATGCAGACTGGAGGTGGGAGTCCAGCGCCACAGGAGGAGCTGGACGAGATGGAGGAAATGGTGTCCACAGTCATCAGTGGGGAGACGGTGGCAGGAGTTGGGGGACTGGACACTGCTCAATATGACCGGACACAACAGCAACAGGGTGAGTAACCACCAGGGACTGGGGGGACGGGGGGAGATGGGCACAATGGCACACATGCACAATTAAGCATAGCACATCTGTGGACAAACCATGCCCCAGACCCACAACTCCCACCAAGAGACCAATGCACACAGGTATGCAACATCTCAGCACTGCATAAGTACAGAACCCAGAGGCACACCGCATGAAAGGGATAAGGGCAGCTAAATCAGAGCTGCAGGGGCGACTCCCCCAAAATGCGGCACACACACATTACATGCAGAGCACATCAACATTGACAACGATGTGGTACAAACCGCAACACGTCCACAACAGAACAGAGGACACAACTGGTGCCGCATGTGCGCAGAAACTGGCCAATCACATTTGGCACTGCAGGGAAACGTGAGTTGACAATGTACAAGTACAAACACACATCCGTGATGTAGTCGGAATGTCCACTGTCCCGCATCAAATAGGCAGCTCCCCCCAAACAGTCACAATGTACACTGTCATGCAGTCTGTTTGTAAACATGTACAATGCGTCAACATACATGTGAACACGATGTTAAACTGCATCTCCCCTTCACATTGCAGGCGGAAATCCAACACCTCCTGCTGAGCAGTCCGAACCTCTCTTCTCTGATGACGAAGAGGACCACCACACCTTCGACTCCGACGCCCTCCAACAGCTCGTGGAGAGCCTCCGCAGCCCACTTCCAGGATCAGGGCAGCCCAGCTGCCACAAGGAGAACCCACCCCCTGCACAGCACACACAGCAGGCAGCACCCACCACCACGGCTGCCTCCCAGGACCCCCACGACGAACACATGGCCTTCCAACGCCGTGTGTTGGGGTGCCAGGAGAAGCTGGCTGAACAGGTGCAGGTGGGGTACGACCGCATGGCAGCCAAACTAGACGCCATACGTGGGTGTCTAAGTCCCATCAGGGACTACTCACAGTCCCTAACGGACACCCACACTCCGCTCCATGCTCTCCAACGGACCATGGCTGACATTGCTAGAGTCCTGACTCTGCGACAAGAACGACTGTCTAGTCCGAGTGCCTCCAGCGATCTCGCCAGGGATTTGGAACACATGCGGAGGATCATGGAGAACATGGAGCGGACGCAGGTGGAAAGAGCGGCTGCCACGGCTGCACACCAGCGAGAGGTAGCTGGGTCCCTCAATGCCCTGAAGACCCTCCTCATGGCATTGCTGGCACAAGGCCTGGCGCTGATGCATGCTGCTGCTACCACCCCATCCACATCTCCGGCCCCTGATGTGTCAGTGCCACACAGTGCTGGAGACAGAACACCACCAGCCACATGTGAGGCACATGCAAGAGCAGAGGACGAAGATGCGGATGATTCTGCCATCGTCTTCAGGAGGACGCAGTAGCATTCATCTCCGCCATGTGGCCTGTTTCTGCTTGGTTCTGCCCTCTGCATCATCACCTTCCACTGTCCCCCGATGCACTCTGCGACACTCACCTTGGACCTCGACATTGGCTGCCATATTCTGCTGGTCACCAATGACACAGCTATCAGACTGCGGACTGAAGTCCTCCTCTCCTGATGTACCTGTCATTCCCTGAAGGTCTCTGGCTAGCCCTCCACGGGCCGACAATGTGAAGTGGGGTTGGCATGGCCATGTACTGCTCCAGCTGCAACACTCCCAGATGTGTCATGTCTATGATCTTTCAAGTGTGGAAGTATGGATGAATGTAGGGTCAGTGATTCCCCCTTACGTCCATGTTGCCCATGTTGTGGGACTTTTGTCACAGGGTGACACATTGCCAATTGCGGTCCTGGTGGCGCCGACACTACAACAGAGACACATCCAGTAGGCACTTCCTTGTCCAGCCCAGGACGGAACCACGCCCAGAGCCCCCGGGCCATTGTTCACACCCTTACGCTGGACTGGCATACGCCGGGACAGCCCACTCCAATTACGCCCACAGGGGCGGACGAAAACGCTACATGTCCCAGGTCTTCACTGTAGGGATCTGCAGCTCACAGGTCTAGTTCTCAGCATGCCACAGCCACTCCCTCACGGCTGGTGTACACCCACACCACACCCATCCAGCACAGGCATCACAGGACATGTGACCCTGCCAATGAAAAGGGCCTGGCACACGTGCTGGACGCCATTTCCACTCTCTCTGACTGGGTGTCTCCGTGTAGTTCTCATGTATGCATGAGGGCCTAGGGCTCTGGCACCTCACATTGCCCAGTGCCGGGGGTGACATGATGGCGTCCGCACCACGGGACTCAATCATTAATGGTCCATGGCTAGCGGTGCACAGACTTGGTGGCACCGGATACACTGCGGCAGGCACACCGCCACAGGACGGTGTCTTGCGGTGCAGTGAGATAGGGGCACCTAAAGTGCTGAGCGGGTGTGCAGCCTGCGATGATGCGCCGTCCTGGCGGTCCGGACTGGCAAGGATTAGTGTGAGCCCTGCTGGACCGCAGTGTAGGCCTGAGCCAGCCAGCAGGCAGGGCGGGCCTCCCGCCACGTGGCGTTGCCTCGCGGTTCACAGAGTTAGTGGCACCTCAAGCGCTGTGCGGGTGTGCAGCCTGCGATAATGCTGTGTGCACTGATGTGGTCTCTGCCATTGCGAAATCAAGACCCAGAATCATGTGTGTGACCTGGTGGCCCGCGGTGTGGGGCTGCATGATGTGGAGGGTGCCATGGTCGCGGGCACCGGGCTTGGAGATCCCGCCAGAACGTGGTGGGCCCTCTTGGAGACACGCCGGTGGCGGAAGGTGAGCAGTGAGGCCTGGTTGCGCAGGGGCGGGCAATAACCGCTGGGCGGCGGGAGGGGCTGGGGTGCAGCAGCCTGTGTGCGCAGGGGCGGGTAAGCGATGATGGCGTGTGCAACTGTATGGACTCTGCCATTCATGTCTCTGGAAACTGTTTCAGGTGAGGGACCTGGGGGACTGCTGTGAATACCAGCACGTGGTTGGAGACACACCGGTGGCAGCAGGTGAGCAGTGAGGCCTAGGTCTGCAGTGTCGGCACTCTCTCACCCTCTCTTTCTCTCTCCCTCTCTCTCCCTCTCTTTCTCTCCTCTCTCTTGCTCTCACCCTCTCTCTCCCTCTCTCACCCTCTCTTTCTCTCTCCCCCTCTCTCCCTCTCTTTCTCTCCCTCTCTCTCCCTCTCTCCCTTTCTCTCTCCCTCTCTTTCTCTCTCCCTCTCTCTCTCCCTCTCTCTTTCGCTCTCTCTCTCTGTACTTTGATGGGCGCATAGCACACCTTCTGATCCAGATTTCTGTTTTGCAGGCTGTGACTTACAGAATGTCCTGAGACGACCCGCCATGCCTCTTCAGATTTTTTTTTTTTTGGTTTCTTCTGTAATAAACGTACTGTTTGGATATTATGATATGGATGTATGATTTCCCTTTTTCTGACCACACATGTATGTTGGGTGTTGTGATTGTGCGACTTCGGGCGATTTGTTTGGTTCATGATTTCGTGGAGTTGAGGTGTAATATCTTTGTCCGAAGGGGGGGGGTCCTGGGGGTGGTGGCGGTGGGTGTTGTTGACCTATTGGGGCTCCGGGCTGCATGATCGGTAGCTCCAGGGCATCTGTTGGTCTTCGTGTGTGCCTATGGGCTGTGCTCCCTTGTCTGGTGCCGGTTGTCGTACGACTTTACACCAGGTAGGAGCAGGTGTTAGTTTACTGCTGCTAATGCGCCTTAGCGCATGTTTTGTGATCTTATCGCCAATCTGGCTGGTCGTTGAGAATGTTGTGGAATGGTGTTTTCATGGCTTTTTGCACGGGAACGCCTACTCTGCATATCATTAGCGTTAGTTGCCGGGGTCATCTGTGGCGATGTTTTTTGGGACTGCTATCGCAGGTAAACTGGTGTTATGGGCTGTTAGCACCAGCTTGGGAATGGGGAGATAAATTTATCGCGGATTTGGTTGCGATGAAGTGCCGATAACTCGGCGATAGCTCCTTGAGAATATGCCCCACAGTGCATTGATAGTTACTAGGGTGTAGGGGAGGTGTGTAGGTCTTGAGTGTAATGCGGGCTGACGTTTCTCTAATGCAGAAATGTGCCCAGGGAGTGTGGGCGGCATACAGTACTGTGTCCCCTGGTGTGAAAGAAAGCTGCCTGACGTGTAGTATTCCCGTAACAGGGAAAACCAGTGTAACACTGGAGGGTGGTGTGAGGTGGGCATTACACACATCTGGTATGTGAACTCAAGTGCAACAACAGCGAACCTCCTCTATAGCCATGTAATCACTCAATTCAAACACATCCATTAGGCCTCAACCATTCCACTGGAATCATGCAATACAGGATTCAGAAAAAAACTCAAATAATTAATTCTAATAATGCATCTAATTGAGCAAAAACAATAACATTTTTTTAAACAACGCACATTGGTAAGCACAAGAATGTTTGTATTCCTGTCAGTGACGCAACCACCAAAAATATTTCAAGCAGTTCAATCAGTATAAATAAATTAAAACCAAGCTCCCTGCTGCATGACAGAAGTCCTTCCAAAGAGAAACTGAACCCGGTTGTAGTTCCGCTTTCGTAGTCCCGCAAGAGCTGCCCAAGGCGGAAACTGGTGCTCTGACTGACTTTGGACCTACTCCCTGCTCTTGGGGTGCTGTGCCGAATATGCTTTTGCCCCAGTGGATGCTAAGATGCTAAGGCAACAGGTGTGGAATGTCTGACAGGCATAGACCAAGAGGGCTGAACATCAGAGCGCACTATGCTGGATGTCCCGCCATAGCCTGGTGTCTAGAAACAGAAATGCAGGACGCTGGAGGCGCCCCTAGTGGCTGGACATTATTGTCGCTCTAAACTAAACTAAACTTTTGAACTTTCTGTACTGGGGAGCTGCCTACACTCTCCATCCCTTCCCACACATGCCCCCCTCGTTTTACCACACCTCATTGTTCCTACATGTGAGTGCTTAATATGTAAAAGTGGGAAAGTTAAAGAAAAATATCTCTAACGGTGTAAGGTTTCCTAAGGCTGTCTGTCACTGAGTAGGTGGTCACTATATTTCCGGTGGTTTCTGTAAAATATGGAGGGAGGCTCCCTGCCACTCACCGTCCTTGCTTCTGCCAGAGAGTACACGGGCTGCTCCTGGAAGTGGGAGGCACCTGAGAGGACTGGCTTCTCCCACCTTCTGCCTTTTCCACCTTCTCATGTGATATACTTTGAACCCTTTAGGCCTCTCCATGCTCCGGTGTCCTAATTTTTACCACCCCTTAGAAAGTCCCAGGGGTGTTTCGCAGCTCTGGGCAGGATACACAAAGCATCCCTTACGTTTTAGGGAGGCCTCTAGGAAGTCGCAGAGACAGCCCCCCCCACCCTCCCCCCGCCCATTCTGAACTCACCCCTGTACGCATTTCATTTGTTTTCAGGTCAAAGTTGGGTTCCATAAACTTAAGATCGTTGCAATTCCTAGTAGATTGAAACATGGTAGTTTCTTGTGCAAATTCTATGAACATTGATAAAAAAAATTAGGGCAGTGCTAGAGATGGTTCAAATAGTATCTGAGACGGACAGTGGCGTAGTGGTGGAACAAGGAAATACAGAAAGGACCATGACGTTTGTTTTAGAGGGTTTTCTTATTTAAATAGAATATAATGAGCCCACATGATGGTTCCCATAGTTGGCAGGCGGTGATAGACAATCAGAAACCTAATCCCTCAGAGAGAACGATGCGTGCATAATTAGCAGAGAAACGTCAGCGGTGCTGGCAGGATGAAAGCCGGAAGTGGCAGCGGCTGGAGACTGGTCCTAGAGAGGGGGGGGGAGGATGGCATTTGATCACTGCTGGTGCTGTGAGAGGCAGGCAGTGTCAGGCTCAGCAGACGCACTGCTGACAACGTGAAAGCGCAGGGCCGCTGAAAGTCTGGAGGAACGAGCGTCGTGCTCGCGGTACTGAATATTTAAACTGAGGCCACAGGATACTCTGAAGGGTGCAGGCTCCATTCCAGGCCTCACATAAGATACAGCAGGACTTGCACATTCACGGTCTCACCATAACAACAGAAGAAGCTCGCGGGCCCATAATCAGTAGCGCATCCTCGTTATGGCGGAGGAGCGTCGCCCGCCCCCCTGGCTAAAAGTCAGCAGAGGCAAGGACATAAATAAAACGATACTAAAACGCTTTTATTATTTTATTTCGCGTCCTGCGGCTGCCTGCCAGCCGAGCCGAGGGACGGGTGGGGACAGCCACAGTGACTTGCAGCTGCAGCACCAGGGAGGAAGGGGGGGGGGAGGGGGCGCTGCTAAATGGGTATGACGGTTGGCCGGTTTTAGATGGCCAGCCTAACCGTCATGCACACATGGGGGCAGATTTACAAGCCCCCTGCGCCACCAGTACGTCACTTTTCGTGACGTACTGGTGGCGCAGGGGGCTCCTCGATATTTACAAGGAGAGGAAAAGCCACCCTGCGTGACTTTTCCTCTCCTTGTAAATACGGCCCCTTCACACGCAGCACTTTGCGGTGAAGGGGCGTTCCATGGGTGTTGCTGTGGGTGATCCACGCAACACTCATGGAACAAGACACATCTCCAGAATTACGAGAAATCGTAACTCTGGAGATGCGTCTGAAAGCTACGCCACCCTAGAGGTGGCGTAGCGAGGCGCACCGAGGAGAAATGTTTTCATTTCTCCTCGTTTTTTCTTCTTTCAATGTGCAGCACGCATTGAAAGAGGAAAATGGTTGTAGTGATTGTTTTTGTGCAGGAAGGTGCCCTTTCCTGCACAAAAACAATCTCCCCACGACGCAGGCATCCTTGCACCATGGTGCAAGGGTGCCGGCGCATGGCTGCAGTTTGCAGGGGGTGGGTAGTCATGAGCTTCATATTTTCCAACAATCATACTGGCATGTAATGTTAAAATTCTTTATAAGACATGCGGGATGCATGAGAGGAGCTAAAGGGGCAGTGGATAGGAAGACGAATGCGGATTGGTAGAAGTACTAAGTGAGAGAAAACACATTTTTGAAGACTTTCAAAACAGAGAGGGAGAGAGGGTGAGTGCGTTTTTTATGTGTATGTAAAATTTCCTGGTGAAATCTGACAAACACCTTACCATAGCCAAATAAAAGCACCTGTACCCAACTATTTACAAGAAAATACATTTATGTGGGGCGGGGGGTGGATTTAATACCCCAAACACTCCTCCTGAAGCTACGCCCCTGCTTCCATGCTGCCCATATTGGTGTGGTATAGTCTACTCAAGAGACGACTGCTCCAAGTATTAGGCTTTAGAGGTAGCCTTGGTTTAGGCTTGGTAATTGGGCATAAATCTACAGAGACCTACAAAGATTCAAGGCAACATCATCTAATGCTGCAAGTACACAGTTGAAGTCATTTGTTGTTTGAGTTTAGTTTTGCTTTTTTGTTGTCTCAAGGTGCAGATTCCACTGTGGACAGAGGCCGCCCTCTCTGAGACCATATACTAAAATAGTGGAATGTGAACCACGACTGGAGTCAAGACTATACCCAGAGGACGTAGGAGTGCCGGGGACCCGAGGAACCACCCAAGGTAAGTAACCAGGAGCCGTGTGCAGAGTGGGAACACGACCGCGAGATCAATGCAAGTCAATGGATAAGTCGCGGTTTCAATTTTAAAAAAGAAGGACCCTTCCCAGTGGACCCTGAAGAAACCCCGGGGAGGACAGAAGGTGGGAGACCCACTCCAACTGTGGATACCTTAGGAACCAGGATACCTGCCCCAGGGGAGCCGGGAGCATAGGTGTGAAATGGCATCGGAAACCGCTGTCGAACCCAATGGTGGACTTCATGAAGATGCCGCTGCTGGAGAAGGAGAAATTGTCCAGTAGAACCCAAAGGTGGATTCAAGTCAAGAAGTACCTGAAAGCAGAGGGGACAGAGTCTATGCCACTTGGAAGTGACCAGGAGGCACGGTAAACGAATGCCCACCAATGTCGGGTGCTGCAGGAGAGTTGACGATGACCTTGGAGCTGCGGCTGTGAGGATCAGGCGACGCTGTGGAAGACCAGGAGCCATTCACGAGCTGTCCCACGTCGGATGTCGAGAGTTAAGGGGTCGGTGTCTGTCGGGAGCACCAACAAGCCTTGGCAACTGCAAACAACGGGGAAAGCGAAGAAGGTGCAGTGTCGGGATCAGCAAGGCCCAGGTGACTCACCACAAGCAGGGGAGTCAGGGCAGGCCCTGAGCAATCAGGGGAGCCCAAAGAATACAAAGATGACCCTCAAGAGGACCCACAGGCCGGAGGCACTGGAGTTGCAAGAGGACCTCGAGCAGCACACCAAAGATGCAAGCCCACGAAGCAAGAAGATGTGGTGAGGATGAAGATCTTGGTCACTAGAGATGCTTGAGGTTGGGCTTACTTGGAACCCGAAGATCTTGATGGAAGGAAGCCAACAAGCCTTTGCAACTGAAAGTCGACGCAGTGCACAGGGGTTCGGTTCCTGCAACTCCGACGAGGGATACTGGCCTCAAACTTGGTGAGAGGACAGGCCTCAAGGAAGGTGAAGAACCACCACCTATGATGATGAGCCTTTCAGAGTCCGTGGGAGCTCAGGATCAGCAGACCGGTTGGCTTAGTTGTGGTGCCTGCAGATGCAGGGAAGTGACTCCTTCACTACAAGGGAGATTCCTTCAGGTGTCTTGGATGCCCACAGGCCTTGGAAGGTTCCTGTATGGCTCACAGGCATGGACGTTGCAGCAGACGAGCAGGGCGAAGAGATCAGGAGCAGCAAGAGTCTTCCCGGTTATAGCCTTGATGCCCAGAGCGAAGTCCAGCAAAGTCTAGAGTGCCCAGACGGTAAAAAAAGAAGTGGTGTTGGAATTGTATCTTGTCCCACGACAAATTTAGGGACCCACCCTCAGGTAAGCCCTTAAGTACCCTAAGGAAAGGGTTGAGATGATACAGGGGTCCCTCCCTAAGGAGGGGCTGGATAAGGGCGAGGATACTCCACTGTCCTTTGTTCAGGTTCGCGCCAGAGCGGGAGCCAACGACTTTCTGAACTGGTTTGAACTGGACTATGCATGGAGGGGACCCAGTGTGCCCTACACGCAGACTATGTGGCGCTGGCAAGCGCTCCTACCCTGCCCCAATACACTAAATCCTGTCTGGGAAGTGGTCACACCTCCCTGTGACAGGATACCTATTGTTCTGCCTTCCCCTGCCCAAGCTTGGCTCAGCAGCAGGAGGGCAGAAACGTGTCTCTGGCCGGCAGCAGCCCTAGTTTTAAGAAGGAAGACACATTTAAATAGTAGATCTTTTATTCTAGATATCAGGAACAACCCCCAGTAGCACGCATAGCTCAGCTGCCAACCGTCCTCTGGACCTTTTCTCATACCCTCATTCCAGAACTTCGAATTCCAGAGGCTGGCTACATCATCACAAAGCAACCGTATCCCAGGACAATACAATGCTGGCACATAATATTAACTAATACAATACTAGGATATAACATATCTCCCTTCTTCTAACAAACAGAAAATTAAAAGAATAATAAAGAATTACAAGCGATGCAATGCATATAACAATGTTAATAAAACTAAAAGTAAAATTTGCATATAAATATTAAAAAAAAAAAAAAACATTTTCTATGAGTACAATTTAATAATACTTCATGCACATGTTTAGAATTCACGAACATAAGTAATCCTTGTGCCAGCTGGGTTTTTGCCTTGCTCTCCCACTTAATCTTTTCTCACCTTATCCTCTATTTCCACTTCTCTAACACCACTACAAGCCTCTTTCCTTCTCTCCCACTCATGCATTTCCACATCCGAACATTTCACCACTCTTCTGGTATTCCACCATTTACCATCTGACAATAACAAACGATTTCCACGAATCTTTACCACTCTTCTCGGTTCTGACCATTTGGAAAAACCCTTCAACACAATATTGCCTGTACAAACTCTTACCCACATGTCCACCTTGAACATTTGTTACTGTTTGACAATTTTATCGTTATGTCTCTGCATGTATTACTGTTGATAATTTTTCATTTTTTTTTTTCAATTCATCCTCATGGAAAGTTTTTTTTCCATACCTCATCATCCACGTAGGAACAGACACAGTACACGGTACTCTTCCTTTCAACAGACTAAATGGACTTTCACCTGTAACAGAATGGAGGGTAGTTCTGTAATTCCACAACATATCTTTAACTTGTTTTCTCCAACAAATGTTGTTAGAAATGGCTAATTGTACACTTTCGCCCAGCACACGGTTAAAGATCTCGATAAGACTGTTTCCCCTAGGATGATACAAGGGAGTCTTGGTATGTTTAATGCCCCAACATTTAAGAAAATTTTGAAATTCAAGAGAAACAAATTGGGGACCGTCGTTTGTTACCATTTCAGCGAGACACCCATCCCTGCGTAAAATATCGTCACAGAACAACATAAGATAAGTAGCCTTCACCTCGCACATGAACGCCACTTCAGGCCACTTTGAGTGGTAATCCATCATCACAACAGCAAATTTGTCATTCATTCCTAAGCACCCAAATGGTCCACATATATCAATGGCAATCTTTTCCCAGGCTTTCCGGGGCCATTCCACTGGATTGATTGTGGTCTCTTGTGCAACATGTGTTTTATCACTGCATATACATAAAATGCAGTTCCTTACATATCCTTCGATTTGTCTATCCATTCCTGGCCACCAGAAGTCCATTCTTATTTTTCTTTTCATTGCAGACATACCTCCATGTCCCTCATGCATCATGCCAATCAATTTGCCACGTAACCCCTCCGGTACCACTAATTTGTCACCTCTTCGTACAACTTCATTTATTAACGAGAAGTCTTCCCAAACATTCTTATAATCGCTTAAATCCTCATCTAATTTGCAGCCATACGTCACAGGTAGTTTACTTGTTACTTTCACTAACACAGGATGTTTTTTTATCACATCCCTCCATTCATTTTCAATAATGACCTGACACACCTCCGAAATATCAGCCACCATCCAATCATCATCCTCATCAGCAATACCAACATCCAAGGGAAATCTGGACATGCAATCTGCATTTATAGTCTTTACACCCGGGACGTAATTCACTTCAAAATCATTTTTTTGTAACCGATGTAACCATTTAGCAATATGTAGGGTAGCCTTTGCTGCTCCCGCAGTAGAAAACAAATCTATCAAAGGTTTGTGATCTGTACGTAAGTCAAATCTGGTACCCCAGATGTAAATTATAAAATATTGCACCGCCCACCAACATGCTAGTGCCTCTTTTTCAATGACAGAGTAAGATTTCTCTGCACCCTTTAAAGTCCTAGAGGCGAACGCTCCTACTCTTTCCTTGCCTTGACGTTTCTGCATTAGAATGGCTCGTAGACCATAGCTACTAGCATCTGTAATAATAATGGTTTGATCAGCTGGATTAAAAGGTTTTAGTGCCACAGCCGTAGCAATTTCTTTCTTTATTGTGTCAAATGCTTTTTGACATTCCTCTAACCTGGACCTCCATTTTACCTTGGAGGAAGTAAACAAAGCACTTTCAGCAAGTCTAGGCAGCAAGGTCCCTGGGCCAGATGGGGTCCCAGTAAACTTGTTTAAGTTAAATATTAATCTCTGGGGCCCAATTATAACACAAGTAATAAATGCCAGTTGCCAGGCCTAATTTCCGTCGACATGGGTGGAATTCATCATAGTTCCTATTTTTAAAAAAGGGGACCGTCAGCTGAGCTCGTCATGAGCATGGAAGGGGTTAAGAGAGGGGTTAGGCAAGGGTGTGTCCTAGCCCCCTTCCTTTTTAACCTTTATATTAATGGGCTAGGGCAGGCTCTCCTTAAGGATGGTCGAGTTTTTCCACAAATAGGTGGCCGTCCGATACCTGCTCTCCTTTATGCGGATGACACTGTATTGATGTCCCGCACGCAGCTTGGTCTCCAGAAAGTATTAACCAATTTTTCTAATTTTATGAACGATCTTGGTCTTAGTATTAATACGACTAAGACCTTTATAATGAGATGTGGAGGTGGGAGTCAGAGGTCCAGGGACATGTTTGTGGATGGGCACAAAATAGCCCCCACTAAGAGTTTTTCATACCATGGCATCTTATTTAATCAGAACGATTCATGGACACAAGCTGTTACTGCTAAAAAGCTGGCGTTTATTAGAACAACAACTGCTCTGGCCACCTTTCCAAAAAAATTGGGTAGGAAACCGCCAGGAGAACTTATACAAATTTACAAAGCTAAATGCATCGCTACAGCAATGTATGGAGCGGGGGTCTGGGGCTTTGTTGACACACATCCGATACAATTAGTGGAGAATACCTTTTTAGTGTATATTTTGTCAGTTCCAGCTAGTACCTCCACATATGTTTGTCATGCTGAGCTGGGTCTCCCATATATCTCTGACCTTATAAAACTGGAACCTATTCTCCTCTGGCACAGGATCTGTTCAAAAGAACAGACCAAGCTAAACAGGGAGATTCTACGGGACAGTTTGAACCTGGAAGGTGCCTTTAAGATCCCATGGGTTAAGAGTGTGCAAGAGTCTATGAGAGATTTAGGCCATCCGGAATATTTCACTAACCCAAGCACCATCCAGTCGATTTCTAGAAAGAACCTAAGAAAGGAGGGTCTCCAGATGTTGGACATGTTAAGATTGTCTGGGGAGACTTTGAAGCCCAGCGTTCAGCAGCATCAGATGGTTTTAACTACCTTTAGTATGCAGCCATATTTAGCATTTGTACCTGGTGGATACGACAGGCTGCTACTAACCAGGTTTAGACTGGGGATTGTCCACAGATTTGTTTCCTTCCCAAAAACGAACGATTGGTCTCGAGAATTACAATTATGTCCTTGTGATAATCACTCGGTCCAATCTACTATCCATTTAGTTTTATTTTGCAAATTTTACACAGAGTTAAGAAAGGTGTGGCTGGTTTCTTTTTTAAAAGCTCTGGGGGTGAGGCAATCTCGCCCGGCACTAATTAAGCTTCAGTTTTTAGAAAATGAGCACATAGCCTGGAGGACATCCATGTTTCTGAAGAAAGTGCTTTGCCAAAGGAAGAGTATAGTGATATAAGTAGCGCACTGTCACTTCAACATTGTTTGTTTTTAATCATGCTGAATTTTATACTGATTTTTAAGATGTTTTTAAAGTTTATTGTATTTTTATCTTTGTGTAAATTGAAAGCTTTGTATGTTTTTTATGTGCTTTTATGATTGTTCAATATGTAATCGAATAAAGCTTTCTTTGACTTTGACATTCCTCTGTCCATAAGTATGTTACCCCCTTTTTCATGAGCTCACGTAACACGTGTATTTTGTCAGCAAAGTGATGCACAAATTTAGAATAATATTCCGTCATTCCCAAAATTGACCTAAGTTGCTCTTTGCCCTGAGGAGCAGGGGCACTCTCCATAGCCTCCACCAGCTTATGTTTAGGCTTGACACCATTGATTGACAATGTATGCCCCAAATATTCAACATCCTCCTGAGCAAATTAAAATTTTTCTAAACCTATTGTTACGCCTGCCTTTTCTAATTTGGTCAGCACTTCTCTGAGAATATCATTGTGTTTGGTCAAATCTTTCCCCTACACTAAAATATCCTCTTGAAATACAAGAACATTTCTCATGTTCCCCACAATACTTTGCATCACTCTCTGAAATACTGCAGATGCCAGACCAAATGACATGCGGACAAAACAAAAAGCTCCTTCTGGTGTTATAAATGATGTTAAATATTTTGACTTTTCATGTAGTTTTATCTGATGGTAGGCATTAGATAAATCCAACGTGGCGAAGTATCTACCCTCAGAGATGCTCGACAGCATTTAGTTGATACGAGGAGGGGGATGACGATCTACCCATATACACTTATTTAGATCTCTCAAGTCCACACACATGCGGATATTGCCATTAGGTTTCATTGCGATCACTATGGGACTAAGCCATTCCAAGGCCTCGATTGGCTCAATTACCCCATTTTCACATAACCTTTGTAATTCCTTTTTTTATAACAAACTTTATTGAGCACCACAAAGTGAGTTCAAGTACAACATGGCAAGTACAACATGGCATTTTCTGGTTTATTTTCTCTATCGTAATCACATATTTCCTTCATGTAGATTAAAAACTACTTGCATATGCCAGACTAAGAGAGGGTAGTCTCATGGCTATGAAAAAAATGGGTGCATATACAAGATATATAATACCATACAGTTCAATGTGCAATATATACCAATACAACCCCATTAACATACATCCCCCCACCCACCACCCTCCCTCCTGGCCTGTCGGTTCCTATGTGTCATTCGACCTTGTGTATGTGTGTATACTACTTGCTGCGAGGTACTACTGGGGTGCAGCTGAAGTGAGAGTAAGACCCTTAACATCCCGTGAAACCGTGGACCGCATACCAAAGAAACATTATGGGGTAGGAGTGATATGTGGAGGGTGAAGCTCTAGCGCTTTGAAACCTTCCAGCATGAGATCCCATTCCATAGAAATGGAGTGTTTACGCAGCCCACGGGCCTCTTCGCGTCTAATTGCCGCGCTTTTGGCACCGCACCATCGTACCACCTCTTCCTGCCACGCAGATAAAGTAGAGCATCTAGGGGATTTCCATCTCATGGTGATCGCTCGTATGGCCAATATGAGGGCAAGGTCAAGGAAACGCAGTGGAAGTTTCAAAGCACTTGTGTGCTTGCGGAGGCCCAGCAAACACTCCAGTATGTTGTCCTTGAGTTGTAAATGTGTAATCTCCCCAAGTGCAGTTCGGACCCCCCCCCCAGTAATCGCGAAGATGAGAGCAAGCCCATACCATGTAAGTAAAGCCTGCTTCCTCGTACCTGCAGCGTGGGCAGTGATGTTGGGCGTCTGGGAACATGCTATGAATTCTTTTTGGGGTTAAATAGGATCTGTGTAACACCATGCATTGTATAAATTTCAATCTGGCATTGCGGGATACACGCTTGGGGTGTTCTAGAATACTCGCCCATGCTTTATCAGTCAGTGCAGCTTCAGTTGTCCCTGACCATTTTGTTCTAAGGTCAGTGAGTGGAATGGAGGCTTGCGTCCGAATACCAACGTATAACCATTTAATAAGATGGCTGCCCTCCCCCATATAATAGAGAGATCGTACCAGCTCGTGTTGCGGAGGTTCAGTGCGTTGAGGTGCCCATGTCGTCCTAACGTAGTGAGTAACTGCTGCATGAGTTAAATAAAGTCGATCCGGTACACCAGTGGCCTGTACAAAGGCGTCATGATCAAGGAGGGTTCCCTCGCCAAATAGCGACCCAACCCCCTCTACGCCAGCATCCGCCCAGACATTTAGCCGGGCCTTCGTGAGCCTGCCACCAGCAGTTGGTATTCCCAAGAGTGGGATATTACCAGCATATGGAATCGCAGCAGGGGTGTAAAGTAGGGCCTTCTTCCAGCAGTGGAGTGATGTTTTAAGTAGTGGAGGCACAACAGGGGGGATCTTTACTTTCGGTAGTAGCAGGGTGTGTAGGGCTCCTCGCTCTAAGTCCCGGGTCTCATACCCGATTTCCTGCAGGTTCCTGCCTGCTGTCCAATAAGACAACCATTGAAGCTGGCAAGCATAATAATAGGCCCTAAAGTCAGGTACCCCCAATCCGCCCTTATGAGGTTCTAACTGCAGTTTTTTGAGGCTCATCCTACGCCGACCTGTCCCCCAAATAAGCTCTAGCAGAATTGGATCGAGTGTGTGAAAGGTAGACTGAGGAACCACTTGAGGTAAATTCACAAAGAAATACAGGAGACGGGGGAGCACCACCATCTTAGAAATGGCAACCCGCCCCATCACCGACAGTGGCAAGGATGTCCAAAAGGATTTACTGGAGCGTATTCCAGTAATTGCCTTTGACAGATTACCATCAAGTTGGTCCGCCTGTGTTCTGTATATCTGGATTCCTAAGTACTTAAATGTATGATGTGCTACTGGCAGTTTATAATTACCGAAGTGGAGCGTGTTTGGGTGAGGTCTGCCATGTAGGTGGAAAGCGTTCGATTTCCCTTCGTTAATAGCCAGACCAGAGATACGTTCAAAGGTGGAAAAAATTGTGGGGAGGGGCTCTGCCCTAGCAGAGAGGTCATGTAGGTAGATGATTATATCATCGGCATAGATTGAGATTAAGTGTGTGGTGCCGTCTATTGGTATCCCCAGGTGCTTAGCAGTTTCCATCAATGCTATCGCTAATGGCTCTAGAGAAAGGACAAATAACAGAGGGGAAAGGGGACATCCCTGTCGTGTGCCTCTGTGTATAGTATATTCTCGTGAAATATGACTTCCGGTACGAGCTCTTGCAGTGGGGCCAGTATACAGCAGACGCACCCATTGAAGATATTCTGGCGGAAGCCCGAAGCGTCGTAGGGCTGCGAACATGTATCCCCATGTAATGGAGTCAAAGGCTTGGCGTAGGTCCAACGCTATACAGCCAGCGTTGCCATACTCCGCTGGGGTAGCCAGCATGATATGATGTAAGCGTCTAATATTTAGGGAAGTACTGCGTGCGGGCAGAAACCCGCATTGGTCTTTGTGAATTAGGGTAGTTAGGTGGGGTAGGAGTCGGTTACTTAGGATCTTATATTCGGTCGCTAACAGAGACAAGGGTCTGTAACTAGATAAGTCTGTGCCGTCTCGTCCCGGTTTGGGGAGTGAAATGACTAAGGTTTGCATGGTGGAATGGGGTAGGTGACCGGACTCCAAGGCTGCCTTGTATAGCTCTTCTAACTTTGGAACGAGAACGTCGGAGTAAGTTTCAAAGAATTCTATGGGCAGGCCATCGAGGCCCGGGGCCTTGTTGCGCTTCAGACCCTTGATAGCGGCCCGTATCTCGTGTCTAGTAATGGGGCCCGAAAGCTCCTTTTGTGTGTCTGCTTTAAGTCATGGGTATGTGAAGCCGTTGAAAAAATCATCCACTAAAGTGTCGTCAATGTGTGTAGGTTCGTTATACAGATTACTGAAATAATTACAAAAGCTGTCGTTTATCTCTAGTTGAGTGTGGACTATGCCCTTGTTAGGTACATTAATCCGGGTGATGATGGGAGGTGTTGGGCTGTCCCGCAATATCAGGGCCAACAGCGATCCAGACTTATCAGCCTCGGTATGTTTCAATTGTGTAAAAGCCCTGTAGTCAATGACCCGGAGAGTTTCAAGGATCTCAGCATGCTGAATGCATGCGTCCCGTAGGGGGGCCTGCTTGCCTGGATCCCTTGCTGCAGCGTGTTCTAACTCGATCATTAGGTTTTCTATACGGATACGGTTTCTATGGACCTCCTGCCGAGCCCTACACTGTCGACCCAATTGCTGCGCCCCTCACGACCACCTTGAGTGCGTCCCATTCTATAAGATTGGAGGAAGCTGTGTTCCAGTTCTCAGAAAAATAATTTGTGATAGTTGCAGATAGCGTGGTACGAAAGGGGGCATCCTCCAGTAGTTGGGGCCACAGCTTCCAAGTGGGGATCGGGGTAGGCACTCTGCCCCATGTAAGTGTGATCTCTAAAGGGCAGTGGTCAGAAAAGATCTTGGCCAGGTATGTGGAGTGTTGTATTTGGGTGGCAATGTTAGGGGAGCACAGAAACCTATCTATCCTAGTATGAAGGTGGTGTACTGGAGAATAGAAGGAGTATTCCCTATGTGTATGGTGTAGCATTCGCCAAACATCTCTCAGTCCCCAACCATTCGTCCTGGTTTTCAGGGCATCAGCTTGTTTGTGGGCGCCAGCGCCATGCAGCGGGGGATGGGACCTATCTAAGTCCACGTCCAAGACAGTGTTACAGTCCCCTCTTAATATCCAGGGATATGTGTCCCACCCTGTCAGGGCTATGCCTAGTTAATTAAAAAACTTGTCCTGATCACAGTTCGGGGCATAAATGCTGCCCAAAACCACTGGTAGGCCATCGAGGGTTCCCTTCAGCAAAATGTACCTGCCCTCTTCGTCCGTGCGTCGGTCCATTTCTGTAAATGGGACACCGTGACGAATCCATATGGCCGCCCCTCGCGCAAAAGCCAAGTAGTTGGATGAGAAAATTTGGCCCCTCCATTTCTTTCGAACCTTCAAGGCCTCAGAATCTGTAAGGTGCGATTCTTGAATAAAAACTATTTGCGCTTTACGCCTAAGGAGGTGGGCATGGACTCTATGTCGTTTATGTACAGCGCCAAGTCCCCGCACATTCCAGGTCAGCAAGTTATATGAGCCTAAAGTGGTGGAGCGGTTAGGCATGGGTCAACAGTGTGCGCAGCGCTCCCCCTAACTCGGAGCCTAGTAACTATCGCAGGCCAGGAGTATCCCTTCCCCTTCAAACTAATAACACTCGGCTCAGCTATTGAACTGTGCTGGGCCAAACAAATAACAGAAACATACAAATAGCATAGAACAGTGCGTTCGCTTCGTGGGGAGTCGCCGCCACCGCTCATAATGCTACTTGTGTAGTTACAGAGGTTCTGGTAGCTCAACGGGACCCGGGGGGGTACATATGAGCATTTTTGTCTAACATAACAGGTTGCTTTAGGCACACATACTGCATTAGAACATGGTATTGATAAGACCATCAAATCTGAACAGGGAGACACTGTCTGGCAGTTTGGGCCCTAAGTACTAATATTGCAACAATGATGTAACTAGCATTCTATAACAAATTCTGGTTAATTCGTGTTAGGTAGGGAGTAGGAAAGGATACATTATGTACAAAATGATGGCAGTGGTTTCAGAGAGAACAGCCAGCACCTCTGTTAAGTTTGCAAACGTAAAAACTCAATATGTCTTCTGGCGTGCTCAATGCAAACACTGTGCCACCCACAGTGTTACTCAGTACACGGAGAAAAATTCCTCCATACACATTAATTATAGAAATTCAGGCTGTGCTCTGTTGTTCGAATTTCAGGAAAGGATACATGTAGGCTCGGTAGTTCCGCCATAGTGCGTATATGACCCTGTTGCAGCGATGAACAGAGTGAGGTGATCAGGCAAGCCTTGTTATTCATCCAGCAGGTCATCAACAGTCTGAGGTGTCACCGAGGGAAACAGGGTGATACTATGTTCAGAGTCCGATTGAATGGTGCTGTCCTCTGACGAGTCGGACACAATCTTAAGGTTGTCGTCGTGGAAGGAATTAGCTATTGCCAGCGCCTCGGTCCTGCTGGTCATCATGGGTAGGACCAGTGGCGGCGGAGTCGTGCATACCCCTGGCGGTACGGCGAGGGCCACGGTCCTGAGTTCCTGTGTGATTGTGACGTACAGAGCCTGACGACCCTCCTTGGCTCGATTCAAAGTTCATCACTTCCAACCATTCCTCCGCATCATTCGGACTGTCAAAATAGTAGGTTTTTCGGTCATGTATAATTTTTAACCGAGCCGGGAAAAGTAATGCATATTTGAGCTGGGCTGCCCGTAGTTTTTTCTTCACTGCTTGAAAGGAAGAGCGTTGGCGTTGCACCATTACTGTACAGTCAGGGTAGAGTGAGATACAATGGTTTTCGAATTGGATCTGCGTTCGTTCTCTCGCTTTTTGCAATAGGACATCATGGTCTCTATAGTTCAGTATTTTAACAATCAAGGGTCGCGGAGGTGCCCCAGCTCGAGGCGCTCCAGTAGGAATTCGGTGGGCCCTCTCCACACAAAAGTATGGCGACAAGCCCTCCTGGGCTACGTGTTCTCGAAACCAGGCATCCATGAAGTCAGCAGCTTTGGGGCCTTCGCTTCGCTCTGGAAGTCCTATGACACGTATATTATTCTGGCGGTTCCTACCCTCCGCATCCTCGATCCTGTCCTGTAGTCCGTGGACCTGCTGTTGTAGGTCTTTTATCTGTTTAGTGTGTTCCGTAATTTGAGGTTCCATGCTGGTCAGGGCCGTCTCATGCGTGTGGACCGTGTCAGCAAGTTTTGCATGGTCCGCCCGGAGGAGTGTAAAGCCAGTGGTAAGGGTTCCAATCTGTTGTTCTATTGCTTTACAGGAGTCTCTGACTTCCTGTAGGATCAAGTCAAGTTTATCAGGGAGGATCACAGAGGAGTTGGAGGAAGAGGAGCCCGGTGATGGGGGTCTGGTGGTAGTTTTGGAGTCACCTGTAGGGCCCCCTGCAACGGGATTATTGTCCAGGGTTTTCCCTTTAAGTCGCCCCATTTCGCTTACTGGTACTCGTTGGGTGTATGGTAAAGCGAGTAGTGCGACAACTAGGGGGTGCCCCCCACTGCGTTGTAGAAGCGACAGTAGCGTCTCCCAATGTGTCCACTCGTAGCCCAGTATAGTTAGTGTGTATGTACGTCCTGGCAGCACAGTGGAAGTACAATCAGGGAGTCAGTATCTGCCGCAGTCATGCAACTTATCCACAAGGGAGACAAAGGCACAAACTGCCGTGTGAGTGTATACAGGTTCCTGAGGGAGGTATTATTATCCCAGCGCAGCGTGAGTCTGAGGAAAAAGCAGGCCACATCCCAAGTAATTATCTTCCCGGGCAAGACCGTACATCAGCACTACTCAGGTGGTTGGGAATTAGAGGGAGACTCGAGAGGCCAGCCTGGGTACATGCAGCATCGGAGACAATTCACAAGCTGTCCTTCAGGCACATCGAGGCCGCGGAGCGAGGCACATCGCGCGGCGCCGCCACAGTGAAGCGATGAGGGGGCGGCGGAGGGAAAACAGCCAGGTATTTACACAGGGAACCGCCACCCTTCCAGACGACACCGGAAAACAACAGCCCCTGTAATGTGTACGAGCAGGGTATCGGCCTACAGGGGCCCGCACTAGTCCGGCCGCCTCCACACCTCACATAGGCCCCAAGCAGCGTCTCAGTGTTAGAGTCGTGTGCCCTGTGAGTTTACAGGTTGCTGCCCTCCTGGTTATGCCCGATGCATCACATAGTCACTCATCCCGTCCCACAAGTGGCGGCATCCTCACCTAGAAAACCAGACCCAGACATGCTGCTGCAGCGGTCACAGTCTCTGAGTCTCGCACGGCCGGGAGCTTACAGATCCGCACGCTGGGTCGGAGCGCCCTTCAACGCGGCGTCACATGGCATGCAACCAGGCCAGACAGCGGGTGAGTTCATGTAGCACATAGTCGCTCGGCCACCTCACATAGCTCGTCGCTCCTGCACCCAGGCGGCCACACACAGGGGAGAGTAAGTCGCACGGATTGCCGCACTCACCAGGGGGTGTCCTCAGTCAGTCATGTAGGCCGCAGGGTGTTCGCACGTAGCCCCTCACATTGTGTTTCGTTGATTCACCGTGTCTGTCCGGGCAGCCCGCAGTGGTCAGGCAACAGCGGCCGCGGGGCCCGCCGCAGTACCCGCATGGGCAGCTCCTCCGGGAGGAGTTGGGAGATGCGCTACAGCAGCGCTGGTAGTCCCATGTCGGCCATGTTGCTTACGCCGCAGTGCTGATCGAGAGCGATCCACATGGCTAAGCCAGTAGTTGAGGCGGGGAGATCAGGCAGATTTTACATCTCCAATAGATAGCAGCAGTGTGGCTGCGATTAAACACTCGGAAATTACATGCAGCTCGACGATGTTGAAGGATTCTTCCCCCCGGGTCCGGAGCCTCCTCAATCCCCGTCCGCCATCTTAGGCGGCTAGCCACACCGCCCCCCATGTAATTCCTTTTTGAGAGCATCTCTCATTGTCAATGGAACATTCCGTACTTTGTGTACAATAGGATTCAAAGCACTATATTGTGCTCAAATTTTTTAGACAACCCAATTTCCCGCTAAACAATGCTGGAAATTGGGTAACCCAATCATCTTTGCTTTGAGTCAATAGGACTTGTTGTGAATGGTTTGGATTTAATACCATACTCAAAGCACGTTATTTCCAACCTAATAACAATTTCCCTTTCTCAACTACATACACTTTGCTTCTTGCATGTCTCCCATGAAACAAAAGATCTGCCATAATGTATCCCATCACAGGTAGCTTGTCCCCACAGTAACCTTCTGGTTCTACATCTTTGGGGAGTAAAACCTGACTGTTCAGTTTTTCCCATGTATGTCTGTGAATGATTGTAAAAGGTGAAAAGGAATCCGCCCAAAACTGTGTCACCACACCATTTACAGCGATTTCACATTTTGTAGAACGGTCATTTTATGGCATGACACGGAGGCCAACATTATGCAAATCTCCTTTATTGACACAGCTCAGCAGCAACAATTGAAGAATACAGAACTTCAATGAACATTCCAACATGCTATAAAGTCCCCCCACGAGCAGCCATCTTCCTTCCTTGTTGCTGCTGCTCACAAAGATAAGTACTATCCTTTATGCGCTTAAGCTCTCTTTTATTATTTACATTATTAACTTCTAGCATGCTGTTTATTTATACAGTATATATAGTTTATATGTAGTTTTAAGAGTACTATCTAGAGTACTTTGTGCTTTCCTATTTTTCTCCCCTCTTTCTTATATGTTTAACACTTAAACCTTTTTTTCTTACTTTTCACCTTTTAAACTCTACCTCCGGTTTTATTTTGAACCGGATTTTTCATATTTTTCATAGCACCCAGTCCTTACTTTTTTCCCACTTTCACGCTTTGCTTACTTTTTAAAAAATGCCTCACGCTACCGGCCTTTCGCGCGCCTCCACCACGAGGCTCTTCGCGCACCTGCATGCTTCCCCGTAATGCGTTCTCCGCTACGATTTCTCGGAACCCCTCACACTCAGAGACACGCTCTCCCTGCTAAGAAGGCAGGGAGGTGATCGGAGTCACAAGCAGGGACCGGCAATTCATTTGGAGCCCTCAGTACGTTTGGGGAGGAGGGCCGCCTTAGCACATAGAGCGCATTAGAGGAAAGGTCTTGGGAAATGGCCACACACGCTAGATACGTGCGTGGCCGCCATTTTAGATGATTGAGACAATTCAACAGTCCCTAATACATCCTCCATTTTAGGAAATAGGGAGTAATATGATGACAGTTACCGGCTCTATCGCCCGAGCCCAGTCAGCTGTTTGGCAGTCAGCTATCCTACTTCTCAACGATCGCCTGATTTTTCACTCGTTCCTTACGCTAGGTAGGATAGATTTAAAAAAAAAAGCTATTTAGGATACAAACATTTAAGGTAATTTAGGATATCCTAATTATTTAATTAATTATTTAATAATATTATCCCTATCAACATTATGTCGGCACCCTCTCCTCAATTAAATATCGAGGATAAATTAGAGGAACTAGTTAAGAAGGCACTAGAGAGAGTTTTAGGCTCCCTTGATGAAACTATTAACAAAAAAATTGAAAACATCTCCAATAAAACAAGGCCATCTACTAGTGGCCAAGAAGGGGCAACTAAGGCCCCAAGAAAGAGGGCTTCTGGAGGAAATATATCTAAAGGGGCAAAGAAAAGTAAAACCTCCAACCCCTCATCACGCTCTCTAGGTGGTGACAAGACTGGTTCCTCGGGCACCCCAGTTGGGCAAGAGAAAGGCCCTGAGCTCCCTATCGCCATCGACAGTGATGATGATGATTTCGAACCAGAAATTGAGCTTTCATGCTCTTCTGAGTTCGACACTGATGTCGAAGAGGTCGAAGTAAGAGGAATGGGAAGCTCTGAGGAAGCATCCAAGGCCTCGGGATCCAAAATGGGTATTGTGGATCCGTTTGGAGATGAGATGTTCGACCCATTATTAATTAAACATCCCTTATCTCCGGAGTGGACTCCATCACAACATGTGGCGGACTATCTCTCTTTTTGGTTGAGGAAAGAAATTCCCAAAGAGGTTAGGTCCAAGCTACGTTCCGACTGCCCACGTCCATCTTTGCCTGATAAAGTGGCTATGACTCCCGAACTTGACCCAAAGGTGGTAGCCTTTATATCAAAAAATGCTAAAGACCCTAGGAAAGGTATGGACAAAGGACTAAAGTCCTGTCAGGACCGCCTTCTCGATACGATAGGCCCACTCACAAAGATATTTGAGATGGCCGAGTCAGCGTACCTAGGGGATACCCCAATCGACCCTAAAGAACTAAAACAATGGGTTCAGAGGGTAATATGCTTGATTGGAAATGCCAATACTGCAATCTCCACGGAGAGGTGCAAAGGAGTCTTACTTAAGATTGACCCTAAACTTATTGAACTAGCTAATAAAGATGGAGGGCCTAGTTCTCAGGGTCTACTCTTCGGAGAAGATTTTATTAAGGAGATGGCTAAATATGTTGGAGTCTTTAGCTCCATCCAAAAATCACAAAAGGAAATTAAAAAGGTCTTTCACGAGAGGGCTTTTGGCAGGGCCGGGAGAATGCGGGGTCGTTTCCCCGGCCGTGGACTACCTCCCTCAAGACCCTTCCAGGGCCGTGGCGGAAAATTCCAGAATACCTACGGCACCCAGCATTTCTCCCCTCAAAGACAGAGGAACCATGGACGTCCCTTCAGAGGTGAACGGAGACAACGCTCTTTTTCCTCAGGTAGGAACCTTGAAAGACCATTCAGATACCCCACCAAGGGTGGGAAGGAGATTACGCCAATTCTCTGGCAATTGGAACTTAGTAACTCAAGATCCATGGGTCTTGAATACAGTGAAGGGTTACAAGATAGATTTCCTTGACACCCCTTCACAGACAAGTCACCCACGTGAAATTTCATTCTCACTCAAAGACAAGAAACTGGTCTCTCAATAGGTAAAGGACCTTTTATCAAAAGGGGCAATTATAGCGGGCACACAATTAGGCTTCCTGGTAGAGATGAAAAACAAGGAACAAAGACCAGTCATAAATCTAAAGGATTTAAATCATTGGGTAGTGTACCATCACTTCAAGATGGAAGGAATACATCTTTTAAGAGACATCTTAAGGAAAGGGTACTGGCTGACGAGACTAGACTTGAAAGACGCCTATTTGACAATACCAATCTGGGGACCTCATCAGAACTTCCTCCAATTCACATGGGAGGGAAAGCTTTATCAATTTTGCAGTCTCCCTTTCGGACTTTCGTCCGCTCCTTGGTGTTTCACCAAGGTACTACGCCCGTGACTACTTGGCTCAGGGAAAGGGGAGTGAGACTATTTATATATCTCGACAACATCCTTATAATGGCTCAATTCAAACAGACTGTTTCCCTTCATACAGACCTCGCAATACGACTCTTAGAACATCTAGGGTTTGTTATAAACAAGAAAAAATCTTGTACAATACCAAGCCAACAGACACAATTCCTGGGCTTTGTGGTAGATACAATAAAAGCAGAGCTGAAATTACCAGGAGACAAAGTAAGGAAAGTAAGAAAAGAACTAAGAAAGATACTCTCAAAAAGGACTTTTCCCCTAAGAATTCTAGCAAGGATCCTTGGTCTTCTATCGTCCACAATTCAGGCTATTTTCCCAGGCCCATTACACTATCGAGCACTGCAGAGGCTAAAAGCAGGGGCTCTGAGATCAACACAATCGTATTCCCAGATGGTCTCTCTAGACCAAGAGTCAAGGAGGGAACTCCTTTGGTGGTTGAAGAATGCGGAGGCATGGAATAGCAGAGCCATTTTTGGGGAAGAACCAGACCTAATAATAGAATCGGATGCGAGTTTGGAAGGATGGGGAGCGAGATGTGGGAACTCCTCAACAGGGGGACGATAGACAGATCAAGAGAAGAAATTGCATATCAACTGCTTAGAATTACTAGCAGGTTCATTTGCAATTCGCTGCTTCACCCAGAAGTCAGTGAATTGCTCTATAATGTTACGTATGGACAATGTGTCAGCAGTACGGTATGTCAACAAGCTGGGTGGACCCCATTCCAAAGGCCTATCGGATCTGGCGAAGGGTTTATGGGGATACTGCTTGAATAAAGGAATATCAGTAATAGCGGAACACATTCCTGGTTTGAGCAATGGTGTAGCGGACTGGTACTCAAGGAATTTCAAGGACTCCAGCAACTGGAGACTAAACAAAGAAATATTCTTGAATATCCAATCCAGATGGGGCCCCTTCAGGACAGACTCGTTTGCAGACCGATTGAACACTCAATTGACAGAGTTTTTCAGTTGGAGACCGGACCCTCAAGTTCTGAAGGTAGATGCTTTCCTCCAAGATTGGAGAGGTTTAGCTCCCTATGCTTTCCCGCCATTTGCAATGCTGCCTCGCCTACTCCTTCATGTTCGACGTTACAAAGAGAGCATAGTAGTGATAACTCCCCTTTGGAGATCACAAGCCTGGCTTCCAATCGTCCTGGAAATGAGCATAGACTTCCCTATTTTAATTTCTTCGTTCAGAGAATTACTCCTAGGTCCAGAGGGAGACATCCATCCTCTTGTAGATCAGGGTCTTCTGGTCCTGACGGCATGGAAGATTTCAGGAGACAGTGGCGAATCCCAGGGCTTTCGACAGATGCTGTCAGACTCATATCCGAGTCATGGGCATCTGGAACAAGGAAGGCATATCGATTGGCATGGAACAAATGGGTTTGCTGGTGTTTTCAACAAGGTTTTGATCCCGTTTCAACTGATCTAGTGCATTGCATGAACTATCTTTCAGAACTGTTTACATCGGGTCTGTCTTACAGAACCGTTAATGTTTATAGATCTGCTATATCTGCAGGTCACTCTTTAGTAGATGGTGTTTCTGTGGGCCAGAGTTTACTAACTAAAAAGATAATGAGAAGAATAAGAGTATTAAATCCTCCAACCGCTAAATATACCGCTCTATGGGATGTTAGAGATGTGTTACGAACCTTAACCTCCTGGGGCGAGAATTCCGCTCTTTCCTTAAAACGCATTTCATATAAACTTACAGTTTTATTATGCCTAGTATCGTTCAGAAGAACTTCAGATGTCAAAGCACTAGATATTTCTAGCAGGGCTTTCCAACCAGAAGGTGTTTGCTTTTACCTCAAGAAGAGAACCAAAACTATGTCTTCTTATATCTTTTACCCCTTCTTTCCTCAGAATGAAAGACTGTGTGGTTAAATGCGTGAAAGAGTACGAAAATAGAACTCAAAGTCTCAGAATGATTGAGAGTCAACTACTAATTTCTCACAGATCTCCTCATAAGGGAGTTTCTTCACCAACTTTGGCAAGATGGGTGAAGGAAGTGATGTATGAAAGCGGTGTTGATGGCTCTATTTTTGGAGCACACTCCCTCAGAGGTGCATCGGCTACTAAAGCCTTTATTCTTGGAGGGGGACTGCAAGAAATCCTTAGGGCAGCAGACTGGTCGGACGATAGTATGTTCAAGAGTTGTTATTTTAGACCAATCTCTAATGTGATTGATAATGTTCTTAATGCACTTTAAACTTGCATAATGTTGGCCTCCGTGTCATGCCATAAAATTTAGATTTTTCACAGCCCGCTGGGCAGAAAATCTGGATTTTATTAAAGACACAGAGGCTAATATTATCCCTCCACTTTTTCAATGTAACCCACCCTGATGTTTATGATGTTATTTGAGATATTACGGGAATCTATTCTTTTTCTTTCAGAATAAGAATCCTTTTCTCCCCGGATCTCAAGTTGGAAGATGTTTCTTCAATTGGACTTTGATCTCTTCTTGTTGTTTTATATTGTTCGTAGTTTAGCAAAGAAGGAAGATGGCTGCTCGTGGGGGGACTTTATAGCATGTTGGAATGTTCATTGAAGTTCTGTATTCTTCAATTGTTGCTGCTGAGCTGTGGCAATAAAGGAGATTTGCATAATGTGCCTCTGTGTCTTTAATAAAATCCAGATTTTCTGCCCAACGGGCTCTGAAAAATCTAAATTCTCTGCATATGCAACAGACATAGTGCATGTACTAACACTTTTACCATCCTCAAGCATTAAGACTTCAATCTCTTCTTCTTCTGAATTATCTGATTTCCCTGCATGAACATTACTATCCATATTATTGATCAAATTTACAGATTTGTTACCACTTCCATATTCCTTCATTTTGCACATTCTAGCAAAATGCCCCATTTTGTTACATTTATAACCTTTGCATGCAGTTGCTGGACAATTCCGTGCATCTGCAGTGTGTCTCTCACTACCACACCTAAAACACCATTTCTTTTTATATACTTGGGGGCAGATTTACAAGCCCCTTGCGCCACTCTTGCGTCACTTTTCCCATGTTAAAAATGACGCAAAAGTGGCGCAAGGGGCTTGTAAATAAGCCCCTTGTTGTTTAGCAACAACATTCCCTGTACGCTTTCCCTTTAAATCCTTGTTGTTGACTGTATCAATTTCACACACATTTTCAACACTTAAGTTGTCTTTGGACGCACTTCCAAGTTCTTTTACATAGCTAGATGTATTTTCCATCCATGTGGCCACCTCTATAGTCTTTTCCAATGTAGGATCCTTTAAGTCAAGTAATTTTTCTTGGATTTTGAGATTTGACAACCTATTAATCATCAGGTTTCTAATGATCTCATCTCTAAGATCCTTGAATTTACACGTCACTGCTAATCTTACTAATATAGCGACATATTGCGCAATAGATTCTCCTGGTTCTTGTACACGTGAAAGAACTTATGTCTCTCCACTACAATGCTGAGCTTTTTGCCAAAATTCTCTTCTGAAGCTGATAAGGCATCCTCATAAAGATCAGTTTCATCACCTAAACCATCAGTTTCTCCATTTGCAGGTTTGGGTAGAGTCTTTAGAAATTTTCTGCCCTCAACACCCAAGTAATTTTTTAATATGGCCAACTTCCTTTTAGCAAGATACACGTCACCCCCAATTGCTTCAATGTAAGTAGTAAATGATTATTTCCAATCATCCTAATCCATAAGGGGTGATCCTGGTTCTTGTAGAAAATGAGGCGGTGGAGGAATATTTTGTAGAGCCATTCTTTCTGTCCCTTTTTTGTTTTTCATTATTATTGTCTCTCCAATAATAAAACTTCGCTTAATTGCTTTCTTAGCAAATGTAGTACAGTATGTAAATACCGAGTAATGCGCCCAACCTGTCCCTCAGTATTCAAATCTACGCCCTTGTAGCGATCCAATTCAGCAAAGTTACACCAGTACTCATAATTGTGTTGCTACTTACTTCCGAGCAGCTCACGTTGCCGTAGAAGCAGCCGAAATATGCCTTTAGCCATTGAAATAGTTCCACAGTCAAACCGGCAATGCCAACCCTCGTAACCCCTGGAAAAATACATCAATAAGCATCTGTCTAATTTCATAGAATCTTCAAACTGTCTGGATGCCTCTCAGTCTGGATTCCGACCCAGGCACAGTACGGAGACTGCGTTGGTGGAAGTCACAGATAACATCAGAGCGCTGCTTGATAGTGGTCAGGCAGTACTTTTGGTGCTGCTTGACCTGTCTGCAGCGTTCGATACCATCTCCCACCAGATCCTAATGGGGAGATTAGAGGGCACAGGCCTTAAAGGGAACGCCCTGAAATGGATTGGGAACTTCCTGTCCGAAAGAACCCAGACCGTTCATCTTGGATCTTTCCGTTCACAGACCACTAAGGGAGTACCGCAGGGCTCTTGTCTGAGTCCCACTCTCTTTAATATTTACGTCTCCCCTTTGGCTAGACTATTGAGAAAGTTGGGATTCTGTCCCAGATCCTACGCTGACGATACCCAACTTCTCCTTTCCTTCGACAGAAAAAGCTCAGATATCCAGGCTACCTTTGCGGAGGGCATGAAATCTATCGCGGACTGGATGAAGGATAACTTCCTCCAGTTAAATACAGGAAAGTCAGAGATAATGTTGTTCGGAGAAGCAACAGTCAGATGGTCCCCAAATTGGTGGCCGGAGGCTCTGGGTTCTGCCCCCAATCCAAACTGGTAGTAAAAAATCTGGGGGTTAAAATTGACCAGAAACTGACATTGGGGGAACATATTTCCACAACAGTGGGAGTCTGCTTTCATAATCTCAGTCTTCTTAGGAGAGTTTTCCCTTTTCTACCACTGTCAACCCGGAAGACCTTGGTACAGGCACTGGTGTTGAGCCGTCTGGATTACTGTAATGCTCTGCTGATTGCAGCCAATGAAAACTCTCTGAACAGATTGCAGGTAGTCCAGAACACGGCGGCCCGTTTGGTAGCTAATGCCCCCCTCAGAACTGAGTCTCCCACCCTCCTCAAAAAATTGCACTGGCTTCCAGTGCGAAAGAGGATTAAATTTAAGATCTGTTGCATGGCCTATAAATCTTTAAACAACTTAGGCCCCAGTTATCTAAATGATAAATTTGTCAGGTACCTGCCCTCCAGATCCCTCCGCTCCGAATCTAAAGCTCTGCCCCTAGTCCCCCGTTTACATAGAGCGCGATTGGGCGGTAAAGCCTTTTACCACCTGGCCCCACGTTACTGGAACCAACTCCCAATCCACTTACGACTTTGTACGGACTATCTAAAGTTCAGAAAGATGTTAAAGTCGGCTTTGTTCTAATCTAGCTCCCCCTTGGAGTCCTATAGCAGTTCGAGCGCGGAGATACCCTGATGGGGTGATTCGGGCGCTTTATAAATAAATAAAATAAATAATAAATACTAATGTATTGGCGACTTACTTCTGCAATGCGGTCCAAGCAAAAGCAGTAGAAATATGCCGGTAATTGCGGCGCAGCGAAATGGACGGCCTCACGATTAGACCGCACTTCCTAAAAATGGCAGAACGTCAAGGAACGTCGACTGAATGACGCACGTTCCCACAATGCACCTGACTTGCCATGTTGCGTCTGCTCCACTCTGATCCTGACTAGCCTTGTTGCGTCAAGTCAGCTCCGATCCTCACCATAGTTTGGCCAAACAAGGAATCATTGCGCGAAGCCTCCACATTGCCATGGTTCCTTACACAGCGCTCGTGAATCGGTCAGAACTATGTTGGTTCACGCGGTGAGTGAAATTTGAAAATAAATATTTGCGAAATGTCTCCTCTGCTTCTTTTAACTCCGGTAACACAGTTTAGCACTTCACATCAGCTCACCAACAAATCCGGCATGACAAAGTCGTCGGTAAGAAACCAAATCCCAGGGGCATTGTAAACTGATATCCATAAATCCGTAGTTGAATTAGAAAATCCATCAGCATGTCCAGTCTTCTTAGATGGCATCGCATCCCATCCTCGTCGCCATTTTTAAGAAGGAAGACACATTTAAATAATAGATCTTCTTTTATTGTAGATATCAGGAACAACCCCCAGGAGCACGCGTAGCTCAGCTGCTAACCGTCCACTGGACCTCTTCTCATACCCTCATTCCAGAACTTCGAAGTCCAGAGGCTGGCTACATCATCACATAGCAACCGTATCCCAGAGCAATACAATGCTGGCACATAACATTAACTAAAACAATACTAGTATATAACACCTAGCTTGCTGTCCGTGTCTGGAAGACTGGTACCGGGAGCACCGAGGGCCTCCCAGAGGAGCTTTACGGTGCATGGAATCATATCTCCCACACCGTTTACAGTGTGGGGGTTTGATTCCAACATGTTTGATACCAAACATAATAGGATTCGTTGCAGCCAGTTTCGAGATGGCCACTGCATAATGACGCAGTGCTCCTCTATATGTCATATGGCTGCCTCACTTACAACCCAGGAGAATGGACTCCATGGGCTGTAGGGGTGTCCTGCTCATGCAAGGGCACCCTCCCACATAGTACCAAGCACCCTGCCTTCAGGATAGTAAGGCCTGCCTATGGGGTGACTTATAGGTTTTAAGTGAAGTGACCCTAGATACAGGTAAACCTATATCTTTAGTAAGTGGTGCTAGCACCAGCTTACACAGGCTGCAATGACAGGCCTGTAATTGCAAATTGAGTAGTCTCCCATGGGTGGCATAATGCATGCTTGAGCCCATGGGGATCCCTGGTATACCTATGCCCTGTGTACCTTAGTACCATCTACTAGGGACTGAAAAGTGTACACCAGTGTCCAATCTGGGATGCACCTAAGTACTTACCAAACCAATTTAGGAGAGACTGCACAGAGACTGGGGTCCTGATTAGCAGGATCCCAGTCGGAAACAGCATTACTTCAAGCAAAAAATGGGGCTAACCATGAAAGCAGATCCTGCTTTCCTACACATTGCTTCTTTTCTTTTATCTTCCGGTACAAAGTTGCGTCGGAATTTAAGTAAGGCTCCCTGTTTTCCGTTTTTACTGATTTTTACAGATAAATACAGACAGAAAACCATTTATTTTCCTGTCTGTATTTATTTTTTAAATGTGGATAAAAACGGAAATTGGGTTGTTTTTGGGTGATTCTAAATGATATCAGTCATGACTGCCAGGCCAATAGCTGTGCAGATTGACAGACAAGGGGATTACAAAAATAAAGGAAATTTAATAAAGAGCCTTAAATACCAGTAGATTTGCACCATCTTGATACTAAAATTTGCATGATTTCTTATAAGTGCATATTTTATCATCTGAGTATGTATATATCATTGAAATATGTCAGGCGTTCAGGCACAAGTGCACGTTAACTGGTTAAATACAGAAATATACACATTTCAGCTTCATTTTTTCACAAAACCGTAAATAAATATGGATAAATACTGGTAAAATTAGCAAAAAATAAATATGGATAAATACAGACGGAAATGACTAAAATATAAATACCATAAAGCTGGGAGCCCTAATTATAAGCTAGCCCAAATGGTCGCTCATTACCAGATTCTTCCATCTCCAGGAGACGTACAGGAGGCAGTGGTGCCACCTTACTCGGAAATGTCTGATCCGGGCGTAAAGTCACTGGAATCCCTACTGCAGTAATTAATAATGTCTCCTTCTGTGCCATCGACGGATTATTCAGTGGTGATGAGGAGTCATCTTTTTTGTAACTACCTGCGAGTGTGACTCTGGTTTCGTCACAGTCGACGTAAAAGTCTCTGTTGTCGGCGCAATCGCCATCAACTGCTTCGTTGACGAAATGGTCGTCGTCAGCTTTCGACGAGGTAGATGTTGTTGTTCTTGTTGTTGTGTCATCGACATTGTAGTCATCACTGGTAAGGTGTAGGACGCTGTCATCAATGATTTCCCCGTCAGCTGTCGAAGAAATGACTATCGATGGCGGATCCATTGACAAATGAATTTTCCATGTGGAGGACTCCTTAAAAGCAGTTACAGGCACTGATGTAGATGTGAAAGACCTTTTATGAGAGGAAGGTTTACCAGAAACTACCTTATTCATTGACTTTTCTGTCACATAGTCTTTGCGGTGAGACTTTGTTTTCTTTGATTCTTTTTTTATATGAGGTTGAGCCCTCATTTTTACGCTTCCTTCCTGATGAACAATGGCTCTGCCCCTCATTTTCAGAAGTAGAGTCAGAATCAGTCTTTTTCTTTTGAAGCCGTAGAAGTAGTCTGGCTTCACAGACCTTTGGATTTTTAGCAAAAAAGGTTTTGCAATGCTTACACTCCTTTGGATTATGGTGAGCGTGTAAGCAATAAAGGCATTTCTAATGGATGTCCTCAGAGAATAATCGTGGTTTCCCACAAGATTTACAAGCCCTCAAAAGTCTCTTTTTATAACTTTCTGACATGATGCTAGTCACAAAACCACATAACAGGTGTTACCTCTGAGGTACTTGAAGGGTTAAACAGATCACTTCTGAGAGAAAAAGGGTCAAAAGTTAACAGAAGCACTGCAAACTGAGCAAAATTCAGGGCAACTCCCTCACACACAACATGGGTCAGAAATCTGAGGTATGTGGCCCTGCAGGGGAAGATTGCTTTAGGGTCTGCGCTCTGATTAGTTGAAATTTAGTTCTTATAAAACAATGTGAATTGTTTACCAATGTAACTTAGCTTCTCTATTGCTCAGTAAAGAGAAGACAGAAGAATGGAACAGGGCGGGGACATTGCCATGAATTAACAAAAAAAACTAGCTAAAATGGAAGATAGTTTCTTCCACCACAAAAGGCTCGTCATTTGAACATATGAGAGCTGCAATCCCCGTCTCATCTAACAACATATCTACATGTCACATACCACCCCTAAAAAAAAGTTAATAAACGAAGAAACAACTGAATACATTTTACAATCTTTATCTAGCTCTAATATTTTTACAGAAGATTTCAACATAGATTGAAGGAAACCCATTGAGGAGGCTAGACAGCTTACTCAAGTTTAACTTTCCCCCAGACCAACTTACACCAAAGGCCACACTCTTGGCTTGATCATTGAGCACCACCCCAACTAACAAACTGTCTTGTGTCAATAGAAACAGACCGGTCTGGGCACTTAATTCCAGCTTTAAAAATTACGACACCCCACATATATACGATAAGTAGAGGATGGAGAAAGTCAGAATTGAAGCCTTGAAAATCATTTCAGTAGCAAACATACAAAACCTACTAACTCCTAACATAAACAAGACCAACCACTCATCGAACACTAATTTCGCCATCAAAACAGAAAGTGATACTGGACTATTTTTTGTCACTGATGTTCCACCGCTTAAATTAAAACACATGTGTGACTAAACCTAGCCAACCATGTTTCAGTGCTTCTCCCCTCAAAGCCAGATGGGACATCTGCAAAAAGGGATCACTAGCATCGAAGTTCCCTATGGAAAACAAATAAAACATTAAGAATGAAGGCAAAAATAAGTAATATCCAGGAGAAAATTAAGTCTTACAAACCCAGCAGGAACCATGTTCAGTGTGTTAAGAAACTACATAACTCCACTAAATATCTATCCATCACCCTTTCTAGTAAATAGAAAATGTTAATTCAGCACAAAATGATCTGCTTGCCTCCAAAACGCTCAAAACATGGACCTCAGCTGCCACTGTATCAGCAGAGGATCTGTCAGATGTGATCAAAAATCTCAGACCAACAAACCACTTTCTAGAAACATCATCAAACAACACTTTCATCTGTTTGAAAAATCCTGATACCAAATGCTAAATACATCACTCCTACAGGGCTGGTTTCCATACTCTAAAAATCAGACAAATGCCACATCTCGTTGACAAATTATCAGTTGAGCAAAACCTGCAAATTGAAGATAAACAAATAGCAAACCTACTACCCCTGAATTCTGCACTTCCATTCAACTAAATTACTAAACCAAGGAGAAGTAGCTAGTAGCCAACTAATAATCAAGCTTTTGAGTAGGTTGTAGCACAAAATGAGTAGCACTAATAGCCCCACATGACATTTATCAAATACTAGACAGTAGCAACTCATTTACTGGTACTTCTGGACTCCTCAGCAGCTAAATGTCCCGGAACATAAGATTGGCTGCTGAATCTACTGGTTCACATCATTCACCATTAGTCTGAAACAAACATAACTCTAGGTTTGCATGCATCTGATGGACATCTAGAGGTACGAGGTCTCAATTCTTGCTACCACACTTTCAAATCTACATAAGGAACCACTGTTCACTCCAGGTAAATTTAAAAGTACAGATACATCAACATATAGGCAATATTCCACTGTGTCTAAAGCTATAATCTGTAGAAAATATCCACGTACTACAATCCTACCTCCTAAAAATACATCAATGGATGATGGACAAGCTATCTTCAGTAACGCCTTATCTGGTAGAGACAGGATCTAGCCGCAGATTCCTTATCTTAGAATCCTTACCAGGCGCCAGACTGGATCCAGAAATGTTTTCAGCAGTACTCTGCGCGTCGGTAGAGGGCGTCGAGCGACTCCGCAGCGACATCGACTCCCGGATGTGACATCAACGGAGTCCATATAAGCCCTCCCCCTATGGCTGATGTCAGTTTCTTTTTGACCATTTCCACGCCAACAATGTGGAGCCTCGCAGAGAAACAGTATCAGGAAATAGTGTGCCAAAAAGGGAAAAGTCTTGTATCAGCAAGTACAAATTGAAAGAGCTACAGTAGAATGCAAAGAGGGAATCTAGGAGACATAGGGCCCTCAGTTTGCAGAGTGGGGGGGTTGGGTGGGTTGAAAAGGAATCTGCGGCTAGATCCTGGCTCTACCAGATAAGGAGTTACCAAAGGTAAGTAACTTGTCCATATGATAGAGACATCTATCTGCAGATTCCTTTTCTTAGAATCAGTATCACAGTACCATCCTTGGAGGAGTGGCTGCAAATCGACCTCACCAAAGATCCCCAAATAGGGGAAGCCGGTCCAAAAGATAGAAGTGACCAGACTATCTGAAAAATGATAGGTGAAGGAAAGATGCTCACCAAAGGACTGTTCACTAAGAAGGACCATGGGAAGCCCGTAGGGAGTAAAAAGCTACAAGACTGTGAGAAACACAGCATAGAACCAGTAAAAGAGGCAGCCTCAAAGAGGGATGCAACCTACATTAGGGGGATTCAAAGGGACCAAGGACAATAGTCCATAGAGTCCATGCTCAGACCAATGGAACGAGCATACACAGCATGCTCAGCACCAGCGAACACATACAAAGAATAAGAGTACCCACTGATCATCAAGGAAACTATCCTGAGAACAGATTTAGAAAAAGGGACCTCCAATCATAGAATGAACAGTGAAAAGAGAAAGAGAGAAGGAAGAATGCTGAAGAGCATCACTAGAAAAACAAGAAAGGTAAAAGAAACCGCTCTTATACTAAGAACCTTGATAGATATATAAGGCATCCTCTGTAACAATGTGACTGAGATGCACATGGAAGAGAAAGAATGAAACAGACAAGTACAACCAAGAAGGGTGTAGTTAAATGCAGCAATGTACATCGTAGAGAAGGCCAGACGGCCATATGTAAAAAACACACACAAATGTATACCTGAAGTAAAAGACATCTAGAAGAGATCCATACAAGAGATAGGTAAATACATGCAGAGACATCCAAAGATAAATGTACATAGGGATAAATGCACATATAAAAAACATAGAAATTCCTGTAGACACACAAGTCATACAAGGTACTGCAAAAGTATATCCACTCCTCCGAAGGTAACTCACGTGATTTGCCATTTAGATGGAGGATGAGAAGTGGAGGAACAAGCGACACTCCAAAAACAGAGGTAACCAAGGAGGGACAGAGATAATATATCCTACCGTCGTAAAGGGGAGGTTTCAACAGTAACTGAGGTGGAGACATAAAGAAGAGCTGGGAAACCGCAACACAGTGCCACATAAGAGTAGGTAGTAGAAGGCATTGCCTACTATAGGAAAACAGGGGCAACCGTCCATGAACCAACGCCATCGACTTAGGAAGGATGCCAGCAGGCGGTAGCAGAAGAAGCAAAGAATAAACAGCATGAAGTAGAAGACCACCAGGGGAAAAGGAGGGCTGGCGGAACTAAGGGCAACAGATAGATGATTATGAAAATCACACGTTGTCCAAAGTATAGAAACCGCTGAAAAAGGTAAGAAACCCAACCAATGCTTCATGGAAACTTGAGGAATGATAGGATAAGATAGGTAAGAGGCCAAACCCTGACCAACAGAATTGGTAGTATCCATTCTACAGCGGATGCTAAGTGTGGCAGCCTGTTACCCATTTTCTACCAGGGTAACAAGAGCATTCTGGGCTTACTCCGAAAGGGAGGGCAAGAGGCGCTCCACAGAGTCCCACAAGGCGTGGGAGAAGTGGGTGAGCACACAAGAAGTGCTCAGTGAGTACAAAGCAGTGCTAGAAGAAGAGAAAATACACCTACCACAAGCATCAAATTGCCTGGCCTCCCTTTCCGGAGGGAAAGGGGGAAGAAAATCAATATTTTGCGTGGCTAAAGCAGCCTGAACCACAAAGCTTTTAGTAGAGTGATGTCTAAGTAGACAGGAGGGATCCTCCGGGGCCTGGCGATGCCTGTGAGAATCCACAAGAAGACCTGTTTCAGGTTTAATCCAAGCACCCAACAGGATGTCGAAAAGAAAGTCACTATTAGGAAGTACAGGCTCAACATTAGATTGGGCAGGGTGTAGAACACCAATTAGGGGTCTGTTGACAATTCCATCGAAGGGAGGTGTAAATCCAGGGCAACCAAAACTCGATTGAGCATGTCCGCCAGTGCAAACCAGGAGGAGACAGGAGGCTGGCTTTGATTCGAAGCCACTGGCGTCACCCAAGTCAAGTAACCAGCTAGATTGTATAGGGGGTGCTACTGTGTCCTGAATTGGAGGGAGACACAGAACACCATCTAAAGTATTTCCACAGTCGTGGTCCTGAGAAGGAAAAAACAGAGGGGAAAAATCCGGGATGGTCAGCTCTATTGGCGCTGCATCCGACACCGTGAGTGAAGCCAGTCAGAGCTGAGAAGGCGATGCCTCAACGTCGGAAGGAATGTTGATGGGCATCGGCGGCACCACTACAGGAGCTGACAGACAAGAGCCCCATACAGACATTGGTGTCGGCAGACCAGAAGCAAGAGCCGAAGGTGGGAGCCGCGATGGCTGTGCACCGGCGCCACTGAGGTATCAGACATAAGAGGCCAACCTGAAGCCGAGGGAGGACCTGCTGATGTGTGTCACAGACACAACCTCATGCACTTCCGTGGGGCCCGAGGATGCTCCAGAGGGAGGTGACAACCCAAGAACAGCAAGAAGAGATTGAAAGAATTGTGTCATGTGGTTTAAAGATTCCCCGGCCCCGGACAGGTGGGGAGACCCGGGGTGGACTCATGCTTCAGCACTTCAACAGAAGAGTGGGGAGCAGCGTAGGCAACGAAGCCGGGAGGTGCTGAGACTCAACGCCGGATGTTGAAGGAGAACAAGCGTCCACGGGAACGGCTCCTAGAACAGATGCACAGTTGGTCCCTAGAACGCGTAGGGGACCAAGGACGATGAGAAGACTTCGAAGATGGTGACTTCTGCGCCACTAGGAGCTTCATGTGATGTTCTCAGAACGCTTTTGGTTGGCGCTGTTGACAAGAGTCACACTCGTCAGTCGTGGTGCTCACCCAGACACCACATGCAAACCGAGTGAGGATCCGTGACGGACATTTGTCGTCCACGGGACTCACAAGGCTTGAAGCCCAAGGACATTGAAGAAGAGGGAAATAGGCACACGGCTCCGTCGATGAAAAAACGTCAAGTAGGCCGAAAACGGCCAGAGGAATTGCAGTGCGGATCCGCATGTTAGCACAGAAAAGAAGGAACTGACGTCAGCGCGTCAGTGGAGGGCTTATATGGACTAAGTTGATGTCACATCCGGGAGTTGGGGTTGCTGCGGAGTCCCTCAATGCCCTCTACCGACGCAGAGAGGTACTCCTGAAATTGTTTTCAGATCCAGTCTGGCGCCTGGGGAGGATTCCAAAATAAGGAATCTGCAGCTAGATGTCTCTATCAGATCGAAAATGTACTAATGTTAAACCCTCAAAATATTGACTTCCTCCTGCTATCTCAAAAGCACCACAAAGACTATACAATTAGCAACTGGGTGAAATAAAACTGAATGGTTTCTCTCCAAGATTATCATTTGAAGCAAACTCGCTAGGCTTCAAACTAAATAGCAGCCTACCCCTCTCCACCTTTGTTAACAAAATTAGCAAATTACATCCTCCATGCCCTCTGGAAATATTTTTTTAAAACACATTACACAACAACATCTGAAATCAGCAGTTCACACATTAGTGATCTCTTGCCTAAACTTGGTCAATGCACTGCTCACAGGAGCACTTCTAGCAATCATTGCACCACTGAAAGCAGTATTTCACTCCACAGCTAGATTGGTATCATCATAGAGGAAACTCAACCACATAACACCTATAGCAGTGATTCTAAACCTTTTGATGTCTGTGGATCCCCACTGAATCATTACTGGAATCTGGGGACCCCAACTAGATCACTACTGGAATCCGGAGACTCACCCCAATGGGTTATTACGAGAACCTTGTTGGACTTGGCCCCTTTTGCATAGTTATCCCCAAACTTTTGCTTCTTCCTCCTATTTTTTCCTGACCTGTTTTTGTTGGCTATAGGACTCTGGGCACTTTACCACTGCTGATCAGTGCTAAAGTGCATATTCTCTCGGGGTAAATTGTGCTTATGGATTGATGTTCCCATGATTGGCTATTTGATTTACTGATAAGTCAATAGTACAGTGCACTGTGTGTTCCCAGGGCCTGTAAATCAAATGCTACTAGTGGGCCTGCAGCACTGATTGTGCCACTGTTAGAAATGGGATCTCTAGTTGGCAAGGGCTTGCACCTTTGTCCAAGTAGGGACCCTTCTTCCTAGTCAGGGTAAGGGTGTTACACTCGTGAAGTAACCCCTGCTCACCCTCGTGGTAGCTTGGCACGAGCAGTCAGGCTTAATTCAGAGGCAGTGTGTAAAGCATTTGCACATAACCAACAGTAATACAGTGTAAGCACTACAAACGGACACCACACCAGTTTAGAAAAATAACCAATATTTTATATACTCAAGACAAGACCAATTACGACAAAAATCCACAATACTATACTTTACGAATGAATGCTTGATACAGTAACTTCTTCTTTGCAGGAATAGCACAAAAGCAAAGTTCGTACGAGTCGGTAGCTCCGTCCGAGCCTACCGTGATGCTGAAAACCACAGAGTCTAACAGTTCCAGCCGACCGCGTCGGTACGGGCCAGCAGAGTCGTGAACAGACTCGGTTACAGTACCTTTCTCGTTGTGGCTGGTACGGAGTGTACGAGCCGGTCGGCGTTCGTCGCGGTTGCGGTGCAAGACGGAGCGATGCAAGGTGCGGTGTCCCTCGATGCGGTGCAGGCAGCGGCTCGATGAGCGTCGTGCAGACGGAGTCGGTGAGTCCAAGGCGTGCGATGCAGGGTTAGACGATGCTCGATGCGGTGCTGACAGGTTGCGATGCAGGCGACCGAGCCGGTGTGCGGGAGCTGGCGTCGGACAGCGGTGCGAGTCGGAGCGGTGCGTTGCAGACGTGCGAGCGGTGCCCCAAATGCGGTGCGGTCTCGACTCTTGAGCCAGTTGCAGCGACCGCGTCGGTCGGGTCCGGTTGGTTCAGTGAAGCGATGCGAACTGCGGTGCCCACAGGTCACGGTGCAAGCAGCGGCTCGATGTTGGCGGCGTCGGACGTCGCCCACGGTGAGACCAGGGTTGCGATGCGAAGCGGGGCGATGCGGTCTGCGGTGCAAACAGGTCACCGGCCAGGGATGGATTCGGTTGACGGAGTCGGTTGCAGTTCCCTTCCTCTGTGGCAACTGAAACAGCGTTCCAGAAGCGGTACCCAGAGGCTTGTGAAGTCTTTGTAGTCCCTGAGACTTCTTAACAGGAGGCCAGCTCGGTTCCAGGCCCTTGGAGATACTCAGCACAAGTTTGTAGAAAGTTCAGTCCAGTCCTTTCACTGCCCAAGACAGAAGCAGCAACTGCAGGCCAACCCAACAAAGCAACAACACAGCAAAGGGGCAGTACTCCTCCTGGCAGCTCTTCCAGCTCTTCGTCTTGGCAGGTTCCTTGATTCCAGCGAGATCTAAATTCATGGGGTCAGGGCCCCAATATTTATATCCCAAATTCCTTTGTTCTCTGAAGGCAGAGAGGCCTTTGCCTAGTCCAAACCAGTTCTGGAGCACTTTGTTGACAAGTCTCCGTCCCTTCTTTCAGTGAGTAGGCCAGGGACATCAGACGCACCACAGGAGGTGGAGCCAGCATTGTGGAGGGAAGGCACTGTCCTATTCAGGGCCCAGGTGCGACCCCTCCCACCCATCTACATGTAGATCTTGCTATTCAGCCCTGCGCTGACTCACCCTGTCTCCCGGCATCCCCCAGCCCCTGTCACTCACACTCCAGACAAGGAATACACAACCTCGCAGAGGCAGGCTTGGATGGTTAGACAAGAAAATACCCACTTTCTAAAAGTGGTATTTCCAAACACAGAATGTTAAAACCAACTTCACTAAAAGCTGCATTTTATCATTCTGAGTCCAGGCATACTAAACTCGAATTTCTACCATGTTCCTGGGGTCAGTTAGGATTATAAGCTGTAATAATCAAAACTGCCCGTTCTGGCCTAGGGGAACAGGTAGCCTTGCAATAGTGAAAACGAACTAGGCTGTAATTCACTATCAGGACATGCCGCACACACCCGGGCATGTCCTACCTTTCGCATACACCGCACCCTGCCCACAGGGGTACCTGGGGCCTACCTTAGGGGTGACTAACATGTAGCAAAGGGAAGGTTTAGGGACTTGCAAGTGTGTGCACTTGCCAAGTCGACATGGCAGCCCCAGGCTGCGCACAGGCTCTGCGGTGGCAGGCCCGAGTTACACTTTACGGGCTGTTTGCGTGGGTGGCACAATCCAGTGCTGCAGTCCACCAACAGCATTTGGTCTATAGGCCCTGGCACTCGCAGTGCACTTTACAAGGGACTGACACATAAACCAAATAGGCCAATCATGGAAACACCAATCCATAACGCATTTTATACAGGAGCACTTGCACTTTCCCACTGGACAGCAGTGAGGAAAGTGCGCAGAATCATTACACCAGCAAAAACAGAGTCAAAACCGGGAGGTCAGAAAGCAAAAAGTCAGGGGAAACACGCCAAAAGATGCCAAGTCTAACAGCCACCCACATGAATAGCTTGTAAATGCATCTCAGACCTGCCACTGCAGTGTCTGTGCGCAGTTTTTACTGCCATGTCGACCTGGCAAGTGCACCCACTTGCCAGGCTCTAACCTTCCATTTTCTTACATGTAAGACACCCTATGGTAGGCCCAGGGTACCCCCATGGCCAGGGTGCAGTGTGTGTGAAAGGTAGGAAATGTACTGGTGTGTGTCATGTCCTGATAGTGAAATACTGTTAATTTCGTTTTTTCGCTACTGAAAGGCTATCTGTCCATAGGATAGAATGGGAAATACATCTTACAAGTATACACTGGGACAAGATAGAGAAATAAAGTTTAGACTCTCTGATCTCAGAATGTAATAACATATCTTTTAGTAAAGATGGTTTTTAAATTGTGTGTTAGCAAATGCCACTTTTAGAAAGTAGGCATTTTCTTGTTTAACCACTCTGTGTGCCTCTGCCTGTTTGTGGATTGACTGTCTGGTTTTGGAGTGACAGGCGCAGGGGATGTGTATTCACTGTAGACAACCACGGGGGGGGGTTGAGGTGTGCCTGGTCTTCTTGGATGACTCAGAGCTGAGCTGAATGGGGCTTGGCTACATTTAGAGTAGTGGGAGGAGTTTTCCTTACACCTAAAAAGGGCCTGTCTACCTTGCACAATGCTGTCTCCACCCCTGTGGTCATGCTGCACCAGTGAGGACAGAACTGGTTTGGACTGGGCTCAGAGATCCGTGCACAAAGAGAACAAAGACAAAATGGGGTATAAGTAGTAGACCTTAAACCCCAGAACCTTAGATCACTTCTGGACTCAAGAGGAATCTTTCCCAAGGAGAAGAGCTGAGGAGCTGTGGGGAGGAGTTCTACCCCTTTACTGTGTGCTGTGTGGGGTTGGCCTGCAGTTGCTGTTTCTGCCAAGGAAAGGACAAAGACTGGAACTTTGCTGTGAACCTGCTTGAAGACGAATCTCCAAGGGCCTGTGTGTGCTGGCCTCCTGTTCTGAAGTCTCAGGGACACAAAGACTTCATCCTCAGCTCCCCTGAACTCTGCCGCTGAGAGTTCTGACCTGCCAGTAGGTGCCTATTCCAGTTTTTGATAACTGGAGGTTGTTCCTGCTGTTAGGAGCTGGAAGAAACCTGAATAACTGAGAAACTCAATGCATCGCCCTTCTTGAGGCTGTTATCCTGTTGCAGCACCGCCGTGCATGAAGAATCTCCACGCATCGCCCCGCCACTGCCGAGACAACGCATCACCTGTCGCAGCTGCAAAAACCGACACAATGTGGGATCGCGGGTGAATAAACTGACGCAGTGCCGCTTGTTGCCGCCGCATTGATCACCAACGCATCCCGGATTTCCACGCATCGCACCTGTGCGGCAAGTTTTCCCCGACGCATCACCCGCGGACGAGAACCGTCTTAGAGTCGAGGCATCACTTCCCCCTACAGTCAGGACTCAACGCATCACTTCTCCTGCGTGCAGCAGACCTGTTGCATCGCCTCCCCAAGGACTCAGGAACTGACATCTCTTTGTTTCTCGACGCTTCCCATCTCTGCGGCTGTTTGGCCTTGTGAATTTTGACGCACCTGCAGGTACTTTGTGTAGAATCACGCATCCATAGTTTTCTATGGACCCAGTTACTTGAAACCTTTGGAAAGTCATATTCTTATTACATGTATGTTGGATGTTTGTCGTTTTGGTCTTGTTGAGTTTAGATACTTTATTTTTCTAAACTGGTGTGGTGTCCATTTGTGGTGTTCTCCCTGTATTACTGTCGGTTTTGAGTACATATAATTTAAACATCGCCTTTGGGATAAGCCTGGCTGCTCGTGCCAAGCTACCCATGGGGTATGCAGGGGTTATCTAAAGTGTGTATCCCCCTTACCCTGACTAGAAGCAAAGGTCCCTATTTAGACAAAGGTACCTACCTCTGCCAACTAGAGACCCCCATTTTTAACAAACTTCAAAACACTACACAAAGATAAAGAAACAAGTCACATCATATATATTAAAAATCATGAAATATTTTAATTTCCAAATAAATAAAAATTTAAATTTTATTTTAATGTGAATGTGAAAGCTTTTGTAAATTTGTTGCTTAATTCTAAAAGACAAAGCAATATGCAAGACTCTAGTATATCACTTTGTTTGTTGCTCATAATGCATGCTCTGTTTTTGTACGCACTTCCATTTAGGCCTCCCATCGTCCATACTATTTTCCTTTTGCTGTATTTGCACTGATCTCTTGAATTAAGCTAAGGATACCAATGCAATGTTTAGCCTCGAATTTCAAATTCCGTCACATTTGCAAAACATTAAAAATATTCAATTTTACATTTTGTTTCTTTATTTGTAAATACTTTATTAATCAGCAAATATTAAAATGTTTAAATAGTTATGGTCTTCCAGGGGTCAGAGGACCACAGGTTATGAACCACTGACCTCTGGTATAAGACCTTCATTGGTCACATTCAGAAACAAGGTTGAAATTTAATGTATGCTGCCTAACCTTCAAAAATATTCACCTGAAGAACCTCCAATGACTTTCTCCCCAGGATCACTAGGTTCAAAGAGCAAGGATTCCCTCTTTCTTGAGACATCAAAACTCGAAACAAGCTTAGTCATGAAAAACGTTATCAATCATAACCCACTTGCTGTAGATTTCTCTTTTAGAAAGTCGTTAAAAACGAATTTGTTTCGCCTACATTTCAATTAAACTCAAGACACTACTGTAAGGGCCAAAAGAACAAATGATACTCCATCATAAATAGATATTTGCTTGAATTATAGTATTTCCCATGCTCCCTGATTCTATGTCAGGACCGGAGGCTCCGATTATGCTCATCTCTTCCATTTGTTTCCACTCAGCAGCCTTGACAACACATTTATTATAAAAGACTACAAATCCCACAAGTCTTTGTAATGATAAAAAAACACCATAAAGTCAGTCCCATATAAACGCATATAGCATGTTACAACGCATGCTATTACATCACGTGCTTTTACAACGCGGTCGTTTCAACGACCGCGTTGTTAGTACGCGATACCGTTACATCGCAAGTCATTAGAACGACTTGCTGTAGGGGGCGCGCTGGACTTAGGAATAGTATTATTTACTACTCCTACTCCAGTTTGCGCAACAGCAGGGAAGGTGTTGGATTTCATATCCAATACCTTAGCGCTCCCTACAGCAAGTCGTTCTAATGACTTGCGATGTAAAGGTATCGCGTACTAACAACGTGGTCGTTGTAACAGCCGTGTTGTAAAAGCACTGCGATGTGATGACAGCATTGTAAATGCTGATTCCCATATAAACAACAACATGGGGCAGCACTTCCTCTTTCTACGCTGCGTATCAGCCAGATAAGTGCTTTTCCTTAATATTGTTTATTGAGTGACTGTACTGTTACTGTGTACAGCTTTATATCTTGCTTATTGGGCTATTTTAATAATTTTGCCATGCGCATTGGGCTATTTTAATAATTTGCGTGCGTAAATATTGCTGTGATGTTGGTGTTTATGGAGGTAACGGCCTCCTTGTCTATGTCTATTTTTGTTTTGTTACTGGTTACAGCCTTTGCTGTGTTCCCGCCCGGCTTCGTTGCACAGTGAAGCCGGTGGCTGGGTCATGCGGCCTCCGATCGTTCTTGAGAGTACGCGGGGGCAGGGCCAGATTTTCCCCGAGATGGTCAGCGGTTAGCAGCGCTGACAGAGACACGCCAGATTTATATATAGGGGTTGTGTCCCGTCCGAGGCTCTCCGCCCGATCTCAGCAAACACAATAAGATGATGGACCGAGCGCTGAAACTTTTCAGACACTCACCCCCACTCACTATTAGATCTGGGTTGAATCCATCATCATTCTTTTGCTCACTTCGTCACCCCAGTTCAGACCCAGACATATGTAAATCAGTCTTGACCCTATTCCTCATGAGAACAGTTCATCCCGAACTGCAAAGCCAGGTCTTCCCTGTACCGGAAACAAGCATCCTGGGACCGGCTTCGGGGAAACACCCCTCATCAGCCCAGCTAGCTTGAATCCATAGGCAAAGTGAGCAAGGGACCCACGTCTGAGCATACCCTGCCAACTTAGGGCAAACAAAGCAAACACAATAAGAAGATGGACGGAGCGCTGACATTTTTCAGACACTCACCCCCTGTCACTATTAGATCTGGGTTGAATTCATTATCGTTCTTTTGCTTACTATACCACCCCAGTTCAGACCAAGCCATATGCAAATCTGTCTTGACTCTGTTCCTCATGGGAACAGTCCAGCCAGAACTGTCATGCCAGGTCTTCCTGAACCGGAAACAAATATCCTGGGACCGGCACTGAAGGGAAGAGGAGCGGTGCACTGCCGTCCCCGAAAGAGGGCGTGGCACACGTGCGCATCTCTGAGGAAGGAAGGGATTTTCCCTCTTTGCATTCCTCGGCGTGCGTCAGGCATGTCTAACAGTTTCCCTTCAAAAGAAGTGGACTGTCAGTTTCAGCACGCGCCTGAGGCAACGAGGCTCTTACAGTCCTGTTGGTTCTTTCCAGGGTTTTTCCCCTTTGTTTCTTACTCCAGTGAAGCGGTTCGCCCGCAGAGCATTTGTGGGTTATTGGGTCAGTGTATCCTAAAGCTTTCAAACATCATAAAAGCCTTGGCCCATACAGGTTATATCTGGGGCTATTATTCCAATACCTTTCCGCAGACTAAGACCTGTCTGGGGCCAGTCATCGTCCCTTATTTCACCTGAATACCATGGCAGGTGAGTTTGACACTTGTTGGGAGTCCATGGAGGAGGAGCATTTTCTGTTCCCCATCCACATGGAATTGGTGGATGCTATTGATGCATCACTGGAGAGGGTGGTCTCCTCTGCTCTGGAACCTTTGAGACATCGCATAATAGAGCTCACTGTCAGGCTCAGTGTGGTACCCTCATCAGAGGAAGACTGAAGGGAACCCCCTACTGGTGCAAAAGGGTCCTCCAAGGCCAAAGGCAAAGCCAAGGCACATGCCAATGCCCCTAAACCCGCCTCCTTTTCAGAGGCCTTGGAGAGGCTACACCAGGCCTTTCTTAAGCAACGCTGGGATGCTCAAGAGGCACGAGAGGATTCTCAGCCGGGTGATACCCCCGATGATGATTCCTGCCCCCAAAAAAGGGCAGATGAGAATACCGGGGATGACACTGACAACCCTGATGGAGACTCGGATGATGATCCAGGTCCGAGCAGACTCCGTCGATCAGAAGGTGGCACCAAGAAACCCCGGCTGGATGTTCCTCAGAGCCAGGACTCCGCAGATACCTCAGGTATGCTTAACCCAGAGGATATTTACCACCCCCGCTCAGCAGATAGGATACCGGCGCCCGCTGTGGCATCTTACTTGGCCAGCCGTATTAGGAAGCCTACGGACCAAGAGGTCCTCAGCACCTAGGGGCGGAATACCCCCGACCATCCCAGGCGAATAAAGTGGCTAGTACCCCAGAGATTGATGTCAGAATGGCAACGTTCATTACTAAATTCATCATAGAACCCAAGAAGGTTTTGGACCGCTCCTGGCGGTCGTGTCAAGACAAGGTCTTGGACGTGCTGAGGCTGCTCACCAAAATATTGGACATGGCAGTTGATGCCAGGGAGACTGGCTACATAATTGACCACGTGATCCTATTGGGATGGGCGCAGAGAGCCCTATGTTTTCTTGGAAATGCGAAATGCACATTATCAACAGAGCACAGGTGCTCCTTGTTGATCAAGATTATGCCCAGACTTGGCGCGTTGGCCACCACAGACCTGTGGCAAACGGGGGTCTCTTTGGAGACCCTTTTATAAAAGCATTGTCCCATTATGTCAACATATTCTCCTCTCTAGACAAGGCCCAGCAATCTATTAATAAGGTCTTTAGCAGGCAAATGTTTGGGAGGCCGGAAGAGGTAGGAGGGGTGCTCCTCTTGCCATTACTACAACTCCAACTCCAACCCCCACAAGCTCCAGACGAAGCACTCTATGCAGTAGCAAGACCAGAGGAAGTTCAGAGGGTTCTATCCCTCGAGAGGCCATGGCAGAGTAAACGGCTGAAAGGGCAACTTCCGTGGAGCCAGGAACGCACCAGGTGAACCCACCGGTAAGGAATACCCCTTTTTTCCTACCAGAGGTGGGGAGAAGACTGCAGTGGTTCAGCTACAAGTGGGAGTACATTACAAAAGATGCATGGGTATCACAAACTGTGACCTGTTTTCACATAGAGTTTCACAGGACACCACATCAAATTTCACGGCTCCGTCCTCTAGTTTTCTCACATGAGGGAATACAGGTGGTAAACAGAGAAGTGCACGACCTTCTACACAAAGGGGCCATCATTAATTCAACCCTTCCTGAGCAATAGCTTTCTAGTCAAAAAGAAAGATAATGGGCTGACGCCAGTGATCAATCTTCGAAACTTCAACCAATGGGTGTTGAACCGCCATTTCAAAATGGAAGGCTTCACCAAGGTGTTGAGGCCAGTCATGAAATGGCTCCGGGCTTGGGGCTTATGTCTCATAGTGTACCTGGACGACATCCTTCTAATGCACCAGGAGAAGTTGACCTTACTCTCTCATCTCCGGATGGCTCAAACCCTACTACAGGATCTAGGTTTCATCCTGAACGATCAGAAATCAGAATGCATGCCAGCACAACAAAAGATTTTCCTGGGATTCAAAGTCAATATGTTACATTAATGTCTCGGTTGACCCTAACAGAAGATACGTTTGATTCGCAGGGAGCTGCAACAAACTCTGGAGAAAGAATAATTTTCCCTACGCCCCTTAGCCCAGATCATGGGACTTTCGTTGTCTTTGATTCAGGCAATCTTTCCAGGCCCGCTGCATTACCTGGCTTTACAACGCCTGAAATGCAGCATCTACAATGAGGCCTGACATACCCTTTCCCCAGAAGCACGCCTGGAGCTTCATTGGAGGCTCAAACATATGCAGACCTTGACTGTGAGGGCCATATTTGGGTCGGCCCCGGATCTGGTGATCGAATCAAACGCCAGTCAACAAGGTAGGGGTGCCCGTTGTGGACATATCACCACAGGTGGTCACTGGTCAGAGCACGAGCAGTCTCTGCACTTCAATTGCCTGGAACTCCTGGCCGGATCCTTCGTGATCCGGAACCTGGCGGCCAACAAGGTATCCTGCGCCACCTTATTAAAGATGGACAATATCTCTGCTGTGAGATATATCAATCGGTTGGGGGGAATGAGATCCAGGTTATTGTCGGACTTTAACAAACATTTATTGAATTAATGCCTGGTACACCAGCTATCAGTCATTGCGAAATACTTGCCAGGGAAGCTCAATCAGACGGCGGATTGGCATTCCAGACACCCACAGGACTACAGTGCCTGGAAGCTAGATCCCTTAATTATTTCAGAGTCTGATGACTCGGTGGAGTCCATGTCAAGTGGATCTCTGTGCATCACGTCTAAACTACCAAAAATCTTGGTTTTACAGCTGGCGTACGGATTCTATGTCAGGCCACGGAGGCGAGGATTAGGCCATTCTTTCTTCTTTATTTTTCACAGCAGTCATATTAAAACAACAAAAACTTCTACACTGGACTACATTTCCCAGACTCTAGACAAGAAACTTCCAGAACCATCCAGTCCATCAATCAGGGACCTCCGGCTACCATAGCCATCATCTCCCTCCGGTGGACTTCCTCTTTCTTCGCTGCTGCAGCCTCCAGATAAGTGTGGGGACTTGGTTTCCCTTCCTCTCTCTTTTGCTTGCACTCGTATAGTGATTATTGTGATTATTTGCATGGTACACTTACGCGATGGTAGATCGCGGTATTTTCACAGTTTTGTGATGGTATTGTTTGAGATGTTCCACCGTTTCTATTAGGTTTCTGTGGCGGCCGCGGGAACGCTTTGTTGCTCCTTCGCAGCCGCGTCAGCGAATCACTGTAGAGGGCCAGAGTGCGCGGCGGTCTGCCGACCACAAGAGGGCACGCCTCCTCACCGTTTTCTGAAGCACCGAGCAGACAGCACGTCAGTTTCAAAATTGTTCTGAGCGCCTCCGCCCGCGCGCTACGGTGCTGCATCTTGAGCCCCCGGCGGGCCTGGAGCTGAACACCCTATGGGGTAGGTCTAGAGTCAGCGACCCTTGTGTGCTTGGTAGACGTACCCAGGCTGGTTTAGTTAGAGACGTGTGACACGTCTGTTCCAGAGATCTGCAGGGCACAGTCTGCCCGGTTTGAATGCCTCTCTCCTGTAAAGGGGCCCATACGCCTGAGCCCATATTATAGTTAATTGCTGAGTTTCCTCCGCCCTACTGACTCAGGGGTGTTTCACTCCTTTGGGGATACTTGCAAGGGCTATTTGTTTCTGGGTTTGACCCAGCCATTCACTCCCTCTTATCTTGTGGGTGACCACCCTTTTCTTCTCCTCTAGTCTCCCCCTCTCTTTGGTGACTACTAGTATGGAGGATTTTGGGGAATATTCTGAGGAGGACGAGGAGGTCTAATATTTCTCGGACGCCATGGCACCCCTGGAGAAGAGGTTAATGGACCTGGCACAACGCTGCCTTCAACCCCTTGCCTCGAGGGAAGACACTCCGAGGCCTCCAGCGGATGCCACTGCCCCTCCCCCCGAGAAACCGCGCAAGCACCCCCATTCTGATGTGGTGGAGCTGGACGCCTTTGACAGGCTGAAGAAGGCGTTCCTAGGGGCCAATCCCCTTCCCCCGCCGGTCAAAACCCCGACCACCCCCAGACTAGCGAACGACAATGTCCCGGAGGTGTTCCCCCTGGATGACTCCCCAACGGGATCTGAGGGTGAGTGAGGCCCGTCGCCTTTACTTCCCACCCCTGATCTCTCCTCGGGTCCGGCTCCCTAAACTTCTCAATCCGATTTTTTAGATCCTGAGGAACTGTTACATCCACGGTCCTCAGAATGGGTGCCGTGCGACAAGGTGGCTAAATATGTGGCAAGTAGATTGCGCAACCCCCTGGATCAGGAGGTGCGCTCCCGCCTCAGAGCAGAATGCCCTAGACCCTCATTAGATGATAAGGTGGTGGCCACTCCCGAAATTGACGCCCGTATGGCGATCTTTTTGTCTAAATATAACAAAAACCCTAAAAAAAGGCATTGATCCTTCGTGGCGATAGTGCCAAGACAAGTTATTAGATGTCACCGGCCCTTTAGTAAAAAATTTCGACATGGCGAAGGACACCAAAGCATCCGGGGCCCTTCTTCCCCCTGATGTCCTTTCTAGTTGAGTTCAACGGGCGATCATATTTCTAGGAAACGCCAATTGCGCCATCTCTACGGAGAGGTGCAGGTCTTTACTCCTCAAGCTTGACCCTAAACTAGGTGAATTAGCGACATCAGAGGCAGGACAAGTGGCGCAGGGAGGCCTCTTTGGCCACATTTAATTTGTTGGACAAAGCTCAGTCTACCGTGAAATGCATTTTCAATGCGCGTGTTTTCGCCGTGGCTGGCCGTGGCAGGGGGTGCTCGGCTGGCCGCTCTACCCAGACAGCCTCCGGTAGAGGCCAGCCTTCCCGGGGAGGGCAGGGGCAGGACCCTGCACGCTTTGGTGGATTCTACCCTACCAGAGGGCGTTCCTGACACAGAGGACAACGCAAAGGCCCCCGCGGCGGAGGAGCCGCCAACTTCCGTGGTGAGTGCCTTGATTGTTCCGTGTTATTCTCTGGGGGGGGGTCGCTTAGCTCAATTCTTAGACATATGGCGGTCTGTCACCTCAGATGCCTGGGTTCTACAGACTGTGCAAGGGTTTCAGGTGGAGTTCTACGGGTCCCCCGTTCAACATTTACCTCCCCGCCCTCTCCATTTCTCCGGTCAGGAGGCCGTCCTGATCGACCAGGAGGTTCGGGAGCTTTTGGCCAAGAGAGCGATCTGCCGCCAGGGATTTTTAAGCCAGGGGATTTTTAAGCAATCTTTTCTTAGTTCAGAAACAGGATGGAGGCTAACGCCCGGTCATAAATCTCAGGGAGTTCAACGAATGGGTGGTTTACCGCCACTTCAAAATGGAAGGGATTCACCTCCTTCGCGATCTCCTCCAGTACGGCAATTGGATGTCTCGGCTGGACCTCAAGACGCGTATTTGACGGTCCCGATCTTTCCACCGCATCAACGGTTTCTCCAGTTTCAGTGGCGGCATCAAACTTTCGAGTTCACCTCGCTGCCCTTCGACCTCTCACCGCACCTTGGTGCTTCACCAAGGTTCTACACCCAGTGGTGGAACATTTGAGGGCGCGGGGGAGACGTATGATCATGTATCTGGACGATATGCTGTTCATGGCACGATCCCCGCAGGCTCTGTCCCGTCAACTGCGGTATGCGGTGGAACTTCTCCAGTCACTGGGCTTCGTTATCAACCAAAAGAAATCCAGCCTGGAACCCTCCCAGACGATTTCATTCTTAGGATTCGTCAACGATTCAGGGAGGACCACGCTCAGCAGTCCGTCCAGGAAGATCGCAAAAATCAAGCACGAGGTCAGGCGGATGTTCGCGAGTTCTCTTACCTCCCTAAGGAATATTGCCAGGGTGGGGGGCCTTTTGTCATCCTCCATTCAAGCCATCTTCCCAGGACCCCTCCATTTTCGGGCGCTTCAACATCTCAAAGCTGCCCATCTACGTCACGGGCTGACCTACGCCCAGCGAGTTCCTCTTTCCGAGGACGCCAGAGAGGAGCTCAATTGGTGGCTCTCTCACATGGAGGCGTGGAACGGACGCGCCATATTTGGTTCTCAACCAGACCTGATCATCGAATCAGACGCCAGTGGGTCAGGGTGGGGGGCCCGTTGTGGAGAGTTCACTACCGGCGGCGTATGGTCAGCAGAGGAGCGTTCACTCCATATCAACTGCCTGGAGCTGATGGCAGGCTCGTTTGCGGTTCGATGCTGGACAAAAGATCGGGCACAATCCTGCGTCCTTCTCAAGATGGACAATGTAGCGGTGGTCCGCTACATCAATCATCTGGGGGGCACGCAGTCCAAAGCCTTGGTGGATCTAGCCAGAGATTTCTAGGACTCCTGTCTAGAACAACAGATCTCAGTGACGGCGGAGTATCTTCCGGGCTCGGCCAATCAGGAAGCAGATTGGCAATCCCGTCATCTTCGGGACTCCAGCCTGTGGAAACTGTCTCCGCTAATGTTCCAGTCCCTCCTCTCGCGATGGGGCCCTTTCACGATCGACTTGTTCACATCGCGCCTCGACCACCAGCTTCCCCGGTACTTCAGCTGGAGACTGGACCCAGGGGCAGTGGAAACCAACGCCTTTCTCCAATATTGGAGGATGGAGCAGGGCTATGCGTTTCCCCCGTTCGCCATGATTATGAGGCTCACCACCCTGGTGCGCCGTCAACAAGCGCATGTGGTGGTGATTACCCCGGTGTGGAGAGTGCAAGTTTGATTTCCGGTTCTGATGGAACTTTCCTGGGCTTCTCCAATCCGTCTACACCCATGGCCTCTTCTCCTGAGCGATCCAGCCGGCAATCCTCACCCGATATTGAACAACAATCTGCCACTTATGGCGTGGAGGATTACCAGACGAGATGGCAAGTCCCGGGCCTTTCGCGAGAAGCAACGGATCTCTTGGCACGAGCATGGGCAGACAGTACAGTCAAACGATACCGCTCAGCCTGGTCTTGATGGATGGGTTGGTGTCTGCGATGATGTCTGGATCCCGTGGGGGCAGACGTTGTTCACATCCTCAATTTCTTAGCATCACTGGCGACGGATGGCCTGGCATATCGTTCGATCAATACGTTCCGGTTGGCAGTTTCGGCAGGACATGCCCCAGTAGCGGAGGCTCCTATCGGAGAACATCCTTTGGTCAGGAAGCTTCTCCGCGGGATTAGACTATCCCTTCCTCTGGAACCAAGGTATTCTACCCTTTGGGACGTCAACAAGGTCCTGAATCTGTTTGTGGCGTGGCCGGGAAATAAGTACCTTTCGCGGAAAAGTTGGCGATGCTTCTGTGTTTGATATCCTGTAGGAGGGCATCAGATGTCAGGGCTCTGGACCTTTCAGGGAGGTCCTTCACTCCGGAAGGAGTCACTTTCCATGTGACTAGACGGACCAAGACCCAATCTTGTGTAATTTCCTATCCAGCTTTTCCAGACACCCCCAAGTTGTACGTGGTCCGCTGTGTTAAGGCCTATGAGGCTATGACGGCGGAGTTTCGACCCCATGGGGAAAAGCAACTGTTGATCGCGTTGTGGAGACCTTTCAGGGCGGTCTCGTCCCCGACTATCGCCAGATGGGTTCGATGGGTTATGCAAGAGGCTGGGATAGATACCAGGCTCTTCGGCGCCCATTTGGCGCGAGGCACAATGGCCTCAAAGGTTTTCGTCCTTGGAGCCCGCTTGGAGGATATCTTGAATGCAGCGGACTGGTCTTCTGATTCCACCTTTAAAAGGCTTTATTTTAAGCCTGTCCCCTCCATTGCGGCGCTCGTGGTGGACAAGCTTTGAACTAGCCTAATCCTCGCCTCCGTGGCCTGACATAGAATGAAAACTTTCCTAGCTTTCGTAACGGAAAGTTTCAATTCTATTAAGGACTCGGAGGCGAGGATTAGCCCACCCGAAACACAAGTATTGACCCATCCGGGTATGGATAGTACGTCTGACTGTAAGTAAAGTGTGTTTCAGATTTTTGTCTGGTAATTTGCAGGTGTTGAATCTCTTTGTTCTTGATTGGAAAGACAGAGGCTTCAAGGCTTCTTATGCTGGTTTTTTCTACATTTCAGGAACGGAATCTTCTAAACAGGAGTAGGATCTTCCACAGTCTGCTTTGTCGCAGGAAGAAAGAGGAAGTCCACCGGACGGAGATGAAGGTTATGGTAGCCGGAGGTCCCTGATTGGATGGACTGGATGGTCCTGGAAGCTTCTTGTTGTCTGGACTCTGGGAAATGTAGTCCAGTGTAGAAGTTTTTGTTGTTTTAGAATGGCCTAATCCTCGCCTCCGAGTCCTTAATAGAATTGAAACTTTCGATTACGAAAGCTAGGAAATTTTTCATCCTCTTGCGGAAGCAATAGATGTCTTCCCGCAAGACTGGAGCCTGTTTCGGTGATATGCATTTCCACCTTTCTCCATGATAGCATGACTCACGGCACTGGTCCGGCGGTAGAAGGCGGAAGTTATCTTGGTGACGCCGCGTTGGAAGTCTCAAGTTTGGTATCCTGTTCTTCTGGAACTTTCTTTGGATTTTCCAATACAACTTCCTCTAACTCCCCGTCTGCTGACGGACCCGCATGGCAACTTGCACCCTCTGGTTCAGGAGGGGACATTTCAACGTATGAGTTGGACGATTACAGGGGATGTTGGGAATTCCCGGGCCTTTCGGCGAGGGCTTCCTACTTTATCAGGAAAACGTGGGAAGAGTATATGGTCAAACAATATAGATTTGTTAAGAGAAAGTGGTCACGCTGGTGTTTTCGACAGGGTTTGGAACCCAGTGGGGTCAGACATAGTACAGATCATCAACTACTTGTTGGAATTGGTCGACAAAAGTGTTGCTTACCGCCCAGTTAATGCAAGTAGAGCTTCAATTTCGGCAGGTCGCATGCCCGTACATGAGGATCCGGTAGGTGAGTATCCACTTGTCTGTAGGCTGTTGAGGGGCACCAATAAAGCACAAGAAGAACACTCTACCTATACCATCTAAAATATGCTATACGTCATCTGATTTGTTGACCACTCTGGCTAGACCACAAAAACAATATTCTTCACACCATCCAAGATATTTTAAACATTGTTTAATTTTTTATTTTATCACAAATGTATCAATGTATCACAAATGAGTATTGTGTCTAAAAGATTATAAAAAGACCCGATCCCATTACAAACCTTCCACTCACAACATGCATACAATTTCATACTACAAACATCCTCACACAGACTTCAGATGCATACATAACAGCAATATCAAAAAGCATAATGTGCACCATGCCCCCTCAAAATGTGAAACAACAATGGTTATAAAAGAAGGACTTTTCAAACATTTCATCAATTTTACAGAACAAGTAGATCAAATGAGTTCATGGAGGGAACATGTTCACAACGCCGACGCGCGTTTCGGTGAGACAACCCTTCTTTGGGTGTCACCTTCTTCAGGGCGCTAGTGGTGTATATGGGCAACAAAGAAATGGGACCTATCGTAATGAGAGCGAGAACCATCCAAATTTAAGGAAGTTTCCTCAATCTAACAAATAGTGGCCACCGCTAGATTTCAGGTTGAGTTAGGCCGGGAAAAAATGATAACTGGGCCTTGAACGCTGTGGTACCTCAGATATAAATAGAAATAAAAATATGCTGCACAAGAGACTTTTCTCAACGAAGGACGTCAGGAGAAAGAATAACAATGTATTAAGGTTAAGCCTTGACGTGTGTCAGTATTTGGGCTGACCCCAGGCAGAATCAATAATTTCTTAAACAGCGTAAGACTGTGGATCGCGCTATTCATCCAGTAATCGATTTATTCTCTTCATGAAACAAGCTTTATGGCAGGAATCCTGTCTCCGTTGAAACTTAAAAATCGGAACTTAGCCACAATGAATTCCCTTCCCGATGTGAATTAAAAGATGCTTGTTCCATGCAGCGACATCATTGCAGAGCGTCCCGCTGGTAAAGAAGAAACGGCCCGTTTCTTCGTTGAGAAAAGTCTCACCGAAACGCGCGTCGGCGTTGTGAACATGTTCCCTCCATGAACTCATTTGATCTACTTGTTCTGTAAAATTGATGAAATGTTTGAAAAGTCCTTCTTTTATAACCATTGTTGTTTCATATTTTGAGGGGGCATGGTGCACATTATGCTTATTGATATTGCTGTTATGTATGCATCTGAAGTCTGTGTGAGGATGTTTGTAGTATGAAATTGTATTCATGTTGTGAGTGGAAGGTTTGTAATGGGATCAGGTCTTTTTATAATCTTTTAGACACAATACTCATTTGTGATACATTGATACATTTGTGATGAAAAATAAAAAATTAAACAATGTTTAAAATATCTTGGATGGTGTGAAGAATATTGTTTTTGTGGTCTAGCCAGAGTGGTCAACAAATCAGATGACGTATAGCATATTTTAGATGGTATAGGTAGAGTGTTCTTCTTGTGCTTTATTGATTGTCTTTCCCCTGCCTCTCTACCTACATTCAATTTCAGGGGTTCCCTTGTTGTGAGTGGCTGTTGAGGGGCACCAGTCTGTCTTTTCTTCCTCATTCGAAGTATTCTTCCTTGTGGGATGTTAATGTGATGCTAAGACTACTACAATCATGGCAAGATATTTATCTTTCCCGTAAGGAGCTAACAGGTAAGCTAGCGGTACTACTTTGCCTCATCTCGTGTAAACGAGTGTCAGATGTCCGTGCACTGGAAGTCCCTTCTCGTATGTTCACACCGGAGGGCGTGTCATTTACTATAGTTCAATTAACAAAATCTAATACCAGGGTCGTCCACTACCCGGTCTTCCCGGGTCACTCAGAATTGTGTGTGGGGCGATGCCTCAGGGCGTATACATCGATGGTGTATCGCAACTTTTTCTATTTCTAAATAAGCCTTTCAAGCCAGTATCTGCTACCACGATTGCCCGTTGGGTGAGCTGGGTGCTCCAGGAAGCAGGTATAATACTGTGGCCTTCGAAGTTCATTCCACCACAGGAGCTATGGCCTCGAAAGCTTTCTCCCTCGGGAGTTGTCTCGAGGACATCCTCAGGGCAGCGGACTGGTACTCTACCTTTAAGGCACTCTACTTCAAGCCTATCAAAGGCATGGCTTGCTGATCATCTTTTAAGTAGCATAATCTGAGCCTCCAGTCCGGACATAGAATATAAACTTTCCTATCTCTTGTGAAGGAAAGTTTCAATTCAATTAAGGACTCGGAGTCGAGGATTATCCCTCCCAATTTTGGTCATAATTTTCTTACTCTCCCACGATGAACTGAAGCCTCGTGTTGAATAACTATAGCTGGTTCCAGAGGGTTAGAGGTTAAATGCCAACAATGGATTAGTAATGTCATTGTAAATTGATAATTGGTTATCAATGGTTGACTTGGTTCTACATTAACACATACTGTTGTTTTTCTCTGATGTTGTTGGATGACGACATATGTGATGTTATTTGGAACTGATGCTGATTATCTTTAGTTTTCTACAGGTTCAGATTAGAAACAAGAGTATTGATAGAAAAGCAGGATGATGCGCGTTTCGCCCAAAGAAAGTGCTGTTCCTTGATGTTGTTTATATGGGACTGACTCTATGGTTGTTTTCTTATCATTACAAAGATTCATGGGATATGTAGTCTTTTATAATAAATGTGTTGTTAAGGCTGCTGAGCGGAAATAAATGGAAGAGATAAGCATAATCCTCGCCTCTGCATCCTTAATAGAATTGAAACTTTCCTTCAGGAGAGCTAGGAAATTTTATATTTTGTAATCATATTTTAACTTGATTTGATGTTCTATTTAATTACTGTTCTTGCATGTAAATCTCTCTAATACCATTCAGTGAAGTCAGTGCTACATAAAACAGTTAAAATAAAAAATAAATACATAAGTAAAAAGTAACGTCTGGAGAGAAGTTGCCAGCCCACACCAAAGAGACTGTCCTTCAACGCTGTGAGAATCAGTTGTAGAGAGGAGACCTCGCTCTCAGTACAAAAGAAGGTGTGATATTTATGTGCAAGTACCAATCTCTAATGGGTTGGAGGAACAGTATTGGCTTTGATTTTGTGCTTTCTTGATTTTAACAAATGATGCTGCTTAAATTCCATAGACTCACAACAGCTTCATTTGTTGGAGACTTCCCTATTGCACTGAGCAGAAAACAATGTCTGTGATCTATAAACAGAAAGTCCAGTTAGCAAATGACTGCAGAAACAGATGACGCTGGGGATACAGATATAAAATGACTAAACCTGAGCTTTCATGAAGGTAGATGAATAGAAAAGTAAGCAAGAGAGTGGCTTATGTGACTTAAGTACTTCAATAATCAGGGCTTTAAGTGGGTTGGATGTGTTGCGTAAACAGAGTCTTTGGCTCAGTTCTACAGGGTGTGTTTTCACACGCACAGGTGACACAAGTGAACTTAGGTCAATGCATCACCCCACCCAATACATAAACACAAATGTGGTAGTGTCAATGATTTTGGGTTAATAACAGGGAGCAAGGGTAATCCAAACAATCGTTTATTAATGATTTACACACTTAAGATCACTAACAGCAGAGCAGGTATACTAATTTTAAAAGTTATTTTAAAATGCGGAGATCACATGCACATAATATTGGTAACATCGCAGAAGAAATTAAAAGCAGCTAAGCTTTTCAATAACAGTGAAAACAGAGAGAAATTGTAATATCACAATTTAGGTTGTATGACGGAACAACGCAGGGAAATACTTCACATGCCTTTACAACGTATTTTTTACCCTGCATTTTTTAAGAACGCATATGCTTTTACAACGCATGACATTACCACAGATTGTTTATATATATTTATTTAAAAAATTGTGTTTGCGGGGAGAGTCCCCCCACATCTCCCAACTCACTTTAAATGCGTGGTGAAAGCAAGCTTTGTAAAGGCATTTACGTGGTAAAAACATGTGTGGTGAAAAATGCGTGGTAAAGGCACAACCTGGTAAAAACCTTGTTGTAAAGGCTGTTTCCCCACAATTTATAGCCCTTCTATTTGTGCTATCTCCAAGTACAATGCTAGGTCTAGAAGATGAATAAATAATAAACCTGAGTTTCGGAGGTGGTGACCATACCTGGACAACAGCGTTTGTTGTCTGTTTGGAATAGCTTGTCAGCTATATCACCCACAAGAGCTAGGAGATTGCGTCTGTGCGAAAACACAATACTGGCACCAGTTTGTTATGGCAGAATTGAATGCTTTGCAGAGCCTCAGGAAGTCTTGATGGAGGCTTCTTCTGTCAAGATGGAATCTGGTGCTGTGCTCATCTGGATCTGCATCTGTGGCCTGAGTGAAGTTTCTCCCCTAATTAAGTGGCCATGTGGTAGACTTTTTATATTGTATCTTATCTGAGATGGAAATTGCAATGTCACCTTTGGAATGTTTTGACATAATCATATCTAAAAATGAATGTACTAATAAGGTAAAATACGTCAGTATAGGCTGCATTGTTTGGGTTATAGTATTTGACCTTGAAAAAGGCAACCTGTCCCAGACTGATGTCGCACTGGGGGTTGTGTTGCTGTCTATATCTGAATGAATTGATACTTACAGTTCTTGGCAAGGTAGGCACAGACGACATCTGCGTCAAAGACAGACATGTTGATAAATCTGCATAATTTGAGGAAAAATGGCAACTCCCAAATTTAAAATGGAGTCAGACCTTAGGACTTTACGTCATAATGGCATACAGTATCTGGGCCAAAGGTAAACAAGCTGGACAGGCCAACTAAAATGGAGCCTATAGCTAAAAATGGAACCTGTCATGTATGTATTAAGATTCTAAAACTAAAAGAAAAAAACCTTAAAAGCATGTGATAAAAATTGATAAAATAAGGGAATTATGGAAGGAAACAGTCATAAGATTGATGATATTCCTTAAATAATTTCTAAACTAAATAGTCACTAAATTATTACTGAATGTGTTTTGAATGATCTTGCTTATCAGACATATTCATTATACGTTTACAGAATAAAAGCACATGCCAGAAACATGCAATTGATGAAATAACAATTCATCACTTATTACATATTCAATAATACGTCTTCAAACTGAAATGAAAGGGGGTCTCTGTGCAGTAAGACATGATCCTTACAACAGGTCCTCCTGCGTCTTAGACCTGGCAATAATTAAAACCTGTCCTTGAAATGGGTCCCTATCGGGACTTATATATTTATGTCCCTAGCTTTACAGGAAAAAACATTAACAACTGTAAAAACGTTAAGATAATACATGTCAGAGAAGTAATTCCTTTCACTTCTTCTACCTTTTTTTTTTTTTCCAGAGTTTTATATAGCGTGAACTTGACCCGAAGGTATCATGTATCAGAGCGCTTTACCCGAGCACCAGTTGCGTTACATGAGGACACATTCATATTTTTGTAGGCATGGGGAGATTAAGTGATTTGCCCAGAATCACAGTATGTTGCGCGTCCTTGCCAAGACTCGAACCCAGTTCCACAGATTTGAGGCCGACCACCCTAGCCGTTAGGCCACATCCTCTCACCTAATGTTGCATTTCTTAAGATATTTATTTTTCCAGGATGTTGTGTTTCTGTGTTTTTACAGCATATAGTTGCCCCTATGGGAATCTGTGTGAGTTCAGGTTGAGGGTATGTGTTTATAATTGGGCCACAGTTGAGACTTTGGGGTTGACGCTGAAGGCAACTCCAGTTTCTCACAGTGCCTGTCAGTGGGTCATAAAGGTGTTTAGAACACATACTTATGCAATCCTTAGCATCTACGCAGAGTGCACATGTTGGACTCGGCCCTCTCTGCAGGGTCACCCCCAAACCTTTTGCCTTTTCCCCTACTGTTTGCTGAATTTGTTTTTGTTGGCGTTAGGACTGTGCACTTTACCACTGCTAACCAGTACTAAAGTGCTTGTGTTCTCTTCTCTAAACATGGTAAAATTTCTAACACTCAATTGGCAAATTTAATTAACTTATAAGTCCGTAGTACATGGTTACTACATGTACCCAGGGCCTGTAAATTAAATGCTACTAGTGGGCCTGCAGCACTTATTGTGCCACCTCGGAAAGTTGTCAATTCTTTTCATGTAGGCCAGTCCATCACTCTACCTACGTTTTACACTATGCCACATCCCTCTAAGGAAGAGGGGCAACTTCACATACAGGGCCCAAAAAGAGAGTTGTCATTCTGTCCTGACCGTACAAAAGAGTTCCGGGTGGGCGACCAACTCTTCGTGGGGTATGTCGGAAAGGAGAAAGGAAAGGCCATGCAGAAATGGGCCATCTCCCAATGGATTGTGCGCTGCATGAAGATCTGTATGCACTGGCCAAGAAAAAACCCCTTGAGGGGTTGTGTGCTCATTCCACCAGAGCTAAGGCTTGGGCGGCTCCTCTGCTAAGGCAGAGGAGCATCCGCCCACTGCACTCAGAGCAGAAAAAATAAAATGATAATGTTATCATTTCATTTTTTGTAGGTTTCGGGCATGATTAGGGCAGGGTGGGGCTGGTGGCACAGGGGGAGTGGTCTGCACACTCCAAGTGCGCATGACGGTTTGGTCGGCCGTCTTGGGACGGCCAAGCAGTCACGCACACTTTGCATGTTTGCCACCAGGCTGTAATGCACAGACTGGTGAGGAACATGCACAGGCTCCCTGTCCCAGTCTGAGCACCGAACCACGGCGCTCAGAACAATCACAACGCTGCATTGCAGCGTTGTGATTGGCCTAAGGGAACCAATCACCACGCTGCACTGCAGCGTTGTGATTGGCTTAGGGGAGCCTGTGTGTTTCCTGGACTCACCAGAGAAGCTGAGGAGAGATGTTGGCAATGGAAGAGGTAAGTGGTATTTTTTTTTGTATTTTGTCCTCCTCCTCTACCCACCCTCCCTGCCAGCCACTACTGGCTAAGGCTACAACCACTGCATTAGCATGCGAAGTGCCGGTCCTGGATATCTGCCAGGGAGCAACGTGGGCTTCTCTCCACATGTTCATGAAGCATTACTGACTGGACAGTCAGGTCTGTCTGGATGAGCACTTTGCTCATTCAGTCCTGCAGGACTTTCTAGTGTGAAATTGCAGACCCACCTTGAGGGACGTATTGCTTGAGTATCTATTCTAAGGTAAGGAATCTGCGGCTAGAAGTCTCTATCAGATGAACAATTCACTTACCCTCGGTAACACCTTACCTGGTAGAGACTCATTCTAGCCTTGGATTCCTTACCGACCCATCCATCCTCCCCGCTCTGCGAACGGATTTCTAGGGACAGGTTTTTTCATCTTTCAGGGCCCTAGTTTTCCACACCAGTGGTCTGTGTTCTTTGTGGCTCCGCGATTCTGGCATGGAAAGTCATGAAAAGAAACGGACGTAAGCGTGCTGGGGTGGTGCCTACATAGGAACAGCAAATGTCCCTTCTGGCGTGGACGACGCTATGGGGAGCCTAATGATACCACCTACTGGTGCTCTGTGTACTGCTCATGAAAAAAATTCCGGATCCAGTCTGATGCCTGGTGCTGATTCTAAGGTAAGTAATCTGCAACTAGAAGTCTCTATAAGATAGTTGAGAACCAGATGTGTGGGGGGGGGTAGGACGGAGAGGGGGGGGAGGGGAGTCTGGAAGTTACTTCTACTTCAGGACATGTGGAAGACTCGGAAGGTCTGTTTTGCTGCCCTGCTGCTGGAAGAATTGCCCTGCTACCTGAGAAAGCAGGACTGGCCCAGAACCACCACAGTGACTCCAAGGGCTAGCAGACTGGCCTCCTATTCTAAGCTACAGGGACATAAGCTCCAAAGACCTGCCTTGCATCTGCACAGCTGCCCAGACTCAACTGAACCAGACTGTGTCCTACTCATGGCCCCTGCTGGATTGAGTCCTGCTCCCAAAGAGGCACCCCCATCCTATACCCTTGGCTGGCATTAGAGATAAATCTTCCTGGCCCAACTGAGGGTTTCCTCAGAACAGATGCAGCATGATGGAAGACCTCGAATCGCAGCTCTAGCATCTCCTTATTGGAACCGACGTTGCGCAATAAAACCCGGTGCAGGACATCACATCACAGCCCTCACAGCTCATTTGGATAGACAGCGCGAGGCAACGCTCTGCATCAAGGATATAAGGTAAAATTCTCAGTGCAACTAACCTGTTTCCTGTATCTCGCTGGCATTCCATCGCGGTCGGCCTGAACTTGTGAATTTGTACCGGTTCGGCGCGACCAGATAACCACAGTTGGCACTTTGTGCTTTTAGGTGCTATACTTACTTTAAAACATTTAAATTGCATATCGCCGGTTCTACTGATTTGATTTTTGTTGTTTCAGTGTCAAATAATTTATTACATTTTAATCTACTTTTCTAGATTGGTGTGGGAATCTTCTTGAGTTGTGTATTCACTATATTGCTGTTTGCATACTGCATAAATACTTTATACATTGCCTATAAGTTAAACCTAACTACATTTGCGCCAAGCTCCCAGAGGGATAATAACAGTTTAATTTAGTGACTGCGGTTCATTCACCCTGACAAGAATTGTGGCTCTTGCTTGAGAAGGACTCAAACCCCCCTCAACTAACAACCCAATTTCTCATAACAAATGTCATGTGTTGCAATTGTTATTATATGCAAAAGTATGTGAAGGAGGCACACAGCTGTGAAAATGTTGACAAATCAAAAGTAAACAAAATAGCAGTCCTTACAGGTGAGTGGGTACATTTGTGTGTGTGTGGGGGGAGGGAGAGGCAGTTTAATGGAAAAAGATGCAAGAAAGTTTATGCAGGACAGAGTGAAGAAGGTGTTGAGGATGAGAGGCATGAGGTGTTCGTTATGAAGATGGAGGGTTTTGCAAAAGATGTGGGGGAGAAAAAGGGTTTAACTGTTAACACAGTGAGGCTAACCCTTCCACAGATCTTAGTAAAATTTAATTTGCAGTTTCATATTTTCAAAATGTGAACATTTTCAATTCGAGTTATACACAACAAAATCATTGTTACTCATTTATCTGATACTGCTAAGAACCACAGGTAAAGTGAATACGTCTGGCTTGTTTTAGGTGCACGTTCTTTATTGTGTGAGATGTCTAGATGAAATAAAGTTCATACAGAGGCACCAAACATGTTGGTTGGCACACTATGGGAAGTGTAGGATTTTAATTAGGTTTTAAGCTGCACCCTTCTTTTCATAGGCCATGCTTCCTAGAAAGGATTCCTAATTAGACTTCTTATGGCACTTCACTTTTAGAGGCCCTCTCCCCACTTTTTTCATCCTACTAAAAACCCTGTGACACTTTAGCGTGCCCTGAATATTTCAGATCGCTGGTGCCTTGGGTCATGCGGGTGACATGCATGCACCTTTGATGACAATTCACGACCCTTTACTGCATTTTGCTGTACTAGCCACCAAGGTGCTGCTATTCATAAATGTTAGGAATAGATGAAGGAAGATGTTGAATACTTAGTGTAATAGAACAAGATGTAGAATTCAATTACTAGCTTCTGCTCAGATCCAACAAGGTGATTTGCAGCATACCTACCATGAAAGAACAGGGCTTCTTTTAGTAAGTTTTGTTTGTATTGTTCCTCAGGCTGTATTTTGTAATTCACATACTTTATCCTACAAGAGTTTCCGAAACTGTGATTGTCACAATTAGAACAGTTCATCTTGAGAAATGAGAAACGTACATCAGCTCAGCTTCAGTTCCATTTGTTTTGGATGAAAACTGACCTCCTTCCAGTGACTTTCCCGCTCTACTAGAGAAGAGCATTTTTAATCAATTTACAAACACTGATCGCTCAGACGGATTAGCAACTGGCACACGGACTGAGTGCCTTGCTTCTACAAGCGAGAGGCAGAAATGACAGGACCCAAGGGGCCAGGCCCGCCAACAGATGCTGCGACAACGTCATCACAGAAGCATGCTTCACACGGGTCCCTCCTATCTTGAGATTGTAAAATCCCCAATGGTGTTTGCTAGAAAAATGCACATTTAGCCACACTCCCAGGAGATCTCCCAAGGTCATCTTCTACAAATCAATACACAGCAACAAAGAAATGCTTCCAAGAATTTGGTAAAAAATTGATTAAGTGAACTGGCTTCTAAGCTGTGAATGAGAAAAATGTTTTCTAAAGTGATTTGTTTATCAAAGATAGATTTGGTAGGGGTTGGTATGATCAGGTCTGGTTATTTCTGATCGATACTTATACTGCAGATTCTTCACCTTATAGATTTCTCCAGGAACCACACTCGATTTGGAAAAAATGTTCAGCCATTGCTCTCTCTACCTGGAGTGGAGCCATCAGACCCTGCACCCGCCTGTAGTGAGGGCATGGCCCCAGCTATAGGCACCACACCTGTGTGCTGATGTCAGTGGATACTCTCTCTAGCTGAAGATTCCTCACAGCTCTCCCTCCCCCCGCTCTGTGGAGTGGACGTATAAATGTTAATAAAGTTCTATATTTGATTCTGCACACTGCCACTGTTTTCAATCTGCCACTGACACCGCGTCGAAGGGCGCAGAATGCTTCAAGTGTAGACTGATGCTAGCATGCAGAGGTCCATGCGATCACTCCCAGAGGTAGGACCAAGTCCGGCGGCACCACAACGGGGTCACAGGAGCAATGACTGAAATACGTTTCTGAATCCAGTCTGATGTTTGAGGGGAATTCAAAAGGTGAGGAATCTGCTACTAGATAGAACATCCGCCAGAATCTGGTTTGTTAATCTCTTGCAGAGCATATATACACCCAAACAGTATCAGATCACGCAGCGGACGTGCGCAGCGGGCGCGCCGAAGGCAAGCCCGTCTGCGCCCGTCCGCGACCCGACTGCGGCCAGCGCCAGGAACCCTGGACCTCCCACTACCCATCGCTACGACACCACCACCCTCCTCGCACTCAACCCTGGAAGACTTAGAGAATGCCAACAGGCCTCGCCGAACACGACCCACGGGCCAGTTCTCCTGCCTCCACTGCCGCCAGACCCTCACCGCCACCCCGGCCTCCAACACCGCCGACGCCAGCACCGACGACACCCTAAAATGCATCCTCCTCAACGTACGCTCCGTACACAAACACGGGATGGAAATCTGGAAGCTACTCGACTCTCTTTCGCCCGACATCGCCTTCTTCACAGAGACCTGGACCAACGCATCCTCCGCCCCCGACATCAGCACCGCCATCCCAGACGGATACAAGATCCAGAGGAAAGACCGCCCCAACCACCCAGGAGGGGGCCTCGCCATCGCCCACAAGATCACCCTCCGCCTCACCACCTCCAGCGAAACCTTCCCCTCTGCCGAACATCTGCACTTCAAGATCCAGACCACCCCCAAAGCCACACTCCGAGGAACCCTCGTCTACAGACCCCCCGACCCCGAACACCCTGCGCCACCACCATCACCGACTTCATCGCACCCCACGCGATCGCCTCAACAAACTACATACGCATTGGAGACCTGAACTTCCACCTCGACAACCCCAGCGACCCCAACTCCACTATCCTTCGTGACAACCTCGCCAGCATCGGACTTAAACAACTCGTCAACACACCGACCCACAGAGCAGGACACACCCTTGACCCCATCTTCACGGTAGGAAACAGTGTCCATTTCAGCCACACAACGCAGCCGCCATGGACCGACCACCACTGCGTACACTTCACCATCAACAAACCCAAGGCACCCAAACCAGCCTCACGCCCACCACGAAGGAACTGGAGCAAGGTTACCGACGAGCAACTTAACTCCACCCTCACCCGAGACAACCACACCTGTGCACCCGACGCAAACAGCGCAAACGACGCAGCCAGAGAACTCCACACCTGGATCTCCATCTGCGCAGATGAGCTCGCCCCGTTACGCAACCCCGACAGACAACGCCCCAGGAAAGCCGCCTGGTTCACAACCGCTCTCCAAGAAGCCAGACGCACCTGCAGACGCCTGGAGAAGAACTGGAGAAACACCAAGACAACCGAAAACCACACCACCTACAAGGACGCCATGACGGACTACCACAACCAGATCAGAGCTACCAAAAGGAACTTCATCCACAACAAAATCCTGGCCAACTCCAAGGAACTTTTCAGTGTCATTCAAGAATTCACCAACCCACGCAGCGAAGCCACAGACATCACCCCATCCCAAGACCTCTGCGACAAGCTTGGAACCTATTTCCACCTCAAGATCAAAAACCTCTACGACAACTTCATCGACCATCCACCAGGCGCCACAGACGGCACCCCGCCCCCCAGAAACACCAGCAAGCCCACCATCTCCAACTGGACACCGATCACGGCCGAAGACACCGCCTCGACCATGAAAAGCATCCACTCGGGGGCCCCCACCGACCCCTGCCCCCCTCACATCTACCACAGAGCCGTGGCCGCCATCGCACCCAAACTACAACGCACCATCAACACCACCTTCAAAACAGGCACCTTCCCAGACGACTGGAAGCGCGCAGAAGTCAAACCCCTGCTCAAGAAGCCCACAGCTGACCCCACCGACCTCAAGAACTATCGGCCCATCTCGCTCCTCCCTTTTGCAGCCAAAATTGCAGAGAGAACAGTCAACAGGAAACTGACACGATTCATTGAAGAGAACGCCGTCCTCGACCCGTCCCAATCCGGATTCCGAAGCAACCACAGCACAGAGACCGCCCTACTCGCCGCCACAGACGACATCCGCACCCTCCTGGACCAAGGCCACTCCGCAGCCCTCATCCTACTCGACCTATCAGCGGCCTTCGACACCGTCTCCCATCGCACACTAGTCGTCAGACTACACGACGCAGGCATACAAGGAACAGCCCTGGACTGGATCCGATCATTCCTCACCGGAAGAAGCCAAAGGATCAGACTCCCACCCTTCCTCTCCGACCCCACGAAAATCACCTACGGAGTCCCACAGGGTTCATCACTGAGCCCCACCCTCTTCAACATTTACATGGCCCCCCTCGCAGACATCGTCCGACAACACGGCCTCAACATCGTATCCTACGCCGACGACACCCAGCTCATCCTCTCCCTCACCAAAGACCCCACCACTGCCAAACTCAACTTCCAGAAAGGAATGCAAGACGTCACAGTCTGGATGACCAACAGCTGCCTGAAGCTCAACGCCGAGAAGACAGAAGTCCTCGTCCTCGGTACCACCCCTTCTGCATGGGACAGCACCTGGTGGCCGACTGCCCTCGGAAGCCCACCTACCCCCTCAGACCACGCCAAGAACCTCGGCATCGTACTCGACTCATCACTCTCCATGAACCGACAGGTCAACGCCGTCACCTCCAGCTGCTTCAACACCCTCCGCAAGACCTTCAAGTGGATCCCCCCTGAGTCAAGGAAGACAGTCACCCACGCACTCATCACCAGCAGACTGGACTATGGAAACACACTCTACGCCGGCATCAACAAGTCCCTACTCCGCAAACTCCAGACAGCACAAAACACCGTCGCCAGACTCGTCCTCGGCATCCCCCGACACAAACACATCAGCCAACACCTACGAAGTCTCCACTGGCTCCCAGTGGAGAAAAGAGTCACTTTCAAAATCCTCACTCATGCCTACACAACCACGGACCCAAATACCTCAACTTCCACGTACCCAAAAGAAACCTACGATCTTCCAACCTCGCACTGGCTGAAACCCCGCGCATCAACAGAGCCAGAGCAGGCGGAAGATCCTTCTCTCACATTGCAGCCAAGACCTGGAACGAGCTACCGGCAGACATCAGACGCGCCCCCTCCCTGAACACCTTCAGGAAGACCCTCAAGACCTGGCTCATCGGCTAAACAGATCTGCGGCGCCCCCCCCCCTCAGCGCCTTGAGACCCTCACGGGTGAGTAGCGCGCTTACAATTCCCTGATTGAGTGATCTGATTTCCACCCATAAATGTGTTAACTTGCTGTTCCAATGTCTCTTTGCCAGTAATGTCAATTAAGGGTATCAGCTGGTGCCACTGGCTCGTTCCCCCGGCACTGCCCTTTCTACGACGTTTACAGATAGATTTGGCGCCACGCAAGTCATAATCGTATCACAAGCCAAGGAGGCAGGACAATGGACATCATTGCACCAATGAGAGGAGACATAATAAAGACACATTATGTCACTGGCACCATATACGAGTCTGTGCAGGAGCCATCACCTTCTCTTATTGCTGCTCTTGACAACAAATATGTACTTTTTGATCACATTTTAACCCTTTCCTAAACCTTTTTAGGAAAGTATTAACGATCTATTTTTAATGGAGGGTTTTCAGTAACTTTGTGCCATTTCCTTTCTGAATGTGTTTCTCTAGAGTAACGAGTCTGTGCTTTCCTCTACTGGTCTTTTTTCCCTACTGAGCCTGTCTTTTTTTTTTTTGCTTCTTTATTCTATGTACTTTCTTCCTACCTTTTCAGGTTTCGCTTGCGCTGTGCTTGTGAAATCGTTTGTATTAAATATATCTTAAAAGGGGCTTATATCCCTCTTCCTTGCTTTCATTGGTTTCTGTGCTTGCCATTTACTTTTCCTCTATTTCTATTGGCTGTTGCATACTGTTTCCTGTCATGTGCTTCTCTTATCAGTTTCCCGTCTACGAAGTACTGTTTCCATTCACTTTTGGTGCACTTTTTTTAAATAATGGTTGCCTGCACAGCGCTTGGGTTGTGCTTCTTTATCTAATCTCCCCGCATAACGCGGTAACAATCTTTCTATTCCACAGCGCGTTTACATACTTATTCTCCCCCTTGCTGCACGCATTTTAAAGGTGCAGGTCAGCCCCTTTTTGTTATTACACAAGGCTTGGAATGCATCATGCCCCAAGCATTGCTTTCCCCCTTGCTGCGTGCATTTTAAGTGTGCATGTCGGCTCCTTTTTTTTTCTTATGTTTATTTTTACACGAGGCTCGGAACGCATCGCGCTCCAAGCCTTGCTTTCAGCCGACCCCGCCCTCCACAAAGCCTCCAAGTTATTTCCTATGCCCTACCATTTCCCCGTTTGAGACCTACACGAGGCTTGGAACGCATTGCGCTCCAAGCCTCGCTTTCAGCTAAGCCCGCCCTCCAGACAGCCTCGAGCATTTACCCGTTTGAGACTTTGGCCTTCAGTTGCAGGTGTTGTTGTCCCAGGAGACGAGCCCGTGGAAGTTGCTGGAAGAGTCCCAGGCCGTGATACTGCAGAGAGTCCAGGTCCTGGAGAAGGCGTGCAGGCCGAACGTGAGGTGAGCAATGCCAGGCCCAGCTTGTTACTTACACCTGGGCTTTTACAAGCCTTGCAGGTGTGGACATTAGAATGGGTGGCTCTGCATCCTCGCCACTGTGTGCCACAGCCTTGCCTTTTGTGCCCGGCAGCACACCAAGGACTGCAGCTGTTGCCTCTTCCTTCCCGCCCTCACCGTCTTCGCAGCCCTCACGCCTACTGCCGACCCGACCTTTAATGGCGGTCATCCAGCAGATACCTTGAAATGGCTGAAGATGGGTCTGGATAACACTATTGTTCTTCTCACAAGCTCGTGGCAATGGGCATCAGAACACCTCACTTTTTACTTATAACAAAGTATAAGAGATGCAAATGAATTTGGCGAAACAATGCATTTTCCAATGCTTGTTGAAATGCAGCCGCCTCCCGCACCCCTCCACATTACCAGTCAGTCGGTGTATTTCAGCTTGACTGACCAGGTCTTGCGCTCTTTCGCCCCAGCAAGTTCATCTCCAGTTGCATAAACACGTTCTGTTTTAGTAGCACATCCACTACCCTTCAGCCGGTGTCAGAAAGCTTAGGTGATGGGCCCCAGTAGCCTCTCCCAAACGCTGTAGACTGCCGCGTCATACGCATCTGTCAAGCAAGATGGCCATTTTGTCATATCAGCATTTGCTTTGTTGTAGGTTAAGCAGTACAGTTTTTTGCGCTGTATCTTTCATCCCGTCTGCCTCTCATGTTGCATTTAGTTCCCTATAATTTGGAGCAAGGGGGCACTTCGGAAAGGGCAGCCTACTCCCTTATATAACAAGCATTGGCATAGCCATAGCCAATAGGTCTCACCTTTGGGACCTTATAAGTGTTTAGCAATGCAGCACATTATCCTGGGTGCTGACGCACAGACAGAAAGACAAGTGCCTTGATGCAAGTCAACAGCACTGAAACATTCTGTGTACAACTGCATCACTAGAGTATTGAACAGCCCAAGGAAAAAAAGCAGTGAAGTACTCACCAATGGCAGAGACTTAACATCCCTCCTCCCCCCCCAGGCATCTATTCACCAGGCACCCTTCTCCAGAGTTTTCCATTCAAAACACTGCTTGCATCATCCGTTTACCAGCAAGTCTTCAGCCTTGCCCTGTCCCAGCTCCCTGGGTAAAGGGGACTGGACATAGCAAAAACAACAAAATGCTCCCATTTGTCAGGTGGAGGGGAAATAATTAATAAACAGGGACAGCGTTGGCATCACTTAATCTCCGCTAAAAGCAAACAAATTAACCTGACCTTGTATAATGTAACTGGCGCTTTAGTGAAGCACTTCAATACTTTTGGATCGATTGAGTTTGCGCTCTATAAAAATGCCCCCAAAAATTAATCTGACCTTGTGTAATATAACTAGCACTCATGTAAAGCGCTCCAACACCTTCGGGTCGCTCGAGTTCACATTATACAATAAAAAAAGTCTCAGTCACTGGTGAGCTGCCGTGAATATGCTTTGAAATAAGAGCTCTGAGAGAAGGAGAACGACAGGAAGAGGCTGCGGGGCGGGCATGCTGCGACATGGGAGGAGGTGAGAGGGACGAATGTTGCTCCCATTTGTCAGGTAGAGAGAAAACAATGAATAAACAGGGGCAGCGTCAGCGTCACTTAATTCTGCACACCTAAAAACAAAAAATTGATCCTGACTTTGTGAAATGTACCTGGTGCTTTTGTATAGCGCTTCAATACCTTTGGGTCACTTTAGTTCGCGCTCTATAAAATGCCCCCATAAATTAATCTGGCATTGTTTAATGTAACTAGCACTCATGTAAAGCGCCCCAACACATTTGGGTCGCTCGAGTTCACATTATATAAACAAGCGTCTGAGAAAATGCTATGTTGGGCTGCTGAAGGTACGGTGACCAAGGCTCGCTAAAGGAACAAGCAGAGAAGTGGGAGGGGTTTGGGGGAATTCCTCGCATTTTGAAGTTAAAGAAAACTAAAGAGGTGATATCGAAAACAGAGTCTGAAGCATCTGACATTTCATCTTTGCATTTGAACGGGGCAGGGAGAATAAGTGACGGGCGCCGAAGCAGAATCACCAAAGAAGGGCAAACAGTGACATGAGCAGGAATCAAAGAAAAAAATAGTCCCCAAATGAACACATAAATACAGAAGTTAACAGTAATTGGGCAGTGCTCTGTGGGAGGAACCCAAACACAAAAAGGAGGGGCAAAGAGGAAGGATTAACAACTAGCAAGCAAGCGTTTTTGAACGACCATTGAAGGGATGAATAAAAAGGCAATGGGTGGGCTGTAAGCCCACAGAGTGAATACATCATGTCTTGAAGAGACAGCACATGTGCTGCCTAGGCTCGACCCAAAAAAGGGGAAGAATTCAGTGGCTAAAAAGATAAGAGGGGGCATGGGAATGCAGTAAAACAACAATATTTTAACCTACTCTCTAAAATGTCTTCTTTTAGCACAAGGTGCAGAAGGCAATTGACAGTTTAAGTGCCCAAACAAAATCTACTCTAGACAAGGCGCTGAACACATTTCATCTTTTCCTAACCCTCCTTGTCCACTTATACCTGAGAACTCTCCTGAGGTCACCGCAAGGCCCTCTACAAGCGCAAGCACCTGTGGCCATAGGGGTATCGGCCACCTGCGGATCTCGCCGGAAGAGACTGCAGCGCTTCATCGAACAGGGCCAATTTGGGGAGATTGAAGAGGATGTTTTTGACATCTTGGAGGATGACTTCTGTGACGTGTCGCTCTCAAGCGACGATGATGTGCCTGCTGCAGGTGCTTTGACCTTGGCCAACGTGGAGCTCTGCTTCCACACCACTAGGTACCACTTCAAATTACTCTATTCTGGATTTGCTAGGCAAACCCATGTTCGAATCTTCGGAACTGCGGCATCCAAATTCAGGGGACTGGCTTCTCTCCCCACACGTGGTGGAGTCTTTCTGCCATTGGTTTGCCTCTTCCTTAGAAAACCATGTTAGAGGTACCTTCCATTCTAAATGTCTTCACCTGTACATTTTATATTCAAAGCTTGCTTCACCTCTGTACCCTTAAGCATTGCTAGGATCATGAATTGAACACCATTAGCCCCCCTTGTCTGTCTCTTTGAGGACCTTAAATTGGCGGCAGTCTTCCCAGAGGAGATGGCCCAGAATGCTTTTCATTACTGAGCTCAGTGTACCCAAGTCTTTTTAGGGGATGCCTATGCCTCCATAACAACTACAAGACATCAATCTATCCTTCTACGCTTGGACCATAAATTGACAAATCTGTCACCTGGGCCCAGTACTGACCCCACCAACTGCCACCTCTTTAAAAGAGAGGTTCATCAAATCCCTATCCAAATAGATATCCAAGTTCATCTCGCAGAATAAGGCTCCACCTTGCCTTTTTGCATCAACTGGCGACCATCGGTGGTGCAGTTCCTGCTACTTCAGAGATCAGTTTGCTTACCATTGTCCCTTAAGGAGGCACCTGGACTTCTTCTGCAGCCCCCAACAAAGCCAACTTCTACTCAAGTGGAATCAGCACTGCCAGAGGCTTCAAGCAGCCAAGCATTCCTGCGCCTAACCAAGTCAAATTCTAGTTTATTCTTCTCCTCTACCTCCTATTGGGAACTGAATTGTGCCACTCCATTACTTCCGATCCCTGGGTTTTTCAGACAGTCTCAGGGTATTAGATACATTTTTGGGCTACGTTATCCCAAGGTATTGAAGGGCTAAATAGTGAAAAACATAGTGAGGAACCTCGTACTAATAGAGGTTACAAATGGTGGGTGCAAACTGCACACCCATTATTCGCGAACTCTGTTATTTTGTGATGTGGCCTATGTGCTATTAGGTCATATTGTAAAAATCTCCAGTTGAAAGTGGGGTCACAGAATGACCTTCCTAATGAATATTAATTATGGAGTTTGTCAATTGCGTCTCTGTGTGATTAGCTACAAAGGCAGGAATGGTGGTCTGCAAGGAACAGCTAAGCACCATCCTATGTTTGCATTTCCAAATGGGAAGTTTGTTTTTGTAATCCCTTTAAAATAACATTTTTTTTTTTTTAAAGCATGTGCTGCTTAAAAAAAAAAATCTGTTTTTAAGATCTCAGAGTATAGAGATATAAACTCTATGACGTAGAACATTCACTTCCGGCTCAAACAATGGCCACTCTCAGCAGGTCACATACCTCAAAACATCTCTAGGCTGACTTTCTTGTCCATTCAGCCAACCTCACTTTCTGCACCTAGGTGGCACCTACTGGCTCATAGATTAAAACATTTCCAGATCAGGTGTAGTTGGCCCACGCTGGGGATGCATGTGTTCCTACACTGGGCCCCTTTACTCACAATTAGGTAACTAATATTACCAATCATTTGAGTGAGAAAAAAATTAATCTGTGCTGGTATACAAAAAAATGTGTTTTTTGGTCTGTTCCCATGTGTTTGCAGAAGCTAACAATTTATTTATTATACAGAAGGGGAGCGCTTGCCAGAACCAAAGATGTGTTGTTAGGAGTATAAAGTTCAGACTACATACTTACCATCGAGGGCATAAGGAATTAAGTTATTTGTCCCAAACCATTTATTTTGTCAAATGATAAAGTTGAGATGCAAACCATTGTTTTCCCCATCAAAGTGACGTACCCATTGGGCAATGCGAATACAGTAATATATTTCTTTGAAAGATGTCCGATCCATTTTAGCTAAAACCTTCCCTCTTTGGGACTACCCACCCACCAATGGTTGCTGGGATTTTATGGGAAGCATGCACCCCATGGAAAGGCCTCTATATTGTGGTGAACTGATGTACGTCCTAGGGACCAATAATTAGTGAAGAATAAATGCCCACTAGCGAGAGCTTTTTGAGAGTCCACATTCCTCACAAACTGTACCGCAAAAACTCTCTATGGAAAAGTGTTTTGCGTAAAACTGTTTCAAAGGGAAGCATGCATCACACTCTTCTCTTTGTAGAGGTTTAGTGAAGTGCTACACGGGTATCGGGGCTAGCGCACTTTCAGCCCTCGGCCTGCCGGTGAGACCGGTTAGGAAGCCCTCACCAACTGTACCACAAAGATCTTCTAAAGAAAAGTGTTTTATGTAAAACTGTTTTTGAGGGAAGCATGTACCACACACCAGTCTTTGTAGAGGTTTACTGAAGTGCTCCATGTGTCAGAACCACGTACCAGAACTTAGTTTTTTTCCACAGGAACAGAAGAGCTGAACTTCACTAAGCAGATGACTTTTTCCCAACTCCCCAACCCACTGCGAACTAGATAAGAACCTGCTCACAGTAATGAGGGGGAAAGCGGAATGGGAAGAAAAAGAGAGATTGCCACTGCAGTGCCTCTTCTTGTGGAATATCCCAGGATGGGGCTTCTCTGCACCTGAAATCACAAAGCACAAAATTAATCCTATTCTTACCCCCCCGCCCCCTAGTATTTCCTTCTTAAACTACAATGATGCTCTTTATATTTCAATACCTGAATTATACAGTGGAATAGCTTCTCTCTTAGTAGATAGAATTTAAGTCCTGAAATGCATGCTATTATATATATATCTCTTTTTGCAATTCTAAACAGTCTTTTCTTGTCCTTTATATCTTTTATAGATGATGTGGCTAGACTTCAGACAGCAGCTGAGATTAAAGATGGTAAGTACAAATATATATATATATATATCGAAGTTTAATCATTGGAACTGGGGACTCATAATATAAACCAATGGGACACCAGGTTTTACAAATGAGCAGTTCAAACACTGAGGAAGGCTTGTATGCCGAAATGCATTTGGAGAACTGCTAATAAATAATTGCTCACACCCCGCGAGTGCTTCGTATCCTTTGGATGGAGCTTTGATATATATATATATATATATATATAAATATATATATTTATAGCTAATTGGTTTTGTTTCTACTTGAGATAACACCTTTTGTTGATGAAGTTAAATTGTAGCACATCAGGAGAGAGTAGACTGAAATTGCGCACAATAGTTCCAGCAAATGAATCCTTTTTACATAGGTAGATGCGCAGCAGAAAATACTGGTAGTCTCTGTTCAAAATTATTTCCAGCAGTCTTTTTTTATTAAAGAAAACAAACAATATTCCTCACTCTTCCCTAGCTGAGAAAGAGATTGTGTACCGCAACTAAGACAGGACGTCTTGATGCAGGAGTTCGTCACTCTCAAAAATCCAAAAGATAGTCTTTATAAGAAGCAAGTACGGGCACCAAGAAACTCTCCAGAAAAGAGGAAACTAAAACTCTGCCCTGAGAAATACCTGAATGTTTCAGCGGAGGCTTCTGACGAAGTCTGTGTCTTACCCACCCTCCAGGCTTCAATATCAAGGTCAAGCTGTAACCTTATTGCGAGAGAATTACCCTCGCCAGAAATTCTGTCAGAAAAGGCTGCGCAGGTTCAAGAAACGCTGATGCTTCGTCCAGAGCGACGGTTGAAGTGCGGAGCGCACCTGGTGCACGAGCGTGATAATTGTAACGCTCATTAAACCCAAAAAGACTAGAACGCTTCTCCTAATAATCTTTCGGCCACCATCTTAGAATTTCGCCGCAGACGGCAGAAACTAATCACCTTATTTACAACGGGAACCGCTTAGCTACAAGTTGGCTCCAACTTAAGGGTGATATCCTGAATGAACTCCCCTCCCCAACCTTAGAAAAGGGAAGAGTACGGCTCAATTTAGTGTATGCTCGCTCAATCCTGACAGTACCCCCCCACCAAGAACCCTCCTCCTCTCTCTCTTGGCTTCAGTGGATGAGTCTTGTGAAATTCCTTAACCAATCTAGGGGCATGAACATTAGAACAGGGCTCCCATGATCTTTCCTCGGGACCGAAACCTTTTCAGTCTATCAAATAATATAGCCTCCCTTTCTTGTCTTTTGAGTCAATTATTCTTTTCACTTCATATTCATCTGCAGACTGCACCTGAATTGGGGCTGGAGGCAAATCTTTTCTTAAATCCGGTGGATTTCTTTTGATCAAGGAGACAAGGAATACTGGATGTATTTTGAGTTTACTAGGAAGTTTGACCTTAACACTGACTGGGTTTACCATCTTATCTACAACATATGGATCTACAAATCGAGGTTGAAACTTCCTGTTTCCTTTTAATCGCATGTTTCGAGTGGAGATCCAGACCTTATCCCAGGCTCATAAACTGGATTCTCTTTCCTACTCTTATCCGCCTGTTTCTTATAAGAATCTTTAGCTTTTACTAAATTCTTAGTGGCTACCTGATAGGCCTTCTGCAATTCTTGTACTACTACCTCTACAGCTGGTACATCACTTTCGATCTTGCCAACTAACATGTTGGGATGCCTGCCTGAATTAAAAAAGAATGGAGAATAACCAGTGGAAGAGTGTACTGCATTAATATAGGCAAACTCTGCTGCCCAGATCAAGGTTGGCCAATCTCCCTCTTGATCCATCAGGTATAGGCGCAGATATTGCTCCAAATCTTGGTTCACTCTCTCCGTTTGTCCATCAATCTCAGGTGGAAAACTGGTAGACAAACGAGGATCTACTCCTAAACTCTTCAAAAAGGACCTCCAAAAGTGAGAAACAAACTGTGGCCCCCGATCGGAAATCACAACGTTTGGAATTCCATGTGTCTTAACAATATGTTGAGTGAACAAGGTAGCCAGCTGTGTTGCAGTTGGAATAGATTTTAATGGAATGAAATGGCTCATTTTAGAAAAATGATCAACTATTAACCAAATTGTGGAATAACCCTGACTTGAGGGTAAATCAACAATGAAATCCATGGAAACAGTATGCCACGGATAAGGGGCTATGGGTAGAGGCATGAGCAGCCCTTGCGGTGCCTGTCTGATGGCCTTTCCTTTGACACACTGCTCACAAGATGCCACATACTGTCTCGCCTGAGCTTCCATGCTTGGCCACCAAAATGCTCGTTTTACAAGTTCCATAGTTTTCTTGACTCCCTTGTGACCTGCCAATGGGTTATCATGAAACAGCTGAATGACTTCATTTCGTAATCCTTCATTTGGTACATAGAGTTTTCCTAGATAGGAAAGTTTTCAATCTTTAATTTCTCTTTCAGGCCCTCCCTGGACCCATTTGAGCTTTTCAGTTTCCGTAATACAATCTTTTATCTTGTCTTCTAGCTCCGAATACAAAATAGTTCCAACTATCTTTTCTTCAGGGATAATATGACTTTCTTTCAAAATTTCTTTTCCTTCTTCAGTATTTAAACGGGATAGGGCGTCAGCTTTCGCATTTACTGATCCTGGCTTGTAGGTCAAAACAAAATTATCAGTTGCCTTGGGGTAAGAGTTCTTGCCGACTTAAGGAACTGTAAATTTTGATGATCCGTAAAAACAGTGATTTCATGTCTCGCTCCCATTAGATATTGTCTCTATTCTTGGAACGCATCCTTCACTGCTAACAATTCTTTGTCAGCGATTCAATAGTTGACTTCTGCGGCAGTTAGTTTACGAGATCAATAGGCTACCGGATGAAGCTGGCCAGTCTCTTTATGCCTTTGCGACAGGATTCCACCAATGGCCAAATTGGAAGCATCCGCCTCTACATAGAAGGGTCCTCCTGGATTTGGATGCAGCAGAACCGGTACTGTAGTGAAGGTTTCTTTTAATAACTGGAACACCTCCTCAGTTTCTGTATTCCAGACACATTTTTCTTTCTTCCTGAGCAACCGAGTGATAGGACTAACCTTCTCAGAAAAATTGTGGATAAAACGCGTGTAGAAGTTGGCAAAGCCAAGAAAACTTTGTATTTCTTTGACTGTATGTGGAGAAGGCCAGTCTTTTATTGCCCTCACTTTGGAATCATCCATAGACACTCCTTAGGGAGATAAAACGAAGCCTAAAAACTCCACTCGACTAGGGTGAAAAACACATTTCTCCAACCTTACATAAGGTTGGTTTTCCAGCAATCTTTCCAAAATGGTGCGAACATGCCTGACGTGTTCTTCCATGTTGGCAGAAAAAATAAGAATGGCGTCGATGTAAACGACAGCAAAACGATCCAGGAATTCTCGTAAGATGTCATTAACGAAGTGCTGAAACGCAGCAGGAGCATTACACAGGCCAAATGGCATGACCTGGTATACGAACAAGCCAAAACGAGTCCGAAATGCTGTCTTCCACTCGTCACCCTCAGCCATGTGTACCAAATGGTAGGCCCCTCTCAGGTCCAATTTAGTATAAATATGGGCTTCCTTGACCTGATCCAAAAGTTCAGAAATTAAAGGTAAGGGGTAACGATTTTCTTGGTGACTTGATTCATTGCTCGATAATCTATACAAGTCCTAAGTTTTCCATCCTTCTTTGGGACAATGGAGAGGAGACCGGGGACTGTGATGGTCGAATGAACCCGTTGGCTAAATATTGATCCAAATATTCTTTTAAATGTTCATTCTCTGCTTCCAACAGATCGTAGATGCGGCTACATGGCAAGGACGCACCAGGTTCAAGTTCGATCTTACAATCGTACTCCTGATGTGGGGGTAATTTCTTTGCCTCCTTCTCATCAAATACGGATGTCAAGTCGTGATATTCCTCTGGTATACATTGAATTTCCACTGCACAAATCATGCGTGTCTGTTCAGTCAACAAAGACGATGGAGATGGCTGTGGATCGAAAGTGCTAGAGTCGAAACAATGCTTCGAACAATACTCTGAATTCAATTTGATTGTTCTCTTTGCCCAGTCGATCTTCGGATTGTGTTCGGTAAGCCATGGCAACCCTAGAATCAATTGAAATTGAGGGGCATCGATAAGGCTAAATTTAAAAAAACTTCGATGTTTTCCGGGTCCAATCAACGTGATCTCTTCAGTGTCATAAGTAATGGGACCAGACGAGATGTTGGTACCATCTACCCCTCGAACTGGTTTCGGTTTCTCTTTTTTGACAAAACAAATTCCTAAAGACTGGGCAAATTTTATGTCACAAAAAGGTCCTGTGGCCCCAGAACCGATCATGACCGATACTTCATCCACATCAATATCTCAAAATTTGATCAGGCTGGAAATTATTAAATGAGGGGCAGAGGACTGTAAAGTATTCACTAGTAACTGAGTATTTGGAGTTGTCTCCTCGGCAGCTCCCACCAGAGCAACTCCTTCTACTGGTGGGGCCTGTCTTTTACCCAATTATTGTTCTTTGGTTTCTTGGGACACTCCTTAACGAAATGACCTGGGCTTCCCGATACATACACAGCTTTCCACTCCTTCTCTTCTCTCTCTTCCTTGGTCAACAGACCACGCACTGTGCCTATTTGCATGGGCTCCTCACTAGTCCCGACTTCACTTGTCTTAGCTGCATCGGATTTGATCCTATCAAATTGGGCGGAAAATGTCTTACTTCCTTCCGGCATTCGTTTTTTCTTTCAAATTGTCGTTGATCGATTTGCAGAACCAAGTCGATTAATTCTGATAACTCAGTAGGTCTCTTCGGAGTTTGTGCTAGGCCATCCTTAAATTCATCCTTTAACCCTCTGTAAAAAATGGCTGCTCTCTTAGCCTCAGGCCAATTAGTTTCCACAATTTGTTAAATTGCGCTAAGTATGCTACCAGCTCACAATTTCCTTGTTTTAAATCTAAAAGTTCATTATCGGTGGTCTGCGAGATGTTTCTACGGTCAATAATATGAAGGAACTCCAACTTGAACTCTTCAAAATTATAGAGAATGTGATCGTTGGAATTGACCAGAGGCATAGACCAAGCTGCAGCATCGCCACTCAGATAAGACAGTATGAAGGTAACCTTGGATTGGTCCTCTTTGAATATTATGGGCCTACACAACGAACACTGCGTGAGGAAAATCTGAGCCTTGTGAGGGTCACCATGACATCTCTCTGGATGGGCTAATGGTATTGTAGGGGAAATAGCATGGATCACTTGTGTGGTAAACTCAGCTGCCGAAGGAGATGGGGAGAAAGGTGGGGACTTTTGCTCTTTGGGGCTAAGGTTGGAACTCGCAGTAAACTCGTCAAACTTTTGATGAAGGAAACTAGCTTCCTGACTTGATTTCCTAACCTCCTCCCTAGTCTCACTTAATTGCTTCTGCAACCCCTCTAAAACTGACGCCAAGGCCTTGACGTCAATTCCTTCAGCCATTCTACCCAGGTGGAAAGTTTGGTAGATGCACTTCAATCTGTCAAAACCACGTACCAGAACTTAGTTTTTTCCACAGGAACAGAAGAGCTGAACTTCACTAAGCAGATTACTTTTTCCCCAACTCCCCAACGCCACTGCGAACTAGATAAGAACCTTGTCACAGTAATGAGGGGGAAAGGGGAATGGGAAGAAAAAGAGACTGCCACTGCGGTGCCTCTTCTTGTGGAATATCCCAGGATGGGGCTTATCTGCACCTGAAATCACAAAGCACAAAATTACTCCTATTCTGACCCTCCCCCCCCTCTAGTATTTCCTTCTTAAACTACAATGATGCTCTTTATATTTCAATACCTGAATTATACAGTGGAATAGCTTCTCTCTTACTAGATAGAATTTAAGTCCTGAAATGCGTGCTATTATATATATATCTTTTTGCAATTCTAAACAGTCTTTTCTTGTCCTTTATATCTTTTATAGATGATGTGGCTAGACTTCAGACAGCAGCTGAGATTAAAGATGGTAAGTACAAATATATATATATTTATAGCTACTTGGTTTTGTTTCTACTTGAGATAACACCTTTTGTTGATGAATTTAAATTGTAGCACATCAGGAGAGAGTAGACTGAAATTGCACACAATAGTTCCAGCAAATTAATCCTTTTTACATAGGTAGATGTGCAGCAGAAAATACTGGTAGTCTCTGTTCAAAATTATTTCCAGCAGTCTTTTTTTATTAAAGAAGACAATATTCCTCACTCTTCCCTAGCTGAGAAAGAGATTGTGTAACGCAACTAAGACAGGACGTCTTGATGCGGGAGTTCGTCACTCTCAAAAATCCAAAAGATAGTCTTTATAAGAAGCAAGTAGGGGCACCGAGAAACTCTCCAGAAGAGAGGAAACTAAAACTCGGCCTGAGCAGAGGCTTCCAACGAAGTCTGTGTCTTACCCACCTCCAGGCTTCAATATCAAGGTCAAGCGGTAACCTTATTGCGAGAGAATTACCCTCGCCAGAAATTCTGTCAGAAAAGGCTGCGCAGGTTCAAGAAACGCTGATGCTTTGTCCAGAGCGACGGTTGAAGTGTGGAGCGCACCTGGTGTGCGAGTGTGATAATCGCAAAGCTCATTAAACCCAAAAAGACTAGAACGCTTCTCCTAATAATCTTGCGGCCACCATCTTAGAATTTCGCCACAGACGGCAGAAACTAATCATCTTATTTACAACGGGAACCGATTAGCTACAAGTTGGCTCCAACTTAAGGGTGATTTCCTGAATGAACTCCCCTCCCTAACCTTAGAAAAGGGAAGAGTACGGCTCAATTTAGTGTATGCTCGCTCAATCCTGACACCATGGGTATCGGGGCTAGAGCACTTTCAGCCCTTAGCCCTCTGTGATAATCTAGCACTTCTTCCCACAACAAAGGGTGCTCGAGTGAAGTCCATGTTCCGTAGATGAAGCCATTAACTTTGGAGGAGGAATAAGATTTTAAAAAGCCCGCAGGGCTCTCTTACATAGGGCGCTTTGGTTGTAGGATCTTCTAAAAAGCAGTGTTGCAACCTTCTGAACACACTTTTCTGCTTACTTCTTTCACTGAAAGTCCCTGAACTCAGGTCTCTGAAGAATCGGATACGGCCCAATCAAAATCCAATCTCAATCTGCTCCCTGTAGATGTCTTTGTCTCAGCAAGTCTTTGTGGTACTACAGCTATGAGAAACTAAAGGCCAGACTCATTCCATGGGAATGTGGTTTTCAGCTTGGTGACTTGGCTCAACCATACAAACAGACCAGACGTGGACATTTCTGTTTGTGCTCGCGCAGCTCACCTAGGTCCTAGCAGAAGCTAGTGATACTCCCTTGGTATATTTGTGATGTAAAGCTTTCTGTTTAGGCTGCTCCTGAAATCTGGAATAAGTATTCAAGAGTGGAAATGATTAAATAAACCAAAGAAGATGCAAAATCTTACTTGCAACAATGGTTCGTGTACTACTTCATCAGAAGAATGTACTAAAAAGAAATTAAACCAACATCAGAAATAACCTGAATCGTAATAAGATACAATCTCCTGGAAAATAGTATGTTGAAAGCAGCCTGGGCAAGGGCTTAGATTTTAGGCCTGGTGCAGTCGGTGCACTCGTAACTGAGGGTCAACCTCCCTTTAGCCATTACTAGAATAAAGTGTAATTCACATTTTGAATCTAATCACAGCAGTATTTCCTGCTCACTACTCGCCCCCTCTCCTGCATATGAATGGAAAATGTAGCTATTAGAGTGGCTCATTACTGCACACGAGGTGCATCACTGGAAAAGGAATGGCCTTCCCTTTCCATTGGTACCCAAATTGAAGGTAATCCTGCTCTAGGGCTGGATTCCCTGAGCAGGAATCCACCACTACTCACCAGGGATTAGATTTTTTCTGAGGACGGTAGAGGTCGACTTCCCCTCAAGCATAGGAGCTGACCCCCATCAGGGGGACATATATATTAATTTAAGGATGTTCCATTGCCTGGGGGGAGGGTGGGCGGGACTGATCATCATCCTGATATTCTTCCCCCACAGGGAAAGGGACAATGTATACCACCCATTTTCGTTTTTAAATGGGAATATTGCGCAAATCTACAGTACTCTTTTACTGGTCTACAGGTACAATTTGGGCAATACCCAGCTTCCCATCTGTCATAAACAGAGATCTTTTAATGCAGCCTGCATGGAGAACATGCAAAGTGCGCATGAATATTTGGCCGGCCCCAGAGGGCCGGCCAAACATTCATGTGCACTTAGGAAGGTGCCACCACTCCTCTCCCCTGCGCAGCCTAGCCCCACCCCACAAAACTGCCCGAGAACAGAAAAAGAAAATGATAATAACATCGCGTTATTTTATTTTTCCTTTTTTGTTGTGCTAAAAGGCAGTGGGGCAACGCTCCCCCGTCTTAGCGGAGGAGCCGCCCCTGCTCTGTAGCATTGCCACAAGACAATCAAGAACATGACAGGTTGTTCCAAATCATGCCTGTCGTGGAACATTACTCTGGAATTTTCCTGAGTGTTAAACTCCAGGGAAGAATATAGTTGTCGACGAGTCTTTGAAGCGGTTCAGGCCGAATAAACCAGGCAAGGCAGCTCCTATGCCATCAAGCTGTTCATGTTATACAAAAGCTCCACTGGTTATGCATACAGCCTTAAAGTGTATATGGACAATTTTTGCACAGGTGTTCAGCAAACTTTACAACATTGGCACTGTGGCTTGTGCTACAATTCGAAGTAACCGCAGAGGATGCTTTCCGGAGCTTGTTTGTGAGAAGCGCCTAAAAGGTCAGAGCAGTGCAATCTACGTGTACTTCTCAGATAGGTGGGAAGTACACATGCTCACTAAAATTCATGATGACAGCACATTTCCGGTAACGGTTTGGGGTCAGTTGGCAGAAGTCCTACTGATTTTAACAAGTGCAAGGGTGAGGTCGACAGAATTGACCAGCTACTTCAATCATTTGATGTAAAATAATGCATATGGTACAAGAAGCTGGCTGTCACCGGATCTATTTGGTAATGTACAATGCATATGTAGTTTATCTGACTATCATAGGACGACTGATGTCGCCTTCCTTGACTTTGAGCTTGTCGTTATTGTTAGTCTTACTGGAATGGAAGTAGTAGTTTCAGCTTCACCTAATCCAGTAAGAATGGTGAGACTGCAGGATCAGCACTTTGTAGACCGAATTCCTAAAACAGATAACCATATCGCAGAGGCAGTGTTTGTGCTCTACAAGCAGAGAGGCAGAAGAATTGTCACTACTGTTCCAAGTCTTCATCTCAGCCAGGCCTGAGCATTCCTACTTGCTTCACTTTAAACAACACAAAAGTGAAATTCTGTGAAACTGACCGACGTGAAGCAGTCAGATTAAGAGTCAGTATGTGACTTTAAATGGACGCGCATGGATGCTTACCATACCTCCTATGGCCCATACTTGGCTTGCATATGCAACTTTTCAAATTGTTCCATGGAAGTTGGAAAAGCTTTCTAATCCATACCTGTTTTAATTTCTAAATTCGTTGTGAGCCACTATGTCTTCACGGACTTCAATAAATAGATGCACATTAGTCATATCTGTGGCCTGCTTGGCACCTTCATCCTCCATCAACTGTATTCCAAGCGCATTACTGTCAATGCACTGCACATAACTTTTTGATAGAGTAACCTTCCCGACAATCTCCATGGTCCTTAGTTTTTCTGGAAAAGCTTTTTATGGAACTTTGGAGAGCTTACCAAATTATTTTTACTCCAGTTTTCAACTGAAGATTATGTTCACACTGTACAAGGAATGGGCCATAAGATATAGTCGGACACCCCAATTTAGTACTACGCAGTGGAAGGAATTGGATTTAGCGCACTGAGTAAGCTAAAGGCACTTGAAAGACACAAGTCTCCCTAAGCCTAAAGAGGCTGCTATGCCATTTATCATTCGCACACATCTTCTACCTACAATTGCAGTTTTGTGTTTCCTCTCTTTGGGAGAAAAAAATGTTTGACACTGCACCCAAATGCAGTCATTCATGACTTTATGCAGGGTCTGACTACTATTTGGGCCCAGGAATGTCCTGAAACCAATTAAACCTACCAAACATGCCTGAAAACTATACACCCAGGGTTATCCAGGATAAAAACGGTATTCACTTGTGTGGCTGGGCATAACGCCCATACATAGATGAGAACTTTGACAGTATGAAGTCACTGCGCTATCAATGCTGTCTTCGTATGGTCACTAGTTTGGTCGGTAATAGGTTTAGCCACAATAGTAGTGTATTGTTTTTATGGGAAGATGTGTGGTCATAGCCTAGTGAGTGGCCACTATTAGGTAGTGAGTATTGGCCACTAGTAACCCACCTAGGGAAAATCTGGTTCGAACTTCAGAAATTTGGCAGACTGTATTCAGCAGAACAATTGGTCTGTAAGAAGCACATTAGGTTCTAGTTTTACTGGATTTAGCAAACTGGAGCAGTTACTGGATCCCCTTTCCCTTTAGTCTAGATTGGTAGTTTAAAAGAAAATCTGGATTATATGCGAGGAAACAGATCTGTTGTTGTGCTTTTCCACCTCAGATGAGGGAAGGGAATCTACTGGAAATTGCCATTTGTCAACTAAGAAAACAAGCAGGTTCCTCATCTTAGAGATCCTCTTGTGCTGAGCCACCTCATCCAAGACCAAATAAACAGATCTTCTTTGAGTGCCTTGCACGTCCCAACGAGACATACAAAGCAGCTGCACCTATTCTGATGCATTCCCAAACTCTACAAATGTTAGTACGTCACCTGTAAATTGTATCACACCAAGATACGTTAGTACCACTACTGACAATAGATTTCAAGTATTAAATATCTGTATCATTTTCAAAGCCAGCTCTCAACATGACAGTTTTAAAATGTTTGCATCTCATACACAAGTTCAAATTTGAACTTTCCATTTTTATTTTAATGAAAACAAAGTAAGTAGCTTATTTTTTCTTTATTGCACTCTTCAGAGTTTCCGGATACAATCAGGAAACGGATGACAGTCACTAGTGAATATACTCCAAAAATGTATATACTTTAAAAGCTTCAAAATAAAATTTATATAGAAAAACCTCAATTTACAGCCCGCTTATTAGGTACCAATATATACTTCCAACCAATTTCTTTACAAGGAAAATATCTTCTCTTTAACAAATATAATATTCTATACATACATTCTCTTTAAATTTGGGACCACCACAATATACATAAGTGACCATAGGCTCCCAAAGCACATGCTTTAGTGAAAATATATACAAATAAATCCAGTGCAACCCTAACAGCAGCATGTTGAAAGTCATGTGGCACACAGGTATCTCGAAAATAAACCGACTTGCTCATAAATAAAAATGTATTTATATAACACCAGACACGCACATAAAAACAACTATATGTAGTGTCAATAAGTAGGTAAGGAAGAAATAACGGGATTTCGTTCTTGATGTTAACAACTTGGAGCAGTATATGCTTCGCCCTCTCAGCCATCTTCTTACTGAAAGGGCTCCCCCTTTGACCTGAAAGAAACAAACAAAACATTGTATGAGATCTGCTGGAGGACTGGATGCATACCATCGAACTCAATACAAACTATATTCTGACATATGTAATGATGGGTATTAGAATTTCCGACGTCATATACATACCTTGCGGACCACAACATGCTCTCTGGGATCAATTATCAAAGCTTCTCTTTCCTCCTCAGATTCCATCTGGACAGCATATTCGTAATCTCTAGCTACATGACGAAAGCCATTTTCACCATGTCTAAGAAATGAAACCAAGAAATTAGGATCGAATATTTCTGAATATTTTAAATGTCATATCATTGCATGCTGGGAACCTTCCCAACTGTTTATTCAACCTCTTCGGTTCATTCGCCTAGAACTTCACTTGCTACCTCTGGAGGCCAGAATCAAATTTAAGCTTGCCTACCTAATCTTCATGTCCCTTCAACTTCGCCTACATCAGTTCCTCCCTAAAAATATCAGATGGTGTCAAAAATCTTAGGACTAAAGAAGTTCAAGTCGACTCGGATGTGACTGAACTGTTCACATTAATTGTACCCTCTCTGGAATCCTTCCCATATCTTTATCATGTTCTCTGTATTTCGAGATCATAATTTCTTGATGGTTATCTTTAAAAAGTACCAACGTCCCAGGGAAAAGGATGTGCTATATAAAAATGAAATAACTATCTCCTAAAATGATTTCAACAAAAGCATTCTCTTCAGTAACCAATGGCTTCTTTCAACCAAGACAATGTCTGCTATTTCTACTGGCAAAGACAAGTTAGACAGGTATTTAGCACGAGCCAACCGTTCATCTTGTTGTTCGGCTAGCAGGAGAGCCTCTTCTGCGGCCGCTCTTCTTGTTTTCTCCTCCTCCAGTTTCTCAGCCAGCTGGGATACTTCTTGTTGAGATGATTCATAATGTTGTTCAATCTCTACAAGTCTAGAGTAAGAACAAACATTACATTGATTATTCAGCAACAAACAACTGTTTGACTGTTGTCTCTGAAACTGAAGTGTGTTTTACAACATGCAGATTGGCACCGCACACTCCAAAAGTGCCCACACTTGTGATTTCACAAAGATTTTAGGTAGGATTAGTTTTACCCACATAAGCGGCACTAATTATGCCAGGCACTGAAGGATGAAAGTCTAATGGAGCTCTACATGGATTAGAAACTTCAACAAGCAGAATACAATACGAACTTATGAGCATAAAAATGATTTGCAGAGCTATTTTACCAGTCTTCTAGTCTTTGATCATGTGCATACTGATAATGCTATGAATGCACATATCAATGCACAGCGTTGGCCAATGCCCAGGTAATGTTCAATCTGAAGCATTGATGTGTAATGTATTTCAGTTAGTTAAGCTATTCAAAACCATGTTTTATAGCAGGTTAGATCTAGTAACATAGGGGTATCTAAATATACAAAACTGTAAATACTGCCCTTCCTTCAACAGACTCTTTTCTTCCCCATTCATCTCATCGTAGAATCATAGGACAAACTTGCCCAGCTCACCATCCTATGTAGTATTAATGATTGTCCTCTCTCCACTTCTTAAAGAGTGGGGAAGACTGGGTACGAACTTCATAGGGCTCAAACACTGTAGCGACTCACGATTAAAAAAACCAAAATATGGATCTCTGAAAGAACGAGCCTTAAGCCCACCTATCTTTTGCCGAGGTACTTGTGATTATTGTCAGCGTCATATGTTCAATATCAAAAGAACTAATAGGCTGCAAAGACGTGTGCCTTAAAGAGGCAAGAAAAACCAGATATCAATTAAGAGGAAGCTAATTCATAATCCAGTCAATATTTTCTAAATACCTAATTTTGTTTAGGGAAAATGTCTTCAGGGTTAGTAAGATAGGCTCCGAAACCTAAGAGAATTCTTTCTGGTATCCCCCAGTATGACCAATCAGTTAGAGGAGTCATGAATGATTATAAAAAAATAAAATAATCCATATAGTCATAAAAGAAGGTAAGGTGATGTTGAGGGGCCCAGTGACAAAAGTAAAAACATTTGTTCTTATTCTGATATTTAGTTAAGACCTTTCCGAGTGAACATGGTGCTGCAATATTTGTCTCCAAGAAGCCTTCATTTACATACATGTCTGAAACACTGCTTCAAGTTTTTCAGTAGTAGGGTGGGATGGAAAACCATTCAACCCTTGCCTCCTCAACAGCTGGATTCAAAAACCTAATCAGGTCCAAGGAAGTTGCTGCTAGGCAGCAGAATGGGGCATGAAAACCAGATCTCTCTTCAGTCAGAATGTGGCTATGAGAATCTTCGTAGGTGAAAATCTTGACTTGTTGGAAACCTTTGACCTCCTGGTCAGGGAAACTGCTCTCCCCTCGCGCAGCTCCATCGTTGCGCGCTGTGCCACACGCCTCCCTGCTTGCAGGTAGTTGTTCGAGGCCCTCCTCCACCCCCAGGCTCCTGCCTGCACCTCATCCCTGGTGGTACAGTGGGAGAGCATTGCTCTTCTGCTGGTCCGCCCTGCCAGCCTTTCTGATTGTCTCTGCTTCTTGTCTATCTGTGCCTTGTTTGTCTGCTGCCTTTGCTTTTGGTCTATTTGTGCCTTGACTGTCTGCTGCCTTTGCTTTTTGTCTATTTGTGCCTCTGTCTGTCCGCTGCCTCTTTTTCTGCCTCTGCCGTTTTTTGTCTGCTGCTTTCACTGTTTTTATTTTCATCTCATTTCCTTTCTTCTTGTTCCTTTCTTCACTGTCTTATTTTCAACCCTTTCATTTTGCTTTTCTCCCCATTTTGCCTTTTGCTCCGTTTTTCCAGCCGCTGCTGCCCCCACGGCCCCTCCCCCCCTGCGTATTCCCGCTCCCGCCTCCCAGCTGCTCTCCCTCCCCCAGACCCCTACTTAATGGCGGCTGCTGCACGGATGCGCCGCTGGTGCGCCAAAGACGCGCCAAAATTGAGCCCGTCTGCGCTCGTCCGCGACCCGACCGCGACCAGCGCCACGGACCCTGGTCCTCCGACCACCCACTGCTACGGCTCGGCAACCCTCCACGCACTCAACCCCGGAAGAAACAACAACTGCCAGCTGTCGACGCCAAACACCAACCAAGGCCAGTTCTCCTGCCGACACTGCCACTGCACTTTCACCCACCTCCAGACCCCCACTGCTACCGCCAATTCACTGGACGCCAGCAAGCCCAAACCGCTAAGCTGCATCCTCCTCAACATACGCTCCCTACACAGACACACATTAGAAATCTGGGACCTCCTCAACACCCTCTCGTCTGACATCGGCTTCCTCACAGAGATCTGGACCAATGCCAGCTCCGCACCAGACATCGCAACCGCCATCCCCGACGGGTGCAAGATCCAGAGGAAGGACCGCTCCAACCACCCTGGAGGTGGACTCACCATCGTACACAAAAACTCCCTCTGACTCACAACAGCCAGCACGAACGGCTCCTCGTCCCAATGGAACACCTCTATTTCAAGATCCAGATCAACCCCAGAACGACTACGCAGCACCCTCGCCTACAGACCTCCCGGACCGCAAGCCACATTCACCACTACCATCACAGACCTCATTGCGCCCCACGCCCTCGCATCCGCGGACTATGTACTCCTCGGAGACCTGAATTTCCACCTCGGCAACCTCAGCGACCCCAACTCCACTGCCCTCCTGGACAACCTCGCCAACATTGGACTGAGACAGTTCGTCACCACCCCCTCCCACAAGGCAGGATACACCCTCAACCCCATCTTCGCAGGAGGAAAGAACATTTGCTTCAACCACACCAGGCAACCACTCTGGACCGAGCACCAATGCGTCCACTATTTCTCGAAACCATCCGCACTCAAGCCTACACCACACCGCCCGCAAAGGAACTGGAGCAAGATCACCAAAGAGCACCTCAACTCCGCCCTCAACGGCGCTCCTCCACCCACCACGACCGACGCCAACTGTGCAGTCAATGAACTCCACAGATGGATCACCGACTGCGCAAACACACTTGCCCTCCTCCAGAACTCCGACAGACAACGCACCACGAAAGCCACCTGGTTGACTACCGATCTACGAAAATCCAAGCGCACGTGCTGACGACTCAAAGCCTGGAGGAACAGCAAAACCTCGGAAGCACGCACCGCCTACAAGACCACCATGACAGAACACCACCAACTCATCAGAACCACGAAGAACTTCATCCAGGACAGAATCCTCTACAACTCCCGCAACTCTAAGGAACACTTCAGCATCATATAAGAATTCACCAAACCCCCCAGCGAATCCTCCGATGTCCCCCTGTTGGAAAACGGGGTATCTGTGAGGCCTGCACAAATAACATGTCACATTTGTCCTTCACTGGGAACCAAACACCCTAATGTAGCGCCTGACTCTCAGAGGGTAGCGTTGCAGAGCAGTCTAAGGCTTACTCAAGAGAGGTGGTGTGGGCTAGTAATCGCCATTTACAGGTACGCAGAAATAACACTCAATAATTGATTGTCCAGTCTGTACTTTGCTTTATGAAAGTAAGAGTACATTTATTAAACACACACACACTACTCAATACTATGCACCAATTTACAAATATACATAAGCTGTTGGAATTACTTTGTGACATTGCATAACATCTCCACCCCTCCCGCAGGAGGGGTGGGGCCTAGTACCACCACTCCCATGTATGCACATCATCTTGCCCCCTAATGCCGTTAGTTGAACATAACCTGGAGCGAGGGCCCTGCGCACTGGCACCATTCCAGTGGCGACCCACCCCATTATCTCAACAAGCCTTGAAAATGGGTACCCCCTGCCTTGGTGACACATAACCCTGACTAAACATGTCATACTGACCATACCGTATACACCTCTACATCTTTAGTGGCGAACTGTCTGGGTTGTTCTTCACCTAAGCGCAGCAGCAAGAATACATGTTTAAGCATCCCTTTAGAATGACAGTACTCATCACATTTGTTGATCAGTATAATGCATGGCAATTATAGCCCCTAAAGGCATCACAGATGAAATCACAGGATTAAGCATGTACAGCCAGACACCCTAGCAGGAATGTCTAGCAACATAACCCCTCATTGCTTATGACTTCACATTACACGTGACCTCCAGTCCCTCAATAGAAATAACATGGGTCAATGCACTCCATAGGAATAACTTCTCGTGCAATTGCACCTCTTCGCCTCCAGGGGATGCCCTTCATCCCTCGGTGCAGTCCTTAACACACCCCCAGCTGTAGAACAAAAGTTCCAGCTCCAGGATGTTGATAACTGCTGGCTGAGCCCTTGAGGGGTTATTCCTATGACGTCCCCAGAGACTTAGAGAGGGAACTTTTCATCTTCGTGCTGGGGGAGACTGCGTTGCTCCTGCAGCTCCCCCTGCACCTTGGCACTCACTGGGCGGTGACCCCGTACTCCTGGGGTCACCACAAGCCGAGAAAAAGGCTGCTTTCCCTTGCAGGCCGGTCCGGGCCTGCAAGGCATTATGGGGCGCTCTCCGTCCGGCTCCATGAATATTGTAGCAGCGGCTCTCCAGCTGCTTCATGGAGAGCCACGATCACACCTCGGGCAGCCTCTTGCCGCTTCACGACATCGTTGGGGGTCCGGTCCCACCCGGACCCTGTGCTCCTGTTGAGTGCTCCCGCGGCTAGGGGAGCCCACCCCCGGCCGCTCCTCTCCTCATTGCGGGGGCACGGTCCCACCCGGGCACCCCGTGCTGGCAGATCGATGGAGGGCAGCCCGGCTGCCCTCGCCGACTCCCCGCCCGGCCAGCACCCTCGCGGGCTGCCGCGGGAGCCGGCACCGCAGTTCTGGTCTGCCCGCTCAGACACTAGGCTTCCACCAGCCATGCGAGTCCTCGGGGGGAGGGGGAGGTGCACGGCACTCCCCCGCCTTCCCGCTGCTGCGGGGGAGTGCGGCGACACTCCCCCGCCCTCCTTCGTCACTTCGGGGCCCGGAGATGGTCGCCTACCTTCTGGTGGGCATACCTCAGCCCCCAGGGGTCCGATCTTCACAATTCTGGCCTCCTCTTGCTCCTGGTGGCGCTCCCCAGCCACTGGGAGCACTCTCCTTCGCCCTCCTTATCTCCAAGAGGGTGCACTTTGGCAGGGAGCGGTCTTCACTGGCTCCCTGCGCCAGCCTTTCACCTGGCTCTCCTCCTGGGCCTCTCTTCTTCTTGCGCAGAGGCACAGGCTTCTGCTCACTGGTCCTGGACTCCTCTCCACGGTTGCTAATCAGGATCCTGGGACAGTCAGGGGGTTCCTCCTTCCAACTGCCCATGGCGCCAGGCTCCAGCACCCTCTGCCTCAGCAGACCACACCCCAGAGAGAGCTTCTCTTCCTGTGCAAACACTTTTTAAAGAATGGGGAGGGGGCTGGCAGGAAGTTTCTGTTTGCCCTATCAAACAGCGACATCACTTCACTGCCCCATCTCCCTCCTTCCTGCCCAGGCCTCTGGGTTGGTTCAAGATGGCGTCGTCCAGGGGTCTCCTGCCACATGGTCTCTGAGAGCCCATTCCCCCCGTGCTGCCTTCACCCCAGTGCAGCTTGGTGCCTGGCACCATCTGTCAGCTGCTGATGGATGAACCTGTAGCTCCACCCATCTTCTCTTCTTGGAGAGGAGGCCTTCGCCCTTGGAAGGAAGGTCATCAATCCAGCCTGCTCGGGTCAGCCCCAGCCAGGCCCTGGTTATGAGCTGACTCAGAGAAATATGACATTTCTGGATGACACAAAAGCAGTACAAATATGACTTTGGACTCTGCAGAATACTTCTTCTCACACAAGTTTCTATGGACTTTAGTGCGTGTCTGGAATTTGTAGGCCTTAGGAAAGTGAAACTAGCCCATGGGCTCCACATCCCCATAGGAGAATAATGAAGAGAAAAACAGTAAAACACACTGACTTTCCCTGGCATGTTTCTTCCCACTGTATAAAGTCTATTCCATGTCACCACCCAGCTCTGCATAAGTCCTGCCACACCATTCCATCTGTACCTGCTCCTGGGCCGCGCACGCCAGGAATCTCCCTGCGCAGCCCCTACACGTGTGCACACGCATGTACACATGTGCCTGCATGTAACCAGCCAGGTGCCCCTTACTCCAGCTGCAGCGCAGCGGCCTAGTCAAGCCAGGGGACACCGGTAAAATCCACACGCAGTTTCTTTCATCATGAGTTCACTGGGGTGAGTCCCAACTTATGAGGCTCTCCCACAGTAAAAGCTCAACAATTAGGGGTTCAAAAAGCGAAAAATCCGGGCGGCTCAGGTGGTCAGAACCACCTTCTAACAACCCCCCTCCCAGGACCTCTGCAACAAATTTGGCTCCTACTTCCATCACAAGATCAGGACGCTCTACGACAACTTCGACGAACGGAACCAAGGCACCAACACTACACCCACCACCGGCAACACCACCCAGCCTACCATCACTGCCTGGACCCCTGTCACCACAGAAGACACCGCTAAGACCATGAGGAGCATACACTCAAGAGCCCCCACCAACCCATGCCCGCCGCACATCTTCCACAGAGCCGCCTTCGCTATAGCACCCGAACTAAGACGCACTATCAACTGCACCCTCGAAACTGGCACGTTCCATGACGACTGGAAACGCGCAGAAGTCTAGCCGCTCCTCAAGAAGCCCTCCGCAGACCCAACGGACCTCAAGAACTACAGACCCATCTCTCTGCTCCCCTTCGCAGCCAAAGTCACCGAAAAGATCGTCAACAAACAGCTCACAAACTTCATCGAATCCAACTTGATCCTCAACACCTCCCAATCCGGATTCCGCAGCAACCACAGCACCGAGACCACTCTCCTAGCCTTCACGGACGACATCCGCACCCTCCTCGACCAAGGCCACATGGCTGCCCTCATCCTACTAGACCTCTCAGCAGCCTTCGACACAGTCTCCCACTGCAAACTAACAGCCAGACTCCACGACGCCGGCATACAGGGTACTGCCCTAGACTGGATCCACTCCTTCCCCACTGGCCGAACTCAAAGAATCAGACTCCTGCCCTTCCTCTCCGAACCCACAGAGATCAGCTGCGGAGTACCTCAAGGATCCTCACTCAGCCCAACGCTCTTAAACATCTACATGGCCCCCCTCGCTACCATAGTCAGAAAGCACGGACTCAGCATAGTATCCTACGCTGACGACACCCAGCTCATCCTCTCTCTCATGAAGGAACCCGACATCACCAGACACAGTTTCCAGTAAGGAATGAAAGACGTCACATTATGGATGAGCAGCAGCTGCCTGAAGCACAACTCGGAGAAAACGGAAGTCCTCATCCTCTGATCTACCCCCTCCGCATGAGAACACCTGGTGGCCCACAGCCCTCGGCAACCCTCCCACACCCACGGACCACGCCTGCAACCTCGGCATCATACTCTACTTCTCCCTCACCATAAACAGTCAGGTCAACGCCGTATCTTCCACGTGCTTCAACACCATGCGCATCCTCCACAAGACCTTCAAATGGATCCCCACACGAATCCAGAAAGACCGTCACCTCCACTGGCTACCCGTCGAAAAGAGTGTGACCTTCAAGCTGCTCATTCACGCCTACAAATCCCTCCACAACACCGGATCCCAATACCTCAACGAAAGAATCTGCTTCTACGCACCCAAGAGAAACCGCTGCTCCGCCGACCTTGCCCTGGCTGAAATCCCACGCATCGCCAGAGCGGGAAGAAGAGCCTTCTCCTACATTGCGGCCAAGACCTGGAACAAACTCCCCCTCAGCATCAGACAAACCCCCACACTGCATGCATTCAGGAAGAGCCTCATACCTGGCTCTTCGGAGACGGAGCTGCCCGAATTACCTCCTTCCCCCCCAGCGCATTGAGGCCCTCGCGGGTGAGTAGTGCGCTTCACAAATCCCTGATTGATTGAGACTCTAAGGAGTTGGTGAAAAGGCTTGGAAGAGTTTACTTAACCAGTCCTTGTGGAATTCTCTTATGCTCCCAGATCAGGTACAATCAGAGGATAGTGATAACTGTCCTTCATCACAAATTGTTTGAAATGAGGAAGTCACACACACTGATGAATGACTGGAAAATGGAATAATTCCTCTCCTCTTAGTGAGGAGCATAATACAATCTACTCATGGGTTACCTAGAATGTGTGATTCCTTTACGGACAAAAATCAATAGAAAAGATGTTATTCTGAGTAACCCAGTCATAGAACAAGACTTAGTTTTCCCCATTTTTCAAATAAAAGACGGCAGCTGTGCAATTTGTGAAGACTATTGCATCTTCCTCCTCTAGAAGAGGAAGAAACTACTTCTGTTCTAAAAAGTACTTAAAAAAAAAAAATCTTTTAAAAAAGTACTTTTTAAAAAAAAATCTTTTTATAAAAAGTACTTTTAAACTTCAGGTGACATATGTAGAGAACCAGTTCCTAGGATGGCCGAGTACTCCGTCACCTCCCTACCCATACAGACAGCATTATATTGTGGTTAACTCACTAGTGCAGATGACACTCAAAAGATCTGAAGTAAGCACTGGTAAATTTCTTTTCCCCTTCTCCAGAATCACTACCTTCAGTGTCAGCTTCAGTATTAATACAATTCATGTCATCAATAGAAAGAAGCCATTTTTAATACTTAGAATGTTCATCACCTTTTGCTATGCATCAGCTCATGTCCAGCCAGATGTAATCAATGACCAAGTTACCTTCGGTAACGTCTAATCTGGCAGAGACTATCTAGCTACGGATTCCTTATCTTAGCATATTATCCAAGCATCAGACTGGATATGGAAATTTTCGAGCAGCCCCCCTTAAGGCTGGTAGATGGCGTTGTTTGGCTCCACGTCAGCTGCGCCGGATGTGACCTGAGCGGTGCCTATATAGACGCCACCCCAGCATGTTGACATCAGTTTTTTTTTCAGGCCAGAAGCGCGGAGCCAGGAAGAATGCTGATGCACTGGTGTGCAGTGCTAAGGGCCTCTAAAGGGTAACCCTATATAGAAATCAGTTCGAGGAACAGGGAGGATGAGAGGGTTGGTAAGGAATCTGCAGCAATATATTCTTTCTACTAGATAAGGCGTTAGCAACGGTAAGTAACTTGTTCATCTGATAGACACTTCTAGCTGCACATTCCTTATCTCAGAATGGCCACCAGAAAAGCCACTGATGGTGAGTAGGTGAATTGGGCAGGGACTCGAAGGGCACACACGTAAGAAATGTTAAGACCAGGTTGCGGTCCCTTTGGGGCATGATGAATGGTCTTGGAGGGAACAGGTGTCCCTTTAGAGAGCGGGTCAAAACAGGTGACTTAAACAGAGAAGGTTGATCCGGCAACTTCAAGAAAGCCAAGATGGCAGACAAAATAACCTTTAACAGTGCTCTGAGCAGTGCCCTGCTGGGCCAGAGAAAGAAACAAAAAAACTGGGAGAGGGAAGCAGAAAGAGGGTCAATATTCTTGGATGCACACCCTGTCACAAACTTGTCCCAACAGAAAGTGCATACTATCTAGACAGAGGGATGCCGGGCTGCAAAGATGACATTCACAGACTTAAGGAGGAAGGTCAAAAGCTGTCAACTGTCGCCGCTCAATCTTCACGCGTGAAAGTGGTGAGTATGCAGGTTCGGGAGCAAGACACTGCCATGTTGCTGCGACAGAAGATCCTCCCAAAGTGGCAGCTTAATCGGAGGACCGATGCTCAGACTCAGGAGCCAAAGGAATGACTTGGGCCTAGTCACTCGTGATCTTCTTGAGAACTCTGGAAAGGAGTGGTATCCGTGGACGATAAGCGTCTCCGAGCGAGAGACGCCTTAGAAATTCCAGGATGCAGAACTGCTGACATCGCACGTTCATGGTGGTGGCAAACAGATCTGACCAAGGCTCTCCCCAATCTTGAAAGAGATCTTGCATCACCTCTGGGTGGAGACACCAATTGTGATCCGCTAGGCATCAACGATGGAGTTACTCTACTCTGGCTTTCAGAGAGCTCGCCAGGTGTTGAACCACCGGGGAAATGCCCTGGCGTTCCAGTCATTTCCAGATTTGCAGGGCCTTTGGCAAAGGGTCCACGACCCCACCCGGCCCTGTTTGTAGCAGTACCACATGGCAGTGGTGTTGTCTGTTAACACCTGAACTAGACTTTCTCTGATGGAAGGAAGAAAGGCTTTTAATGCCAACCCTTTCGCCTAAAGCTCCAACAAGTTGATATGAAGCCCAGACTCTGCTGTAGACCAGAGTCCTCTGTTCTCCGCCTCTCCCAAATGGCTGCCCCAGTCCAGGAGTAACACTACTGTCACTACAGTCCACTCTAGATGGGGAAGGGAGAGGGGGCTGCCACTGGCCCAGTAGCGTTTGTCAGCCACCACTGCTGGCCTTCTGCAGTTCACGCCGAGATCTGGACCAGGTCATAGAGATTCCCCTGATGCTGTGCCCACTGCAGAGCCCACATATGCCAATGCATGTGTCACTAGCAGTAGGCCCCAACAGCCTCAGAGTCAGTCTCACCAAAATCCGGGATAGAGTCTGAAACATCAGAATGATAATCCAAATATCCCAGACTCGCCGTTTGGGAGAATAGGCCTGAAACTGCACTGTGTCCAGAACAGTTTCAATGAAAGGGAATGACTGAGAGGGAGACAGGTCAGGTGTGACTTCAGCACATTTATAGTGAACCCCAGCAAGTGCAGGAGGTCTGCAGTATTCTAGAGGTGAGAGACGACTGCCTGGGGCGACCCCGACTTCAACATCTAATCATCGAGGTAGGGGAAGACTAGAACCCCTGACCTCCGCTGAAGTGGTGCATCCACCGCCATCCCCTTGGCGAACACCCCAGGGGCGCTGGTAAAACCTAAGTGGGGCACAGCGAACTGAAAGTGCTCCTGGCCCACCGTGACTAGCAGGCGGCAAGGAGCTTTAGGGAATGTTCCCTCAGCGTCTTTGGATTCACGGGGCAGCGGTCCTTGCAGGCCTTGGAGTCGTAATCCTGTTGCAAACACGACAAATAAAACAAATGTGAGTTTTTCACAAACATCTGCCTGTGACAGGCACCATAGGGTATAAAACCTGGTTTCTTTGGGGACATGCCTAAGCACACCAGGAGAAAGTATTCTCAAAAGAATGCCTAAAAAACACAGTCGAAAAGTATCTGGAGGTAGCATAAGAGTGACGCTTCTATAGGTACCGAGCACGTCACATCCGGTGCGGATGACGTGGAGCCGAACAACACCAACTGCCGGCAAACAGGGGTACTGTTGGAAAATGTCTGGACACAGTCTGATGTCTGGGAAATATTCTATGGTAGGGAATCTGCAACTATAAGTCTCTATCAGATATGAGAGACTCAGCAAGATATCATGGCAGGATCCAAAGTTCAAAGCATCTGCTGGCACACATTTTGCTTGGTGCAGTAGGACACAATTTCTTGAAAGTCTTGCTTTAAGTTTCTAAGCAGACGGTCTGTGAATCTTTGCATTGACTATGATCTTTGGAAACATGTACTGTATTTCCCTCCATGAGTGCCAAAGCACATTTAGCCCTCATGGATACAGCAGATATACCAAATATTTTGTGGTGTGCACGGTCAGCCATTCTGCTCTCTGTATGCAGAAGCTCAGAAAGAGGGCATATATTGCTTGAGGGGTACTTTTAGCCAGTGAGAAGGACTAGTACCCATGTAGTCCTTTCCTTATCCTCCTTAGAAGATGGATTGACAGAACTCATTAGGCTACTATACCATGTACTTTAACAGTCCTTAGTTGAAGGAGACATTGGTTAGAACTCCTTTTCATAGCAGCTGGTCAGTCTGCAAACACCATTTCAATATCAAAAATCTTTTAAGAAATGACTCTCATATTCAACCCTCTAACGAGGTGTTTTACAGCAGTGGGTATTTCAAAAACACGCTTCTTTATTATCTGGGGCCGTATTACGGTGAGTGCCCCGGCACCTCAACGGGCGTTTGCGCCCGCTTTGTGCACCCCCCAAAGCACTTTGGTATTACAGAAGGGGTTGCAGCGCTTGTGTAATACCTTGTGTTATACAGATAGCGCTTGCGCACTTAAAGAGCCAGCGCTATCTGCAGGGGGCGTATTACAGACACGGGCACAGAGGCAAAGAAGCCCTCAGGAGGCGCACTCACCCCCCCATACATCCCCTTGCAGGCGGGTGCAGTCACTGGCAGGGCCTGAGTGTGCAGGTTACTGTTACTCGGCTTGCCATTTAAAAAGGAACTTGCCAAAGTTCTGCATGTCTCTTGCCACTTCAGAGTACTCCCTGGGGGCAGTGCCAGGAAGAGGCAGGGCATGTGTGCGCTACATGCACTGTTAGTGAATGGCATCGGATGGTGTGTTCGGTACGGTGGGGTCTGCTTCTTGCATTGATTAACCTGGGGGACCAGTGTTTTATACATACGGTGTGGAGTCTTTTTTTAGTGTACTCTGTGTGTTGCGCGGGTGGTGTTGTACCAATACTTTACACTTTGACCCTGAGAAAAAGACTGACTGCTCTGTGCCAAGCTACCCAAGGGTGAGCACAGGTTATCGGATAAGTGTATCATACTCATCCTGTTATATGGCCGTTGGGGTCATTGTCGACATTGCTAAATTGGCATGAGCACGGCTGCCATGATGCTGCCTTTGCGCACGTTACTACATGACTTTGTTGTGCAAGACTCTGTTTGTGCCTTTCACATGAGAACGGTCTGCTGTCTGCGTTCTCTGCCTGCTTTTGGAGTTTAGTCTGAACACGATGTGCAAGGTCGATAAACAATGCCCCTTGTTATTCTGTTCTGGTCAGTTCCTAGCATCTAGACAAAACATGCTAACACAGCTGAGCTACTGGAAGCTCGTGCTTTGATATTACAGGGATGCATGTTGTTCTGGCACACTTGGAGAGGGTCCTTTCCAGGGAGAAGAGCTATGCGGTTCCTATGATGTAAAGCTTCCATCTAGGCACTAAGGTAGGGGGTCTGCTGACAAAGCCCAGAGATCTTCTATTATATAATAAACACTTTACCAAGGGGAGGGTGGTTAGGCCTTATAGTCCTTTTTCCACTGTCTATATATGACTTTCCCCTTCATATTCTATGGAATTGTAACAATGCTAATTGTTCTAAGTTTGTGCATTTCCCTGCTGGTAGTGGCTCGTATACGGCATTATAGAGCACAAAAGTTAAAATAAACATTTTGAACTATAACAGTGACTCTGACCATTCTTATTGTGGACAAGTACGAGTGAGCGAGCGAAAGGGTATGTCTTGCTACCGCGATTCCTGAGAGAGTCGGGAGTGTTGTGTTCTGGGTTGTCTAATCATTTGTAACTTCGTGATTTTGGAGGAGAACGAATGAGACACTATAGCTAGTCGGTTTTGGGATTTTGGGTACTAAGGTGGTAGGTTGGTACATCCCTATACACGAGGTCCTGTTTTCCTGTGCATAGTTCTGTGTAGGAGCAGAAACCCTGCAACATGGCGCCGCCAACGTTTGGTCTCGTTCTTATCTGAGAGACTCTGGAGTATTGCTTGTGCTTGTCCACAATCCCCTCACATCTGTTTCCGGAGACAGTTGTGACGGTGTAACCTCCTATATTGATGTTTTATAGGTTCTTTCAAGCTTGAATTTTAAAAGGTTCCTTCTCTTTCTTATTAACCCATTATTTCGCTGCAGTCACAGCTTATTTGACTCAAAATGGAGTCCCTAATGCTGATGTTGCACTCATTTTTGTTGTAGAAGCGGACGCGGCTTACCGCTTCAAGGTCTTTTATTCTTGGGTCACCTCTCCGGCGGTGGATGGAACAGATAATTTGTTTCACGACTATACTGCCACGGCCCTACCTCAAAACTATCAGCCTTATAGGTCTCTTGAAGTTCCGCTAGCGGCTTGGCAACACCAAATATGGTTTAATGGTGCCCTTCCTCACCCAATAACGCCGGTCCGTTTAGGCCCTTTATCGATAGCTGGGGCCACGTGGCCCGTTTTGGCTGGTTATACCCCACACCCGCGTTATCTAACAACTGCAACACTTGCAGAACTTCGGGTATTACATACTTCTTTAATACGTATACATAGATCTGTTATACAGTTCGTGTCGCGCAACTTCCAGGTGGGACCACCTGGCGTTGCTGCGCAACCAGCTGCACCTGGTGGTGTCACCATCAGTCTTCTTATGGTTAATTCAGTGATGGGCAAGCGTCCACAGAATAAGGATGAATTCCCTTATTGGCTTGCTGAAAAATTTGGAGAGATCGAAGCTGTTTTTCCGAATACCACTCCAGTGGAGAAACACAGGATACTAACCATAAGTTTACCTAAAGACTTAGTTTCCGAATTGGCTGACTGTAACACTTGGGGTAAAGTGTTTGCAGCGGTATATTCGATGTGTTTCGGCACCCCCTCCATGACCGTACTCCCTTCCGTGATAAAACGCGTTCAGGATGATCACGGAGCCGAAGCGGCTCTGGAGCTGGGGATGAGACTGGTGGGGGTGTTCGACGTGGTTGCTGATATGATCCTTGCTAACGTTAAGGGTGATGCTGTGAGCTTACAAGTGGCTAACCGCTTGGAGGCTGTGGCAGATGCAGATAAGCCGCGCGAATTACCAAAGATTATTGCTAAGGCTTATAAAACCTTAGGCCGCAATAGTCTGGGAGTTAAGCCTTCTACTCAAACGCAGACACAAACTCAACAAAAAGCCCAGACTGATAAAGATGGGCCCGTTCTTTCCTAAAAAAGAACTGGAAAAATAAAAAACAGGGGCAGCAACAGCAGAAGCAAGGTTCGCGTGCTGGTTCACCGACACCTGAGTCTTCTGAGCGTACTTATGACTTGCGCGACCGCGCGAAAATTAAGTCTCCTGATAGATTTCAGGTCCCTGATCAGCGCTCTCCTCGTTCTTTGCAGGGCACATCGGACTCTCAAATCAGTGGAGGGGAGCGCCAGGATCGAGGCAAAGGTCCAACCAAACAACAGGGACGAGATCTACCTCAACAGTTTGACGTCAAAGCCAAACAAGAGGAACTGCCTCGTTTTCGGCCCCCGTATCAGAAGAAAAAGGTTGCCGCATTAACAGCGAAATAAGCCTCAGACGGTGAGAACGCGACTCCTAGACTTGACAGCGGAGGTTACCATAGTGCGGGAGACACTGTGTCCCTGTCTGGAGGCGACAGCAACTGATACATTCATTTCAGTAGAAACAGCAGCTACCCGGATTGCCCCCCCCCGGATAGACTATGAGATTATCATTCAAATTGAAGGTGATATACAGCGTCCAATCAAAGCGTTTTTCTGGGAAAATCTCACCTCATACGACATTTTGTTGGCGGAGGCAGATTGGCCTCCACCCTTTGTGCTAGCCGCTTCTAGAGGGGAGGACGTGATACCCTCCGAGTTTTTCACGTTGCGTCCCTGATGAACATGCAAAGGCTTACGCAGCTGTGTGGGCTTTGGCCCTTGCCCCAGCGGTGTACCGTAATCAGGTGGGCTGGGATATTGATTCACCAGCACATGAGATACCTTTACGGTCTATGCCGCAACCACAACCGCAATATCCAATCAGACGTGAAGCTAAGGCTCACGTTTGTGACATTCTAACAGTTAGAATATCAAGGAGTGATGAATAATCCTCGGTTCATATCGAATTGTATTGGATTATCGAAATTTGAATAGTCATTGTCGCACTTTTGCAGTGCAAAACACACACAGCTCTGCGCTGGTAAACAACCTTGTACGTAAAAAATATAAAACTACACTGGACATATCCAATGGTTTCTACAGTCATAATTTGGCTCCTAAGAGCCGTGACTTGTCAGCATTTACTGCCGTCGGAAATCAGAAAAAATTTACGGGTTTGCCTATGGGGTATAAAAACAGCCCCAGGGCATTTGCTGCACGTGTTGTGTCTTTGTTGCATGACATAGATCCAGATGCGCTCTTGTACGTTGATGATATTTATCTGACGGACGACGAACTTATGCCGCATCTTGTCCGGGTCGACCGCATCCTTTTGTATCCTATATGGATACAAATTCAATTTTGCAAAATCACACATCGCTCATTTGGCGGTGCTCTTTTTGGGCTATGAGCTCAATAATGAGGGTAGGGGGTTAGCCCCCCCACTTTCTGGAGAAATGTGCACTATTGCAACCTCCCTCTACGCTGAAGAAACTTTAGTCTTTGCTGGGATTTTTGAATTTCGGGAGGACATACATTCCCGATTATGCCCAGCGTATCAAACCGCTTTATGCGTTGATCCAACCAACATATTCTTCTGCCAGCTGGCTTCCGGAACATACCACTATCCTACAATCTTTGCAATCTGATATGCTTGGGACTAACTACTTGTTGACGCGTGATAACACCACAAACCTGGTGATACGTATACTGCCAGGGAAGGTGGGTTTCACCTACTTGACGTTCAATGAGGGGGACACAGTACCTATTGCATACAAATCATATTTGTACACTGCGGCTGAAATGCGTTTTTCAAGTGTTGAAATTTTTTTGACAGCGGTCCAAATGGCGATTCTGAAAGAACGCTCACTGGCGCAAGGTAAACGCATTCTTATGGTCACGCCTTTCCCTGCTTTAGAGGCTGTGACTAAAGCAAGTGTACCCAACTCTAAGGCACTTCATCCCCATTGGATGCAATGGGCTACTTCTTTGACGTCATCTGATGTCACGTTTATTTTGGACCCTGCACTTCAGACACAGGAGTTTTTACAGTATGAACACATTCATCCTCCTCCGTTGTCGTTGCTTCCTTTGGATGAGTACAAATGTATCATTTATACCCATGGCTCGGCTCAACCGGCCACCGGCTCCAAACACGCTTATTCAGCGGCTTGCGCTATTGTGGCTGGTTCGATTGTCAATGGAGAATTTAAGTCTTCCATAGTGCATACTCAGGCACTTGGAGACTGTACAGCACAATTGGCGGAGCTGCGTGCGCTTGTTCTAGCCCTTGAGTTTGCCGACCCTAATGTGAATACTCTCATTGTATGCGATTCTTACTACTGTGTTCAATCTTTTAATGACAACTTATTCTTTTGGTCTCAGAATGACTATCGAGACTCTAAAGGCAGTGCAATTAAGCACAAGACACTTTGGGTTCGAGTGGCCGACCTTAAACAGCATCCGCCCCTCACGCAAGTTATCCATACTCTTGGCCATCAGTGTGTGGGAGCATATGCTCTTGGTAATTCTTTGGCTGACGAAGCAGCCAAATCTGCAGTAGCCACGTGTTCCGTAGCAGCAGTTACAAGGTCCATGACTAAAATAGATAATGATATTCTGGCAGCGGTAGCTGCTACGAGGGAGGGAACTGCTTATCCTCAGGGTTTCCCTTCGAAATACTCTTACCATATATCTCCCGAACAAGTTCCTTATGCTAAGATTCCATCTGTTGGGGATCGGCTGATTCCCAACATGGACCGCAGACTTGCTTTGATCAGAGCCGCACACGAGGGCATGGCTTCTGCACATGCCGGGATGTCTGCGACAGTCTCGATTTTACAGCAACGTTATTGGTGGCGTGGTTTATATAAACAAACCCGTAATTATGTGCTTTCTTGT